>CM061060.1:21742720-22365533 GCA_030762865.1 Paraleonurus japonicus | reverse complement strand
AGGAGTTGCCTCCGAGTCTCAAGATGAGGATCCTTCTACTCATGGCAAAAGGATGAGAAGCTACCATCCATCCGATCGATTATAGGAGACCCATCTAGTAGTGTGCAGACACGAATGATGCTAGACTGCGAAAGTCATTCGGTTGTTATGTGTCACTTCTTGAACCCAAGTCTATTGAGGAAGCTCTATCTCGATACAACCGGATAATGACCATGCAGAGGAATCGCATCGCTTGAAAGGCAAAATGTTTGGGAATTAGTGGAAATACCCTTACATAGAAAGATTATAGGCACCAAATGGGTGTTAAAAAACAAAGCAGAGATGAGAACAACATTATTGTTCGTAATAAGGCAAGATTGGTAGCTCAAGGTTACTCAGTCTTAGGGGATAGACTATGATGAAACCTATGCTCCAATTGCAGATTAGAAGCAATAAAGTTGTTCTTGGCATTTCTTTGCTTATAAATCTTTCAAAGTCTTTCAAATGGATGTTAAGTCTGCCTTCCTTAATGGTGTGTTACTTGAGGAAGTCTATGTGGAGCGACCTCCGGGTTTAAGATCAACAACAAGGTCTATAAACTCAACAAAGCTCTATATGGTGAAACAAGCTCCTGGGCTTGGTATGATACCTTATCTCGATTTCTTGATATCAAATGGTTTTTCAAAAGGTAAGATTGATAGGACTTTGTTTAGAAAAAGAAGTAGATGGTAACATCTTATTAGTTAAAATTTATGTAGATGACATAATCTTTGGTTCACCAAATCGAAATTATGTGAAGAGTTTAGTATTCTCATGAAAAACGAGAGGTTTGAAATGTCAATGATGGGTGAATTAACATATTTTCTAGGCTTACAGATTAAGCAGACGAGTAAGGGTATTTTTATACACGCCTAAATATGCTAAGGATCCGATTGAGAAATTTGGGATGACTACTAGTACATGAAGTTAAAATACCTATGGCAATTAACTTCTCTATGGATTCAGATGAGCGGGGAGATACCCACGAGATGCAACGGAGTATCGTGGGTGATTGGATCTCTTCTCTATCTCACCGCAAGTAGGCCGAGACATAGCCTTTGCGGTTGGGATATGTGCAAGATTCCAAGCTAATCCTAAGAAAACTCATCCGGAGTCTCGCTAAGAAAATCCTTAAATATCTCAAAGGAACTTTGCAAGTAGGGTTATGGTACCCGGTGATGACAACTTTGAAATGGGCAGGTTATTCAGACTCGAGACTTTGGGGATGTAAGATTGATAGGAAATCCACCTCGGGAACTTGTCGATTCTTAGGCAACAAGTTAATTTCTTGGTTATCTAAGAAACAGACATCTGTTGCCACCTCCACAACCGAGGTTTGAATACATGGCACCGGAAGTTGTTGCTCTCAACTTCTCTGGATTAGTCAATGACTTAGAGATTGTAATATTCAAACATCATCTGTTCCTATTTACCGTGATAGTAATAGTGCAATAGCTATGACTTACAATCTGTTCTACATTCTAGATGTAAGCATATAGACATTAGGCATCATTTCATTAGAGATCATGTGGAAAAGAATGACATTAGAATTGAAAAGATAGCCACCGAGTCACAAAGAGAGACATTCTTACAAAACCATTAGCGAGTCTAGATTTAAAGAATTGTGCTTAGAATTAGGATTACTTGATGCATCATTAGCTGATTTTTAGTTCAAATTACTTGCATCCGATTAATGTATTTCTTATTTCTAATTATCTCGTTTCTTTAAATTAATGTCTAGAAAGAATTATCCGACTAGATATGAGTCGATATACAATCGGGTAATTGATATTATTGATTTCCTATTTTGGAATCAAGAATCAAGGATTAGTCATATTGACCTTATCGACATGATAATTACTTATTCGACATTCGGTAAATCAGACGAGGGTACAATAGTCACCGATTTCCCGAGAAGCAGATGACTATCTGCACCCTATCCGATCTACCTCAAGTTACTAATGGTTTTTTTCAAGTCTATGTCTTTCCAGAATAGGTCACGCATCATATTGTTTCACCCCATCTTTTATAAACTTTCTTATTCGAGACACCTTTGCCTTTGAATAATCTCCATATATTGTGTTTTCTTATAAAACTCTCATTGGATTGATTGGTTGGAAAACCTAACTTTAGAAAATTAAATCGAGCTGTTTATTTAAATTTTTTTAAGTTTGCTAAAAGATAAAACTAAGTTGTTTTAAGATCGACAGTTACTTTATCGAGATGACTTTACAAACCCATCCTGCTTTTGAAAACCCTTATACGAAGTAAGGTAACGCTAAGCCGACGTCAGTATACTTACTTCTGCATAAAGTAACCTACATCTCACAAATCAACGATCTATAAAGTAACTATTTACGCATTCCAAAGGCAAGTAGCATCCACGCGCTAAATTCCAATCGTTTATCCGCATTTTTAACCGTTGATTCAAGCGCAGTAGAACTTTTTAAATAGACGGCTTAGATCAATTGATTTTCTAAAAGCGCTTTCTCTTTCCAATTTTCCCTCCTATAAATACATCTTCTTCCTCACTTAAACTTTTTCACTTTCAAAAATTTATACCCATACTACGCAAATTTTCAAAAACTCTTAGTCGATTTCTTTCATGAGCACTTCTCAAAAACGTTTAGGCGTAACATCAACCATGGTGGAAGTACACAATGAAACGTATAACAAGAAGATAAAGTCGGAGATGTATGTCGACTTTGATACAACAACCGATGGTGAATCAAGGGAGATCCTTGGATTATTGGAGAGGTCGGGATTGAGGACGTTTTGTTCCAAGAAATCCACCTTCAATAAAACACCGGATATGCGGGGCATTGAGTTTTACGTCAATAGGACGTTTGAGAACGGAGTTTTTAAAACTCGAGTCTACGGCGAGGTTTTCGATCAGAACTCCGGCGGAGGTGGCCCGTATTTTTGACACCAGCAGTGAAGGAGTAAACCCCCTCACATACAAATCGGATGATCGGGTAGAATCATTTGAGATGATTGCCTAATTCAATGAGGGATCGACGATCTGAATCAAGAAGAAAATACTCCGACGGAGATATCGCCTTCTCATGACGATATCGGCGAAGGTCATTCTTGGGGAGCGTAACTCCCATGATGGGTCGACTGCACTCAGCCAGTGGCAAAGATGAGGGCGACTATCGACGGAGTTCAAGCCAACTGGCCGGGATGCTATCGGGTAGGTTTGAGATGGAGAGGAATAGATTGGAGGTTGTTGGTGGAAAGTGGCGAGGCAAGGTCAATCACCACCTATTCAATAAGGTGACGGTGATCTTGGAGGACATGCCGATCCGAGATTAATCGGGCGATGGAGTCGAGCCTACACAAAACAAAAAGGGTCTTGACTAAGGATGAGCCGCTCGGGGCTCCAAATGACTCGGATGAGGGAGCACTAAGGTCGGAGTTTCAGTTCCATCACCGAGGAGGTCAAGAAGAAGAAGAAGAAGAAGAGGAAAGGGATGAGCAACCGACGGTGAGCTCACCGAGGCTTCACACCCAATTAAGGTGAAGGAGAAGGCTAATAAAAGGAGGAGCTTGGTGAAAACCTCGGAGCCGGGGGATCTTCTGGCGATCGGCTAGCCTACCGGGTCGAAGAGGCACTTACTGCGGAGATAGCGGCCAAAGTGGTCCAATCGAGAGGAGGTACAAGAAATAAGCTCCGAGAGGACGCCTTCCCCACTCACGACAGTACAATTCTCCCCCTCCCCTCTCCACCCCCACTCGCGATGAAGAGGTGACCAGCCGGCACCTCCGAGCCTCTAAAACAAATTCCTACTCCCAAAACACCCAAGCCACAACCTCATCTACCCTTCCCCAAACCTCATCCCCTCCACCCTCCCATCCGAGATGCTTTGTCCTTCCTCACAGACCAAGATACTCCCCCACCCCCATATCTACCATCTCCCACCACTTTACTCACATCTTCTCCAACTCTCCCTCACACCCCAATTCAACCTACCATACCTCGGCCCAACCCCTTCTCCACCACCCACTACATCCGAAATTCCACCCCTTCCATCTTCACCCGCACCGAAATCCCCCTCCACCATCGACGCCCTACTTCCTCACAACCTTCGAACCTCAACCGGTGGATACCTCCAACATTTTTGGAGATATCCATATGAGCTCCCCATTGAGTTTGGGACGAAAAGAGTACTACATGAACAAATGTCAATTTTATTGCTTCTTTTTTTTTCTTATTATATACGGTTTTTTTGTGTTACTATTTTAAACAAAAGTGTGATATTGATAGACACAAAATGTGTTACTATATATATGAACAAAAGTAAAATTGTTCTTTTTTTTTTTTCGTTATCTTGTTTTTTTTTCCCCATGATTTTTAGGTGTTACTATATTTAAAAAAGGGTTATTCTTGGTAGATACAAATTAAGTATTGAAATTGCGGTGGGATACGCGAAAAACTAAAAATGTCTTTGAACTCCAATCGACAAGATGTAAAGTCGACAATACCCTCTGTTCAAAAAATCAATATTGTAGCTTGAGTGACTGCCAAGCAACGAGATACAAACACGGGACGTTAATGCAATGGCACAATCTTCGAGGCGGGAAAAGAAAGTACTGTTCATCTTCCGAATAACCAAGCACCTATACGTAATTCAAATTGCAAAAATAAAAAAAAAAAAAAACCAGAGGGAGGCGATCAAGAAGATAACATAGCATATCGTAGTTCAAAAGGTTGAGGAAAACGAGAATCCGCGCCCAAGAGGTACAACTCTAACTGCTTATTTTTTATTTTACAAACGAAAAGAAAAGAAATGAAAAGTCCAAAATTTGAATATAAAACCCCCAAATCCGTTGTACATGTAATGTGATGTCTCGAGAATCGGTTTAAATAGTTGTAATTTTTGAAAAAGTATAACTATTGTCAATTTCAGACATACTAAAACATTCCTAAAATCAATTATATAACAACAAATAAATTAAAACTTTCTTGTTAGGGTTTATGATTGGAATGAAGAAATTATTTTGTTAATACGACGAGTTGTTTGATCATGTACAACATTTGTTAAAATCAAGTCATAAATCATATGGGAAAGACAAGAGTGAGGAAGATACGACTTACGAGAGAATGAGGGAAGCAGCAAGAAGAGAAGCACAACAAAAAAGAAGACAAAACTAGGTATGATATAGTATTTATTAAGAATAGAAAAAAATTGCATTAATCTATTGTGATTAGTTGTTAATATTAGGGTGAGTAAATTAACATTCTTTTATTTCTTTGTTTATGAAGGGAGAAAATCGAAATATGAGCAGGGACCAAGAGGGACACTCATGTGAAGGTATGGCATAAAAAATATTTACATACATTTCAATTAGACTGTTGATTAACTAAAGTGGAAACACAATTATGAAAAATTTATGTCGGGATCATCAAAGAGAAGATTGCAAAAGTAATTCATGCACTACAAAGAGAAAAAATAGAAACAACTTTCGTACACATCATCCGATGGTAAAATCATTCAAACTTAAAAAATTATAAATGTTGATATAATATAATTCACTATGTGTTTTAGACGAGTCGTGCCAAAAAAGATGTTGAAAAGACGAGACTTAAAAAAGGGAAACGAAAAGCAAGGGATGATGAACTTTCATTAGAAGGTAACCCAACATGTGTATATCATTACAATTTAAAACATAGCTAAATTACGAAGACATTTTTTCATCCATAAATCGTAATTGTATGCAGTATACGTTGGATGAAGGATACAACAGCCTATAAAAATAGCATCGAGTAAGAAAGTCAATAGAAATAAGAAAGGTATGTCCGTTGTTGAAATTTTAAATAGCTAATCACTACGATACTTCTACATAGGTCAATAACAAATGATGTATGTAACAAAAATTATAGTAGTTGTCTTTCCTTCTAATATGAATATAACACGCTTAAGGGTTTGATCAACGGGATGTTGGATGAAACAACATCGAAGAAAGCGATTCGAGATAAATCCAAGGAACAAATTCGGTGAGTAATTCAAATTTATATTAGTTTTCAATAACATACATTATATTATAAAGTGTTAATCAATTTTCATTGCCTAACGAAATCAATAAAAAAGGAATATAATTGGATATTTGTTCGAAATACGTGTTGCCACAAATGAAGTACAAATCAAGGAGAGGACAACTTATTATCGTAGCAATTTAGTGACAATTGTAAAAGATTTACAATGCATAAAATTTAGGAATGAGCATAAAAAGGAAATAAAAAGACACCATTTTGGGTATTTTTTGAGGCAATAATGAATGTTGATTATGTGATATCTAAGACAAGGTGGCGTAAATATGAGGAGGATATTCGAAGCATGCCGATGATTTTTGATAAGCCGACAAAGACATTCATGTTGGGTGGTGAACAATTAAAAATAACAAACAGAGGATGTGCACCTTTTGTTCGGAGTGTCGTGGGGAAATATTCCAATCGATTTAAAGTTAAATGATTACGAGCTACTGAATAGATCAAGCGTTGCTTTGGAAGAGACGTGGAAAACAGGAGGGGGAATATTCTAAACAAAAGTATGTGTATGACAAGCTAATGGAGGTTGTTGAAAGCAGACAATAGACAAAGCATAGGTGATGTTGCACAACTAACACACCTATATTTGCTAGTAACATTGCCGACACAGAGGATGAATGGAAGGATACCATGGCATTATTCAATCAATCAATAAGGTTGAAGATATATGGAAGTATGATTGGTGTACACTGGTAATAGATACATTACTTTAACAGATTTTGAGAAGCAACACTAGCATTGGAGGTTGTGCTTTACCGCTCCTAGTAAGAAATATCTTGAACTTACTCTTTACATATTAAAAAATTATGCATGATACACATCAAAAGGACAATGACCATACTAACATAAAATCATATGTTATACTAATGTTATTGTGTGAATGTGTAGTTTTGGTTGTGTGAGCATACAACAGCTTATTGAGAAGAGTGGCGGCGAGAAACTACCGCGAATACCGAAATGGGATCTAAGTGTGTTGAACAAGGCACCGAGCAATCTGAATCTAAGACTGCTACCACCTTATTGTGTAAGTGAAAAAAATAGAAATTTATATATATAAACTATTAGAGTATATTCTCCAATATATGATGAATAG
The DNA here is from genome assembly GCA_030762865.1 of Paraleonurus japonicus. NCBI lineage: Eukaryota > Viridiplantae > Streptophyta > Magnoliopsida > Lamiales > Lamiaceae > Paraleonurus > Paraleonurus japonicus. The sequence continues at coordinate 22,358,373 of CM061060.1, read as the reverse complement.
AAGAAACATTAATGATTTCACCTAAAAAATTATATATACGACAGACATGCAAAAGGCCAACAAGCCAGGGAGAAAAAGACACTTGAAAAAATGGTTAACTACCGGGCCACATTGGAGAGTGACACGTAAGAAAAGCAGATGACACAAATGATGATTCAATGTAATCAACATATGCAAATGAAGAAAATACACCAAGAATCGAGAAAAAGGAGATTCAATTAAGATTTGAATAAGGAGGACATTAATCGGGGATGTGAAGGGATTCCAGAGCAAACATGCAATAACAATGCTCCAGAAGCAGTGCATTTCAGAACAATTGATGGCACGCATGCACAAAGGATTGATCAAGAATAAAGAAGGTCTAAATGGACGAGAAATATACAAAGCAGATGATGAACACGAAAAATGATGAGAGTAACGAAATAGAAGATGATGAACTCATGAATGGAGTCGGTGAGGACATGATAGATAATGAAGCTCCTACGTTTAGCTTAAACATTACACAGGAATTCACAAATGAATACACCAATGAGGACAATGTAAGGATCTCAATACCGATCACAACCTGCAATGTAAAAACCGCACTGTGAATATGAATCGCACAAATTAATGGAGGATAATGCAACTTTACAGGAAAGGTTGGATGCGTGCATGAAAACATTGGGGGAAAGAAACCAAGAAATTTCATGCATGGTAGCGAGAGCATGACAAGGAAATAACTTTGCAAGAAAAGACCCAAAGTCACCGGTGATTTCAAAAAGGACACCGAGATTGCAGAATTGAAGGAGAGAATAGTATATTTGGAAGATAAGTTAAGTTCTACAATAGACACATCGAGCAAATGAAGTGACAATGGCACACTTAGACAAAATTGCAGAACTTTCTATTGCATTGAAGGATAATGAAATGTTGAAGATTGAAAATGAAAAACTAAAGGGAAAGGCGATGATCATAGAGAAATCGACTTCTCGTAAAGGAGACCAGAACTACGCACAACACCGCCTAAGGGAATCAAACTAACAAGAGATTACCAAGCCTAAGCACAATTACACGAAGAGTTGAAGCAAGGACCGCCGAATGTACGAGGAAAGCAATAGAGATTTCCCCACGAGATAGGCCGATGAATTGGAGAAACTTAATGAGGAAAGAAAACATTGTAAGAAGCCGAGATGGGATGAATCATGCCTGCAATACAAGAGACTAAAGACAACAGCTTAAGAAGGCAGCGATTGAGAAGGCATGGCATGAATCCATGGAAGAGTGAGTACAACATGCATTAATATGATGTTATGTAAGATCCACCTATGTCTTGCTAATCTGATTTTTTTTTTTAATTGTAAATAGGTATGTTGCTTGGAGTTCACCAAACGGGTTATCAATCGTGTACATGAATGACATACTTGCACTACTTGCATCATGGACGAGTTTCAACAGGGTATGTAAAAAAATAAAAAATTTACACTTGGAGAATAAATTGAATTACCAATATTTTAAAAACTCTGGACACAAGTGGTCGATTCATGAAGCGAGATATTAATTGACAAGTACGGTGGATCGGTGGCATTTCCTAAACAAGTTCACATTTTCTCGTCTTCATGTTTGGTAAGACTATAGAAACGTTATCATATTAATGTTTTCTTTAAAGAAAAGAAATATTGCATGTTGTAACCTTATGTGTTGACCATAATGACGGGGATTTAATAAATGCAAATAAAGGTGGAGACAATAGAAATTTAAGAAAACTTGTTGATGACCATCTTGAAAAAGTTGGAGCAGGTGATGTATTGTTGTTTCCATTGCTAAGCAAGAGCAGCTTTAAGGAATCAAATGATTGCAGGTGATCAATGGACACTTTGTTAAAGCTGGATATAAATGTTGGATAGTGGAGTTTCTACAACTCAATGCGTCTACGGACCAACTACACAAAGGATGTCCATTTAGAAAGAAGTGTTGTCTGGTAAGACACGACTAACGTTTGAACACTGGTAAAATTTGACAACTATCTTGTAATGGAGTAATAAAAATATTATATTATATTTTTATTACAGTCGAATACGTTATGGATCGTTTGCATGAAGTCTACAGAAATCAAACAATATGCACATCATAAGAACAAAAGAGCAAACAAAACCATTACTAGTGCCATGTATGGAGCAAGTTTCGGGATCTTTGGATTGTAGAGTTATAGTTTGCAATAATATGGAAAATGAAATACTATAGAAGTATAGCCATCCCATAATCTTTAATTAGCTAGAAGCAACACGATATCGTAAAAAATGGTTGAGTGGTTCTTGAATGAAGATAACAAAGTGATGTAGTTGTATTGAATGTCGGGAAAAAAATAGACCGGCAATGAAATGAACTTGGTGATTGTATTGAAAAAGCTGATTGAGGTCGTAAGATAGTCTGTGTGTTGAAAAGCTGCTTAAGTGATTACGTGAATTGAATAAGCGATTGAGGTAGTTATTGAATAATTTTCAATATTTAAATCACTGTATTGATTGTAGACGTTAATTGCATTCATAGATGAAAAATAGTCTATATGTTGAATGTTCAAAATCATAATTCAGCAGTCCTAACAACAAGAAAAAAACACAAAATTTAGGTGTGGTTATATAACAAGTTCTGTCGAAAAAAAAATAAACAAACATAATAATACGTAACATTTTGAAACTAATGATAGAAAGGGCATGAAATTTACACTTTCACACCCCCATATATATGTGTACACACTCGAACTGAACATGTCAGCATTTAAAGATGATATAACACAAAAAAATTGAACTACAAAAAAAAAAAAAAACAACCAAAGCATCAAACTTCCATTTATAAAATTCATACAAAAGTAATATACGTTACAAAATGTCCTATACAGCTATGTATAGATGTAAAATACTAAAAAAATTTTACTCGTGAAACAAATTAATAAACATGTTGGAATTAAACATTTGAAGATTATAAAAAAATGGAAAACAAATGTTTTGTTTTATGTTTAATTGGACAAAATAATAATAAAAACATTAAATTTTTTTGCATTAGATAAAAAATACAGACTGAAAAAAATTAATAAGAAACCAAGGTGTGTTGAAGAAGCAACACCTATAATCGAAAAAAATCAATGTATTAATAATCAAGTAGATAACGATGACTGTGACAGGTTAATAGGTGAAAGGTTGTCATTCAATGATAGTATAGGATTTACACTGTAATTAAAAAATCTAATATATACATAAAACAAACATGAAAAAGATAATTTCAAATTAATATAACTAATGATTTAATTATTTAACAACAGATACACGAATCTAGAAAACAAAAAAATAAAATTAAAATTAATATCAAATAAAAAAATCTAAAATTTAATGGAACAAAAAATAATATTGAATTGATGTAATTCAGTTATTATTTTTTTGAAAAATTAAAAAAAAAAATTGAACAACAACTATATATCTATGCACCTAAACTAGTTACATGACTATAAAACATATATGTATATATATATACACATAAATATAACTCAAGAGAAGTAAAGAAACCCAAAAAAAAAAAAAGAAAAGAAAAAAAAGGCCTATACATAAAACTTGTATGTAAAGCAACTAGTGCTATATGACATGAAAAAAATATATATATCTAATATGAATGATTTGACAGTCAAGAATCCCGCTTAAAAATATCGGCACAAACTAGATAAAAATTACTAAAAATGAAAAAACAGTGATTGACTTCCCCTATAAGTATGACCCCTTACTACGAAAATTTGGGCAACAAAAAAATTGTTGAGTTAAAAAAGAAGAGAGATGAAAAAATTTTCGGTTCATCCATCAACGAGAGGTGGGTGGTACGGTGTTCGGTCTTGATATAATGATGGACATACCGTAGATTGTAAACAAAATTCCTTATGCGGTTCAAATCAATAAACCGTAAATGGGAGAAAAGTATGAGACAAGTACTTTGTGGCAAAGCTCCACCCGCTCGGGATGAAGGAGGAAAATCAAGTTGGCTATGTTACGCAAACACACTATGGTTTTTACCACTAGGGTATATTAGATCGGAGTTTCGGTTTGATGAGTTAAAATGTATAGGTTTGATAAGCTAATGTAAAGTAGGATGACCAATTTGGCTGTATAGATCGGTGAAGTAGTACATTTCACTAATGAGTGATCGGACTAGGTGAGATGGGTAAAGTCACCGAGATCAAGAAGCTTGAAGGTCATCTAAAGACAGTTTTGAAAAAGTCATCGATTGAGAGAAGTATGAAGAGCTCAAGACAAGGTCGAGGCCAAATTTGAGTAGAATAAGAGCAGCGAGGCTTTCACCAAGTCAAAATCGGCAGACGAGGCTCAAGATCGGCTAAGGTCGGGGTAGTTTTAATGAAAGGTTTGTTAAGCGGTTTTAAGTTTGTTACAACAAACTAACCGTCTTACAACCTTATAAATAGGAGTAAGCACAATTCTTAGAAGGACTTTTGCACTCACTTCTAAGAACACATTCTAAAAGAGCACTCATCGATTTTAGATCAAAATCTTGTGATATTTTTCTAAGTGTTTGAAGAACACTCTCACTTGTAATTTCTTCACGTTGCACTTTGTATTCTAGTTTGATAGATACACCGGTAGATAGAAGAAGATTCAAAGACGAAAATCATCTCGATTTGTAAAGCTGTAAGCAAGGAAGAAGGAAAGTAAGTAAGCTAGTGAAGACTCTTTCACAAAGTTTGTGAAAGGAGAGTTGGCACGTAGGATTTTTACAAATCCGAACCACTATAAACTATGTGTTCTTTACTTTTGTATTTCTTTAATTCATCTTTCGATTTACATTCAATCTTTTTGTTAAAACATCTATTCAAGGAATGATCAATCGGATCAAGTATAAATAAAACGCTCACTTGTTTGAATCGATACTTAGAGAATCGAATTAATTTGGATTATGCAGGTTAAATTTTGGAAAGAAAAATTGAGTAGGTTGAAAATCTATTCAATCCCCCTTTCTAGATTTTTTAATTGTATATCACTTGATCGATCCGGGACCAACAGGGTATATACCAAATGAAGCGGATTCGTGACGTTAATAGCGTGGTGTATGCAGTATGAACCATTCTTGTATGTGGTTGCGCGTTGCAATAGGCCCGATCTGTGTCTGCAACACATATGATGAGTTCTCGATCAAGAACCCACTATCGTGTATATCGATCCAGTTTCAACGCCAAAGATAATATTCTGGATAAGCGCACTTATGGTGCGGCATTTTTCGGCATGGGTTATAACAATGATGAGGGGCGACTACAAGGTAAATGCGTGTCATAAGTTTTCGAAATCGGAAAAATCATCATCGGTGCACGTTTTGTCGACTCAATACAATGAATTGGGGACATCTTGGAGAGTTCCCGTATGTAAACCCGGTTGGAACACACGGTATTTTCGTTGGAGTTTTAATGAACTCGGCAAATACTAGACGGAAGTAGAACAATTGGAATCACTACTTTTCGCAAAACTAACACGTTGACAATCGACATGCCGAGATAAAATGGATAGTGTACAAGCATACGGCAAAATCGGATCTCTCGGATGACGATAAGGCGGTATTATTTTCCGGTGTTCGTCTTTCTTTTGCGAGGATATGAAGCTGTGGGTACTCGAAAATGCACAATGCGAGCTCGTGGAAGAGAATAAGATTCCCATATGGAGGAGTGGTGAATGATGCGAGAGAAAGAGAACTAGCGATTCGGCCCGCGCTAGATGAAACACGAAAACAAAGAATTTTTATTTCGTATTGAACCATTAGACGAATTTGTGGCATATAACTTGGATTCAAAGACATACAGCACATTGGCACGAGTAATTGGATGAAACATACCGCAACATATTCTCGTTCGTGCAAAGCACGGTATGTCCACGAAGGTTGGCGGAGTAGGGATAATGAGGCATGAAAGAAGCGGAGTACGTTCTTTTTGTGATAACCAGACAATCGTGGAAGACATTTATTAATGTTGAATTGTGGTGTCTTGTCTTGACAAGACCTAAAAATAACAATTATAATTCGCCTTAACGAATCCACTACTATGTAGTAGAATAAGTAAGGGGTCGATTCTTTTTGGAATATGAAAATTATTTAAATTGTCCGAACAAGAATTATGAGGACTTAAGTAACACAAATGAGGGTTTTAATGAGACGAGGAAGATATTATATAAAAAAGAATTATAAAGAGATAATTATTAGGCACTTTGAGAGTTATAAATTCTATCAATAATAAAAAGGTTTCAATCCACAGTTCATTCTTCCCTTGTGTTTGACTATGTTAATTTAAACGTAACGATTGTTCCACTTTACTATGGATTAATGACCCTCAATAAATAACAAGCTCTATTTATTGGTATTATCCCTTAATATTATTCAATTGAAACAAGCTCTTCAACGAACATTTTTAAATGAATAACATAGATACGATCTAGATTTAACCCAATAAAAGCATTAAGCACTAGGATAAAGGTCAAACAAATTCCCGAATACGCAAGCTCGATTCGAAAGAACCCGATTTATATCACCCTAGTAAAATACTAGTTGCTACCAATTGCCATAAATTCGTAACAATTACGGATTACGAAATATGAACTAGCATACATGCAAGAATAAATAACCTAGGTGGCCAATCTAAATTAATTATTCAAACAAGGAATAAGAAAATAGATGATATAAATAATCACGAATAAAATTTCACAAGCGAAATGGAGTCAACTAACATTCATCAAATCACAAGTTCGGAAATCCTTGGGATTGAATAGAAGGGTTTAGCCGCCCTTAGGCATGCTAAACAAAATTAAAATTAAAATAAAAACTAACTAAAATTAAAATCATCCACAAATCACAAGAAAAATATTTAAATGATAATCCAACTATTAAATATTATAAGTACGAAAATATGCATTTGTTAACAAAATCAAGTGTAAATAATCACACTTTTTACTAATAAAACTATGCATAATTTTCTACTTATCAAATTCCCCACACTTAAGCTCTTGTTTGTCCTCAAGCAAACATCACAATAATGTGTAAATTGGCAAAAGAAAAGCTAATGAATTTCCCGCCTCGTGGTCCTCACTTAAAAACTAAATGCAATGTCATTGAAGAGTAGTAACTCATGAAATTCGAACAAAGTATCATTGCTACTAAAGCTTGTGAGTTTTAGAAGAAATGTAGACCCTCAAAATCACCTATGATTGATCATCAATTCATTAAGTTATAACTTTTAATTGCAACCTTACTTTCCCCTTTTGAATGTTCACCAAGGTTGATAATCCAATCGAACTTTGCATTTTAGGGGTGTTTGCTTCACGGGATAGCCTTGATTGATTGCTTAATCCTAAGTAATATTGTGTTTGCTTGGAGGGACTCGCCCAAGATTAAAAATTGAGCCCGGGATCAAAAGTAGTTTAATCCCATGCTCTTAGGACAAACTAATCCTACGAGGAGTTTGGATTACCTTGTCCCAAGTGAAAATTACTACATTATCATTATATTTTCTATTCTTGTTTTAATTGTTGAGGGCGTTATGTAATTTATATATCAATCCCACCTAATCCATCAATCCAAATACAAAATTACCTTTATCATTAGAAAATAAAAAATAACAATCCTATAATCCAAACATATATTTATTTCAAATATATGAATCCCAACAATACAATCCAACTTAATCTATCTCATCTAATCAATCCCGTCTCGTGAAGCAAACGACCCCTTAGAGTACCCCTTTTCTCCATTATTTTATTTCTTTCCTTTTATGAGGGTCGCAGCTCCACTCCGTCTCCGTGTTTTAGCTTTTTCGACTAAGCCCCAAAAATAGGCAAATGCTTTCTTTGCGGCTTCACTCTATTTTCGGGTTCGGCATTTTTGTCTCAACCCCGAGAGATGGGCACTGGTTTCAGCCTCTCATTTTTTTCTCATTTTTTCTTTTTCAACTTAACTCCATTTTATTTTCCTCCGATCCTCATCAACTTATTTTTTCCAACCTTAGGGGTACATCATAACGCATTATCCAATCGAATCATCAACTTAACTACTTTAATATGGGAAAATAAGATACACAATTTAAAAATCACTCCTCAACTCATTAATTCACTATGACAAGTTCAATTGAAGTCTACAATTAATCTTCATATTATCACAAATTCACATGCATCGACACAAAGCTAAATTTAACCAAAATTTCCACAAGTTAACTACAAGACAACGACACTACATTTTCACACATACTCTCGACTCATCATCACGGTCATTGGCTTTTCCAACAATACCAAATTCACAACTATTCTAAACAAATTAGCATGTTAATTTTCACCCTTTAGCCGACAACAGAAAGATTAGGAAGCATAAAAAAACCAAACTTTCTAAATGAACAGCAAAAATAACCAGCAGAAAGACAAAACCTTAACACTTGGCATTACCCTAAATTACTTCTAAGCACATGCCTTGACTTCCTCCCCCACACTTAAATCTTTGCTTGTCCTCAAGCAATAATAATAAACTAAGTAGCAGGAAAATAAATCAAGAAAAGGAAGGAAATCACCTGATTAATGTGATATTATTGATGCTGAAAGAAGCGGAACAAAGGAGGCATTGCGTGATTGGCGGCGGTGCGTTGGTAATGGCGGCTGGTGGAGAGATGCAGCAGTAATGCTACAGCGGCGGTGCGTTGACAGAACGGCGGAGCCCTCCATTGACGGCGGCGATGGCTCCCTGCAAGCGCGACAGTACTGCGCCGGTGGTGACGTAGCGACAGCGGGACTGATTGGAAGTGATGATGTCGTGGGAAACAGCGTCGCTAGTGGAGCTTGTCGATGAAACACGGCGGAGAAGGGAACGCGACACTGGTGAGAGTGCTGGTAGACGCCGGCGACGATGGAGGTGGGATGTTCTCAATCACTGCTGCGTCAATTAGACTAGGGCACAGAATTGGGGAAAAAAGAGAGGGGGAAATAAAGACGTGAAAATAAGTATTATAAATTCCTTTCCCCCTTTTTATTATTAACTTAATTATGTGACCTTTTACGCAAATACCCTCCAGCTTAAAAGAATGTTAAAACACCACAAACTAGTATGTACAACTCGTAGAGCACTGTGTACCACTGTTCCTATTAGTCTTTCAACACTTAAAAGTGCATCCTCCATACTTACCCATCTTAAGCTTTTAATTTTCTGCAATCAAAAAGAGGCTTACGAAGAAGATAAGAAAAATGAAAATAAAATAAAATATAAATAAAATGAAAAATAAATTAAATACGGGTTGCCTCCCATCAAACGCTATTATTTAACGTCGTTAGTTCGACGGTGCTCCCTTTCTTCATGTAATAGGGAAAAGTGTTGGCTCAATTTCGTGGCATCTTTTATATAATTCAAATGATACGTACTTAGCATCATCGAATTATTCCTGCAATCAAGCTCAAAATATTTACGACAAGAAGAGTTAATATTGTTAACAATAAAAGCAGAACTCATTTCATCGTAAAATTTTGTATCATGACTTGACCATCAAATTCCATTGTAAGAATACCCTCACGAACGTCTATTTTTGTTTGGGAGGTGTTCAAGAGCAGTCTCCCGGGTCCTTAAGCTTTTCGGGCAGTTTCTTTTGAAACATTGAAACATTTTCCCCATTACTATTTTCTAATCCCTTTCAACTTACGCTTATTAGTGCACAAGTCCTTGAAATTTTGAATATCTAGGAATTTGGGCCATTGTATCAAGTAAAGGAATATTAACCTCCACCTTACGGAATACATCCAAGATATGTTTTTCTTTATAAACTTTCTTCACTTGTTCGACCTGGAAGGAAAAGGTAGAGAATTAGTGTTTGAAATTCCCAAAATTAACGTATCTTGCTTTGTTTTTCCATTTTTAGCAGATCGGTCCACACCGGGTGTCCCAATGTCGATCTGCTCGGCCTACTTTTTCTTCTTGCTAGTCAATCGGGGTTACGATCATAGGTTTTGGGACCTCCTATAAGCTGTTTCTCACTCATTACCATCACCGCACTCACATTCCTTGGGTTAATTTCAGTTTGAGATGGAAGCCTCCCCGCTTTTGAGATTCTAACCGGTTAATAGCAATGGCGAGTTGGCCCACTTGCGTCTCCAATTGCTTTACCGCTTGATTCGTCTCTTCCTTGCCTTGCTTGAGAGTAAGGTGTTGGCGGTGAGAAGCTGGATCATTTCCTCCAATGATTGCCAATGACCGTCTACACGTGGTTTGACGTGATATTGTCCTCCTTGTGGCGGTTGTGACCATGTGTGATCGGTGTGAACCTTGTTGATTTCCATACCTAAGATTAGGATGATCTCTCCACCTGGATTGTAGGTATTCGAAAAGGGATCATACTTCCGCCTTGAAAATTTCCGCACCAACATCATCAACCTCTTCCACGTTTTGAGGTTGTATTCCACCCGTGGCAAATTTTCTCACAAAAGCGGTTAGCTCATTTAATTTATCACTAATGGACGAATCACTTACCTCTTGCATCAATTTTGTTGGTGTATCACGATGGCTAAATTGTTGAGAATTTGCCGCCATGTTTGCAATGAGAATTTTGCTTGGTGGAGTTTTATCAACGGGTGCTCCTCCACTTGTTGCATCTATCAAACTTCGATCGGAGAGCGCCAACCCTCATAGAAGTATTGGATTAAGAGTTGTTCAGAGATTTGATTTTGTGGGCAACTAGCCACCAACTTTTGAATCGTTCCCAATACTCGTGAAGAGTTTCTCCTTGCATTTGTCTCGCACCACAAATATCCTTGCGCAAGCTTGCTGCACGTGAAGCTAGGAAATATCTCTGTAAAAACAATTATTCCATCTCCGTCCAAGTAGTGACCGTTCGGAGGGTAAATAATATAACCATTCCTTCACCGCATCCTTCAAGGAGAACGAAAAGGCTTTCATTTTCACATGTTCCTCGGATACGTCCTTGGGCTTCATGTTCGAGCATACCACATGGAATTCTTTTAAGTAGGTGTGTGGATCTTCACTTGCGTGTCCATGAAACGAAGGCAACAAATAGATTAGTCCCGATTTGAGCTCAAAATTATTACCTTTAGTAGGATAAGTTATGCAAAGTGGTTGTTGTGGAAGGCGTGGGTTCGCTAACTCATTCAAAGTTCGTTCGGCTACCATAATTTCCTCCTCGATCTCCGATTCACTGGATTCGAAATCAGTGGAAAATGGTAGCAACTCAAAAATCTCCCTAGCTTATTTAGCTTGATTCCTCAATACTCGATCTCTCTTTGTAATCTCGGGATAGAATTGTAAGTCCTTATTTCCTTGTGAACGAGTGATCATGTCTTGAGTGAGACCCGAGTGAATACACGTAAAGAAGAACGTGAATCTTGAAAAAGAAAAAAACACACACACTACAAATTAATGTCATGGTAATAACACCGTGTCACCCAAAGTGTCGAATATGCGAAATTTATTTGCGACAAAACGAAGATTTACTGGGGTTACGAGACTTTGAAAATAACGACAAAAATACGAAAATACTTAGAAAAATAAGCCCCACAAAAGAACACGAAAAGACAAAGAAAATAAATTCTCAATATTCTCCGACAACGGAGCCAAAATTTGGTGTCTTGCCGGCACCCAAAAATAACAATTGTAATTCGCCTTAATGAATCCATTACTATGTAGTAGGATAAGTAAGGGGTCGATCCCACAAGGAATATGAAAATTATTTAAATTGTCTCAACAAGAATTATGAGGACTTAAGTAACACAAAGGGGGTTTTAATGAGATAGGAAGATATTATATAAAAAAGAATTATAAAGAGATAATTATTAGACACTTTGAGAGTTATAAATTCTATCAATAATAAAAAGGCTTCAATCCACAGTTCATTCTTCCCTTGTGTTTGACAATGTTAATTTAAACGTAACGATTGTTGCACTTTACTCGGATTAATGACCCTCGATAAATAACAAGCTCTATTTATTGGTATTATCACTTAATATTATTCAATTGAAACAAGCTCTTCAACGAACCTTCTTAAACGAATAACATAGATACGATCTAGATTTAACCCGATAAAAGCATTAAGCACTAGGATAAACAAATTCCCGAATACGCAAGCTCGATTCGAAAGAACCCGATTTATATCACCCTAGTAAAATACTAGTTGCTATTAATTGCCATAAATTCGCAACAATTACGGATTATGAAATATGAACTAGCATGATATAAATTTCACAAACAAAACGGTTCAACTATCATTAATCAAATCACAAGTTCGGAAATCCCGGGATTGAATAGAAGGGTTTAGCCCCTTAGGCATGCTAAACAAAATTAAAATTAAAATAAAAACTAACTAGAAGAAGAATTCTTCTAAACTCCAAGAATGATTGTTCTTCAAGTTTTCTGCCGTCTTTCTTTTCTGCGTTCCAGCGTCCAGGCGTGTCCTTGTTTCTGCATCTTTTCTTGATTTATATCTCTAAAGTTTGTCGAGATCTCCCAAGAAATTAGGCTAAACTTGTAGGTTGTTAAGATCTCCCAAAAAGTTACTCAAAATTTAAATTTCAAAATCTAACAACGGGCCATCCAATGTGGGCTTTCTTGCAAACAATTGGGCTTCTTCAAAATCTTAATCTCTCATCCAAAAGGCCAAAATCATCCACAAATCACAAGAAAAATATTTAAATGATAATCCAACCATTAAATATTATAAGTACGAAAATATGCATTTTTAACAAAATCAAGTGTTAATAATCACACTTTTTACTAATAAAACTATGCATAATTTTCTACTTATGAAATTGCATTTTAGATTCTAATTCAGTAATGTATGTATTTTGAGTTATGGTTTAAACATTATGCTCCTTTTGACTGATCTAATGAATAATAAATGTATGATAATGATGATTGGACATAAAATGTTATGTGATTAATAGAATTACCTCTTCACTAGTTTGTATATGATTCAATTCTGAATGACAAACCAAAATAAAAAAATAAAAAATTGCAAGGCTGTAATATTAAGAAAATTTTAATAAACATAAATCATATTAAAAGAAAGTGATGCATTGAGAAATCCTATTTATTAGGCTTCAGTAGCATATGTTTTAAACTCAATTAAATATATAAACATATTGAATGAATGTAAAATGTAACCTATTATTATGTTTTACAGAAGAAAGTACTCGTAAAAAATTAGATATATTAACAAATCACATAAGCCGACGCTATATACATTTAAAGAGATATTATATTATACAAAAACATGTGAGAAAGAATAATAAATAACAATAAAAAAAGAAATTACAAAAAAATATGAATACATATAAATTGAATAACACATAAAAAAATTGAACATAAAAATTGAATTACATAACAAATCATAAAAAAAAACTCGATTAAAAAAGATATTGTAATATATTAGACTAATTGATGCTATACAGAAAAAAGAAACGACTTAAAACTAATGAACTTTAGCATAAAAAAAAAAAACAGAAGAAACATTAAAGAATAACTCACCTAACAACATAAAAAAAAATCCCAACATTTTTAAAAACAACATATAAAACACATCATATAAAAAAAAGAAAAAACTGCACGATTGAAACCATTGAAAAATCCAACAATTTGTAAAACAAATTAAACAAAACCTACATAGTTGAATATCGAGCGTAGTGACTGAATATCACAATTTCTACCAATCATAATGTAATGCAATATTCTATCCAATACATATATAAGAAAAACCGCCATTTCAACAAGAATAACAAAAAAATTCATGAAAACAAAAAAACCAACTAGCACCTTAAAAAGCATATACCACTATAATAAATATATAGATAAAAAGTCTTATAGACTACACCCATACAGAGGATTCGGATAGTCGAGTCAAGGCCTTTGTGTGAAAACTCTATCTGTCTAAATTAGAGATGGGGAAGGTGTTTAATCAAGTAAGACAATCTCGATTCAAGTAGAAACAACTTCATCAAAACATTAGGCCTTCTTTCATTTTATCTGCATTTCTGCTATCTATTTCTTAAGTCAAGCAAAGACCAATCCAAAGCTTATCGGAAATAAAACTCCTAAATGCGACCCTTCTCTTATATACGATACCACCAGACGCACCTTGGTACTTCCATCGAAGATAACGAAATATATAAACAGAAAATATGGATCATAGGATTCAAAAACAAAAATACACGAACATTCAATTGTCTTAAAAAAGTAATAATAAAAGCGAAATAAAAAATATTATAGTACGGCATAAACTGGACACACACATTCAACAAACTATTCTTTGGTAGAATGATATTTTTCAATCGGGCAATGAACTTCACCTCCGCCTCCGCAAAGCATCCATATCCGCTTTCCACAGTTCAACGAGAATTTTCTCGTGCACTTCTTTAGTCACAACCGCAACCCCGCCAGTTCCTTAAGCCGCACACATTCCTCTTCGTAAAAGAGTTTGTCCAATGGTTGTCCAACTTCGCTTGTCGATCGACGATACATCTTGGTAACTTGACAAAGACATGAAAAATAAAAAAGACGAAGAGAAAACACATTATTATCAACGAGAGAAATAAAAAAACTTAAATAAAAACTCAAAAACTACAGAGTGGAAAAAACCTTTTCTTTGTCATTTATGTCCATGTATCTATAAGACTCCTAAACCGCAACATGAATTCTTGGTGCTCCTTGTTCCTCATTTCGTGATATTCACTATAGTTTTCCATCTCTTCATACATCCCGTCAAACAAATAAAACATCTTGACGCCGAAAAATGTAGAGAGAATTGGAGAAGAATGAACGATATAACGTAAATCCCTTGAACCACATCAATAAATAGACCCAATGTGGATCAACGTGATGCTTCGTAATTCGTGAAAACCGCAATCACGCAATAGTCCGATTGATTTGATAACTATTATATTGAGAGAAGAGTAACCGCCGATGCATAGCACCTTCCACACAAAAAATAGTGTTTTTGATTTATTCCCCAATAAAGGCGGTAAACTTGTTACCTACACCTCATTAGAACTTTAACAAAATATATAATAACTGATAAAAAAAAACATTCAAACAAATATAAAAAAAAAAGGAATAAAAATTATGCACATAAAAAATACAATAAACAAAAAGTAACACAATGGTAATGTGCCAAACCTATATTATGCTCACACAGCCATATGGTTGAATAACAGTAGGAATATAGAAAAAAATTAAAAAAATTCCAAGAGTGTAATTACACAGATATACTTAAGAAAGAATCACAAAATAAAAATTATTCATGAAAAATCACAAAATTTTTTTAAATATATATACACTATATATATATATCCAATATATTGAGACTATGTATTATCCCAACAAATACCTTTTAGTAATATAAGTATAACTCTTTCATTATTATGCTCAAATAATCTTTAATAATATATGTAATATTCTTCATTTAACACTATACAACATACTTTCGAGTTACCATGATTTGAAAACAATGTTTTTTCCTTAATATATATAATACCATTTAATTGTAACAACTAATACCAAATTAATAATAATCAATTTTTCACCATAATAATAATAATAATCAATTTTACCTGAAAGCGGGACGAAAAACATGAAAAATCTCACAAGTAATACTTTTAAGCAAAGTAGTGATACTCTACACATTTAGGCACAAAATCTAACACTTTTGATCACTTTTTGCACTAAAATACCCCATAAAAACATGCATCAATTCACTCCAATCAGCTGTTAATTATAGAAGGAATTTGTGTCCTAATTATTTAGGACGATGATGTCCCCTTGAGGAGCTCATAAAGATTATCATGTAAACCCCCGCAGGCGGATTTAATCCGACATGATAATAAAGATGAGTGATACTGCTCTTGGAACTAGATGTAAATTATTTAAGTTGTCAGTAACTTATTTAATTTATGGACGTTCGATATCTTAAACACGGGAAAATAAACGTACACATAATAAAGGAGCCCATATTGTAATATGGGATTAGACGGTAATTCAATTATAACTCTTTAGTGGACCGAGATATAATTGATGGGGCTTAAGTGGAGTGTTCGGAGTGAACACGGGACGCCTAGGCCCAACCCTAATTCCTCCTTAGGGTCCCTGTTGTAGCCTATAAATAAACCCTACTTCAAAGCCTCCCATACGCGTAAAAAAACATAAGAAAAGAGGAGGCAGATTCGACTCCCTTGGAAGATCGTCGCCCACACGACGTCAAAGGGAAATGGATAGGAATACGGAAAAAGATCATGAGGTTCGTGGTTCATCCTTGATCGGTAGTTCGACCTTAGAATCTGGTTCGTCTTCACCTATTAAGGTGAATAGGTATGATTCTCTTTCCGCTGCTTGTTTATACATGTGATCCCGAATCGATAATCACATAGAGTCGATGATCCGGTGGTTCCAACATTGATGTTATCACATATTATGCTACATCGTAGAATTTGACCCTTTCTTTCTTCATATAACTAACTTTTATTCTCTAATAGTTCAATGTTGTTAGGAAGAAAAAATGTATTTAGTTTTGATGAAGTTAAATATAAAATAAGATGACCAATTTAACTGTATAGCCAAATGATGTAGTAAAAACATGTAATGGACTAAGTACAAGAAGTCGGATGAAGATAAGCATAAGAAGTCGATGAGGACAAACACAAAAAGATAGTGAAGACAAGGTCAAGACCAAAGACAAAGTAGCAGCATTTAATCGAACACTTCAAGATTGAAAACTCGAGAGAGTCGATGAGGTGGACCGTGTCTACGAAGATAAGAAAAGAAGACGATGAATAAGTGTTAGAAATCAAGCAATTTCAAGAACACTTACAACTAACCAAGAAGAAATTACAAGATTCGGTTAGTTGGTTATAACTAACAAGAGAAGAATCAGCAAGGAAGTTACAATCGCCAACAACCTGTTCTCTATAAATAGATCTAGTAATTAGAGTAGATTAATCTTTGCAATTCTTAGAATCACAAGCATTTTTGTAACACATTCAAAGCACTCACCAAGTTTTGCATACACACACAAGAACGTACTTTACGTTCATAGTTTTCATAGTGTTTGTAGAACACTATCATTCATATCTTCAAGCCATATTTTCTAGAATTCAAGAAGGAAACCCGTAAGGTGAAGGTAGTTGTCAAATCGTAAGTAAGGAAGTAAGTAAGTCAAGCCCCTTCTTCAAGTTGAATGAGGAGAGTGGACGTAGGATCTTTCGATCCGAACTACTATAAATTTGGTGTTCTTTCTTTCGCTTTCAATTTCTGTTATTACTTACGAATTAATCAAACAATATTTTAGAACGCTTTAGATCCTATATATATTGAGTATAAACTAGTTTATCCGTCACTTTGATTTGCGGGTTTGCAATTAAAGTTGTTTGATAATCTAAATAAGAAAAGTTTAGATAATCTATTCAACCCCCTCCCTCTTCTAGATTATCTCTGGAAGGTCATTCAAGCTCTTTGTGGTCTTGAAGTTTCCAAATTTTGTTTAGATCATTTTTTTATCTTCGATTCATTAACATTACTAATAAGTTTACATTGAGTTTCTTGTATCACCATGTCTATGATCAAAAGTAAAAAGACTAGGAGTCTACGAATTTTTCATTGAAGATTATGATTACCGGAAGTTCGGGATGGAAAATCATCTAAAAGCTGTTCATGATCGAATGGAAGAAGTCTTAGAAGAAGGTCCCATAAAGTTTTTTCATGGAATTGTAAGTGATGGAGCTGGATCTTCGAAACAAGAGTTAGACGAGATAAAAAAGGTCTTGATTTGACAAATAATGAAAGAAAGATTCACAACTTAGATCAAGTGGCAAGAACGAGATAATAGAGACACTTAGTAAAGATTGGATCGAAAAGGTTAAACGATGCAAAGCGCAAAAGAAATGTGGGAAACTTTGACTAATATGTGTGAAGGGTCGATCAAGTTAAGAAAAACAAGCTTCAATCAGTATTGCACACATTTGACACTTTCAAAATGAAGAAAGACAAAACTATTGATCAATTGGATGTTAGGGTGACAAATCTTCTCAACAAGGTCTGCAGACTTGGGAAAGTCCTACACGTAAAAGGAGATCAATAATAAAATTCTCGATCCTTAAGTAAGAGATGGAGAGAGAAGGCCAATATTCTTAAAGCAACACAGAACTTATCTTTAATTTCTCACCACACATTATTTTCACATCTTAAGGCATTGGAATATGATATTCAAATTGAAGATGAAGAAGACTAAGCCGAGTCGTCTATACGGAAAAAGCAGTTGCATTCCTTCATCAAGAGAAGTCTAAAAAAGTATTCAAGGCATCGACTTATCAATCAAGGAAGAAATGACTCTTTTGATGAAACGGTATGAAAGGCTTAAAATGAAATATAAGAGGAATAAAAGAGATAGATCAAGTCGACAAAAGAGTTCAGATGCTTTAAGTTGGCTATGGCATAAATGTCTTGGTCACTTAAACTTCAAAACTCTTAACAAAATTGCAAGTAAATCCTTAGTCAAGGGACACCCAGATAAAGTATTTTCAAAGAACCATGTCTGTGATGCTTTTCAAAAAGGAAAAGCAGACCAAACCTTCTTTTAAAACAATAAATAGTCCTTCTTCGTAAAGGATTCTGAACTTCTTCATATGGATCTCTTTGGTCCACCACACCTCTCAGCTTCAAGTGGAAGAAAATATACCTTGGTAATTGTTGATGATTTCTCAAGATACACCTGGGTTATTTTCTTGTACAAGAAGAATGAGACTATGACAAAGATTCCCAAATTTCTTAAAAGAATTCAAAATGAAAAGGACTAAATATTGTTAAAAGGTACCGAATTCCTTAATACACTTGTTACTAACTATTGTACCGAGAATGACATAGCTCATGAGACATCGGTTGCAAGGGCACCCCAACAAAATGGAGTTGTTGAAAGGAGAAATAGAACTTTGAAAGAAGCTGCAAGGACTATGTTGTCCGAATATAACACTCCACATAGGTTTTGGGCGAAGCCATTAAAAGCTTGTTTTATCCAAAATAGATGTTTGATTGTTATAAATAAGTGTAAAATCCCTTATGAAATATGGAAGGGTAGATCACCCAAAATTTCATATTTTCATATTTTTGGTTGTAAGTGTTTCATTCACAACAATGGAAAATCTCATTTAAAAACTTTTGATGATAAGATTGCAGATGGGATGTTCTTAGGTTACTCATCCGTGTCTAAAGCATATAAAGTTTTTAATAAGACAACCTTGTGTGTGGAAGAAACACCACATGTTGTATTTGATGAATCTACCTTTGAGTCTAGAGATGCAGATAACGTTACAAAGATATCGGATGATTTAGATAAGATGACTATCAAAAGATCAACGGTGAAGCTCTATGAACCGTAATCGATTCGGGCGAGGAAGAAGAATCGACTCAAATAAAGAAAAAGAGCTTGAAAGTTCTTCAAAGTCACCGATCGGACAACTACCATACCAGATGATCAGGAAGATGTATCTGAAGGTAACACATAATCATTTGAAAAGGACATTTCAAACAAATCTTCATCCATAGTAAAAGACAAAGGTAAAAAGGTAATGACGTATCATCGGTGAACAAATAATTGGAGATTTAGATTTGGAGTCCAGGCGAGGACACGGCTAAATCAAAATGGTATGTTCATTGTTATGTTTCATTACTTGAACCTAAGTCAATTATCAAGCTCTAATCGATTCCAATTGGATTAATGATATGCAAGAAGAACTGAATCAATTTCAAATGCAAGATGTGTGGGAGCTTGTTGAAAGGCCTCATCATCAAAAAGTCATTGGAACTAAATGGGTATTTAAAAACAAAAGAGATGAGAACAATATTGAGGTTAGAAATAAAGCGGACTAGTTGCTCAAGGTTATTTACAATCGAAGGAATTGCTTATGATGAAACCTTTGCACCAGAGCTCGTCTGGAAGCCATAAGATTGTTCTTAGTTTATGCTACTTTTAAAAGATTTAAAGTTTTTCAAATGGATGTAAAATCAACATTTCTAAATGGAATCCTAGCCGAGGAGGTTTATGTAGAACAACCCCGGGCTTTGTCAAAGGAGACAAGGTCTAGAAATTAAAGAAAGCTCTATATGGACTTAAACAAGCACCTAGAGCATGGTATGATACTTTGTCGACTATCTAATTCATAATGGTTTTGTGAAAGGTAAAATTGATAGAACTTTATTTAGGAAAGAATTTGGTAGTGATCTTCTATTAGTACAAATTTATGTTGATGATATAATTTTTTGATCAACTAACATATCTTTATGTGAAGAATTGATCGTCTCATGAAAAGCAGATTTGAAATGTCCATGATGGGAGAAATGACATACTTTCTTGGACTTCAAGTCAAACAGACTAAGAAGGGGATCTTCATAAGCCAAGCAAAATATGCAAAGGATCTAATTGAAAAGTTTGGAATAGGTACCACCGAGAAGCCAAAATACCTATGATGACAAACTTCTCCATGGATCCGCATTTGACAAGGAGAAGACACGGATCAAATAGAGTATTGAGGTCTAATAGGTTCATTATTATATCTAGCTAGTAGACTGACATATCTTTGCGGTGGGTGTCTGCGCACGGTTTCAAACAAAGCCAAAGAAAAGTCATCTTGAGGCTGACCAAGAAGATTCTTAAATTTCGAAAGGTACAATAAATGTAGGACTGTGGTATCCGGTGATGATAATTTCGAGTTGTCGGGATACTCGATTCAGGACTTTGGTGGGTGCAAGATAGATAGGAAATCTACTTACGGAACTTGCCAATTTCTAGGAAGTAAGTTGATTTCATGGTTTTCTAAGAAACAAACCTCTGTAGCTACTTCCACTAAAGGCTGAGTATATGGCGGTGGGAGTTGTTGTTCACAGCTCATTTGGATTAGTCAACGGCTAAGGGACTACAATATTATCACTAGAGATGTACCAATCTTTTGTGATAGTAATAGTGTCATAGCTGTTACCTAACCCAGCCTTATATACTAGGTGCAAGCATGTAGACATTCGACATCACTTTATACGAGATCATGTTGAGAAAGGTGACATCGGACTAGAAAAGATTTTGACTGATTTCCAAAGAGCCGACATTTTGACAAAACCTTTAGCAGAGACAAGATTCAAGGAATTGTCTATGGAACTAGGATTATTAGATGCTTCTTTAGTTAATCTATAATCTTTATCTTATATTTCACAATCTTTGTCTCTCTCGCTTATTTTACTATGTCTAGAAAGAAGTATCGGACTTGTAAAAGATCATATGAATAATCACTGAGTGATATCATTGATTTCCTCTAAAAGAATCAAGAATCAAGGATTAATCTATTGATCTTAAACCAACTTGATACTTACTTGTCTCGACATGAAGTAATTCAAACAAATACATAATAGTCATCTGTTAAAACAAGACAGATGAGTATATGTACCTTGTCCGAGTTACTCACAAAGGTTACTAACAATCTGCTTTTAGTGTCTTTGTTCTCAAGAATTTCCAAATCTAGCCGACAAAACTTTCACGTAATAGGATGAGTACACCATATCCGATAACAAAGAAGATGCATAATGTTACAAATCAACCTGCATAAGGTGAAATATAACATGAAGTATTTTCTAACCCTTGTATTCTTTTAAATATTTGTAAAATTGTGTATATTAGTTCACATAATTAATATGTGAATTTAATATCATAATTATTTCATTATTTCAAAAATGAATTCACTCGATTGTTCTTTTAAAATTGTTATTAAAAAAGATAAGGGTTCCTATTTTATTTTTAATAAAAAAATTATACTTATCGGTGTTATCTCTCCAATTATCCGAAAAGTAAAAGAAAAATAAGTTACTTCTTGTCGAGAAGTTACTACGGACCAAATTTTATTAAATTGAATTAAAACGCTGAGTGTTATTCACGTGCCCAAATTGGAGGCGGTTTCGAAATACGAACCGTCAACAGCTTTCACGCGCGACATATTAAATATGTATATTATTTTATTCATTACACTTTTTGGAATAAATTGCTATAATTTCATTTATGATGGCACGAAAATCCAGTTTTCACTTTATCGATTAATAATGAGGATTTATAATATTTTATTCAAATTTCTTTCCATATAAATAGGAGTTCGTGTGCATTTTATTACTTACGCACATAAAACCTGTTCACATTTTCCCTCTCAAACTTTTAGACCCTCAAGAATGGCGGATTCAAAGAAACCAAAGGTGAAATTTGAGTATGATCTAGAGAAGATCAGAGATAAAACTAAATCGGAGATGTTTGTGGATTGGGATTCAACCACCGATCCAGAGTCGCTTGAGATTCTGCAACTTTTAGAATCAAGAGGACTCAAACAATACTGTTCAATGAAGCCGCCAAAGAACAAAACCCTCGATGATCTTGCTGTTGAATTCTTAATGAGAGCAAAGCTGAAAACAAATGCATTTGAATCTCGTGTTCGCTCAAATGGGAAGAAGGAAAAGGTGGGGGTTACTTGTGGACAATTTGGGAGAAATTTTTGGACTAAATACAGAAGGTACAAACCCATTTACCTACAAAAGTGATGAATACGTGGAAAGTTTCAAGCTAATGGCGAGAAGGTCTTACCAAAACACTACTACGAATTTGAAAAGATCGATGCCGAAAAGGAAATACTGGCTATTATTGTTAATTTTGACGAAATACATTTTGGGGTAGCAACAGAGTCACGATGGGTTAACTAGGCTGAGATTATGTTGTCTTAGGGCCATTATAAATGGGGTAGAGGTTAATAGGGCTCGTTTGCTATTTTCAAGGTCGGTGGAGGAGAGGAAGAGATTTGTGAAGATACAGATCTCAAAGACGAGGTTGAGGTGGTCGCCGGAGACAATGACCAGCATGATGACCAGGATAACTATTATCCCGGAGACGAAGTTGGGGATGGAGAACCTCAACTGGAAGATTGGGGTTAAGAAGTTTACCAAGCGTAAGAGTCTCGCTTACCAAAGACGAGAAAATCTTTGGATCATCGAGACTCGGAAGGAGATGAGGAGGTTCTGCCGCATTGCTCCCGAGAAAGAAGAGGGCCGTTAAAGCCAAGGCAAAAAGAGTGGAGACGATCTTGATGAGAGTGAATTGATGCATGATTTGATGGGGTATTTTTGTGTAAAAAGTGGTGATATGTGTTAGTTTTTTAGCTTAAAATTGTTTAGTATCACTCTTTGGCATAAATAGTATCACTTGTGTAGTTTTTGATGTTTTTCGTCCCGCTTTCAGGTAAATCGGTGGAATTTGACCAAACCAAGAGTTGGCATTCATACGGCGAAGAGACGAATGAGACGGGCGAAAATGGGGGTCGGAGGTGGAAGTCGGGTCGAGAAAATTCCCTAGACTCGACCTCCGGTGATGTTCTTCTACTTTTCTCTCTTTCATGTGCACTTGTACTTAATTGAAAGATATATTGAATTTTGATTTGATCATAAGTTGATATGTGGCTTGAAGCTAGCATGATTAATGGTTATGTAATGATGAATGTGATTGAATATGCTTGATTCATTGCTCAACTTATGCCTGTGAGTTTTATGTCTTAATAATCGTACATTTTATACGGTTGAATTATTTCTTTGTGAGTGCATCGTTCATTGACATGTATGCTAGAACTTTCCTTTGGACTTATTGAAATTGATCTTTGTGTGATTTCATTAATATGATAAGAGGCCATGTTTGAATTGATAAGTCACTTAGCCAAATATTTTTCCCACAAAAACATTTGATTTCCTTAGTGAGCCATTTAGAGTCTAATATCCTTATTCTTTGGCAAGCCAAGTGAAATTGAAGTCATTTGCCTATTTTTATGAGCCTTATTGTCCTATGTTTAGGAGAGCTTGATTGTTGGCTAATAGATGGTGCTTTGCTTGTAAAGTGTGGTGGAAAGAGGATGTGCTAAGTTGATAATTGAATTGAGATGAAAAAAATTGAATTGAGGAGAAAGTGTGAAAATGAAAAGAAGAAAAATTCAATTTGTGAGCTTACATGAAAGAGAGCTCAAAAGAATGGTGGTGATTGAACTTTGAAAAGCATGAAGAAGAAAGAGTGTGGATTGATAAAGAATTGGAAGAGAAGTGTATTGAAGTGCTTAGTTAACTTTCAAGTCTCTACTAATATGAGTCACTCTTACCTAAAGTCACCTATCCATTCCAAAGAGCTTACATTACAACCTTGATGAAAGACCTCTTTGATTCTTGATTGAACACAAAAGAAAGTGATTAAGATTGAGTCCTTTGGCAAGCTTATGGGATGCATGTTGGTGAATTTGATGATTGAGTGCATTTTACCTTGATACACTTGAGAGAAGAGAGAAACACTCCATGGAAGGAGTAAAGATTTGAGTATTTGATGTTGCATTTGTTTGAGCATGAGTCATCTTGATTGCTAGTTGAAGGTTTGCATAGAAACTTGAGATCATTGATGAGTTTGATTATCCAATTTTCTTCTATGGTGCCATGAGACATCATTGCAATCAATTCACTCTTTCTCGCTTATTTGCTTCGTTGCTCGAGGACGAGCAACACTTTAAGTTTAGGGGTATTATGATGAGAGTAAATTGATGCATGATTTGATGGGGTATTTTTGTGTAAACAGTGGTGATATGTGTTAGTTTTTTAGCTTAAAATTGTATAGTATCACTCTTTGGCATAAATAGTATCACTTGTGTAGTTTTTGATGTTTTTCGTCCGCTTTCAGGTAAATCGGTGGAATTTGACCAAACCAAGAGTTATGACATTCATACGGCGAAGAGACGAACGAGACGGGCGAAAATGGGGGTCGGAGGTGGAAGTCGGGTCGAGAAAATTCCCTAGACTCGACCTCCGGTGATGTTCTTCTACTTTTCTCTCTTTCATGTGCACTTGTACTTAATTGAAAGATATATTGAATTTTGATTTGATCATAAGTTGATATGTGGCTTGAAGCTAGCATGATTAATGGTTATGTGATGATGAATGTGATTGAATATGCTTGATTCATTGCTCAACTTATGCCTGTGAGTTTTGTGCCTTAATAATCGTACATTTTATACGGTTGAATTATTTCTTTGTGAGTGCATCGTTCATTGACATGTATGTTAGAACTTGCCTTTAGACTTATTGAAATTGATCTTTGTGTGATTTCATTAATATGATAAGAGGCCATGTTTGAATTGATAAGTCACTTAGCCAAATATTTTTCCCACAAAAACATTTGATTTCCTTAGTGAGCCATTTAGAGCCTAATATCCTTATTCTTTGGCAAGCCAAGTGAAATTGAAGTCATTTGCCTATTTTTAAGAGCCTTATTGTCCTATGTTTAGGAGAGCTAGATTGTTGGCTAATATATGGTGCTTTGCTTGTAAAGTGTGGTGGAAAGATGATGTGCTAAGTTGATAATTGAATTGAGATGAAAAAAATTGAATTGAGGAGAAAGTGTGAAAATGAAAAGAAGAAAAATTCAATTTGTGAGCTTACATGAAAGAGAGCTCAAAAGAATGGTGGTGATTGAACTTTGAAAAGCATGAAGAAGAAAGAGTGTGGATTGATAAAGAATTGGAAGAGAAGTGTATTGAAGTGCTTAGTTAACTTTCAAGTCTCTACTAATATGAGTCACTCTTACCTAAAGTCACCTACCCATTCCAAAGAGCTTACATTACAACCTTGATGAAAGACCTCTTTGATTCTTGATTGAACACAAAAGAAAGTGATTAAGATTGAGTCCTTTGGCAAGCTTATGGGATGCATGTTGGTGAATTTGATGATTGAGTGCATTTTACCTTGATACACTTGAGAGAAGAGAGAAACACTCCATGGAAGGAGTAAAGATTTGAGTATTTGATGTTGCATTTGTTTGAACATGATTCATCTTGATTGCTAGTTGAAGGTTTGCATAGAAACTTGAGATCATTGATGAGTTTGATTATCCAATTTTCTTCTATGGTGTCATGAGACAACATTGCAATCAATTCACTCTTTCTCGCTTATTTGCTTCGTTGCTCGAGGACGAGCAACACTTTAAGTTTGGGGGTATTATGATGAGAGTGAATTGATGCATGATTTGATGGGGTATTTTTGTGCAAAAAGTGGTGATAGGTGTTAGTTTTTAGCTTAAAAGTGTAGAGTATCACTCTTTGGCTGAAAAGTATCACTTGTGTAGTTTTTGATGTTTTTCATCCCGTTTTCGGAGTAAATCGGTGGAATTTGACCAAACCGAGAGTACCAGCATTCATACGGTGAAAAGACGAACGAGATGGGCGAAAATGGGGGTCGAGAGGTGGAAATCGGGTCGAGAAAATTCCTGGACTCGACCTCCGGTCGAGGTCCGTGAAGCTCGACCCGAGGGTGCAGCCAAGCAAGAGATTTTCAAAATTTAGGAGAAGCCTCGACTCAAGGTCCTGGAAGCTCGAGTCGAGGTTAGGATTTTTCGGCAAGCTCGACTCGAGGGCCCCAACCTCGAGTCGAGGGTGCCGATTTTTGGAAATCTTCCTTTTAATCCATTTTAGCGAGAAAAGAGCATAACCTTCCCTATAGCGATTACTTACGCTTTTAGGGCGATTTCTTAGTTTCTTAGCTTAATTCTCCTTCTAGGTTGATTAGATTGTTAGATTTTGATAGAATTCCATTAATTGTTGATTAGATTGTACTTTGATCCATTAGTTTTCTCATTTCCAAGTTGTAATTCAAGTGAAGAGGAGTTTACATTTGAAGATACGTTTGAAGATTCAAGTATTCAATATAGTGATCATTTGATTCAATTGGTGATGTTCTTCCTCTCTACTCATTTCAATTCTTTAAGCTGTTGTGATTAGCCATTTGATTATACAATTAGATTTTGTACCCATGGATTTTGCACTTTGCTCCATGGGCTAATCCATTTGTGCTTGAGATAATTGAAATTGTGGATGATTTGATTGCCTTGTGCTATGATTGTTGAGGATTGTTGATCAATTGAGATAGTTAGTGCCCTAATTGTGATTCTGATTGTGCTTCATGCATTTTTATCTCTTTAGATTAATGTTTGATCACCCTAGCAATAGGCGAAAGTTGAGCTATCGTGATTAGGGATTAATCGGGTTATAATTGTGTATGATTGTATGAATTGGGTGCTTCTTAATTGAGAGATTAGTTGCACTAAGAATACTCACATTAGGCATTGTGTGATTAATGGAGACTTAATTGCATGATGGTTCTATGCTTTCTATCTTAGTTGAATGGCTATTTGATTCAATCATAGCTTGTGATCAATGATTCCATGATGGAAATTATCCCTTGCACCCCTATCCCCAATTGATTTTTGCTACTTGCTCTAGCTATCTCTTGTTTAGATCATAGTTGTTGTTGTTGTTTGATTTTAATTCTAGCATTTGTATTGTGTTTTGGAGCCAAAACCGTATTTGCAACAATAGTCATTGAAAACTCATATTTCTAGAGACTCATGGCCATAATTTTCCCTTGGATTCGATAAACTTGGTTGTCTTAATATCGCTACCCGATTACCGCAATCAAAATGGCGCCGTTCTTTGGGGAATGGTGGTTTGTAGGTGCATGATTACAAGGTCTAGTGGTATTCCACCTTTGCCACTTAATCCGAAATTGAAGCTACCATTCGTAGAAATCGTGGGAGAAGGAGAAGAGAAATGATGGAAGGTGAAGAGTTGATGAATGAAGAGAGAGTTGGTGAACCTCATGTTGAGGAGATTAATGGTAATGGAGAAGGGAGAGTGTAAGATAATGGAGGAGGTAAAGGCACAATTTGCCTTACAATGCTCAAGTTGGCCCTTTCCCTCAAGGGATGCCACCACATCAATTTCCCTACCAAAATCCATGCCCCTATCCTCCACAAGCTCACCAATATCCATACTATCTACCTCATCCACAACAATTCTCACCATATTATCCTCATATGCCATACCCACATGAGCCGAGATATCAAGAGCCACCTTATATTTTACAATCCCAACCACAACCTATGCAAGAGCCTCCACCTCAAGGTAGGCCATTAAGGGAATTGTTTGAGCCTCAACGGCTCACGATAGTATTGCAAGGCCGAGGATTGAAGCAAATAATTTTGAGATAAGTCCCGCACTTATGAGGATGTTAAGGGAGAAGCAATTTGAAGGAAAATATGAAGAAGAGTGCCCTCATCAACACATGGCACAATTTTTGGAGATTTCCGACACCATGAAGTACAATGGAGTGTTCGAGGATGCAAAGAAGATAAGGCTATTTGCCTTCACTCTTAAGGGGAGAGCCAAATCTTGGCTCAATTCTATCCCTCCCGGAACCGTTCGTGCGTGGGAGGACCTTAGCAAGAGATTTTTGATAAAATTCTATCCGCCATCTAAGATGGTGCAAGCCAAGGAAGCTATTTCTCATTTTCGTCAAAAGAATGGAGAGACTATTCCAGAAGCATGGGAGAGATATGGGATGTTGCTCATCAATTGTCCACAACATGGCTTTCCGGAGGAGCAAGCGATCATGTATTTTTGTAATGGCTTGACGGATAGTGATAGATCCTTTCTTAATGCATGTGCTATTGGTTCGATTTAGTCAAAGACAGTGGGGCAAATGAATGAGATTATGGAGAATATTGCCCAAGATTCTTTCTAAGTGTCGGTGAATCGAGGAGCTCATCATAGAGTGTCCCATGTGGAGGAGATTGAGTCTATGAAGACGATGATGATGACGATGATGGACCGTTTAGGAGCCCTTACTACTTCTCAAGCTCAACAAAATGTGAGTCCATCTATTCCTCAAGTTGATTTGTGTCCAAGTCCTATGCCTATTGAAGAAGTGAATTACATGGGAAGGCCTCCATACCAAGGAGGATATCAAAACAATTTTCAAAGCAATTTTCAAGGTAATTTCCAAGGTGCAAGGCCATATCAAGTGCCTTATCAAAATAGGCCTCAAGGTAATTTTCAATCTCAACCTCAAGCTCCATTTAATGCCAATAATTAGAGGAGACATGAAAATTTCTCATATGCTAATCCAAGAGCCGCCGTTCAATTCCCTCCTGTTTTGATCCGGTGCCAAAGCTCCAAATAATGAGGGGAAAGCAACTACGGAGGAGCTACTTGGGATGATTGTGAAGAGGTTAGAGGCTAATGATTCAAGATTGGATGATATTGGGAAGCAAATGGACACAAGATTTAAGACTATTGAGCACCAAGTGGGTCAATTGGTCACAACGGTTGGAAAGCTTTCATCTACGGTGGATCATTTGCAAAATAAGGAAGTATCAATTTACCACCGAGCCTAATCCAAAGGAGTTTTGTAGTGCTATTCAATTAAGGAGTGGTGCTAGATATGATGGCCCAAAAATGCCCAAGAAAGTTGAAGTTGAGAAAGAGGTGGAAAAGAAGAGGTGATTGAAGAAAGTGTGGTTGTTGATAAGGAAAGTGAAGAGATCAAAGCAAAGGAAGAGTCAAAAGAAGAAGAGAAGTCCAAAAATGCATTGGGAGTTCCCATGAAACCCACTCCGGTTCCCTATCCTCAAAGACTTGGGAGGAAGAAACTTGATGAGGAGTTTGGTAAGTTTTGGAGGTTTTTAAAAGCTTGCATGTTGATATTCCACTTTTAGATGCCCTTGAGCAAATTCCCCATTACAAGAAATTTTTAGAGAAATAATGTCAAAGAAGAGAAGATGGGATGAGAAGGGAGTAATCAAATTGGTGGAAGAATGCAAGGAGATTCTTGAGAGACATCTACCTCAAAAGCTTAAGGATCCGGGGAGTTTTATTATCCCTTGTGAAATTGGTGAGAATGGAAAAGTACAAGGCTTATGTGATTTGGGAGCTAGTATCAATGTTATGCCTTTATCCATATTCAAGAAGTTGGAGTTAGGAGAGGTGACTCCTAACAATATTAATCTTCAATTGGCGGATCAATCTTATGCTCATCCTTTTGGGATTGTTGAAGATGTATTAGTGGGAGTTGACAAGTTTATCTTCCCGTTTGATTTTATCGTGCTTGATATGAAGGAAGAGCTTGAGGCACCTATCATTCTTGGTAGACCTTTCTTTGCTTCCGGCAAAGCCATGATTAATGTTGAAAAGGAGAGCTCAAATTGAGCTTTAATGGAGAAGAGGTGATGTTTTCTAGAGCTCCATTGGAGGAAGATGCTCCAAGTACTTAGGAAAAGAAGACGTGTGGCTACATAGAGATCATTGATTTATACCCTTCAATTGATAGGGATGATTCTACCCCTTCTTCTAATTCTTTAGTTAATGAGCATTTTATTCCTTCTTGTAAAGTGATTGCTAATAAGTCTTGTGTTTCTCTTGATGATCTTAGGAAGGAAAAAGCACTCATTGAACCTTTGCTTGATCCGAGAGATAGGAAGATTGAAGAAGGAGTGAGCGAAGTGACCAAGCTTGAGCAAGGCTTAAGTTTGGGGGTGTTAGAAGAGAAAAAGATACCACTTGAGAAGAAAGAAGCAAGTTTCGTAGTTGGTGATCAAGTGGTGTGGAGCAAATCAAATTGGAGTCGATTGCTAGGAGTAGAAAGACTCAAAGAAGTCTTGACGGTGAAAGAGATCAAAGAAGGAGGAAAGCTCCTATTGAAAGACAAATGGGGATGTTGCCTTTTTGCAAAGGAAAATCTAGTAAGGCACAAGGATAAGCCTCACGTCCTCATTGAAAGGGAAGTATGAACTCCTTGAGTTCCGTCCGGCAAAGGACGTTAAAAATAGCGCTAGATGGGAGGCAACCCATCCTTTTTGTTGCTTTTGTGTGCTTTTTATGTTTTTGGTCTTTATTTTGGAGAATTGGCTAGGAAATTAATTGATCATGTTAGGGGATTGTGATATCTTGCTATGGGATTATTGGAATGATTGAGCTTATTTGATACCTTTGGGAGTTGCATATCATTTGATAACTCTTTTGCCAAACAATGAATTTCATGCTTAAATTTAAGTTTGGGGGTGATGATTGTTTTTATTGGTTATCTTGCAACTTGTCTTGGTAAGGATTTAATGGTCTTGTGCTCAATTATAGGTACACTTGCTAGATGAAGTGGAATTGCTAAAAAGCTTGATGAGCCCTACATGCTTGAAGGAAAAATGGATTTTGAAGACTGGTACAACAATTCCTTTCAAACTTAGAGTTGTCTAAGTTTGGGGAGGTGTTCTTCTTTCTTTGCCTATCTTTTGTGCTCTTATATGATTTGGGGTGTGATTTGTATTGAGCTTTAATTGTGGATATCTTGCATATTTTTAGTGATAATTATTGATGAAGTGAGTGTGCTTGAGATTATGTACATGTGCACTTATTCTTGATTGAAAGATATATTGAATTTTGATTTGATCATAAGTTGATATGTGGCTTGAAGCTAGCATGATTAATGGTTATGTAATGATGAATGTGATTGAAAATGCTTGATTCATTGCTCAACTTATGCCCGTGAGTTTTGTGCCTTAATAATCGTACATTTTATACGGTTGAATTATTTCTTTGTGAGTGCATCGTTCATTGACTTGTATGCTAGAACTTGCCTTTGAACTTATTGAAATTGATCTTTGTGTGATTTCATTAATATGATAAGAGGCCATGTATGAATTGATAAGTCACTTAGCCAAATATTTTTCCCACCAAAAACATTTGATTTCCTTAGTGAGCCATTTTGAGCCTAATATCCTTATTCTTTGGCAAGCCAAATGAAATTGAAGTCATTTGCCTATTTTTATGAGCCTTATTGTCCTATGTTTAGGAGAAAAATTCAATTTGTGAGCTTACATGAAAGAGAGCTCAAAAGAATGGTGGTGATTGAACTTTGAAAAGCATGAAGAAGAAAGAGTGTGGATTGATAAGAATTGAAAGAGAAGTGTATTGAAGTGCTTAGTTAACTTTCAAGTCTCTACTAATATGAGTCACTTTTACCTAAAGTCACATACCCATTCCAAAGAGCTTACATTACAACCTTGATGAAAGACCTCTTTGATTCTTGATTGAACACAAAAGAAAGTGATTGAGATTGAGTTCTTTGGCAAGCTTATGGGATGCATGTTGGTGAATTTGATGATTGAGTGTATTTTACCTTGATACACATGAGAGAAGAGAGAAACACTCCATGGAAGGAGCAAAGATTTGAGTATTTGATGTTGCATTTGTTTGAGCATGATTAATCTTGATTGCTAGTTGAAGGTTTGCATAGAAACTTGAGATCATTGATGAGTTTGATTGTCCTATTTTCTTCTATGGTGCCATTAGACATCATTGCAATCAATTCATTCTTTTGTGCTTATTTGCTTCGTTGTTCGGGGATGAGCAACACTTTAAGTTTGGGGGTATTATGATGAGAGTGAATTGATGCATGATTTGATGGGGTATTTTTGTGCAAAAAGTGGTGATAGGTGTTAGTTTTTAGCTTAAAAGTGTAAAGTATCACTCTTTGGCATGAAAAGTATCACTTGTGTAGTTTTTGATGTTTTTCGTCCCGTTTTCAAGTAAATCGGTTGAATTTGACCAAACTGAGAGTACCGACATTCATACGGCGAAGAGACGAACGAGACGGGCGAAAATGGGGGTCGGAGGTGGCAATGGTCGAGAAAATTCCCTTGACCTCGACTAGGTCGAGAAAATTCCTGGACTCGACCTCTGGTCGAGGTCCAGAAGCTCGACCCGAGGGTGCAGCCAAGCAAGAGATTTTTAAAATTTATAAAAGCCTCGACTCGAGGGCTGGAAGCTCGAGTCCGAGGGTCAGGATTTTCGGTAAGCTCGACTCGAGAGGCTGAAGCTCGAGTCGAGGCTGAGCATTTTCAGAAAAGCGCATCCACGATTTAAGGAAGCTCGACTCGAGGGCCCCAACCTCGAGTCGAGGGTGCCAATTTTGGAAATCTTCCTTTTAATCCATTTGAGCGGAAAACAGAGCATAACCTTCCCTATAGCGATTACTTACAGTTTTAGGGCGATTTACGAGTTTCTTAGCTTAATTCTCCTTCTAGGTTGATTAAATTGTTAAATTTAGATAGATTTTCATTAATTGTTGATTAGATTGTACTTTGATCCATTAGTTTTCTCATTTCCAAGTTGTAATTCAAGTGAAGAGGAGTTTATATTTGAAGATACATTTGAAGATTCAAGCATTCAATATAGTGATCATTTGATTCAATTGGTGATGTTCTTCCTCTCTACTTATTTCAATTCTTTAATTGTTGTGATTAGCCATTTGATTATACAATTAGATTTTGTACCCATGGATTTTGCACTTTACTCCATGGGCTAATCCACTTGTGCTTGGGATAATTGAAATTGAGGATTATTTGATTGTCTTGTGTTATGATTGTTGAGGATTGTTGATCAATTGAGATAGTTAGAGCCCTAATTTTGATTCTAATTGTGCTTCATGCATTTTTATCTCTTTAGATTAATGTTTGATCACCCTAGAAATAGACGAGAGAGTTGAGCTAACGTGATTAGGGATTAATCGGGTTATAATTGTGTATGATTGTATGAATTGGGTGCTTCTTAATTGAGATATTAGTTGCACTAAGAATACTCACATTAGGCATTGTGTGATTAATGGAGACTTAATTGCATGATGGTTCTATGCTTTCTATCTTAGTTGAATGACAATTTGATTCAATCATAGCTTGTGATCAATGATTCCTTGATGGATATTATTCCTTGCACCCCTATCCCCAATTGATTTTTGCTACTTGCTCTAGCTATCTCTTGTTTAGATCATAGTTATTGTTGTTGTTTGATTTTAATTATAACATTTGTATTGTATTTTTGGAGCCAAAACCGTATTTGCAATAATAGTCATTGAAAACTCATATTTCTAGGGACTCATGGTACTTTTCCCTTGGGTTTGATAAACTTGGTAGTCTTAATATCGCTTACCCGATTACCGCAATCAAATCTTGGAGGACGAATCCTCATCCGAGGAGGAGACAGATGAGGAAGAAGAGAGGACAGCTTCCCAAGGGAGAAGTGGCTTGGCCGAGGTCGCCGGGACCTCGTGCCAAGAGGAAAGGGTGGCGATATCCTCCGGGAGGACTCGAAGAAGCCGCTTAATCATCATCATCATCATCTTCATCTAAAGACGCTTGAGCCCAAACCATCTACATCCCAACCGGCAATGAAGATGCCGATAAGGTCGCCGCCTCGAGCCTTTACAACGACCTACTCCCAAAAGTCCAACCCAACCATCAACACAAGCCACAGATGATCCCTTCTCTTTCCTATCCACAACCTCATCTCGAGCGAAACTGTATCTACATCTACCAAACCCTTCGGGAGAAATAGGTCCCACGTAAATGTCTCTTCGTGTTCTTGGAAAGAGATATTTATTGAAGAAAGAGTCACCTTATCCGAAGAACCCGACTGGTGAAAGAACTGGTGGATGTGTATTTGTTGAGGAGGATTAGGACAGGATCGTTTAAGGAGACGACAATTTTGATTGGAGAAGCAGGAGGAAATAACCCCTCCATCCGGGAGAAAAGCTGTCCCAAAAAAGGCTGGTCTGAAATCCTTCGAGGAGATCCTATACGAGGATCAATTCATAGATTACATTCTCCAAAGAGTGTATCTAGGAGAAGAACAGTGATCAACCGAAGGGGTCAAGGAGAAGGAGATTGAGACCGAGAAGGTGGTTGAGCGGGAGGCGAGAAATGAGTTGAGGTAGAAAAAGAGGTTGAAGTGGAAGTTCCGAGAAAGGGGATGAGATGGAGACGGAGAAAGTAAGGGGAGTAGAGGCGTGGTCGGAGTATAGTGGAGCTGCGATGAGCCCGCCGAGATGAATACAACGGGGAGGCACAGCAGAGCCGGAGGTTCTTGAGCAAGTACTAGCCGTGGTGGAATTCGGAGTGCCAACTCAAAAGATGCATTAGGCGTGAGTCTCGCACCAGTGCAGTAAGAGGCTATAATTCCCGATCGAGAAGGTAGATTTAACACTATCTTCTCCATCGAGGAGACCGCTCAGCCATCCTCATCCGTATGCGCATCCGAGGTGGTTGCACTAAGAGAAGAAGTGGCTAGTACTGAAGGCTGCGTGTCTAAACGCCTTTCAACTCATTCCAGACTTCGTCACTTCGACTACAAAGGAAAATATTGATGCAAATGTCAAGATCAAGACAAACATCGATCTCTATTTTTCAAGGATAAGATTCAAAGAACAGATGGTCGTTGTCAATCGTCAAATTACGAGAAGAGAAGAACAAGCAAAAGGCTTGGGTCAAAAAATATGTTCAGGATGCATACGATGAAATCAAGGATATGGTGCATGAGCAAGCCAAGGTGGCGTGGGCGAAAGAGAAGCATCCTTTCAAGAAATCTGAACATATCTATGGCTATGGAGAAAGCATCTCTCACTTTGCAAAAATAAAGAATGAATTGAGAGGAATGGAGGCAGCCCAACACAAGATGTTTGATAATTGGATCGAAGACAGGACTTGTCGGACATGAGCTAATGGGACAAATTGAACAAGTAGCCACCATCTCGCAACACCCGCTTTTGATACTAAAAAGGGAGAAGATGGTGAGCTTAAGAAAAGGATAGATGCTCAGGATGACAAGATCCTTGCCTTAAATCGAAGTTGGAGGAGCTAGCCGAGAGGCTGGCGAGAGCCGAGGAAGAGAAGAAGAGAAAATCAAGGAAAGTCTCAAGAGTTCTTAAAAAGATTAAGACGGGGACAAGGATCGAGGGCGGCTAAACCCGTCACTAAGTCTCAAGCGTAAGATCTCCTGTCCAAGATCCTGCACCCATCCAAACCATCCAACCCTCATCCTCGAGTGGACCGGTTGAAAAAGCTAAGGCTTCGAGCCAACAAAAGAAAACTCCACCGAGGTGGCCGAAGAAGAGAAGATCGAAAGAGGAAAAGGGAGGAGATGGCCAATTATAAAAAAGATGCTAAGAAGAGGAGGGAGCGGGAAAAGGCAGCCGGGAAGTTTTATGATCGAAAGTCAAGAAGATGGGTTCAGAAAGGAATGAATGAGCAGGGTGTCAAAGTCTTTCGACCATACCACAGAGTGAAGTAGTACCTAAGGAAGTCCTGCCGATGGGTGATCAAGAAAGGTGGAGATCTTTTGAAGCAGAGTGGATCTTCGCTTTCCATGTCCGAAAGAAAATCAGTTGGGGACTGGGCGAGAACATCGCTTTTCACCGGTTGTTGGAAGAAAGGGATCCGGCATTCTATCAATACCTAATCAATATAGCCCATGATGAGTTCAATGCAGATGTGGTCGCACCAGCCTACTCACCGATGACTCCTCCAATGACAAAAGATGGTCGACTGGACCATGAAAAGGTAAAGCAGCTCCGATCAAAGCGTAAAACCACAGGTGACCTTGCCGAAGGAGGGGAAACGGTGTCCCTAAAAATATGGTCTTCGATCGCTAAGTATACCGAAGAAGAGAGGTGGTATGACTAAATCTTATCTTTATATGATCCTTGTCCGATGATCATGTGTAAGTGTTGTAATGTGATCTATCCGAAACACATGTGAATATACTTTTGATCTATTCTTATGAGACTTTTGTTTAAAACTAACTTGTTTGACTTAATCTTTTATTCAACTAATTCTTGAAATAACTAATTGAAATAAACTTGATTAAAACTTTATAACACTAATTCATCTATGATTCACTAATCTTGACTATCCGACACTCGAGTATCCGACCGTGACTTAAGCTGTCTTACTCGACTATTTGACTAAGTGACATAACTGTCTACCTTGTGAAATATTTCTTTTCTGAGTTACTAACACATTTCTTTTCTTGAGCTGAGTTTTAACATCATCAAAAAGGGGGAAATTGTTAGGAAGAAAGAATGTATTTAGTTTTGATGAAGTTAAATGTAAAATAGGATGACCAACTGAATCATGTATAGTCGGTGATGTTGTAAAAACGTTAATAGACTAAGTACAAGAAGTCAGATGAAGACAAGCACAAGAAGTTAGATGAGGACAAGCACAAGAAGTTAGATGAGGACAAACAGAAAAAGACAGAGATGAAGACAAGGTCAAGACCAAAGACAAAGTAGCGCAGACCGAACACTTCAAGATTGAAAATCGAGAGAGTCGGATGCGGTGGACCGCGTCTGAAGATAAGAAAAGAAGATGATGAATAAGTGTTAGAAAATCAAGCAATTTCAAGAACGATTTACAACTAACCAAGAAGAAGTTACAAGATTCAGCTTAGTTGGTTATAACTAATAAGAGAAGAATCACCAAGGAAGTTACAATCACAACAACTATTCTCTATAAATAGATCTAGTAATTAGAGTAGATTAATCTTTGCAATTCTTATAATCACAAGTATTTTTGTAACACATTCAAAGCAATCACCAAGTTTTGCATACACACACAAGAACGTACTTTACGTTCATAGTTTTTCATAGTGTTTGTAGAACACTATCATTCATATCTTCAAGCCATATTTTCCAAAATTCAAGAAGGAAACCTGTAAGGCTGAAGGTAGTTGTTGTAAACTCGTAAGCAAGGAAGTAAGGAAGGTAGTAAGTAAGTCAAGACCCTTCTTCAAGTTGAAGGAGGAGAGTGGACGTAGGATATTTCGATCCGAATCATTATAAATTTGGTGTTCTTTCTTCGCTTTCAATTTACATTATTACTTATGAATTGATCAAACAATATTTTAGAACGCTTTAGATCCTTTATAGATTGAGTATAAACTAGTTTCCGCTGTCACTTTGATTTGCGGGTTTGCAATTAAAGTTGTTTGATAATCTAAATAAGAAAAGTTTAGATAATATATTCAACCCCCTTCTAGATTATCTCTCGGAGGCTCATTCAAACTCTCAATACTCACTCAATCTAGGGACCAACAAATGTTGTAGTAGATTTTGTGACATTGCGAGTTGAAGATCTAGAATATTCTACAAGGATCTGGAATGAAGACTTCGGTCGAGATGTTGCCGAGGATCTTGTAACATCGAGTGCAACATTGAGGACAAGATCCAGAATCTTCTACAAGGATCCAAATTAAAGACTAATTCCAGAGAGATTTAGAAGGACCTAGATCATGCGATTGCAGGAGTAAGTCACGAAATCAACTATCTACATGGACGGTTAAGAGAGAGAATTAAGGGGAAGTTATTTTGGAGTCTTTCTAGATCCATCAACAAGGATCTATGGTTGAAGCCGAGGACATTTATAAATAGAAGACCGAGGACTTCAAAGAATGGCAAGGAATATCCAAATATCGATTGTTGAGTGCGTTAGTGCATCCAAGCGATAGGGCCGTTATTCCCCCTTTACGTTGCTACTTGCGCATGTTACCTCGTTTAGCAACATAGGTATCTTGAAGTGTCATTAGCGTAGATGTTTGTGATACTTTGATTTACTTTTGACGGTGTAATATTTTGTAATACTACACTTAGCCGTTTAAGAGTCAATAGGTGATATTGAGTCTTTATTTCCGTTGTAATACACACACTTTTGTATTCACTCTCGATTTAGTGAAAAATTTTGCCGACAGGCATCATAGACTTTAATTAACAAGTCTATGAAAAATTTACTCCTTTGCATTGTAATGTTAGTCTTTCGCTGTTTTGCATTACGATATTTAGATGTTGTAGTGCATGCCATAACAGTCGATTACAACATCATTCTCGCTTTTTACACTACACACACACTTTCGGTTGGCACGAGGGCCTAAAACTTGACGGTACTAAGTTTAGATCCTGTGTTTTAGTGTGTCTTTTATTTTGCAATGGAGTATCCACTCTCTCGGTCTATTAGGCCTCCCGTTCTTGATGGAACAAACTATGCCTATTAGAAACCAAGGATGCGGATGTATATCAAATCCAATGATGAACGTGCTTGGAGTAGTGTTCTTTTCTGGATGGACAGCCCACTGGAACTCAGCATGATAATGAAGGAGAAACTCAAGGCAAATGAGAACTAGACTGGACAAATGATAAAAACACAATTGCTAGTTACAATTCTAAAGCCTTAAATGAAATTTTTGTCTCACTTGATATGACTATGTTCAAGATCATATCTAAGCGTGTTAGTGCAAAAGAGGCTTGGGATCGTTTATAAGAGCATTGTGAGGGGTTCTGATAGTGTTCGTAGAACAAAACTACGAATGCTAGGCACGATGTTCGAGAACATGAGAATGAAGGAAGATGAAACTATTTCATCTTACAATGAATATGTCATGGATATTGCCAATGAAGCTCAACTGGTTGGAGATCCTATCTCTAATACGAGGTTAGTGCATAAGATTTTACGTTCTGTTCCTAAAAGATTTGATGCAAAAATTTGTGCTATAGAAGATGCGAATGATACATATACGTTGAGTCATAATGAGCTTATAAGCATTATTAAGACCTATGAGATCAATTTCATCCAACCAGAGGAGAATGGTGGTAAGAAGGTTGTTGTTTACAAAGGAGAAGCATTCACAAGTGATGAACATCAATCTTATGTTACCGAGATTGATTCGATGAGGATGCGACATACCTATGTTGTAACAATCGACAACATCGCCTGTCGACAAAGAAGTTTAACTCCTACGAGGAAAACGATGAGCGAGATCCAAGGGGAATATCCAACCAAAGATCCAAATCAACACAATACCTACCCCAGAAAGAAGGAGAAATCAGAGTCAATTAAGAAAAATTGAAAAAGGTAGTAAACCAAGGTATGATCCACGAATACATAAAATATGTTAAGTGTGATGCATGCACTGGATTTGGATACTATGCAAATGAGTGTGCAAATACCAGACTTAGGAGAAAACTGAATTTTAATGCTACCTTAAGTGATGACTCGAGATGATTCAAAAATGAGAAACTTGCTTTTTATGCTAAAATTGATTATGATGACTCTCTGCATGATGATCTGGATGACTCGACTCGAGATGTTACATAAGATGTTACAACATCCGAAGCAACATCAGATCAAATTTCTCCAGATTTGAAGCAGTTTTATTGCGTATGTTGATGAAACAGTAACACTTACGAAGAAACAATAATTGATGGATCCGACTATAAAAATTTATTAGACAAATGTTTGAACAAGATCAATCTCTAAAGTCTTTAACTAAAGAGAATGATGATTTGAAAGAAACAGTAACTAAACTAGAAATCATACTTACGAAGAGACTTGGAAATTTCTAAGCTAAAAGAGGAACCGAAAGGAACTTATTTAAGTTTTAAGAAATTTACCAAAAGTTCATCTCGATATGAATGATGCTCTAGTAATTAGGATCTAATAAATTTGGTTTAGGATTTAAAAATGAAACATTTTCTATGTTTGAGAATCTCGTGAAATTTGTAAAAGCCAAAGCTGATACCAAGGTAAAAGTTGAGGCTCAAACAAAGACTAACAAGAAGAAACAAGTAGAAAAGAAGTATGTGTGTCATTATTGTGATGAAATTGGTCATACTCTTCCTTATTATTTGAAAAGACAGAAAGATATGAAAGATGCTAAAATATTGTCTAAAATGCTTGTCACATTCTAAGCAACATGTGTCAAATGCACTCTAAAAACAAGGTAAAAGGTGTCTACGTAACATGGTTTACTCTTCTCTGAAAGCATGTGTACCAGTTCATGGTATTTTGATAGTGGTTGTTCTAGACATATGACTGGTCAAATCAACTTCTTATCCGAATATGAACCTTTTAATGGTGGAACCGTAACATATGGTGGTGGTACTAAAGGAAAAATCATTGGAAAAAGAACTTTAAATGTTAAAGGATTTTCTAAGCTAAAAATGTTTTACATGTTGATGGCTTACTTGCTAATTTGATTAGTATAAGTCAATTATGTGATGATGATTTGTATGTAAAATTTGACAAAAACTCATGTTATATTCTTGACAAAAATAATGAATGTTTAATGAATGGTAATAGGTCAACAGTACAATTGTTATTTAATTGAGAACAAAAACGTGTGTAATTTGGCAAAACATGATGAAAATATCTTATGGCATCAAAGATTGGGACATACAAATTATAGGTACATAAGAAAACCGGTTAAAGCAGAGCCGTGTGCTAGGATTTCCTATACCGATGTTTCGACAATATTGTTGTATGTGGTCCATGCCAAAAAGGTAAGCAGGTAAGAATGTCGCACAAAATATTGTCACATTGTTCGACATCGCTGTTTTGAATTAATGCATATGGATCTGATGGGTCTCAGTAGAATGTATACTATAAGCCTAGCTTTTGTATGAACATCTTTTTATATGAGATTCATTATGATCAAAATACTTGTTTTTTATGATTGCTATATCTATCATTGTTTTTGTCCATATTAGTCTATACCGTATATAATATGGTGTGTGGTGTCATACGTAAGATCATGCTATCAGATTCCTTATAGATTATAAATAATTGCTCACAATCAAGATGGATTTGGACAAACCATTGGAACAATTGTGGTGTAATTTGGTATTAGTCTATCTTGACTATAAAGTTACACTAGTACATTTTGTAAGTATTGAGCAGGACCATATGAGGTTGTTCAATTTGTACCGACTATATAAAAGAACAAGACCTCTCATATTATGGATGTACGTCTTCTTAATCCCTATATAATAACGGGCATGTGTACTCGAGTGTATGTTTCTTTAATTTGCCAATGAGTGAGATTTATTAAATCAATAGGCTTGGTGAATTGAGAGATATCACCGTTTATATGGTGTCTGTTGATTATAGAAGGAATCGTGTCCTAATTATTTAGGATGATGATGTCCCCTTGAGAAGCTCATAAAGATTATCATGTAAACCCCGCAAGTGGATTTAATCCGACATGATAATAAAGATGAGTGGTACTACTCTTGAATTAGATGTAAATTAATTAAGTTGTCAAGAACTTATTTAATTTATGGACATTCGATATCTTAAAACACGGAAATAAACGTACACATAATAAAGGAGCCCATATTGTAATATGGGATTAGGATTTGGTAATTCAATTATAACTCTTTAGTGGACCGAGTTATAATTGATGGGCTTAAGTGGAGTGTTCGGATTGAACACAGACGTTTAGGCCCATCGTGAGGCCCAACCCTAATTCCTCCTTAGGGTCCATGTTGTAGCTTATAAATAAACCCTACATCGAGCCTCCCAGTGACGTGTGGAAAAAATGTAAGATTAGAAAGAGGTGGATTCTGATTCCTCGGAAGATCGTCGACCACACGACGCCCAAGGGAAAGCGATAGGAATACGGCAGAAGATCGTGCGGTTCGTGGCTCATCCTTGATCCGGCAGCTTCGACCTTAGAACTAGTTCCTCCGACGTCACCTATTACGGTGAATAGGTATGATTCTTTTTCCGCTATGTTTACATGCATGTGTTCCCGAATCGATAATCATATAGAGTCGGTGATCCGGTGGTTCCAATATTTGGTATCGAGCCGCATTTTGACTCTATGCGATTGATTCGGTTAATAATTTTGCAACGTGCTCCTATGATCTGTTATAATAGGGTTTGCATATTTTTATGATTTGTTATAATAGGGTTTCCATATTTTTATGATCTGTTATAATAGGGTTTGCAAAATTCTATGATCTCGATATAATAGGGTTTGTAAGAGTTTATGATGTTTCTCAGGAACCCAATATCCAACTATTATGGTCTCGCTTATATCTTTTTGTATGGATTAAACCCTCGGACTCGCCGAGGTTTTTTTTTTTTTTTGGGTTGGTGTTTGATTGTAATAGTAATTAAAACGGCGGTATGTTGTGTAGGTTTTTATTTTCCGGATCTAGATGATGTATAAGATCGATGGATAAAATTGTAATAGAAAAGATAAGGGTTATTCGATTGATGAACAAGATTGATGGATGAACCAGATTCCAGATCGATGGCGCATTAATCGAAGGATCGATTGGCGACAGGATCGATGGATCATTTTTTTCTAACGGGCAAACATTCATGAACATTCAAGAATCGAACTTAAGTTGACCGAGTTATTCAAGAACTCTTTAGTGGACCGAGTTATAATTGATGGGCTTAAGTGGAGTGTTCGGATTGAACACAGGACGTTTAGGCCCATCAGAGGCCCAACCCTAATTCCTCCTTAGGGTCCTGTTGTAGCCTATAAATAAACCCTACATCGAGAGCCTCCCAGACGTGTGAAAAAATGTAAGATTAGAAAGAGGTGGATTCTGATTGCCAGAAGATCGCCGACCACCACGACGCCCATGGGAAAGGGATAGGAATATGGCAGGAGATCGTGCGTTTCGTGGCTCATCCTTGATCCGCAGCTTCGACCTTAGAACTAGTTCGACTTCACCTATTACGGTGAATAGGTATGATTCTTTTTCCACCGC
This sequence comes from Paraleonurus japonicus, assembly GCA_030762865.1. Taxonomy (NCBI): domain Eukaryota; kingdom Viridiplantae; phylum Streptophyta; class Magnoliopsida; order Lamiales; family Lamiaceae; genus Paraleonurus; species Paraleonurus japonicus. The sequence continues at coordinate 22,315,098 of CM061060.1, read as the reverse complement.
GCTTACATGCATGTGATCCCGAATCGATAATCACATAGAGTCGGTGATCCCAAGGTTCCAACATTTGGTATCGAGACGCGTTTCGACTCTATGCGATTGATTCGGTTAATAATTTTGCAATGCGTTCCTATGATCTCGTTATAATAGGGTTTACATATTTTTATGATCCGGTATAATAGGGTTTGCATATTTTTATGATCTGCTATAATAGGGTTTGCAAAATTCTATGATCCGATATAATAGGGTTTGCAAGAGTTTATGATGTTTCTGCAGAACCCTATATCCAACTATTATGGTTTGATTATATTTTTTGTATGAATTAAACCCTCGGACTGCCGAGGTTGTTTTTTCGGGTTGGTGCATGATTGTAATAGTAATTAACACGGCGTCTGCTTTTGTAGGTTTTTATTTTTCCGATCTAGATGATGTATAGGATTGATGGATAAAGCTGTAATAGAAAAGATAAGGGTTATTCGATTGGTTAACAAGATCGATGGATGAACCAGATTCCGCATCGATGGCGCACGTAATCAAAGGATCGATTGTCGACAGGATCGATGGATCATTTTTTCTAACGGGCAAACATTCAAGAATCGAACTTATGTGGACCGAGTTATTCAAGAACTCTTTAGTGGACCGAATTATAATTGATGGGCTTAAGTGGAATGTTCGGATTGAACACATGACGTTTAGGCCCATCAGAGGCCCAACCCTAATTCCTCCTTAGGGTCCCTATTGTAGCCTATAAATAAACCCTACATCGAGTCTCCCGTGACGTGTGAAAAAATGTAAGATTAGAAAGAGGTGGATTATGATTCTCGGAAGATCGTCGACCACACGACGCCCAAGGGAAAGGGATAGGAATACGGCAGAAGATCGTGCGGTTCGTGGCTCATCTCTGATCCGCAGCTTCTAACCTTAGAACTTGTTCGACTTCACCTATTATGGTGAATAGGTATGATTCTTTTCCGCTGCGTTTACATGCATGTGATCCCGAATCAGATATAATCACATAGAGTCATGATCCAAAGGGTTCCAATATTTGGTATCAAAGCCGCATTTTCCGACTCTATGTGATTGATTCGGTTAATAATTTTGCAACGTGCTCCTATGATCTGTTATAATAGGGTTTGCATATTTTTATGATCTGGTATAATAGGGTTTGCATATTTTTATGATCTGTTATAATAGGGTTTGCAAAATTCTATGATCTCGATATAATAGGGTTTGCAAGAGTTTATGATGTTTCGCAGGAACCCTATATCCAACTATTATGGTCTCGATTATATCTTTTTGTATGGATTAAACCCTCGCACTGTCGAGGTTGTTTTTTTGGGTTGGTGCATGATTGTAATAGTAATGAACACTATGTCCTGTGTAGGTTTTTATTTTTCCTATCTAGATGATGTATAGGATCGATGGATAAAACCGTAATAAAAAGAAAAGGGTTATTCGGTTGGTGAACAAGATCCATGAATGAACCAGATTCCAGATCGATGGCGTACAAAATCGAAGGATCGATTGGCGATACGATCGATGGATCATTTTTTTCTAATGGGGAACATTCAAGAATCGAACTTAAGTGGACCGAGTTATTCAAGAACACTTTAGTGGACCGAGTTATAATTGATGGGCTTCGGTGGAGTGTTTGGATTGAACACAGTGACGTTTAGGCCCATCGTGAGGCCCAACCCTAATTCCTCCTTAGTGGTCCCCGTTGTAGCCTATAAATAAACCCACATCGAGCCTCCCGGACGTGTGAAAAAATGTAAGATTAGAAAGAGACGGATTATGATTCCCTGGAAGATCATCGACCACACGACGCCCAAGGGAAAGGGATAGGAATACCGCAGAAGATCGTGCGGTTCGTGGCTCATCCTTGATCTCAGCTTCCGACCTTAGAACTGGTTCAACTTCACCTATTACGGTGAATAGGTATGATTCTTTTTTCCGCTGCATTTACATGCATGTGATCCCGAATCGATAATCACATAGAGTCGGTGATCCGGTGGTTCCAACATTTGGTATCGAGCCACGTTTCGACTCTATGCGATTGATTCGATTAATAATTTTGTAACGTGCTCCTATGATCTGTTATAAAAGGGTTTGCATATTTTTATGATCTCGTTATAATAGGGTTTGCAAAATTCTATGATCCGATATAATAGGGTTTGCGAGAGTTTATGATGTTTCTGCAGTAAACCCTATATCCAACTATTATGGTCTCGATTATATCTTTTTGTATGGATTAAACCCTCGGACTGCCGAGGTTGTTTTTTTCGGGTTGGTGCATGATTGTAATAGTAATTAACACGGCGGTCCTGTCGTGTAGGTTTTTATTTTTCCGATCTAGATGATGTATAAGATCGATGGATAAAATTGTAATAGAAAAGATAAGGGTTATTTGATTGGTGAACAAGCTCGATGGATGAACCAGATTCCATATCGATGGCGCGAGAATCGAAGGATCGATTGGCGTCTGAGGATCGATGGATCATTTTTTCTAACGGGCAAACATTCAAGAACATTCAAGATAAGGGTTATTTGATTGGCTTACGTAATCGAAGGTCGATCCTCGTATGAGGGCAAACATTCAAGAACACGGGAGTATCAAAGAGGCCATAATAGTTGAAATTTTTGTTTTCCATATTTATTCCTTTTTATATGTGTTGTTGTTATGCATGCTTTTATGTGTCTCACATGTTATGCATGCTTTTATGTGTCTCATATGTTATGCATGCTTTTATGTGTCTCACTTGTTATGCATGCTTTTATGTGTCTCATATGTTATGCATGTTAAAATCCCTCATGATAAATAACTAAGTGGGAGAGGGATTAACTTCAATAAATCCCATAACCTCCATTTCTGGTTTGTAAGTGATGCATTCAAACATAAACATTGGTTTTAAGTGCCTTCTTCCATATCGGATGTGTTTGTTTGCGGATCACTAGATCAAACTTCCTTATGGATAATTATAAGAAAAGTTATTCGGGAGCGTGTTATCTTCTCCATCTGAAGAGGCACAAACCTAGATAATTGACTTGGTATTAAGAAATGGTATACACTTAGGTGCATGTGATAGTATCCTCCCCAAATGAGTAAGTGCCGTTAATTGTATGGCTAAAGATAAACCAACTATTAATTTTATTTTGTTTGACAAAATAATGAAATTAATGGGTAAAACCTCCTCTTACAAATGTTTGAATTAGTATACGCCCACACTATCGTGGCATGCAAAATTCACGGTGTTTTGAGGTGTTGGTGAATTTAATTGTATTGTTTGAGGGAACAATATTGATTTAAATTCTTATGTTTTGATCTGTGTATTTACGTGTTTCTCGTGATATTATCTATGGCTTTCAATCCTCTTGCTATTATACTTAAAGAAAACAAACTTACTTGTCCAAATTATATTGATTGGAAATGGAACCTCGGACATTGTCTTGATCGCTGAAGAGTACAAGTTTGTACTCACCGAGGTCTGTCCTTTAAAGCCCGATGAAAACTCTAGTGAAGAGGAGAAAGAGACTTATAAGAAGTGGATCAAGGCAGATCGATGGCGCGGTGTTACATTTTGGCTTCTATGTCAAATGTGCTGCAACATCAAGCATCGTGCCATGACCTCCGCTTATGAGATGATGCTCAATCTCAAAGAACTCTTCGGACACCGCAGTTTGGCCGCTGTGTAAGAGGCCATGAGAAACTTAATGACGACCACCATGACCGAGGGGACACCCATAAGGGATCATATCCTTAAGATAATGGCTCATTTGAATGAGATGGAAGTCCTAGGAGCTGAAATCGATGGGGAAACCAGGTGTCGATATCGTTTTCCGCCGCCTAAGAGTTTTGAGCAGTTCCACCTGAACTACAACATGAACACAAGGTTGTATTTGTTGGCGGAACTTCTAACGAACTCCAATCGGCGTAAGGGATACTTCACAAACTTCTCAAGCTTATATTGCTGAAAATATTTCTACATCTAAGCCAAAAGGCAAAGTGATGAAGAAAAAGAAACAAGTTGGTTTGGCAAAAAGCGGGTGAACCAAAGAAAATTGGTCCACAAAATGGCGTGAAGAAGCCAAAGGGCAAATGCTTTCTATGCAAGCAGCCGTGACATTGGAAGGTAGATTGTCCCCGTAAAAAGGAAAATAAAGAAGGTATATCTTATTCACTAACCTGTTAAAACATGTTTAGCAAGTTGTTATCTACCGGCACCTTGTGTGTAGATACGGAGCCACCGATCATGTCCGCAATGCTTTGTAGGGGTTCCAGAAACCAGCGACTTAGTGAGGGAGATTACCATCTACATGGGCGACGCTACGACGGGCTGTAGCTGCAGTGGGAGATGTTTATTTATCTTTTGATAGGAATAAGACTTTGGTTTTGAGAAATTGTCTTTACGTACCTTGTTTTAGAAAGAATTTGATTTCAGCTTTCTAAGTTATTTTTGGATGGACATTCTGCTTTCCTTTGATAGCAAAGTGGTTGTCAAGAAAAATAGTGATATTATCTGCTCGCACGTTAATTGACAATTTATATACTCTTAATCCAATAACTCCTACGAAGCAACAAATGGAAATTAATAGTACATCTTCTAACTCAAATAAGAGAAAAGAACCTTAAAAATGAACCAAACATATCTTTGGCATCTAAGATTAGGTCACATTAATCTGAGTAGGATTCAAAGGTTGATAGCCGATGACCTTTGAGTTCATTGGAAATGGAAAACTATCCGACTCCGCGAGTCCTCGCTTGGAAGGAAAAATGACCAAAAGGCATTTTAAAGACAAGGGGTATAGAGCCAAAGAAGTGTTGTAATTGGTTCATTCTGATTTATGTGGTCCTATGTCTACTCAAGCAAGAGGTGGTTTCAATATTTTGTCTCTTTTATAGATGATTATTCGAGATATGGATATATTTATTTGATGCGCCGCAAGTCTGAGTGCTTTGATAAATTCAAAAAGTACAAGGCTGATGTGGAGAAGCGTCACGGTAAATATATCAAAATACTACGGTCCGATCGTGGTGGCGAGTACCTCTTAGGAGAGTTTAGGAATTACTTATCGAAGCTGGGATTCAATCCTAATTGTTCGCACTTGGTACACCCCAACAATGGTGTGGCGTAACGACTCTTAGAAATGGTTAGATCGATGATGAGCTATTCGAATTACCGAGTTCGCTTGGGGGTATGCCTGGAAACGACAACAGACATTCCGAACTTGGTACCTTCTAAGACAAGATCTTCTACTCCCACAGCATTGTGGAACGGGCATAAGCCTAGTTTGAAACACATTCGGATTTGGGGTAGTCCAAGACATGTGCTGAAGGGAGATGTTGATAAGTTGGAATCTCGCACGGAAGTTCGGCTGTTTATGGGCTATCCTAGAGGAACGAAAGGTGGTTTGTTTTATAGTCCTAAAGATCGGAGGGTAATTGTTAGTACAAATGCCCGATTCTTAGAAGAGGACTATGTAATGGACCACAAGCCCATGAGTAAAATTATTTTAGAAGAAATGAGAGGGGAAACTTCTTCCTTAGTACCAACAAGATAAGATGAGATACCACAGGGTCAAAGACAACTGCTACTAATGATACACTATTACCACAAGTGCCTCGTCAGAAGGGGAGGGTTGTTAGACAACCCGATAGATTCATGTTTTTGGGAGAGTCTTCGGACTTAGTACCCGGTGAACACGAATCTAATCCTTGGAGCTATGACGAAGCACTCTAAGATAAAGATGTAGAATCTTGGCAAAAAGCCATGAAATCTGAATTAGAATCTATGGATTCTAATCAAGTCCGGGAGCTAGTAGAACCACCAAATGGTGTAAAAGCCATTGGTTGTAAGTGGGTCTACAAAAGAAAAAGAGGATCGACGGGAAAGTAGAAACTTTCAAAGCAACGCTTGTTGCGAAGGGGTACACTTAAAAGAAGGAATCGATTATGAGGAAACCTTTTCACCGGTAGCCATGCTTAAGTCTATCCGGATTCTTTTATCTATTGCCGCTCATATGAATTATGAGGTTTGGCAAATGGATGTCAAGACAGCCTTTCCTTAACGGTAGTCTTGAAGAAAACATCTATATGAAGCAACCAAGGATTCATTGCAAAGGGCAAAGAGCATCTTGTTTGTAAGCTTAATCGGTCCATTTATGAATTGAAACAAGCTTCGAGATCTTGGAACATCCATTTTGATGAGGTAATCCACTTATGGATTCATTCAATGTCCGGATGAGTCTTGTGTATACAAGAAGAGTGACGGAAACGTGGTGGTATTTCTTGTACTATACGTAGATGACATCTTGCTCATTGGGCAACAATGTCAAGGTGTTGTCGACGTAAAGGTATGGCTGTCCAAGCAGCTTTGATATGAAGGACTTGGGAGAAGTTGGACATATTCTTGGGATCAAAGTTATAAGGGATCGCAAGAAAAGAATGTTATGCTTATCTCAAGCTTCGTACATTGATACTATCTTAGCTCGCTTTTGCATGCAAAACTCCATGAAAGGTTTTCTACCTTTTCGACATGGAGTACCTTTATCTAAGGAGATGTGTCATAAGACCCAAAGGAGATAGAGGACATGAAGGCAGATTCTTACGCTCGGCCGTAGGAAGCCTAATGTATGCAATGCTATGTACGAGGCCGTATATCCTGTTTTGCCGTGGGCATGGTTAGCAGATATCAAAGTAACTAGGACAAGGACATTGACTACGGTAAAGCATATTTTAAAGTACCTTAAAAGGACTAGAAATTATATGTTGGTTTACCAAGCGTATAATTTACTTCCGAGGGTTACACGGATTATGATTTTCAATCGGATAGGGATAACAAGAAATCTACCTCGGGTTATGTGTTTACCTTGGGAGGTGGAGCCATAGTATGGAGGAGTGTTGCGTAAATGCATTTCGGACTCCACCATGGAAGCCGAGTATGTGGCAGCCTCCGAGGTAGCCAAAGAAGCCGTATGGCTCAGAAACTTCATGATGGACTTAGAAGTGATTCCTAGTTTGCCTAAAGCTATCAAGCAATTTATTGTGATAACAAAGTGGTGCAGATGACAAACTCGATGGAACCACGAGCCCACAAAGCAAGCAAACACATTGAGCGCAAGTACCACCTGATACGAGACATCGTAAAAGAGGAGAAGTTTTTGTCGCCAAAATTGTATCAGCGGATAACCTAGCGCATCCTTTCACAAAGGCTCTTCCAAACAAAAGCTTTTGATGGGCATGTTGAAGGGATGAGAATCGATGTATGGCAACAATTATGGAAGCATAGTCTTTTAGTATAAGTGGGAGATTGTTAGGATGTATACTATAAGCCTAGCTTTTGTATGAACATCTTTTTATATGAGATTCATTATGATCAAAATACTTATTTTTTATGAATGTTACATCTATCATTATTTTTATCCAGTATTAGTCTATATTGTAGATAATATGGTGTGTGGTGTCACACGTAAGATCATGCTATCGCTTCCTTATAGAATATAAATAATTGCTCACAACCAAGATGGATTTGGACAAACCATTGGAACGGTTGTGGTGTAATTTGGTATTAGTCTATCTTGACTATAAAATTACACTAGTACATTTTGTATGTATTGAACAGGACCATATGAGGTTGTTCAATTTGTACCGACTATATAAAAGAACAAGGCCTCAGTTATTGTGGATGTATGTCTTCTTAATCCCTATATAATAACGGGCACGTGTACTCGGTGTATGTTTCTTTAATTTGCCAATGGGTGAGATTTATTAAATCAATAGGCTCGGTGAATTGGGGAGATAACACCGTTTATATGGTGTGCCGTTGATTATAGAAGGAATCGTATCCTAATTATTTAGAATGATGATGTCCCCTTGAGGAGATCATAAAAATTATCATGTAAACCCCGGCAGTGGATTTAATCCGACATGATAATAAAGATGAGTGGTACCACTCTTGAATTATATGTAAATTAATTAAGTTGTCAAGAACTTATTTAATTTATGGACATTCGATATCTTAAACACGGGAAAATAAACGTACACATAATAAAGGAGCCCATATTGTAATATGCGATTAGGATGGTAATTCAATTATAACTCTTTAGTGGACCAAGTTATAATTGATGGGCTTAAGTGGAGTGTTCGGATTGAACACGGACGTTTAGGCCCATCATGAGGCCCAACCCTAATTCCTCCTTAGGGTCTCTATTGTAGCCTATAAATAAACCCTACATCAGAGCCTCCCAGGACGTGTGTGAAAAAATGTAAGATTAGAAAGAGGCGGATTCTGATTCCTGGAAGATCGTCGACCACACGACGTCCAAGGGAAAGGGATAGGAATATGGCGTAAGATCGTGAGGTTCGAGGCTCATCTTTGATCCACGCTTCGACCTTAGAACTAGTTCGACTTCACCTATTACGGTGAATAGGTATGATTCTTTTTCCGCTGCGTTTACATGCATGTGATCCTAAATCAGTATAATCACATAGAGTCGGTGATCCGGTGGTTCTAACAGGGTCCAATGGAAATCGAAAGCATTAGTGGTAAGAAATACTCACTTATTGTGGTTGATGACTACTCACGGTATACATGGATTGAATTTTTGAGAGAAAATTCAGAAGCTTTTAATACTTTTAAAATTCTTTACAAAAGATTTAAAACTGTTTACAACTTGAAAGTTAGCAGGATTAGATCCGATCATGGTAGGGAATTTGAAAATAGCATGTTTACTCGATTTTTGTGAAAGAAAAGGTATATTGCATGAGTTTTCTTCACCTAAAACCCCACAACAAAATGGGATTGCCGAAAGGAAAAATAGAACTTTACAAGAAATGGATAGAGTCATGTTTACATCTAAAAATCTTGCTAAGAGATTTTGGGCCAAGCATTGAATACAACATGTCATATTTCTAATAGAAGTTTTTCGAGATCCGGTTCTAATGAAACTTCATATGAGATTCTGAACAATAGAAAACCAAATGTGAAATATTTTCTTGTGTTTGGTTGTGTGTGTTATATTCTCGAATGGTAGGGATCAGCTTCACAAGTTTGATTCAAAAAGTGATAAAGGTTTTTCTTAGGCTCCATTTGGATGGAGTCATTTGAAATCAAGGGATTTGAGGATAATACACCATACATTTACAAATCAAAATGGAGAAAACTAAATGAATGGATTTGGTTCACACAAATATTACTTATAAGTGAGAGAATTTCAAATACCCAACAAAATCTAGTCATTTGAAATCCTCCCACTTCTCCCACTTGTGCTTAATATTTGAGTGAATCAAATCCATTCATTTAGTTTTTCTCCATTCTAATTTGTGTGAATGTATAGTATATTATATTCAAATCCCTTTTCAAATCACTCCATCCAAATGGAGCCTTAGGTTATTCTAGAAATAGTAAAGCCTATAGAATTTTTAACCTTAGAACTAACACTATTCAAGAATATGTTAATGTTGTGTTTGATGATGATAAAAAGCTTACAGATGACAATGATGATGAAGATGTGTCCGATGTTATCAAGTCCAAGATAATCAACAAATCGAGAATATGTCATCAAATGTTACAACATCTCGGTACAACATCCTCTCGAAACTTCAGCAGATTCATCTCGTAACAATCAAGATACACCAAAGCTGAATCCATCTAGTCGTATAACCAAAAATCATCCACAGAGACAGATCATTGGTGATGCTTCAGCTTGGTGTACAAACCAGAAGGAAAGTAAGTTTAAAAGAGCGTGCGATTTGGTAAGATCAATATGTATGTCTTCTCTTTGTAATGTTGTTAAAAATAGCTACTGGATGGGAGGTAACCCATCGCTTTTTCTTATTTTATTTCTTTTGTTTTGTTTGTTGCTTTTAATAAGTAGGTGTTCCTTGGTGCTTGCTTGTAGGTTGTCGTGATTCAGGTTGGAGTTGGAGCTTACTCGCTAAGGACGTTGTGCAAAGTCGTGTCAGTTATCGAGGTACACTCGGGCTCGAACTTAGACTTGCTTGTCAATGTCTAAGTTTGGGGGTTAGATTTAGGTATTGCACAGCGCACGTCACTTATTTGTGGTATATTGACCTTTATTGTAGGGGGTATATTTGTTGGTGTAAGATATCGAGCTTTTATCTTCTTGTATCTAGTGGTGTTGTTAGCCTTGTGGTGCTTAATCATGGGGGTAGTTTTGTGCAATCTAGATTGCTTGCACTATCTTACCAAACTTGTAATTGCGTAGCAATGAAAAATTTTGGGGGTGTGCTCGCTTAGCAATTTTTGTTTGCACTAACATGCCTTTCACGATTTGTGGTAATCGTGGAAAAATTTGGTTGTTTGTAAGGGATTTTGTGCTTAAGATGTGTTTATCATTGATGTAGTGTTTATCTTGGTGATTTTTGCTGAGAATTGAGTGGGATTTGGCATAATTGATGCATTAATTTTGGTATATAAGTGTTGTGTTGGAAAAGGAAGAGAAAAAGGTGAAAAAGTGCTCGAAAAGCCCTACCTCGAGTCGAGACATGGCACCGGCTCGAGTTGAGCCATAAAAGGATTTACGAGAGGAAGACAATGTGTCTCAAGTCATGTCTCGACCTTGTCTCTAATGCCATCTCAAGTCGACACTGTGGAGATCGAGTCGAGACATAAGGAATTTACGTGGCCAAGCTTGACCATCTCGAGTGGCGTCTAGAGCCAAGTCTCAAGTGGTATCTCGAGCCGAGACAGCCACCCGACTCGAATCGAGACCCGGGGCTGGGGGCACGATTCGGTGTTTTAAAAGGTAAGTTTCCTCATTCTTCTCTCATTCTAACTCGATTCGAAACCGTTCCTCTTCCTTCCAAACACACAAAAACCGTCCATATCCCCAATTCTCACACCTCATTAACATCATCTTACCTACAAATTCATACTTCCTCCTCTCATCCACTTGAAATACTTCCAAATCCTCAAATTGTGTCCAAAATTTTCGTCTCCATTCCTCTCTCGGATCGAACCGGAACTCAAAGGGCTTGAAGTTGTCTCTTTTCATTCATTTATCCATACTAAGGTGTGTGTTCTTCCCTTCTCTCCATTAATTTTCAAGGAATTCATGAATATTTTGTTTGAATTGTGGATGAACCCTAGAAATTGAAATTTGGGGATTCTTCAAATAAGCCTATTTTGATGAATTGCATGCTTAATTGTGAATTATTTGTCATGGGTTAGATGAATTTGAGTTCAATTTGAGATGGATAATTCCAATTTGAGTTGAATTTTGAATTTTGGTCTCTTAGGGTTCAAATTAGGCATAATTGGAGATTTTGAAAAATATTGCCTATTTGTGTGAATTGAGAGTGAATGATATATGTGTGATTGCTTTGTATTGATGTTGGAAACATTGAGAGAGTTCTTGGTTTGACTTTGCTTGAAGATAGTTGAGATAATTAGGATAATTCTTGCATGCCCCTTTTCGAATTGTTATGCGATACTATGACTAAGGGTTGAAGTTGTGAGGAAAATTCTTGCATGCCTTGTTATTGGATTATTGTTAAACTCAAGATTGTTGCTTTATGATGAGTTTTGCATAATTTGGTAGCAAGTTGATGTTGTGAGAGAGTCTTAATTACTCGCTTTCTTATGTACTTAATTATTCTTTTTGCTTGGTGTAGGTAAGGAAAATGCCTCCGAGAAGGAGAAATCCTAGGAGAGGAGCAAGAGAACAAGAGCAAGAAGAAGAGTTGGTCCCACAAGTTAAATATGATATGGCATGGTACCCGGTCAAGAGCGCATAATGATACATCAACTATGCTTCCAAGGATGCAGTGCTTAAGCCTAAGCATTTCGGGATAAAATTCGGTGAAGGAGGCATAGTCTATGTGGATAGATTTATCGAGTTGGGAAATATGAGTTTCAGGCCCACTTGGTATTATGATGAAGACTGCGCCGAAGCTCACGGGGATTCGGCGGGATGTGGAAGAGTTATTTAGAAGAGTGGGATGGGGAGAATTTTGCCGATCCGTAAACCGTAATACAAAGGCTTGATTTTGGGGTTTCGAGCATGGTGGAGGCTCATGGACAGAATGCCTTAGGGTTCGCGACGAGCATCACCTTTAGGCTTGGGAATGAAAACCGAACTTTGACAACCGGTGAGCTTGCACTAATTATTCCGCACTGAACCTTGGTCGGCTGCAAATCGAGGAAGTATTCGAAGCTACTGATTTTTGGCAATCGATTGCAGCTTAGAAACGAAGATGATTGGCCAAGCATTCAATCCAAGCAAAACAAAGGCATCACAAATTCGAACCCAAAGGTCTTGAGGTACATACATAAAATCCTTGGACAAATTGTATTTTCTAGATTCGAGGCCGGGTTCGTGAGAGATCACGAATTTTTGTCATGTGTCGGATGGTCCAAGGCTTGCACGCGCACTTGGGGTACTACTTGATTGACCAACTTGTGCGCCTTTAAGAAGATCGTAAAGAATGTTCAGGTGAAGGTTTGATTACCCATCTAGCCGAGCATTTTGGGTGGGATGCCGGGAGATCTCGAGCACAGCCCCTCGAAGGGCCAATGAGGCTTGATTTGAAGGTTTTAACCAATATGAAGATGGTCAAGAAGGTTCGAAGAAGAAACTACTTCGCAGTCGATGCAGATGGGAGATTCCCACTCCCGAAGCCAAAATTGACTACTATTATAGAGGAGCTTGGAGAACCTTAATCTTTCCTCCCGGGAGCACCGAGCTTGGATTGAGTCGGTTGCAGATGTGCCGGATGAGCTAGATTCTAGAAGAGAAAGAGGAGAGTCATCAAGAAGGCAAGGTGACCAAGAGGAGGAAGAGGAGTGTGAAGAGGAAGAGGATAGAGATCCACCACCACCGCCACCGCCACGGAGAAGAGAGTCGGTTGCTTTGAGGTGATGACACACACCTACCATTGACATAACGAGTATCGATGCTCTTGCGAAGCGGCGAGAGTCTTCATGGTAGGGTGGAGGCACAAACTCGTGCCATCACCGGGGAACAAATGATGATGGGCTTGGAGCAGAGCAGCGGCGGCAGAGGGAGATGTCGGAGGAGATTCTCGAGCAACCAATTGAGGCAGATGCAGATGCAAGAGGCGATGTACTCTTAGTTAATTGCTCAAGGCCACTTTCCTCCACCTCCTCCTCCGAATTCATGAAGTGGGGGTATCTCTGTATTTTAATTTCGTATCTCTTATTCTCTCGATGATTGTACTTGAATTTGTTGGGATGATTGATATTTTAGATTTGATGGATTGTAACTTATGGATTGAATGATGTTGGTTTTGAACTTCTTTGGTGTTTGATTTTGGGTTTTGTATGATTGTTTTTATTGATGATGGATGACTATTATTGAGCTTAAGTGTGGATTTCACTCTTATCTTTGAGTTTATTTGTTGGTCCCGTTTAGTTGAGTAGATTAGACAAAACTTATATGAGCCTTCTAGAAAAATCTAGAAGGGGGGTTGAATAGATTTTTAGATTTTTACAAATCTTTCAAAATTTATTCAAGACACCGTAATCACACAAATGGAAATCAAGATTAAACTCAACTTAATTAAGATCAAAAGCACATTGATATTTTAGTTCTAAATTCAATTCAAATTGATCTTTGATTGAAAGACCGGAAATTGAGAAGAACAAATAAGTAAAGTAAAGCAATAAAGAACACTGTGGTTTATAGTGGTTCTGGATTATGAATAATCCTACATCCACTCTCCTTCTCCAACTTGAAGAAGGGACTCTGCTTACCACTCACTTACTTTCAATCCAACTTACAGCTTACAACTTGTGAAGATCTTCAAATCTTCAATCTCCTAAATTTTTCTCTAGAATCTAACTATTACGGTGAATATCGAACTTTGAAGATTACAAGTAGAGTATTCTATAAACACTTAGAAATATTTGGAAACTCTCTTGGAAAACTTGTAAATTAATTGTGAAGATAGAAATCTAAATAGTGAATAGTGTGTAAATCGTGTTGTGTTAAAAGTATTTGAAAAAGTGAAAACCTAGACCTATTTATAAGTCTCGAACGATTAGTTTGTTAGTCAATTCTAACAAACTAAAAATTGCTCAACAAACTTAATCTTGAAAACCTGCTTTCGCTCCTCACCGATTTATTCTACTCGTCTGCAAGTGACTTGGTGAAGACTTGCCTTTCTTATTCTACTCAGCTTGTCTTGACCTCGTCGAGCTCTTCATAATTGTCTCCTACGATGACTAGATTTGAGCTTGTCTCCAAGATGACTTGCAACTACTAGTCTTCACCGACTTGTTCGGTCCTCGACACGGTCCGATCACCTTAGTACAGACTTTGATCTTAGTTGTTCTTCATAGTCGTAAATGCTCATCCGGGTTGATCTTTTGACTCAACAAAACCTTTCTTGATCTAACAATTTCCCTTTTTGATGATGTTAAAACTATAAGGAAAAAACATACTCACACTGATTTTAGTCAAAGTTATTCAAGATAATCGATAGGCACACTAGAACACATTTATTCTTTAATTTCGATTTATTCGAGTAAAGCACTTAATTCACACTTAGAAATATTTTATGAAGGAATTCTTAAGTCTTAATAATTTTTAAAGAAATTTAGACTTAGTAAAACTTTTAGACTTAGAAAGTTTTTAAGACTTAAAGAAATTTAGAAGAAATTAAGTCTCGAGATGAGAATTTTCTTAGATGATTAATACTTAGAAAAATTTTTAAGTTTTCTTAAAATAAAAAAATAAGGCTCTAAAGTTAAAACAAGTAGTTCGAGATAAGTTCCAATCATCTCATTCGTATATGGAGCATATTTACACATTTACATATGGATCGTATAAGAAGATAAAAGATAAGAAAATTTAAAGCTTATCTAATCTGTCCATCTATCTTTTCCGGAGCTGCATCCAAATAAATATTCTCGTTCTCAGCTCAAGCAATCTCCTTTGGATCACCAACTTCATCCGATTTATCCCATAGTTGATAGTTGATCGATCCACTCCTTGTCGATTGAGCCTTCATCTGTCACCTTGAATGGAATGGATGAGTAGTGCGGAGCTACTAAGTCCACATTATACCATTCATCACCTTCATCAAGTAATTTCTAGTATAAGTCTGGATTCTCCTTCTCCATCCAATCGTGCCATGCAATAGTCTCATCCTTAAACGATGCTCCGACTCACGACATACATACGAGAAGAAAGTCCACTTAGCCTCATACTTCATGTATTCGGCTGCCCAAGTGGGATGCGCAATCATCCTTGGAGGAGCATCGCTTCTTTCCCGAGGCCTCGACCCAAAGCCTTGTCTGCTCCTCCTCCGACCGTTGGGACTACCCATCTTTTCCGAGATCTCCGAAGATCCCGCCAGCCTTCCTTTGCAGATTTGATTTTTCTCTTAGCTTCTCTTCGGCCATAGTAGACCTTCTCAACTTTTATTCGCCTATCCCTCTCTCGCCTCAATCCCGATCTCGCTCGGCTAACTTCTCCAGCTGGTCTTTTCCCTGACTTTAGACATTAAGCTCGTCGATCTGGAGATGAGATTCGCTCAAGCTCCTTCTCCTTCCCTTCTCTCAGCTATTATCACCTCCTTTCCCTTGCCCTATTCAACTTCAGCTTTGGCCTTGGCCTCCTCCTTTCTTTCCCCGATCTTGGCCATGAATCTCTCCTCGATTTCGCCTCAGCCTCTTTCTTTTGGCCTCGCTCATCTCGCCCTTATTTCCTCCTCTATCTCGCTCGATCCTTATCTTAAGGGCGGTGAGCTCGCCTGTTTGGTTGGCTGTTGATAGCTTGTTCCGATTGAGCTCGGCTTTGATAATCTCCACATCTTCCCCCTTTTTAACATCATCAAGTAGCATAGCAAGCTGCTCCTTGATAACGGTAAAATAGGTGGAAGCCGAGGTTTGATTTCTCACAATCTCATCACCAGATTTGATTATCGCCTTGAACTTGGCTTTTCAGCTTTCCAACCTCTTTCTTAACCTCAGCCAACTCTTCTTTCACGTAAAATTTAACGAGAATCTGAAATAGAGGATAAGAGGTTTACCTCGATGCTTTGAGCATTTCTTCCATAGTAACACCGAGTAATCCACGATGTCTCGGCAGCTTTTTGATGTAAGCATCTCGAGTGAATTTGTCTTCAACCCTTTTCTCCTGGTTGAGGATGGAGGAGAAGGTGGATCCCGGGCTGCCGGGAGGAGCGGCAGGTGAGGTTTCTGCAACCCAAGACGACCTCGCAAGTGGTTAAGGAGCTGCTCTTCGAGATAATATGGAGGTTATGGAAGTGACTCCGGCAGACTCCAACACCGCTTTCTCCCGGAGATGAGGTTTTCCTAGCCAACCTCTTCAAATAATAAGCTTATCTCCTCTAGGTCTCCCGCTCTCGGTGATGAACCAACCAGACCTCAATAGATTCCTTCATTACTTCGCAGTTGTACTGAAGTTCAGGAATGAGTTCCATCAACCTCTTCTCGGGCTTCGGATCGGAGAGAAACTTCAAAGCTTTCCATCGATCCATCTGGTTTGGGAGTGTGTATTGGGCTGATTTGGGGAGATGGAGTGGGATATTTGGTAGAAAGGAAGTCTAGGAAATCAAAAGGTTGAGAGGAGGTGGGAGGAATATCCGGGATTATTTGTTGAGGAGGTGGAGATTCTTTGTGGGGATGAGGTGGGAGGTGGAGTGGTAGATGGTTTGTGTTTGGACTATTTCGGGTGTAGGTCGTTCAAGAGGCTCGAAGTACCACCGGGATACTTCTTCATTGCACAGGTGGGATGGTGATTTCTCAGAGGAGGAGATGTTTGAGGATGTACTGCCGACACCGGCCTTTTCGGCAGAGCATCAGCACGCTTCGAGTGGGCTCCTCCAAAGACGTCGGCCTCGGCCTCTGCTGCCGCTGCTATCTCCGGCGTGGCAGCCTCCTCAGTAACAAGCTTGAGGGAGCAGCAGATGACTCTCCTCTAGTCGTTACATCTACGCCTTTTACCAATCTCCTTCGGGTCTCCTTTGAAGTGGAACAACAGTCTGTCTTCTTCAAGCATGATGACCTCTCGGTTCCACTCCACTGCCTCCTCGGCCCGATTGCTCCTCAGTACCTCAACCTCATTTCTTTGGTACCTCAGGCCTCCTCGGAGTACATCGCCTCCTTGTACCTCGGCTACTTGTCTCGGGTACCTACTGCTGCCGCTTCATTCCTCTCGTGCCCGGGCCTTATCTCGATTCGTCCCGAATCCGGTAAACCACCAAGTCTTTCATGCTTTGTCAAGAATCCTTTCTGCTTTTGAATATTTTTTCAAGCCTACTCGGTTTCCACCCTCTTATTCAGCCCTTCCATCAAAGACGGTGATCTTGTTAAAAAGACTCACGATGATTGAGCGATCCATCTCCTCATCGGGATTATATACCAATCTCAACTTCTCTTCTTTCAACCTCCGAACAGTAAGTCCACCCAATCTACCCCGACTCCATCATATATCGCCTCATACAACACAACCGAGACTTAGTCACACCATCATGGGAGCTTTGATCTCCTAAGATTGATTTGGTCACAATTGTCATTAATAGTCCTGTATTTCCTCCTAAGGAGATTCTTCTTGAGATCTCTCCTTGTCCCTCTCGTAAGTTATCCTTGCAAAAATATCGAATGACTGCTCCCATTCGTCTTCCTTGTAATTCAATGGATTTACTCCATCCGTCGTCGTATCAAGAATTCGGGCCACATTTTCTTTCGTATAAGATAGATGTGTACTTTCTACAATGGTTTCAAAACCATTTTCTCGAGAAGACACTTGTTGACAAGGAATTCGGCTCCGATGAAATCACTGTTTTGTTTTACGGTGATTTTGACGAGAAGAAACCTCTTAACCTTGATGCTTCCAATAATCTCGGGATTTCTCCAGCATTCCCTATCCCGTGTGGTATCAAAGTCGACATACATCTCGGCTTTAAGCTTGTTTTTACGGTTTCCATGTTCATCTTAAATTGATTTGGCGGAGGTTATATAGGTGGGGGTTTTGGTGTTTGAGAAGAAGTGGAAGCCATTTGAGTAAATTTTTAGAGAAGGAAAATTTTGCGAGTAAATTTTGAACAAGGGAAAATGTGAAAGTGAAATTTAGAAACGAAGAAGGTAAGTTTTTAAACCACGAAGAGAGAGAGGAAAAATTGGGAAGTTGATACGTGTCACAATCTTAGAAAATGATTTTTATACGTTGATTAATGAAAGCGCGTGTAAAATATCAACGGCTTAGCGATAAAAACCACTTCGACTTCAGGCGCGTGGCATAAACGCGTCTTGAATTGTGTAAAAGTAACCGTTTATCCTGCGGATTAGACGGCTAATAGGTTTGCTTTATGCAGAGGTAATTAGTATACCCGACGTAAGCTAAAAGATGCCTTTCTTTGCAAATAGGTTTCCTATTTTGATCGGGTTTTTATCGGACTTGGTCAAAAGTGACCTTGTCTTATATTTTGAAAAATTCCTTCGAGTCCGATTTTGAAAAACACAAAATTTTAATGCTAATAGAACTGAACACAATATTTTCAATCTAGTCATTTGTACGAATTATTTGAAAATAAGCGAGACTTGAGATAGTTATTTTGGGAACAACAGCTTTTCAAGAAATGTGTAAAACAAAGGTGAGGTGTTTTTTTGATTGAAGAGTTCTAGAATTAAAGCAGTACACCTGTTCCTACAAACAAACTCATCAAAACTATTAGTATTTGAGGTAGATCGGATAGGGTGCGAGATAGTCGTCTGCTTTTTCTAGAAATCAGGTGACTATTGTTCCCTAGTCTGATTTACCGAATGTCGATAAGAAATCATCATGTCGGATAAGGTCAATATGACTAATCCTTGATTCTTGATTCCTAAGAAGGAAATCAATGATATCAGCTACTGATTGTCCTTTGACACATATCTATTCCGATAGTTCTTTCTAGACATTGATTTAAAGAAAGGGAAGAACGAAATAAGGAAAACAATTAACGGATGCAAGTAATGATAATAAAAATCAGCCAATGATGCATCAAGTAATCCTAATTCTAAGCACAATTCCTTAAATCTAGATTCACTAATGGTTTTGTAAGAATATCTCGCTCTTTGTGATTCGGTGGCTATCTTTTCAATTCTAATATCATTCTTTTCTACATGATCTCTAATGAAATGATGTCGATGTCTATATGCTTACACCTAGAATGCGTAACGAGATTGTAAGTCATGGCTATTGCACTATTACTATCACAGTAAATAGGAACAGAAGATGTTTGAATATTATAATCTCTAAGTGTTGACTAATCCAGAGGAGTTGAGAGCAACAACTTCCAGTGCCATGTATTCGACTTGATTGTGGAGGTAGCAAGACGTTTGTTTCTTAGATAACCAAGAAATTAATTTGTTGCCTAAGAATTGACAAGTTCTGAAGTGGATTTTCTATCAATCTTGCAACCCCAGTCCGAGTCTGGATATCCCGCCACTCAAAGTTGTCATCACCGGGTACCACAACCCTATTTGCAAAGTTCCTTTGAGATATTTAAGGATTTTCTTAGCGGTCTCGGATGAGTTTTCTTGGGATTAGACTGGAATCTTGCACATACCCCAACTAAAAAGGCTATGTCTGGCACCTTGCAGTGAGATAGAGAAGAGATCCAATCAGTCCACGATACTCCGTTGCATCCGTGGGTATCCCCTGCTCATCTGAATCCATGGAGAAGTTAGTTGCCATTGAAATCTTAACTTCCCTACTAGTAGTCATCCCAAATTTCTCAATTAGGTCCTTAGCATATTTAGTCGATGTATAAAAATACCCTTACTCATCCGTTTATTCTATAAGCCTAGAAAATATGTTAATTCACCCATCATTGACATTTCAATCCTATTTTTCATGAGGACACTAAAATCTTCACATAATTTCGATTAGGTGAACCAAAAATAATGTCATCTACATAAATTTGAACTAACAAGATGTTACCATCTACTTCCTTTCTAAATAGAGTCCTATCTATCTTACCTTTTGAAAATTCATTTGATATCAAGAAATCGAGATAAGGTATCATACCAAGCCCGGGAGCTTGTTTCAGTCCATATAGGGCCTTATTGAGTTTATAGACCATGTTATTGATCTTAAACCCAGGAGGTTGCTCCACATAGACTTACTCAAGTAACACACCAATAAGGAAAGCAGACTTAACATCCATTTGAAAGACTTTGAAAGATTTATAAAAAGCAAATGCCAAGAAACTGACCTTATTGCTTCTAATCGGCAAGCTGGAGCATAGGTTTCATCATAGTCTATCCCTTAGATTGTGAGCAACCTTGAGCTACCAATCTTGCCTTATTACGAACAATAATGTTGTTCTCATCTATTTTGTTTTTAAACACCCATTTGGTTCCTATAATCTTCCTATGTAAGGGTCTTTCTACTAATTCCCAAATATTTTGTCTTTCAAAGCGATACGATTCTTCTGCATGGCGGTTATCGATTTGGATTCGATAGAGCTTCCTCAATAGACTTAGGTTCGAGAAGTGATACATAACGGTGAAACAGACTCTCGAGTCCAGCATCATTCGTGTCTGCACACTACTTGATGGGTCTCGATAATGCAGTCGGATGGATGATAACTTCTCATCCTCTTGCCTATTTGAGTAGAAGAATCCTCATCTTGAGACTCGGAAGGCAACTCATCCGACTCTGCACTGGTGACGTTCCCCTTTATCTCGCCGACTCCCGATCGGTGATGTCAAGGGTGTCTCCTCGGATGGAGTCCGATCAAGTTGTCTTCGACTATCAAATGGGAATTCTTCTTCATCGAATCAATCAAGACTAGGTAGATAGACTGTTCTATGTTTAGTTTTGGTTAGTTCAATCTTATCTAGACCATTAGAAATTTGATTCACTTTATCCGAGAAGGAATACAATTCATCAAAAACCACATGAGGAGTTTCCTCCACACAAAGAGTTGTCTTGTTGAAAACTCTAAATGCCTTGAAAGTGTTGGAATATCCTAAGAATATTCCATCACCGCCTTAGCATCAAAAGTTCTCGGCTTAGACTTCCCATTGTTATGGATGAAACATTTACAACCAAAAGATCTAAAATATGAGATTCTTGGAATCTTACCCTTCCAAATCTCATATGGAGTCTTGGAGTCTTACCCTTCCAAGCACATTGTCGGGTATAACAAGCTCGTATTGATGGCTTGACCCGTAACTGTGAGGGTTTCATACTTGGCTAATATGCTCCCGGCTGCCTCCTTCAAGGTTCTATTCCTTCTTTCAACCACTCCATTTTGTTGTGGAGTTCTTGCTGATGATGTCTCATGAATAATTCCACACTCATTGAAAAAGTTAGATAAACAAGAATTTAAAAATTCGGTGCCACTTATCACTCCCGATTTTAATAATATTAACACCCTTCTCATTTTGAATGCATGCGAGCAGATCGGGGATCTTGTTTA
Organism: Paraleonurus japonicus; assembly: GCA_030762865.1. Taxonomy (NCBI): domain Eukaryota; kingdom Viridiplantae; phylum Streptophyta; class Magnoliopsida; order Lamiales; family Lamiaceae; genus Paraleonurus; species Paraleonurus japonicus. Next base: position 22,293,683 of record CM061060.1, on the reverse strand, counting down.
TAGTCTCATTTTTCTTGAAAAGAAATATAACCCAAGTGTATCTAGAAAAATCATCTACCATAAGAAGAGTATATTTCCTTCCACCGAAGTGAGAGGTGAAACAGTCCAAACAATCAAGATGAAGTAGTTGTAATACTCTTTCGGATGAAGAGGTGTTAATACTCTTAAATGAGTGTCTCATTTACCTTTTTGACAAGCATCACATTTCGAGATCGGAAGAATAGAGTTTCTCGGGTAATCCCTTAACAAGATTCTTTCTAGTTAGCTTACTAAGGGTCTTGAAGTTCGGATGACTAAACCTTTGTGCCATAGCAGTGAGGTCATCTCCACCCTTAGCTATCGACAAGTATCTTTGGGACAACTATTGAAGTTTGCCACATAGACATTACCATGTCCGAAGCCGATTAGAAGTACCTTGTCTCGAGGAACTATCTAAGATATTACATTTATCTTTAGAAATTTCACAAGAAAATCTTTATCACAAAGTTAGGAAGCAGGATAATGATTATGTTTTAAACCCTCTACAAAATATACCTCGAGATACTGAATATCCTTGATAATCGCAGTACCTACTCCTTTAGTCTGTCCACAATTGTTGTCCCCAAAAATACTCTAGGACCATTAATGTTTTGGAAATTTGATAGTAGCTGATTGGAGTGTATAGGGTAAGAGTTATTAAGACCAATCAACAAAATATCGAACCCAGGGAAAAAGTATGCACATGAGGTCCTAGGAATACAAGTTCTTAGTGACTAGAGTTGCAACAATTGTTTGGAATAAAAACAACAAAAACACAAGCAAAAATACAAAACAACAATGAGCAAGCAATAGATCGAACACTTAGAATGCGAGAACAAAAACAACACTAAATGGTGGGAGAGAGGTGCTAGGATTAACATCCATCAATGAATCATCAATCAACAAGCTACAATTGAATCAAATTGCAAATCAACTAAGATAGAAAGCATAAACCATCATGAAATTAATCACTCCATTAAAATCACAATGCCTAATGTGAATATCCTTAGTCTTTCCCATCTCTCAATGTAGAAATCCCCAATTCATACAATCATGCAAAATTGAAACTCGATCAACAACTAATCACGTTAGCTCAACTCTCGCCTATTGCTAGGGTGATCAACCATTAATCTAAAGAGACAATTTTACACAAAGCACAATTAAGAATCACAATTAGGTAGAAAACTAATGTGAGTATCCTTAGTGCAACTAATCTCTCGATTCCGAAGCACCCAATCCACACATTCATACACAATTATCACCCGATTAATACCGGATCACGTTAGCGCAACTCTCGTCTATAGCTAGGGTGATCAAACACTAATCTAAAGAGATAATTATGCATAAAGCACAAATGAGAATCACAATTAGTAAGCAATCTACTCAATTAATCTCCAATCTTCAACAATTATAGCATCATCAATCAAATCATCATCAATTTCAATTAACCCAAGCACAAGAGAATTAGCCCATGGTGAAATCCATGGGAAGAAGATAGAATTGATCAAACACAAAGCAAATCACAACAATTAAGAAATTAAAGAGACAAAAGAGGAAAAACATCACCAAATGATCTTCAATCAACAACAATAGGAATGCTTGAGTCTTCAACAACAATCTCCAAATGAATTACAAGCTTGAATTGAAAGAATTACCAGGATCAAATGCTAATCTATGGCTAATCTAACAACAATTAATGGAAATCTAACCCTAATTCTAACTTCTACTCTAATCTAAGGAAGGAATTGGCTTGGGGCCTGAGAAATCGCCCCAAAACCGCTACTAATCGCTACTATGAACTCCCTCTCCACTCTACGAAGCGCCTGCTTTAAATACAAATTTTTGCAAAAACCTCCCCCTCGAGTCGAGGGTCGGGCCTCGACTCGAGGTCCCTGCCTTTTCACCTCCCTCGACTCGAGGGTCATGCCTCAGTCGAGGCTGCTGCCTTTTTCCAATTTTTTATCCTTTTACGCATAGCCCTCGACTCGAGGCTCCTGCTCCTAGACCCGAGCTCGAGTTCGGTGGCACTTTTCTCGCACGGGGCTTCGGCCCCGACCCTATTTTCGTCCCGGATGTCCGTCTCTTCATTCTAAGCCTAATGGTACTCTCGGTTTGGCAAAATTCCACCGAATTACCTGCAAAATGGATGGAAAACATCAAAATCTCACAAATAATACTTTTTAGGCAAAAGAGTGATACTTTTCACATTTAGGCATAAAAACTAACACTTTAGCTCACTTTTTGCACTAAAAATAGCCCTAAAAACATGTATCAATTCACTCCAATCAGTAGCTTCTTGTTATAAGTCATATGTTGTGAACAACCACTGTCTATGTACCATATAGAAGCTAAGATCTCTTTCTTGAGTGATGATCCCTGTGAATCTGAAAAAGCAGTTAGTTATAAGGTACCCTAGTGATCTTGGGTCCTCGAAGGTCAAACATCACTTTGGGTAACCAAACAAATATCTCATTCCCTAATAATAAATCGACTTGAGTTGCCTACCAAACTCTGTCTACAATTATATCACTCGAAGATGACAATTTATTGTATTGATTTAGTAATTTTCTTGAACTTAGGAAATGTAGGATAACATCTACTTCTCCCATCAAAAGGACTATAATAAGAATTTCTTCTTATCTTAGTTCTTGAAACTCTCTTAGTCGATATGGAATTCTCGGTGAAGTTTTGTTTTCAGATCGGGAGATGTAGTCCTTATCTCGACTAAGTGGTTTCAAGGACCAATTCTAATCTCTTTTGGGTTTTCGGATGCCTTCACAAATTTCCTAGGTTTCTGAACATTTGATTTATTATTCCTATCATAACCAAGACTGTTTTGTCATGGGATTTTTGAGAAGTATTAAAGATGTGATCTATTGCTGATTGTGAATTATTAAGTTGACTTATTTTGAAGACAAGCTTCTCATTGTCTTTCTTAATTAATTCATTTTCAAGCATAGATCGTCTCAAATTTGTCTTTTAAAGAATTCAATTTATTTTCTAATCTTTCGGACAAGGCTGGTGATGTATTAGCCTCGGCATGGATTAAACATTCCCCCTTGAATGTTTCCTCGGTCTCGAGTAGTTCACCACTGCTTGCCTTTGGCTAGAATCTGAATTTGATCTTTTAAAGTCAAATTTTACGTCTCTAGCTGTTTATAAGCAGCCAAGGACATCTTTAAATCTTTCAATAATCCTTGAATAACAATTTGATCATTATCTCAAAAGCATTTATAAGAGTCATTATCGGAAGAAGAATAATAGACTACCTCTTTAGCCATAAGACAAACTTCATCGTCGATCCAAAATCGGATGAGGATGATGATGATGATGATTTTCTTGATTCCTTTTCTTCAGCCGAGAAGAGCCCTTTGATCTGCAAATCTCCCTGTCTCTCTTTTTCCTTTTCTCTTCCCTTTCTTTAGGAGTCACCGAGGACAATCATACATTTGAAGTGTCTGGCTTGTTACAAGTGTAGCAAGTGTCACTCCTATCTGATTTAGGGCTAGTAGGATTTCTTTTAGCGGGAGATACGAACCTCCTTGTATGGCTCCTACTCTTGTCATCATCTGTTGAGTCATCTTCCTTTCTTCTTGACTTGGATCTAGATCTGTCCTTACACGAAAACCTCAATTTGTTACGCTTATATTTCATTCTTAATTTGTCATACCTTTTTGGTGAGCAACGCCATCTCGCTCCTTCGAGAGATAGATCGGCTCCTCTGATTCAATTTGTCATCTTGTCTTCTTTGTTGACAAAGGCAAGATTTGGATGAGGTGCTTGACTCCATCTCATCTTCCTCATCTTCTATCCGAATGTCATACTCTAAAGCTTTAAGATGAGAAAATAAGGTATAATGAGTAATAGAAGATAAATTTTGAGTTACTTTAAGAATATTAGACTTTTCTCTCCATCTCTTGGTTAAAGACTCAGTATCTTATTATTGATCTCCTTTTTCGAATAGCTCTTTCCTAGATCAAATGCTTTGTTGAGAAGATTTGTTAATCTCATATCTAGTGATCCTTTGTTTCATTCTCCTTTATTTTGAAGGTATCAAAGGCATGTAATACAGACTGCATCTTATTCTCTTTCACTTGGTCGATCCTTCACAAATATTTGCAAGTGTCTGCCACATTTCCTTAGGTGATTTGCATCTTTTGACTTTTTCAATCCAGTCTTTACTCGAGTTTCAATGATTTCGATCCTAGCTACCTGATCTAGGTTGTGGATTTTCCTCTCATCACTTGTCGATTACGAACTCTTTTTCTCTTGTCGACTCACTGGTTTGGTGACTCGGTGTCATTACTGGTGCCTCCATGATAAAATTTAATAGGTCCTTCTTCAAGAACCTCCTCCATCCTATCATGGATTGCCTTGAGATGATTTTCCATCCCGAGTTTCCGGTAGTCATATTCTTCAATTGAAAATTCGGGTAGACTCCTGGATTTCTTGTTCTTGCCGAGATGACATGATGAGATAAGATAACAACAACTTACACAGTGATTAGTAGCGAGTTAGTGAAATAAAGAAGATGAAGAAAAGCAAGAACAAATTTTAGAATCTTGGTTAAGACCTAAAATCAATATCGAAACTTGACTTAACACCGCTCTGATACCACTTGTTGGTCCGTTTAGTTGAGTAGATTAGACAAAACGTATATGAGCCTTCTAGAAAAAATCTAGAAGGGGGGTTGAATAGATTTTTAGATTTTTACAAATCTTTCAAAATTTATTCAAGACACGAGAATCACACAACGGAAATCAAGATTAAACTTAACTTAATTAAGATCAAAAGCACACTCGATATTTTAGTTCTAACTTCAATTCGAAATTGATCTTTGATTGAAAGACTGGAAATTGAGAAGAACAAATAAGTAAAGTAAAGTAATAAAGAACACGGGGTTTATAGTGGTTCGGATTATGAATAATCCTACATCCACTCTCCTTCTCCAACTTGAAGAAGGGACTCGCTTACCACTCACTTACTTTTAATCCAACTTACGGTTTACAACTCGTGAAGATCTTCAAATCTTCAATCTCCTAAATTTTTCTCTAGAATCTAACTATTACGGTGAATATCGAACTTTGAAGATTACAAGTAGAGTATTCTATAAACACTTAGAAATATTTGGAAACTCTCTTGGAAAACTTGTGAATTAATTGTGAAGATAGAAATCTGAATAGTGAATAGTGTGTAAATCGTGTTGTGTTAAAAGTATTTGAAAAAGTGAAAACCTAGACCTATTTATAAGTCTCGAACGGACAGTTAGTTTGTTAGTCAATTCTAACAAACTGAAAATTGCTCAACAAACTTAATCTTGAAAAGCTGCTCTGCTCCTCGGTGATTTATTCTACTCGTTTTGCGGTGACTTGGTGAAGACTTGCCTTTCTTATTCTACTCGGCTTGTCTTGACCTCGTCTCGAGCTCTTCATAATTGTCTCCTACAGATGACTAGATTTGAGCTTGTCTCGGATGACTTGCAACTACTAGTCTTGGTGACTTGTTCGAGTCCTCGACACAGTCCGATCGGCTTAGTACGGACTTTGATCTTAGTTGTTCTTCATAGTAAATGCTGCTCATCTGGTTGATCTTTTGACTCATCAAAACCTTTCTTGATCTAACATTATTTGATGTGAAATTGATGAGGTGTTATGCTTGGAGGTATGTACGTGGCATATTGGTTTTGATTATTGGACATGGTGAACTTGTGATGTGAGATCGGTAGATTTGTTGCTTGATTCTAGCATGAGAAATTGCTTGTGATTATGAGTGTGATGTAGAATGCTTATTCTCTTTGCTCATTTTTAAGCCCGTGAGCTTTTGAACCCCTTGAATCGTACATGAAAAATGGTTTGATTCCTTGTTGAGTGCATCATTTGCGATTGTGCATGCTAGAACTTGCCTATGGACTTATTGATGTTGAATTTTGTGTTGATCTATGAAGATGATTTGAGGCCATGTTTGGTTTGTTAAGCTACTTAGCCAAATTTTACCCCACCAATGACATGAATTTCCCTAGTAAGCCAATTTGTGCCTTAAAGCCTTATTCTTTGGCAAGCTTGTGAAATTAAGTGTGGTGGTAGGAATTGGATAAGTGTGATGAGATGAAAAGAAGAAAGAAAGAAAATAGGTTGAAAAAAGAAAAATTGAATAGTGAAAAATGAAAGAAATGATGAGAAGAAAATTCAATTTGAGCTTGATTATGCAAAACAAAGTCTCAAAGGTGTTGGTGGTGAATGTTTTGTGAAAAAAATGAAAAAGAAAAGAAAGGGTGGTGCTTGTTGAAATCGAAGTGAAAATTGGATTGAATTGCTTAATCAACATTCATTGCTCTACTAATATTGAGTCACTACTTCCAAATTCACCAACCTAATCAAAGAGCCTTCATTACAACCTTTTGAAAAGACCTCTTTGATCAATAGTTGACACACAAAAGGAATGATTGAGATTGAGTCTTGTGGCAGGCATATGGTGTGTGTGGTTGTGATTTGATGATTGAGTGCCTAATTGCCCTTTTACACTTGTGAGATGAGAGATACACATCCTTGGAAAGAGCATTGAGAAGACATTTGATACCGCATCTTGTCAAAGCATGATATTTTTATTGTAAGTTGAAAGTGGCATTGAAAACTTGTGTTCACTAATGAGTTTGATTGTCCAAATTTCATTCTTTTTGTCATGTTATATAGTTGCAATCAATTCACCCTTTGTGCTTATTTGTTTCGTTGCTCGGGACGAGCAACACTCTTAGTTTGGGGGAGTTTGATTAGGGTGAATTCTTGCATGATTTTATTGTGGATTAATTGCTTATTTTGATCTATTTTTCGAGCATTATCACCCTAATCCTTATAATTGTGAGCTTTACGATTGTGGAAGGTATTTTTTCGGTTTTGTAAGTTTTCGATCACATATATTGCAAAAGATAACCTTCCACCAAAACCGAGTGGGATTCGAGTTGATTTTCCAAGAGATGAGCCCATCCCGTGCTCATATTCTCAGCAAATGCTAGTATCAAGTGGATATCGAAAGGCACTAAGTTGAGGATCGGAACGCAAGAGGAATCGTGTAAATCGGAGCTCATTTGCATAGTCTCGATCTGTCTCGAGCTTGTCTCGAGTCGGTCTCAAGTGATGTCTCGAGTCGAGACACGTGGGAGGTTCGAGTCGAGTCATAAGCAAAAAGAAGGGCATTTATGTGAGCAAGCTAAGTTGTCTCGAACTCGTCTCGGCCGGGCGTCTCGAGCTCGTCTCGAGTCGAGACAGGCCAGGAGCTCTAGTCGAGACAACCGGCCGAGGTCGAGACAAGTTGAGGAGGCTATGACTTTTGGAAACCATTCGTCTCGACTCGAGCTGCAGGTTCGTCTCGAGTTGAGATAGGCAATTGGGAGCTATTTTTGCAGAAATTAATTTGAAGGACTCCCTTGCAAAATTGGCCTTTGCACTCGAGACCCCTGCTATAAATACCCATTTTTCTGAATTGAATGCAGCACTTTACACTTGGGAAACACTCTCCACACTTAGATTATTTTTTCTTATATTGAACTCTTAGTTACCATTCCCCTTTCTCTTGTATTTCAATTTCATAGCTAGATTGTCTTAAATTCCCCATAGATTAAGTTAGCCCATAGATTAATTTGGTGTAAACTTTACTTTCAAGTAAGGATCAAGCTATTGTTGGGATCATTTCAAAGTTTATTCAATTCAATCAAGGTGATATTCATCCATTTATTTGCTTTCATATATTTTGTCATGGGTATTGATCTATCTTCTCATTTCTATTTTATTGTTCAAATTAGTCATGGGCTAATCTCCTTAATTGCTTGGGTGTTGGAATTATACATGAATTTGGTGTAGATCATGAATTGATTGCTTTGATGGGCATGTAATTGTGGCTTTGATGCTTCTACTATTGGGCTTTGTGTTGATCTCATGATTGATTATTTTTATTAGCTTGATTCATCGAATTTGTATGTTGCAACGAGAGTTGGATATGCTTGTTAGAGGATTAAGTGAACTTTTCGATTAATTATGATGATTTTGATCGTGATTGATTGCACCGAGAGGTGGATTAGTTGCTAGGTCACCCCTTAGTAGACATTGCATGCTTAGGTGTGTAGTGAAGAGACGACCCTAGGCATTAGTACCCGTTGTGAACGTGTCTAGGTGATCAACGGTCTTTAATGCTCGTTTGTTAGATTTTACGCGATCGCTCTTAGCCTTGCCCGGTTCATGCCTTGATTAGTGATTGATTTCTGAGTTTACCCAATGGATTGTATAAGGAAAACACCCAAGCGATCATTTCTCACCACTTGCACTCGTTTAGAGTTTTAATCGCTTTCGTAGTTTTAATTTGATTGCTCTTATTTGACTTGTTGTGGATTTAAGTGTTAGCACCCAATTTAGCCACTATAATTCTATGACAACGCATATTTTTGAGGCTCCATTGTTCTCCTAGTCCGTAGGGTTCGATAATTTATTTGATCGTAAATACTTATGTCTAAAATACAAGTGATCAAGGATTTGAGACAATTGAATTCATTTCATCCATGACATGTTTTTGAGGTGGAAATTTCTATCCTACTATGTTTGTCTCTATTAAATACGATATGTGATTTTATTATCATTCATGTTAGATATTTATAAGGAAAGGTATGGCCTTTATACATGAGATGATGATAGGTTTTTGACCTTTATAAACGAGGTGATGATAGGTCTTGACCTTTATAAACGAGGTGACGATAGGTCTTGACCTTTATAAACGAGGTGATATTAGTTGACTAAATATTAATGTGATTGATTAATTTAATTACTTATTGTATTTAGTTTAGACAAGCATGTCCCCACCGAGCCGTGGTTTCCTCACCCTTTCTTTTTCCCTCTTTTGATTGAGAGTCCATGTGGTACATCGGAGGATGCATAGCCAGAGATTAAATTAGCTCACTTTTAATTTTATCTAGTTATTCATTTAAATTCTTAGAGGAAATTTTTAATTTTTATTATCGTTGATACTCACTCGAATTTAATTAAATTGGATTTTATTTTAAAGTTTTTCATTGACTCACAAAATTTATTTAAATTAAATTTAAGTTCACGCCTTTATGTTTTAAATTATTAATTATTTCTCAAAACTTATTGTTATAAAAATTTGGGCGTGACACCAAATCTCGATGATTCATGATTTGGTAACTTGATGAGTCTCGATATCTTTGGTGAGGTCGATGAATAAGGAGAGCAATGAAATGGGATGTTCGACATCCTTGTTAAGCATCTCGTACTCAAAGGTACACATGACCAAATCAATGTTGTCCTTGGTTTCTTTATGGATCATTACCAAGAACGCTTTGTAGAGCTCCATCAAGTCTCCTTCTAGCATCTTAAATTCAATTAATTTTTTCTCTTCATCGATTGATTGAATTGTTTGCTTTGTAATCTTCTCTTTCCCATCTGTGAACCACATTAATTCGTGACTTGAGTTTAGAACAATTAATTTAATATTGGTGCGTGGAGTTACTTTCTTTATGATTTGAACCCACAATATGGATGCATGTGCGCCAAATTCATTAACACCATGAAATATTGATTAGGGTGAATTATTGAATGAGTTTTGAGGGATTTAAATGCATAATTTGATGAAAAGTGTTACCGTTTAAGCTTAAAAGTATAGAGTATCACTTCTTATGCTTAAAAGTATTACTAATGCATTTTATTCGGTTTTTGTCTCATTTTCGAGTTTTCGGTGGAATTTGTGAAATGGAAAGTACCGGGATGCATACGGCGACGAGACAAATGCGTAGGGCGAAAATGGGGGTCGGAGGTGCACAACGGCCAGAGAAAATTCTCTGGTCTCGACCTAGGAGTCGAACTTCGGAAGCCTCGAGTCGAGACTCGCCGGAATTAAAAACCGGATTTGAAGCTTCCTCGAGTCGAGGGCCATCCTCGAGTCGAGGATGCACCAAGCTCGAGTCGAGGCCTAGCCCTCGAGTCGAGGGACATGTTTTTCGGGAAATTATTGCTTTCTCGTCCAATCCGAGCGTGACAGTGGCAGGGCGTTATATACACATATATACATGAAATTATACAATTTACGGATGGTTTTTGGAGAAGAAGATCAAGAACACACACTTTCACACACACATAGCTAGGGTTTCGACTTTCTTTTCAATTTAGACGATCGTTGGATGTTTTCTTTATGCTTGGACGCTATCTAGGTGATACTCGACTTTTAATTTCAGTTTTATCCATTCAATTTCTTGTTATGACATTTAGATATTCAATTAATTTCATGGATTCATTTTCTCTAATTATGATCAACTATACTCCTAGTGCTAGGGTGTTTTGATGCATATGGGTGATTGATTTTGTGAGGAATTCTTATGGGTGATTTTAATTGTTGATTGTTGTTAACCGAAATATTTAATGAGTGTTTAATGTGGCTTGGAATCGGTTAAAAATAATATTGATTGGAGTATTTATGATGATAAACACCAGGAACAATCAATAGGAATGATGAGCAATAAATATGATAACAAATGCGGAAAGCAAGTAAGAACACGGGAGTTGTTGGGAGTGTTAGTCCCGAGGCTAAGGATGGATGCTTCAGATCCGTTTATTATGCGTTATAGGTCTTATTTATACATAGTATTGGTTGCCTTTTAGGCGACAAAAGGTACAATAGGGTACAAATTATCTTAAATGATGTACCACCCCCAATTAATTGGGATGTACCAGCTCTACATGCAGGCGGGCGGCCAGCCATTCACGTCTGCCGGGTGTCCCCTGGTAGGGGATCTTCGATGGCTGGGGAATTTCCTTCCTTTCTCGGGATAAGTTGACATTAAATGGGGGTTGCTGCCTTGTACTTGATACCACTTTGGGTGTGGCTTGGTCGGCAAGCCTCGACCTTGCCGGCTTGGTTGGTGGCGACCTCGCCGAGCCCGCCATTTAGCGCGAGCTCGTGACTTCGTCTTTCAATGTATACTCTTGCTCGCCGGACGGGCGAGCCCGCCTCGGCCAGGCGGGCGAGATCCTCGGCGGCGTGGCCGGAGGGTCCGTCCTACTAGGCCGAGCTTGCTCGCCTTGTCCCAATGAACTGGTTTCTAGGGGTCTTGAGCTCGCTGGATGTGCCGAGTTCCCACTGGACATGGCTAGGTCGGCTCTCCACGTCGGCGGGCCGACCCAGGAGGGCCGAGCCCTTTGGGCCGTGCCGAGCTTAAATGGGCGATCCGGTTGCCATTGGGCCTTGGGGTGAATAAATCGTCATACAACATTGATTAATTGATTGGATTGATGAGGTTTGATTGATTTATTTATTTAATTAATTTCTAATTCCATGCATAGTTGTTTAATTATCGCAAGGAGACTTGGGTATTTAGATAACTCATTTGGGTGAGGGAATTAATTGGGTAATTAGAGCTAATATTGGGTTAACGCAAGGAGACTTGGTTAATTCCATTAGAAATACATCAACTCAACATTAATTGTTTAGATTAGTAGTCGGATGATTAGTGAAGAGACCATAGGTAAGGTGTCTTAGTACACGCTAGGGAAACCTATTGACTTGTGCTCTAGCCCCGGGAGGAAAGGGTGATTTAGTCCTCTCAAACTTTCGAGCTTAAATCGTAGCGTAATTCTGGGCTTACCCGATGCGGAATTATTGTTTTATTAAAAGTTTGCTCTTATTAGTTGATTGACATGATAAATACTCATTTGAATTCATTGCATGATTGATACCCATTTTGTTGATAAGCACCCGATCACGCGTCTTTGTTATTGATTGAATTTAATTGTTAGTAGAATTTAGTTATTTGATTAGTTGATTATTTACATAAAACCAATTGCTCCTATTATATGATACCCATTTCTTTTAACTCATCAAAACTTTCTTGATCTAACAATTTCCCCCTTTTTGATGAAGTTAAAACCTACAAGGAAGAAACACACTCACTGGTGAAGTTAGTTCAAAGTTATTCAAGATTATCGAGATAGGTATATTAGAGCACATTCTCACATTGAATCGATTTATTCAAATTAGAACACTTAATTCACACTTAGAAAATTTTTAAGAAAATATTCTTAAGTCTTAAGAATTTAGACTTAGTGAAAAGTTTTTAAAACATAAAGAACTTAGAAAAGTTTTAAGACTTAGAAAAATTTTGAAAAATTTTAATTACGAGATGAAAATTTTCTCATATGATTAACACTTAGAAAATTTTAAGTTTTCTTAAAAAAGAAAGAAAGCTTTAAGAGATAAAACAAGTAAATCACATAAGTCAAAATATATTTATTCACATATATACATTTTTACGAGATAAGGAGAATTGATAAAAATGAAGGATAAGGAAAAGAAAATCCCGTCTATCGGGTTCCCCATTGGTTTGCTTACGGAATTCTCAGCGGTGAAGATCCTTGCTCGAGTGTTTGAGATCTTCTTCATTGGTGAGCTTGGATTCCACCTCGGCTTTGGTAACTACGGTTTTGACCCATTCCATGTGCAGAGTGCCATCTTCATTCGGCTTAGGAGAGACGTGCTCATAGGCTGGTGCGACAAGATCACGGTTGAAAACTTTACTCGCCTCATCAGCGAGTCTTCCATAAAGATCGGCATCCTCTCTCTCCATCCATTCATGCCATTGCATGTCTTCATCATTTGCACCGGATGGAGACGCCTTCAAGATGTACCAATAGTACATCCATCCGGCATCCAGCGCCATCTTCTTGTATTCGCTGGTGAGCGCTAAGAGACCATCTTCGGAGGAGGCGTGAGCGGTGGACAGTCGAAAAATCTGCTTCATCAGCTGCTTTCGATACCCATTTCCGAGTGTACCTATCCCACTTCAGCTCCGCCTTTACTAGCTTCTTGAGTCTCTTCTTTTCACGCTTCTCATACCTCTCTTTTTCAGCATGTATTCTTGATTTGCTCGGTGAGAGGTTTGAGTAGTCGAGTTCTTTCCTTTTCCGCTCTGCTGATGCAGGATTTGGTCAGTGCTCGGTGATGACACTTTCTCGACCGCAATCGCCTTTCCTTTACCCTTGCCCTTGGCCTCGGGTTTCTCGGCTTCTTTCATTACGGCCCAGCGGTTGTTCGATCTTCTCCTCCTCCTCCTTCCTCTTCTTTTCCTCATCCTCGCGGATGGCCTCCTCAATCTGCGTCACCCTCGGTTGCAAAGCGGCCGGCTCATACGATTTGATCTTTATTTCGGCTTTAGGCGCCTCCAACTCAGTGAGTGCCTTGAGTCGTGCTTGTATGTAATTGACATAACTCCAGTGTGAGGGTGTCCATTCTTCCTTGACTCCTTCCTCCTTTTTAACTTCATTAGAAGTGCAGAGCTGATCTTCTAATGCAGCCTGACGAACCCGGAAGTCGATTTATGCATTGTGAGGGCATCAACCAGGACTTAATTGTCTGCAGCCACTTTTTGCTTGAGCAATCTCAACTCCTCCTCCAGTTGCTCGGCCGACTACCAATAGCAGTGCCAAGGTTGGCTGATAGGTTGCGAGATATATTTACCTCGGCATTACTGCATATTGGCGAGCATTGTCTCGATGATTGCTCGAATCACCTTCTTTGTCTTCCTCTCCATCATCTGGACTTTATCAATGATTTGCTTGTGAAGGTCAGTGAAGGCGGAAGAGATGGCGAGAGATTGGACTTGGCTCCTCCTCGGATTCGGATGAGGAGGAGGGGGTGGGAGAAGTTGGGTGGGGAGCTCATGTGGATATCTCCAAAGATGTTGGAGGTATCCAAGGGTTGGGGTTCGGTGGGTTAGGAGGAAGTGGGGCGTCTAATGGTGGTGGAGGGAATCTCGAGGTGGGGGTGAAGATGGAGGGTGGTATATCATATGAAGTGTGTGGTGGAGAAGGGGTTGTGTGGAATGGTGGGTTGGGGAGATGGAATGGTTTCAGCTTGTATTTGAGGGGAGTTGGAGATGATGGGAGTAAGGTGGTGGGGAGATGGTAGATATGGGGGTGGGGAGTAGACGGGTCCGGTGAGGAAAGAGAACATATCAGGATGGAGATGGGGGAGGAGAAGAATTGTACCTTTACGGGAGAAGGGAAGGGGTCCTCTCGGAGTGATCTCTGTACATCCTCCGATTGGACCACCTATCTTGCTATCTCCAACGTGAGTGCCTCTTGACCGGCCAGGCTAGGTGATCGGCGGCAGAGGTTCCTCCTAACTCAAGTTTTCACCAACCTCCTCCTCTTCTTGGCCTTCTCCTTCAGCTTCATTGGTGTGAAGCCTTTTGTGCTCACCGTCGGCTCCTCTACCCTTTCCTCTTCTTCTTCTTCCTCGGCCAGATGGGTCTGAACCACGACTTCAGGCTCCTCCTCGTCAGTCACCGGTCCTCCAATCAGCTCATCTTTTGTTAGCAGCCCTTTACCATTTTGTGTAGGCTCTAACTCCATCACCGATTAATCTCGGTGTCGGCAAGATATCCTCCAAGATATTCTGTCACTTTGTTAAAGAGACTAGTGATTGACTTAGCTGCCACTTCCCATTCACTACCTCCAGTCTCTTCCTCTCAATCTCAAAGCGACTCAAAGAACATCCACGCCCGGTTGGCTTGTACCCCATCAATAATCGTCCTTAGGCAAAGCCTGACTGGTCTCATCGGCCCATCATGGGAGTTCTGCTCCCTAAAATGACCTTAAATCGATATAAATCATTAACAAAAATATCTCTGTCGGAGCATTTTCTTCTTTAATTGAGACCTTCATCCCTTCATTGAATTCCGGGCAATCATCTCGAATGATTCTACCCAATCATCGATTTGTAGGTGAGGGGGTTTACTCCTTCACTTCTTGTATCAAAAATCCGGGCCACCTCCGCCGTGGTCACCGTTAGTTCTCGCCGTAGACACGGGTTTTGAACACACCGTTTTCATATGTCCCGTTGACATAGAACTCTATACCTCTCATATCCAGGGTTTTATTGGTGTTGGATTTCTTGGAGCAGAATGTCCTCAATCCAGGACCTTTCCAATAAACCGAGAATGCATCTTGATTCATCATCGGTGGTGGTGTCAAAGTCGGCGTACATCTCCGACTTGATCCGCTTGTTATACGTTTAGGTGTGTACTTCCACCATTGTTGAAGTTATTCCTAAACGTTTTTGGGTATGGCTCATAGAAGAATTTTGGCTAAGGGTTTTGAGAAAATTTTACAGAGTATAAGTATGGTTTTACGAAAGTGAAAGAGTTTGATCGAAGAAGAAGATGTATTTATAGGAGGGAAAATTGGAAAGAGAAATCGCTTTAGAAAATTGGGTTTAATCTAAGTTTATTTAAAATGATTTACTATGCTGAATCAACGGTTAAAAATTTGGATAAACGATTGGGATTCGTAGCGTGTAGTTCACTAATCTTTGAATTGCGTAAAAGTTACTTTGTAGGCTGTTGATTTGTGATGCTAGGTTACTTTATGCGGGGAAGTAAGTATACGACATCACCTTAGGGTTACCTTACTTCGTATAAGGGTTTTCAAAAGCAGATGGGTTTATAAAATCATCGATAAAGTAACTAAATCACGATTTTTAAAACGACCTAGTTTTATCTTTTGACTAACTTAAAGACTAGTTAAGAAAACATTTTATTTTAAATAAGCAGGCTTAGATTGAATTTTCTAAAGTTAGGTTTTCCAACCAATGACATCAATCGATAAGAGTTTTATAAGAAAACACAATGCATGGAGAGTATTCAAAAGCAAAGGTATCTAGATGAGAAGGTTTATAACAGATGAGGTGAAACAATCTGATTTATCAATCTGATCTGTGACCTATTCCTGCAAAGACATAAACTTGAAGAAAACCATTAGTAGGCTGAGGTAGATCGGATAGGGTGCGAGATAATCATCTGCTTTTCAAGAAATCGGTGACTATTGTGCCTAGTGCTGATTTACCGAATGTCGAATAAGTAATCATCACGTCGGATAAGGTCAATATGACTAATCCTTGATTCTTGATTCCTTAATAGGAGATCAATGATATCAGCTACCGATTGTCCTTTGACTCATATATAGTACGATAATTCTTTCTAGACATAGTAAACTAAATTGAGAGAGACAAAAATGAAAAACATAGAATTATAGATTAACTAAAGAAACATCTAATAATCCTAATTCTATAGATAGTTCTTTAAACCTTGTCTCTATCGGTGGCTTTGTCAAGATGTCTGCTATTTGGAAATCGGTCGAGAATCTTCTCTAGTACGATGTCACCCTTCTCAACATGGTCTCGGATGAAGTGGTGTCTAATATCAACATGCTTGCATCTAGTATGTAGGACTGGGTTCTGGGTAATAGCTATGACACTATTACTATCACAAAAGATTGGTATATCTTTGGTGATAATGTTATAGTCCCTTAAGCTGTTGACTTATCCAGATCGGTGTGAACAACAACTTCCAGTGCCATATACTCGGCTTGATTATGGAAGTAGCTATAGAGGTTTGTTTCTTAGACAACCATGAAATCAGCTTACAACCAACAAATTGGCAAGTACCGGATGTAGATTTTCTATCTATCTTACACCCACCAAAGTCTCAGTCCGAGTATTCGAATGGCTCAAAGTTGTCATCAATTTGGATACCACAATCCAACATTTATTGTACCTTTAAGATACTTAAGTATTTTCTTATTGCTTCAAGATGGCTTTTCTTAGGATTAGCTTGAAATCAATCACAGACTCCAACTGCAAATGAAATATCAGGTCTACTAGCGATTAAATATAATAATGAACCAATTAGACCTCGATATTCGGTTTGATCGAGTGTCTTCTCCTTCTCATCTGGATCCATTGAAAAGTTTGTCATCATAGGTATCTTAGCTTCTCTGCTGGTACCTATTCCAAATTTTTCAATGAGATCTTTTGTATATTTGGCTTGATTTATGAATATTCCCTTCTTTGTCTGTTTGACTTGGAGTCCAAGAAAATAAGTCATCTCTCCCATCATGGACATTTCAAATGCTTTTCATAAGATGACTAAATTCTTCACACAAAGATATGTTAGTTGATCCAAAATAATATCATCAACATATATCTAAACTAACAAAAGATCACAACCATATTCTTTTCTAAAGTGAGTTCTATCAATTCTACCTTTAACAAAACCATTTTGAGTTAAATAATCGGACAAGGTGTCATACCATGCTCTATGTGCTTGTTTAAGTCCATATAGAGCTTTCCTTAGTTTATAAACCTTGTCTCCTTTGACAAAACCAGGAGGTTGCTCTACATAAACTTCCTCGGCTAGGATTCCATTGAGAAATGCTGACTTAACATCCATTTGAAAAACTATGAATCTTTTAAAAGCGACATAGGCTAAAAACAATATTATGGCTTCCCGGACGAGCTACTGGTGCAAAGGTTTCATCATAATCAATCCCCTACGATTGTGAATAACCTTGAGCAACTAGTCCGGCTTTATTTCTAACCACAATATTGTTTTCATCCCTTTTGTTTTTAAAGACCCATTTAGTTCCAATGACTTTTTGATGATGAGGCCTTTCAAAAGCTCCCACACATCTTGTCTTTGAAACTGATTTAGTTCTTCTTGCATGGCATTAATCCGGTTGGAATCGATTAGAGCTTACGTAATAGATTTAGGTTTAAGTAATGATACATAGCATCTCGAACATGCAATTTTGATTTAGTTGGGTCCTCGTCTTGACACGTGAGTCTAAATTTCCAATTATCTCATTCGGTTGGGTGATATGACATTACTTTCTTACCTTTATCTTTTACAATGGATGAAGTTTTGTCGAATTATTTATTTGAGATGATTCTATGTTACCTTCGATTACCTCTTCTGATCATCCGAGGTATTGGTTGTCGATCGGTTTGGTGAGGAAGATCTTTCAGGTTCTTTCTCTTTGTCTAGTTCTTCCTCATCATCCGAGTCCGATTCTGATTGTAGAATTTTATGGTTGATCTCTTGATAGTCATCGATTCGGATCATCGATATCTTTGTGATGTTATCTGTCTTCTTGAACTCAAAAGAAGATTCATCAAAAACAACATGTGGTGTTTCTTCTACACACAGGTTGTCTTATTAAAAACTCTATATGCTTTTAATATGATGAGTATCCCAAGAAGATTCCATCTGCTATCTTGTCATCAAAAGTTTTTAATTGAGATTTGCCATAGTTGTGTATGAAACATTTACAACCAAATATATGAAAGTATGAAATTTTAGGGGATCTTCCCTTCCAAATTTCATAGGGAGTTTTGCATTTATCTTTAACAATCAAATTTCTATTTTGAACATAGCAGTCAGTATTAATGACTTACGCTCAAAACCTTGTGTGGAGTGTTGTACTCGGAGATAACATTGTTCTAGCTGCCTCTTTCAAGGTTCTGTTTCTCCTTTCAACTACTCCATTTTGTTGTGGAGTCCTTGCTGCAGATGTTTCATGAGCTATGTCATTCTCAATGCGGTAGTTAGTAACAAACTTATTAAGGAATTGTACCTTTATCACTTCTAATTTTAACAATATTTAATCCTTTTTCATTTTGAACCTTTTAAGAAATTCTGGAATCTTAATCATAGTCTCATTCTTTTTGTATAAGAAAATAACCTGGTAAATCTTGAAAAATCATCAACAATTACCAAAGTATACTTTCTTCCACTAAAGCCGAGAGGTGTTCTTGGACCAAAGAGATCCATGTGAAGAAGTTCCAGAATTCTTTACGAAAGAAGGACTACTTATTGTTTTAAAAGAAGCTTTAGTCTGTTTCCTTTTTGACAAGATTCACACACATGGTTCATTGAAAATACTTTATACGGGAGTCCTTTAACTAAAGATTTTCTTGCTATTTTGTTAAGAGTTTTGAAGTTTAAGTGACCAAGACGTTTGTGCCATGACCAACTTAAATCATCCGAACTCTTAGCAACAAGACAAGTATCTTTAGGACAACTTTTGAAATTAGCAACATAAATTGTTATCTCCAAACATTACTCTTGGTCCATCTATGATCTCGATAGTTAGAGAGAAGTCGTCTCTCATAGGTCATGTGCTTGGAGCGAAATGTCAATGACCGGATGACCTTAAGAATGTCTCCTCTTTCAACTATCTTCTTATCTTCTGCAATCACAAATTTAATGCTTAGTTACCCTTTGTACTTTGGGTCCTTTCATGTTAAGTTGACTTTTAGGAATCCAAGACAAAGATATCAATGTTCCTAAAAACCATAGATTGAAGTTTACATCTATATCTATCTACTAAGATAAGACTTTCAAGATTAATCTTGTTTAACCGATCTTTTGAAATTGTCTTGAATCTTGGTAAAAATGGATATGTTTTGCTTCTTCCATCAAAGTCATTATACCTAGGATAGGACTTTGACTTAGTCTTAGGTTTAACCTTAGGAGTTACTTTCCTTGTCTGCTTTTTTCTTTTGAAATATCGGATGAGGTAATTAATTCCTTAGGTTTCAGGACTAAATCTAGTTTACATTAGTTGCTTTAACAAAAACTCTAGGTTTTATTGGATCATTTTCTTACTCCTATCAAAACCTAATCCAGTCTTGAAGATCTTATCTATTGTGATCTCGAGAGTTATTCAAAGTCCTAATTTGAGATTTAATTCTCTGTTAGTCCTCTTGTAACTCTCATTCTCGGAATAGATATTTAAAAATTTTATTTTTAAAGAATTCAATTCTGTTCTAACTTGTCTGTCTTATCGGACAAGATACGATGATGGTCTCGGTCGACATTCTCCCTTGAATGTACAATGCAGTTTCTCACTACCCTTTGTTTGATTGACTTTGGTCGATCGGTAATTTGATTCTTTAAATTAAAATTTTAGTCTCTATCTGTTTATAAGCGAGATAGAGCAATCTCCAAATCTTTCAAAAGTTTTCAATAAGACTAGGACCATTTTCGGATAAGGTATCACAATCATTATGAGGATGAATAGTAATGTACCTCTTTTGCCATTAAACAGATGTCGTCATCCGATCCAAAATCGATGAGGATGAGGATGATGATGTCTCATGAACTTCTTCTTTCTCGGCGAGAAGAGCTCTCGATCAAGATACCTTCTATCCCGCTTTTTCCTCTTTACTTCTCTCTCTCGGGAGTGAGTTGAGGACAATCATAACTATAATGGCCAGGTTTATTGCATGTATAACAAATATCTCCTCTGTCTGTCTTAGGACTACTATCTCCTCGTCGATTGGTGACTTGTGCTTCCTCGTCGATCTTTTTCCTATCATTGTCTGAACTCTTTTATTCTTTATACGATCTGTAGTTCCTTCGACACGATCTGTCTCTCTTGTTTCTTTTGTACTTCATTCTTAGCCTTTCATATCTTTTTAACAAAAGAGCCATTTCCTCCTTAATAGACAAATCGGAGATGCCTTGGAGATCTTTTGATTCATCTTGATGAACAAATTCTCTGATCTTTCCGGATGTTGAAGATTCTCGCCGTCTTCTTCATCTTCGATTTGGATGTCATATTCTAATGCCTTGAGATGAGAAAATAAAGTGTGATGTGAAATTGAAGGTAGATTGAGTAGCTTTCAGAATATTAGCTTTCTCTCTCCATCTCTTGCTTAATGACCTCGGCACCTTATTGTTGATTTCTTTCTCTGTGTAGGTTTTACCCAAATCAGTGCCTTGTTCGAAGATTAGTCAATCTAACATCTAGTTGATCAATGGATTCTCCTTCTTTCATCTTGAAAGTGTAAAAAACATGTAATACTGATTGCAATTTGTTTTCTTTGACCTAATCGATCCTTCACAAATTCCGGCGAGTTTCCCACATTTCCTTGGCAGTCTTGCATCTTTTCACCTTTTCAATCCAATCCTTACTCAATGTTTCAATGATCTCTGTTCTAGCAACTTGATCCAGATTATGAATCTTTCTTTCATCACTTGTGAGTTCGGAGCTTTTCTTTTCTTGCCTAACTCTTGTTTAATTTCTTTGCAGTGCCGTCACTTGTACCTCCATGATAAAACTCGATAGGTCCTTCTTCAAGAACCTCCTCCATTCTATCATGAATTGCTTTGAGATGGTTCTCCATTCTAAATTTCCAGTAGTCATATTCTTCAATAGAGAAATCGGGTAGACTCCTTGATTTCTTGCTTTTAACGAGAAGACATGTTGAGATATAAAACCAAAAATGAACTTACAAGATCTTGTTAGTAGCATGATTAGTGAAACAAGAAAGATGAAGAGAATCAAGAACAAATTTCAGAATCTTGGTTAAGACCTAAAATCAATATCGTAACAGACTTAACACCGCTCCGATACCACTTGTTGGTCCCACTTAGTTGAGTATCTTAGAGAAAACTTGAACTAGCCTTCTAGGAAAAATCTAGAAGGGGGGAGTTGAATAGATTTTAGATTTTTACAAATCTTTCAAACTTAATCAAAAACCCAAGTAGCACAACGGAATTTTAATTTTAAACTCAACTTGATCAAGATCAAAAGCAAACCGATATTTTAGTTCTAACTTTAATTTGAAATTAGTCTTTGATTGATAAAGTGAAAATTGAAATTGACGAGAAAAGTAAAGTAAAGCAATAAAGAACACCGGAGTTTATAGTGGTTCGGATTATGAATAATCCTACATCCACTCTCCTTCTCCAACTTGAAGAAGGGACTAGCTTACTACTTACTTACTTACAATCGACTTACAACTTACGACTTACAAATTTCTTGAGATCTTCAAAACTCCTAACCTCTTCTCAGGAATCTAACTATTATAGTGAGTAATGGAATTTGAAGATTACAAGTAAAGTGTTCTATAAACACTTAGAATTGTTTTGAAAAACTCTTTTGAAAACTTGTGAATTTGTTGTGAAATCTGAATAGAGCGTAATGCGCAAATCGTGATATGTGCCAAGTTAAAAGTTATTTGAAAAATGAAAATCTAGACCTATTTATAAGTCTGCAAAGACAGTTAGTTTGTTAGTTAGTTCTAACAAGCTGAAAGCTACTCAACAAACTTAATCTTGAAAATCGCTTGCTCCTCGGTGATTTTACCCTACTCGTCTGCGGTGACTTGGTGAAGACTTCGCCTTTCTTATTCTACTCGGCTTGTCTTGACCTCGCCCGAGCTCTTCATACTCGTCTCCTGCAGATGACTAGGTTTGAACTTATCTCCAGACGACTTGCAACTTTTCGATTATCGGTGACTTGCTCGATCGATGACCTAGTCGATCGGCTTAGTACTTGGACTCGGTCTCACTGTTCTTCATAGTCGTCGATCATCTGAACCTTCTTTTAACTCATCAAAACTTTCTTGATCTAACACAACTTACCCTTTAATCCCATCTCCAAATCAGCTTCCTAATTAATTTATTTACAAATAAACCAAGTATTACTGAAAAGTGCAGTGAGATACTTGTCTTCTCTCTTCTTTATATAGATGATGCAACTAAGATCTAGAAGCTTCAACATATATATATATATATATATATATATATATATTAAGCGTACTACTTTAATTATTTCAAAACACGTCTCACTTATTTTTTTCGTCCATTCCACAATATCTGTCACACCCTTAATATTTAAATTTTACATAATAAATCTCCACTTCAAAGTATTCATACATTTATATAAAACGTCATTACTTTTGGCCTCACCGCTCACACATATACATAACCCCATCAATTTCTTTACTTTATACATAAATGTTTATAAAATTACCCTCAAAACCTCAATCTTTATCCGAGTTAATATTCAATTTGGTCCCATAATTTTAGACTTTTCCACAAAAAGTCCCAAAAATTTAGGATTTTCAATTTTGTCCCATAATTCCTAAATGGTCTAATTTCAGTCAAAAAGTCACCAAAATTCCATAACCGACGTCGTATTAATACATGTTTTGGGACCTTTTGTGAAAACTTTCAAATTATGGGATAAAAAGTGCAAAATCCCCCAAAAAGGACCAAATTCGGTATAATTAAAGAACTATGGGACGAAATAAAAATTCTAATTTCTAGAACCTTTTGTGAGTTTATGTTATGGGACGAAATCGTCTTTTATTTTGTGTCTCCTTAATTTTGAAAGGTATTTCCAAGATTGAGAGAGTATCAGTTTATATATGTTTTGTAGTGTAATGATTAAATACATTTTAAAGTTAAAATCATGTGCTAGACGACAGAATGGCATGGGTCGTGATAACGGAGATCTAATTTATTAGTTCTTTTTCGTTCAAATGCACAATTAATGAGCATCAATCATTCCATAAAAAAAGCTTTCTGTTATCTTTCCAGCCATATATCGTATGATTTTCTACATTTATTTATTTCTTTATTTATTTTTTATAGTTAAGAAACATTTGTTCAATTATTGCTTGGAAGTCGAGAGATTGGCCCTTGACAAAACGTATCACAAGGCTTGATTTGCCAGCACCCATGTCTCCAAGTAATACGTGAAGAATTAAACCCCCAAATAAAAAAATCCAAATCATGCATGATAGGGAAACGCTATAATTATTTCAAAAAGAATGGATGGCACTTAGGCGTTGAGGTTGTTGTCTCATGGTAAATTACAGGTTGATCATAAGAGAATGAGTTCAGAACACTTTCGATACTTATGTGTGAAAGTGGTCCTTTTATTTGCAAATTTGGACTCGTCAATTACTTTTCATGATCATAATCGCAATTCTAGCTACCATGTTTTTTCTTGTGACCGAAAGTGAAGAAAACTAAAGGACCAAAATGTCGAACAAATAATCATTTCTGAGACTACACTTTGAAGTATTTTATCTCATCTAAATGTTTGAATTTGTAGAGAGGTGTGAAATTAATTCATTTATATAAATTTTTAACACTCTTTCTCACTCTTGGGCCGGATTCTCAACTCATTCATCCGGGAGGATGCCCAACAAGTGGATAACAATCAAACTCGGGATCTAGGCATGGGCCAAAGACTTCGCCATCATAAACGAATTTAATCTCATTTAAAAGTTTGAATCTATAGATGTGAAATTAATTCTCTAGCTAACACTCCTCCTCACTCGACCGAATTCTCAACTCTTCCCTTGAAGGAGGCCCAATGAGTGGACAATGAATTGAACCCACGATTTTTGTGTGCGAGTCAAAGGCTGCGATATCATTAAAGAATTTCATCTCATCTAAAATTCTAATTTTATATACAAAGGTATGAAATTAATTCATTTATATTAATTGTCTAACACATTTTTTAGGACCAAATACAATTTACCATTTGAATATATGTAAATTCTTAGGCCTTGTTTTCTTTACAGGATTGATCTTGATAGGTTATCTTAACTAATTTATTTCATTTTACTCTATTTTATCTCAATTCTCAAGTATATTGATCCATCTTGTAAAGCCGCATAGCCCTTATTGACTATTGTATGACGGTCAGCTTGCATGTGATGGAATAAAGATAAGAGAAAAGTTAATTATGAATAAATTGAAAGAGAATGGAGGTATTGGTTGTTGGGAAATACTGTAATGGGACATATGCTTCTATTCAAAAACTTTGTTTAGATATTTTCTTCTCTAAATGCTTCCTGTATATGCAAAAATCAAACAAATGAATGTATACACTTTCAATACAATTATACTCCTATATTTCACCTCTATACTAAATACTTATTATTAGGTCTATTGATGACGAATCTAAGCAATCAACTCTCTCCCGATATATATATTAAGTCAATTACTATTAAACCCGGATCGATTAATCAAAGTCCTCACCTATTGGGATCTAAGTAATCAACTCTTTCCCAATTAAGTCAGTTAATATTGAACTCAAATCGATTAATCAAAACATGCAAAATAGAAGGTAAATAAACAAATGAATTATTGATTGAAATACAAGATAAAGAAAAAGTACACCCTAGAAGACATCTTGTAGTTCAATCTTGAAGCCAAAAATACCTATCCGCTTTTTCAAGTAGACACCCCATCTATCTATACTATGTATGGGTAAATTGCATTTTGTCCTAAAAAAATGAGTGAGTGCCTACAAAATGGTCCTTTGTTTTGACACTTTTGGTCTCATAATTTTTTTGACATTTTTAGTCCCAAAAATTGCAGTTTTGGTCCCAAAAGAATGAGATAAAATTATAGTTTTGGTCCTAAGAATAATGATTGAGACTATTTTTGCAAAAAAAAAAAAAAAAGGACCAATAAAGAACGTGAGATTAACATTATCGTTGGAAAATTCTCATGAGACCAAAACTACAATTTTTCCTACTATGTATAAAAGTGGCTTGGGATTGGGAAACATTTTGTGACCATTTTATCTTTGCCACTTTTTTTTTTTTTTCGCAGTTCGATCCCTACTCCTGATTTTTACCGTCTAATGCATCCACCATTTCCTCCACTTCCTTATATCCATTTTCACCGTTACACCTCTCGTTGGATGAAAATGTGTGTAGAGACTTTCAAACCCTACCTCTAAAAATTCTGAAAATGTATTCTGCTAACCTTAATTTTTCATCGTTAATGCTCCCTTTCAAAAGAGCTGAAGAATTGTTGATTTACAAAATAAAAATGCTCAACAAATTTAGAAGCAGGCTTAGTCTCATATGCACTCACTTCATGCATACACTTGAATCCATCATAAAAGTGCTACGTGTTATAAGCTGAAAAGTGTTGTTTTCTATAAATAAAAGTGCTAGTTATAATAAGATCAAAAGCAAGGTTGATATTGATTTTAGTTAAGATTCTGAACTTTAATCTTGAATTAACACAATTGTAAATCAAACGAAACTAAAGAAAGCAAGAAATAACACCGGGATTTATAGTGGTTCGGATTTTAATAATCCTACATCCACTCTCCTTCTTCAATCAAGAAGGGACTCTGCTCTTGCTTACTTTCTCACTTCCGACTTACAACTTACAACTTGTACAATTCTTCAAATCTTCAATCTCCTAAACCCTTCTTCTAGAAATCTAACTATTACGGTGTGTATTGGATTTTGAAGATTACAAGAAAAGTGTTCTAAAAACACTTAGAACTTTTTGAAAACTTACTAGAAATACTTGTGAAAAGATTGTGATTGAAATCGAGTAGTGAATAGAGTGAAAATCTAATATGCATAAGTGTTCTATATATCTTTTTAAAAATGAAAACCTAGACCTATTTATAAGTGCGGAAAGACAGGTTAGTTTGTTAGTTAGTTCTAACAAACTTGAAGCTAACTTAACAAACTTAAGCTGCTCTAGACCTCGGTGATTCTTCATACTCATCTGCGGTGACTTGGTGAAAACTTCGCCTTTCTTATTCTACTCGGCTTATCTTGACCTCGTCGAGCTCTTCATATTTGTCTCCTGCAGATGACTAGACTTGAGCTTGTCTTCGATGACTAGCATAATATCGGACCTCGGTGACTAGCTTAATGCATGACCCCGTCTCGATCGGCTTATATCCTCACTGTTCTTCGGGTTGGTGATTAGTACCGATCTGCTCTTTAACTCATCAAAACCTTTTGATCCAACAATTTCCCCCTTTTTGATGAAGTTAAAACCTATAAGAAGGAAACATACTCACAGTGAAGTTAGTACTAGATTTAGTTAAATCAATCAGATAGATACAACACATTTTCACACTTCAATGATTCGAGTCACAATCAAGTTAGAAAAAAATTTAAGTCTCTTAGACTCTTTTAGAAGTACTTAAAAAAGTTTAACAAAATTTTAACTCCGAGATATAAGAATTTCTCGGATGATTTATACTTAGAAAAATTTTTAACTCGAGATATAAAATTTCTCGAGATGATTTATACTTAAAAAAATTTTTTAAGAAAACTAATACACAAAATTCACATAAGTCCGAATATATTCATTCACGAGAAATTTACTGATTACAAAATAAGAGAACTGATAGAAAATAAAAGATAAGGAAAGAAAAATCATGTTCTATCGGATTCCCCATCGGTCACTTACGGAATGTTTAGCGGTGAAAATCCTCGCTCTAAGTGTTTGAGATCATTCTCATGTGAGCTCGGATTCCCTTTACGCCTTGGCCACATTACGACCCATTCCAGATCGGGAGAACCATCTTCTTTAAGCTTGGGGGTGACCTGCTTTCGTAGGCTGGTGCGATCGGATCGCTGATTAAACACATTATGTGCCTCATCGAGCGGCTTCCCATAAAGATCTGCGTCCTCCTTCTCTATCCATTCATGCCGTGAGATGTCTTCGTTGGCTGCTCCGGATGGCGATGCCTTGAGAATGTACCGATAATACATCCACTTAGCATCCAGGGCTTGCTTTTTTATACTCGTTGGTGTACTTCCTGATACCATCTTTGGAGGAGGCGTGGTGCGGTGGACGGGGCGGAAGTCGGCTTCATTTGCAGCTTTGGATACCCACTTCCGAGTATCCTGTCCCACTTCATTTCAGCCTTCCCCATCTTCTTGACCTCTTCTTTTCTCTCTTTTCAAACATCTCCTTCTCAAGACTTGATTCTTCTAATCTGCTCGGTGATAAGTTGGAGAAGTCTGGTTCCTTTCTTTTGCGCTGGCGATCTGGGGCTGATCATCCGCTCGGCTGATGGAGTCTTCTCACACTGCTGCTTCTTGCTTTCCCTTTACCTTTGCCCTTGGGCTCCGGTTCCCTCTGATTCTTTCATGCGAGCCAGCGGCTTCTCGCTTTTCTCTTCTTCCTCCTTCTTTCTCTTCTCCTCATCCTCTCGGATGGCCTCTTCATCTGGGTTACCCTCGGTTGCAAGGCAGACCAACTCGTCGATTTGATTTTTATTTCCGCCTTGGCTGCCTCCAACTCAGTTGTATGCGCCTTTGTATCAAGCTTATCTGTTATTGACATGACACCATTTGTGAGAGTTTCGATCTGCTCTCCGCACCTTCCCCTTTTTAACTTCATCCTTGAGGACTGAAGCTCATCCTCTATCGCTGCACAACGCGTCGTCAAGTCGTTACGATCGAGATGCGAGTGTTGAGACAACGACTTCGTTGTCACCTGTTGTCTTCTCTTTCGGTGCCTTGACTTCTTCTTCAAGTGCACTCGATGCAGAACAACAGCGGTCTTGAGATTAGCTGATAAGTTTGGTCATGTTGACCTCGGCAATCTGCATGTTGGCGAGCATAGTGTACGTATGTTGCTCGAATCACCTTTCTTGTTTTCTTCTCCATCATCCTCTGAACTTGGGAAATGATTTTGCTTTGTGAAGTTGCTCAAACGCAGAGGAGATGGCAAGAATTATCTGTCCTCTTCCTCCGAATCGGATGAGGAAGAGGTGGTAGGAGAAGTTGGACTAGGGGAGCTCATGGGAATATCCCCAAAGATATTTGAGGTATCCACATGAGGTTCGGCTGGGATAGATGAGGTGGGAGTGTCGATAGTGGGGGTGGGATTTACGGTGGGGAGATGATGGTGGGGGTGGAATTTGTGAAGTGGTAGGTGGAGGAGATTGAAGTGATTGTAGTAAGATGAGTTGGGGTTGAGGAGTTGTGGGTAAGTGGGGAGATATGGAGATGGGGGTTGGGGAGAATACAGTCCGAGATAAGAAGGACAAAGATATGAGATGGGGATGGTGGAGGAGATGAAGTTTGGATTTGGGGGAGAGAAGATGAGGTTGGACTTTGGACACTTTCGGGAGTAGGTCATTTGAGAGGCTCGAGGTGCCACTGGGACACCTCTTCATTGCCGGTTTGGGTTGGAGATGGGGAGGGGAGAAATGTACAGCCTCGGGTGGGGAGGGTCCCTTGTAACTTATTTCTGGACCTCCTCCCGGTGAACCACAGTGCAATCTGCGGCGTGGATGCTTCCTCGGGAAGGAGAGTTGGGCGATCTGCAGATGATCCTCCCAACTCGGAGGTTTTCACCAACCTTCGTCTCCTTGGGGCCTTCTCCTTCGGCTTCATCACTGTTCGGCCTCGGGTGAGCTCACGATCGGCACTCCGCCTCCACATCTTCTTCTTCCTCCTCCTCCTCGGCTTCTTCTTCACTGGAGCTTGAGCTCTAACCTCGGCTCCACCCTCATCAGAATCATTTGGAGCCCCGAGTGGCTCATCTTTGGTCGAAGCCCCTTACGCCGTGTAAGATCGGACCCCGTCGACCAATTTATCTCGGCTGACAAAGAAGTCCTCCATAATCACGGTCACTTTGTTAAAAAGACTAGTGATTGACTTCGCCGCCACTTCCCATTGACTACCTCCAGACGCTTCCTTTCCGTCTCCGGCTTCTCGATGAGACCAGCCAGTTGGCCCGAACCCCATCGAGGATAGTTCTCATTACGCGAGTGCAGTGCAGTCAGCCCATCGTGGGAGCTCTGTTCTCCCAATATCACCTTCGTGACAATGGTCATCGAGAAGGCGATATCGTCGTCGGAGCATTCTTTTCTTCAACTCCGATCGGCGATCCTTCATGGAATTCCGGGCAATCATCTCAAATGATTCTACCCATTCATCAGATTTGTAGGTGAGGGGGTTCACACCCACCGCTCGTGTCAAAGATCCTGGCTACCTCACGGGAGAAACAGATTAATTCTTCTCCATACACCACTGGTTTTGAAAACTCCTGTTCATATGTCCCATTGACATAGAACTCCAGCCCTCTCATATCCAATGTCTTATTGGAAGGGGATTTCTTGGAGCAAAATGTCCTCAATCCAGCCCTTTCCAATAAAGACAAAATTTCCCACTGGATTCTGCGTCGGTGGTGGTGTCGAAGTCGACATACATCTCAGACTTCACCTTCTTTGCATAGGTTTCATTTTGTACATCCACCATTGTTGATGTTACTCCTCTTGAGAAATACTCATATACAGATTTTAGAGAGAGTTTGAGACAAACTTGCAGAGAGTTTTGAGTAGTTTTGAAAGTGAAAAGAATGAATTTGGAGAAGAAGATGTATTTATAGGGGAATAGATTGGAAAGAGAAACCGCCATTTTTGAAAACTTGAATTAATCTTAGCCATTTATTCAAAAAGTTTTTACTGAGTATTAATCAACGGTTAAAAACTAAGATAAGCGATTAGGATTCAGCGCGTGAACTCGTAATCGCCTTTGGAATGTGTAAATAGTTACTTTATAGGCTCGTTGATTTGTGAGATGTAGGTTACTTTATGCAGAGAAGTAAGTATACGGCGTCGGCCCTAGGGTTACCTTACTTCGCCTAAGGGTTTGTAAATCGAGATGAGTTTGAAAAAGCAGACTAGTTTTAAAAACAGATGGGTTTAGAAAGTCATCGATAGAGTAACTTTGCGATCCTGAAAACCAACGGTTTAGATGTAACTTTTTAGCAATTTCAAAACAAGTTTAAACAAAGCAGACTTCATTTACTTTTCTAAAACAAATTTGTTCTTTTATTAAAAAAATTTATTAAGAAATAAAAGAAATAGAATAAAGGAGTTTGAATAAAAGAATGAAACAGTGTTATGCGTGACTGTTCCTCGCAAAGACATAAACTCAAAAGAAACCATCGAAGCTTAAGGTAAATCGGATAGGATGTAAATAGTCATCTGTTTTTTCGTAAGATCGGTGACTATTGTGTTCTTGTCTGATTTACTCAATGTCGACAAGTAATTATCAATTCAGATAAGGTCAATATGACTAATCCTTGATTCTTGATTCCTTAAAAGGAGATCAATGATATCACTACGATTGTCCTTTGACACAAATCTAGTCGATAATTCTTTCTAGACATTTTAAAGAAAAGAAAAGAAAAGAAATAAGGAAAGCAGGATGCACACAAATTAGAAACCAGCTAAAGATGCATCAAGTAATCCTAATTCTAAACACATTTCTTTAAACCTAGATTCAGCTAATGGTTTTGTAAGAATGTCACTCTTTGTGATTCGGTGGCAATTTTCTCAATTCTAATGTCATTCTTCTCAACATGATCCCTAATGAAATGATGCCTAATATCTATATGCTTACATCTAGAATGTAAAACAGGATTGTAAGTCATTGCTATTGCACTATTACTATCACGATAAATAGGAACAAGTGATGTTTGAATATTATAGTCTCTAAGTCATTGACTAATCCAGAGGAGTTGAGAGCAACAACTTCCAGTGCCATGTATTCGGCTTCGGTTGTGGAGGTGGCAACAGATGTCTGCATTTCTTGGATAACCAAGAAATTAATTTGTTGCCTAAGAATTGACAAGTTCCGTGGATTTTCTATCAATCTTACATCCTCCAAAGTACTGAATCAATAACTGTCGGCTCAAAGTTGTCATCAGTGGGTACCATAACCCTACTTGCAAGGTTCCTTTGAGATATCTAAGAATTTTCTTAGCAGTCTCCAGATGAGTTTTCTTGGGATTAGGCGGAATCTTGCACATACCCCAACCGCAAAGGCTATGTCTGGTCTACTTGCGGTAGTGAGATAGAGAAGAGATCCAATCAGTCCACGATACTCCGTTGCATCGGTGGGTATCCCCGCTCATCCGAATCCATTGAGAAGTTAGTTGCCATAGGTATTTTAACTTCTACGCTAGTTGTCATTCCAAATTTCTCAATCGGATCCTTAGCATACTTAGTGATGTATAAATATACCCTTACTCATCTGTTTAATCTGTAAACCTAGAAAGTATGTTAATTCTCCCATCATTGACATTTCAAACCTGTTCTTCATGAGAATGCTAAACTCTTCACATAATTTGATTAGGTGAACCAAAAATTATGTCATCTACATAAATTTGAACTAGTAAGATGTTGCCATCTACTTCCTTTCTAAACAAAGTTCTATCAATCTTACCTTTAGAAAAACCATTTGATGTCAAGAAATCGGATAAAGTATCATACCAAGCTGCGGGAGCTTGTTTCGATCCATATAGAGCTTTGTTGAGTTTATAGACCTTGTTATTGGTCTTAAACCCGGGAGGCTGCTCTACATAGACCTCCTCAAGTAACACACCATTAAGAAAAGCAGACTTAACATCCATTTGAAAGACTTTGAAAGACTTATATGCAGAAATGCCAAGAACAATCTTATTGCCTCTAATCGGCAAGCTGGAGCATAGGTTTCATCATAGTCTATTCCCTCGGACTGTGAATAACCTTGTGCAACCAGTCTTGCCTTATTTCGAACAATAATATTGTTCTCATCTGCTTTATTTTTAAACACCCATTTGGTGCCTATAATCTTTACGTGTAAGGGTCTTTCCACTAGATCCCATACATTTTGCCTTTCAAAGCGATGCGGTTCTTCTGCATGGTCATTATCCGATTTAGGTCGATAATGTTTCCTCAATAGACTTGGGTTCAAGAAGCGACACATAACAAGCGAAGAGACTTTGAGTCTAACATCATTCGTGTCTGCACACTACTAGATGGGTCTCCTATAATCGATCGGATGGATGATAGCTTCTCATCCTTTTGCCTATATGAGGAGAAAGATCCTCATCTTGAGTCTCGATCGGCAACTCATCCGACTCAACCTCGGTGACGTTCCTCCTTCATCGCCTAACCCTTGCCGATCGGTGATGTCAAAGGTGTCTCGATCTGAAGGAGTACGATCGTGAAGTTGTCTTCGATTATCGGATGGGGATTCTTCTTCATCCGATTCTCGAATCAAGACTAGGTAGATAAACGGTTCTATGTTTAGTCTTGGATAATTCAATTTTATCTAGATTTTCAGAAATTTGATTCACTTTATCCGAGAAGGAATACAGCTCATCAAAAACAACATGAGGAGTTTCCTCCACACAAAGGGTTGTCTTGTTAAAAACTCTAAATGCCTTTGAAGTATTAGAATATCCCAAGAATATTCCATCACCGCTTTAGCATCAAAAGTTCTTAACTTAGATTTCCCATTGTTATGGATGAAACACTTACAACCAAAGCTTTGAAGTATGAGATCCTTGGAATCTTACCATTCCAAATCTCATAAGGAGTCTTACCCTTGTCTTTGACAACTAAGCACTGCTACGGGTATAGCAAGCCGTGTTGATGGCTTACGCCCGAACCTATGAGGGGTATTATACTCACCAACATGCTCCCGGCCGCTTCCTTCAAAGTTCTATTCCTTCTTTCAACCACTCCATTTTGTTGAGGAGTTCTTGCATGAAGATGTCACATGAATAATTCCATACTCATTGAAGAAATTAGATAAACAAGAATTCAAAAATTTTGCACTTTATCACTCCTTATTTTAATAATATTAACACCCTTCTCATTACTGAATTTGTCTCAACAGATCAGGAATCTTGTTCATAGTCTCATTTTTCTTGAAAAGAAATATAACCCAAGTGTATCTAGAAAAGTCATCTACTACAACAAGAGTATATTTCCTTCCACTTTGGCGAGAGGTGTAACAGTCCCAGCAGATCCGAGATGAAGGAGTTGCAACACTCTTTCGGATGAGGAGGAGTTAATACTCTTAAATGAGTGTCTAGGCTGTTTACCTTTTTGACAAGCATCACATTTAAGATCAGTTGATAAAAGTTTTCGGTAATCCCTTGACAAGGTTCTTCTTAGCCAGCTTACTAAGGGTCTTGAAATTGAGATGACTAAGCCTTTTATGCCATAGCTTGACTTATATCTTCTCCACCCTTAGCCATCGACAAGTATCTTGGGGACAACTATTAAAGTTGGCCACATAGACATTACCATGTCTCAAGCCGATTAATAGTACCTTATCCGAGGAATTATCCAAAATATCACATTTATCCCTTGAAAATTTTACAAGAAAACCTTTATCACAAAGTTGAGAAGCAGATAGCAGATTATGTTTCAAACCTTCAACAAAATATACCTTAGATACACGAATATCCTTGATAATCAAAGTACCTACACCTTTAGTCCGACCACAATTATTATCACCAAATAAAACTCTTGGACCATCAATGCTTTGAAAATTTGATAACACTTCTTGTTATGGGTCATATGTTGTGAATGACCACTATCAATGTACCATATTGAAGCTAAGATCTCTTCCTTGAGTGATGATCCCCGTGAATCTGTAAACAGAGTTAGTTTTGAGGTACCCTAGTGATCTTGGGTCCTTTTGGGTCAAGAATCACTTTAGAAATCCAAATAAACATCTCATCCGCAGACAATAAATCGATTCAGTTTTTCTACCAAATCTGTCTACAATTATATCATTTTTAAATGACAACTTGTTGTATTGATTGGGTAATTTTCCTAAACTTAGGAAACGTAGGATAGCATTTGCTCCTTCCATCAAAAGAATTATAATAAGAAAATCTTCTTATTTTGGTTCTTGAATTCCTTCTAGTCCGATAGGGATTTTTCAAATTGAATTCTTGGTTTCAGATGGAAGATGTAGTCCTTATCGACTAGTTGGTTTCCATGGACCAATTTTAATATCCTTTGATTGAACAGATGCTTTCACAAATTTCCTAGGATTTTGAACATCCGATTTATTGTTCCTATCATAACCAAGTCCTGTCTTATCATGAGATTTTTGAGAAGTATTAAAAATATGATCTATTGCGATTGTGAATTATTAAGTGACTAATTTTGAAGACAAGCTTCTCATTGTCTTTCTTAATTAATTCATTTTCAATACAGACTACTTCAAATTTATCTTTTAAAGTTTTCAGTTCATTTTCTAGATTTTCGTGTAAGGTGGTGATGTACTAGCTTGATCGATGAAAACATTCCCCCTTGAATGTTTCCTCGCCTCTAAGCCGTTCATCACCCGCTTGCCTTTATTTAGAATTTGAATCGATCCTTTAAAAATAAATCCTCTCGTCTCCACTGTTTATAAGCAGCTAAAGATGTCTTTAAATCTCTCAATAACTCATGAATAACGGTTTGATCATGATCGATGCAGATCGACAAGAATCATTATCTCAAGATGAATAGTAGATTACCTCATTAGCCATGAGACAGATCTCGTCATCTCGATCCAAAATCGATGAGGATGATGAAGATGATGATGATTTCTTTGGCTCTTTTTTCAGCCAACAAAGCTCTTTGATCTCGCAAATCTCCTGTCTCTTTTCTTCCTCTTTTCTTCCCTTTCTTTAGGAGTCGATTGAGGACAGTCATAGCTGAAATGTCCTCGGCTTGTTGCATGTATAGCAAATGTCACTCCTATCTCGATCTCGGGACTGGAAGTATTTCTTCCGACAGGTGATCTCGTATCTTCTTGTCTCGGCTCTTGTTTTTGTCATCATCTCAAGATTTATCCACCTTCCTATCGATGCTGGATCTTTGTCTATCTCTACCGCAAATCTCAATTTATTTCTCTTATACTTCATTCTCAATTTATCATACCTTTTTGTAAGTAAAGTCATATGCTCTTTCAAAGATAGATCAGGCTTCTGCGACTCTGTTGACACCTTGTCTTCTTTATCGACAAAGGCAACAGGACTTGGATGAGGTGCTTGACTCCATCTCATCTTCCTCATCTTCTATCTCGGATATCATACTCTAGAGCTTTAAGATGAGAGAATAAAGTATGGTGAGTAATAGAGGATAAATCTTGAGTTGCTTTAAGGATATTGGATTTTTCCCTCCATCTCTTGGTTAATGATCTCAGAATCTTGTTATTAATCTCCTTCTCTGAATAATTCTTTCCAAGGTGTTGCTTTGTTGAGAAGATTGGTCAACCTAACATCAAACCGATCTACGTACTCATTTTCTTTCATCTTGAATGTTTCAAATGTATGCAATACTGACCGTAGCTTGTTTTCCTTAACTTGATCAGATCCTTCACAAACATTAGCTAAGGTTTGCCACATTTCTTTGGCTGTTTTACATCTCTTAACCTTCTCTATCCAATCTTTACTCGAGTCTCAATGATTTCTGTTCTAGCTACTTGGTCAAGATTGTGGACCTTCCTTTCATCATTAGTCAATTCGTAACTCTTCTTTTCTTGTCTAGTTCTTGATTCACTGATTCTTCTCTGTCTTTGGTGCCTCCATGATAAAACTTTATAGGACCTTCCTCAAGGACTTCTTCCATTCTATCATGAATGGCCTTCGATGATTTTCCATCCTAAATTTCCAATAATCATAATCTTCAATGGAAAATTCAGGAAGATTCCTAGACTTTTTACTTTTCCCGATGACATGATAAATCAAGAAAATACTCCACAAAAACTTATTAGTAGCTCGGTTAGTTAATGAAAGAAAATGAAGAAAATCAAGATTATTCCGGAATCTTGTTCAAGACCTAAAATCAATATCGTAATACCTTAACACCGCTCCGATACCACTTGTTGGTCCCGGAAAGTTGAGTTGATTAAAACCTTGAGAAAGCTTCCTAGAACAAAATCTAGAAAGGGGGTTTGAATAGATTTTGTAGATTTTTCAAATCTTTCAAAACCAATTCAAAATATCGATTAAGCACAATGGAATATGATTGAATTCTCAACTTTTTATAAGATCAAAAGCAAGGTTGATATTGATTTTAGTTAAGATTAGAACTTTAATCTTGAATTAACACAATTGTAAATCAAACAGAAACTAAAGAAAGCAAGAAATAACACGGATTTATAGTGGTTCGGATTTTAATAATCCTACATCCACTCTCCTTCTTCAATCAAGAAGGGACTCGCTATCGCTTACTTTCTCACTTCCACTTACAACTTACAACTTGTACAATTCTTCAAATCTTCAATCTCCTAAACCCTTCTTCTAGAAATCTAACTATTACAAAGGTGTATTGGATTTTGAAGATTACAAGAAAAGTGTTCTAAAAACACTTAGAACTTTTTGAAAACTTACTAGAAATACTTGTGAAAAGATTGTGATTGAAATCGAGTAGTGAATAGAGTGAAAATCTAATATGCATAAGTGTTCTATATATCTTTTTAAAAATGAAAAACCTAGACCTATTTATAAGTCCGGAAAGACGCTTAGTTTGTTAGTTAGTTCTAACAAACTTGAAACCGCTTTAACAAACTTAAACTGCTCTAGACCTCGGCTGATTCTTCATACTCATCTGCGGTGACTTGGTGAAAACTCGCCTTTCTTATTCTACTCGGCTTATCTTGACCTCGTCCCGAGCTCTTCATATTTGTCTCCTGCAGATGACTAGACTTGAGCTTGTCTCGATGACTAGCATAATATCGACCTCACCGACTAGCTTAATGCATGACCCCGTCTCGATCGCCTTATATCCTCACTGCTCTTCAGT
Organism: Paraleonurus japonicus; assembly: GCA_030762865.1. Taxonomy (NCBI): domain Eukaryota; kingdom Viridiplantae; phylum Streptophyta; class Magnoliopsida; order Lamiales; family Lamiaceae; genus Paraleonurus; species Paraleonurus japonicus. The sequence goes on along the minus strand of CM061060.1, from coordinate 22,256,658 downwards.
TGGCCGATTAGTCCGACCGCTCTATAACTCATCAAAACCTTTTGATCCAACACCGTTGGCCACCGAACGGCCTATTCCAGAAAGAGAGACGATAATTAGGACAGATTTGAGGATGGGAGATATGTAGGACTGGATCCATGGAAGGGTAGACTAGATTAAGGATGAAATCTTTTATTATTGTTCTTAGTTTCGAGACTTGGATTTAGTACCTTTGGTTTTAAGGATTATGAAAGATTATTTTATGAGAATTATTTGAGCAATTTATGGATTATGTGATTATAATTATTTTGATGGTTAAATTCGATAAGTTATAACTCGTATGGATCAATATTTTAAGATACTCGTGTTCTTTGAGGAAGATGCCTCCACGACAAGCACCACAACACCAGCGAGCTCCGGAAAACCACCTCCAGGTGGTGGAGCAATTCCACAAGTTCAAGCCTCCCGTTTTCAATGGGCGAGAGGGGCCTTCACTCTAGAGGAATGGCTTGACGCACTAGAGAACATTCTCGAGTTGATGATGTGCACCGATGCACGAAAGGTGGCTTGTGCGGTCTTCCAACCGAAGGAAGACGCAAGGATATGGTGGACCTCATATTGGCGGATGAGGCTAGGCTGCAGAACGAGAGAATCTCACCCGGGCCAAATTCAGAGAAATTATCACGGATAAGTATTACCCGCCGTCTTTTCAAGTCCGTAAAGAAATGGAGTTTTTCAATTTGAAGCAAGGGAACATGTCAAGAAATGAGTACGAACGAAAGTTCGGTGATTTAAGTCGGTTTGCTCAGCACTTAGTAGACAATGAAGTGAAGAAGGTTAGAAGGTTCCGTAATGGACTTCGCTCGAGAGATCGTGAACGTACTTTCGGGCCAAGGACTCACTACCTTGGCCGAGACCTATGACCAAGCCGAGGAGGTCGCCTGCAAGCTTAGCAATGGATGTCCCTAAGCCAAAGGAAACGAACTTTCAAGGGAAAAGGAAATGGGATGGGGAGGATCGAGCAAAAATCCTACCTCCACAAAACATGTGAAAGCTACGGGAATGCGCCATCAACTAATTTTGTGGAGAGACCCACCCGTGCCATGTGTGGGAAGAGACACCTCGGGAATGTCTTATAGGCTAGAATCGTTGTTTCAGTGTGCAAGGAACAGGGTCATATGCTCTCTAACTACCCGCAGACGCGAAATAGAGGAGATGGTAGAAAGCCTAACACCGGAGCGGGTGGAAATGCTCACATGTTTGCTATGACTCGCGGGGAGGCTGATCGGCAATGGGACTATGGCAGGTATGCTTACGGTTTCGACTATACTGCATATGTGTTATTTGATACTTTGGAGCTACCCATTCATTTATGTCTGCTTAGTTTCATGCTTTAATCGGTAGTAAGAGTGTTAGAGTAGAGAACCCACTTATGATTAGTATTCCCTCGGATAAGATCATTAGTGCTCACACTATGGTTAGGGGTGTAAGGATTGATGTTAATGAACATGCTTTAGAGGTTGATCTCTTTGTGCTAGAGATGAAGGATTTCGATGTTATTCTTGGTATCGATTGGCTTAGTAAGTATAGAGCTGATATTAAGTGTCACGAGCGTAGAGTGATTCTACATACACCTACCGAAAAGGAAACTACTTTCTATGGGGTTCAGGTCTCGAACCGTACCTCAAGTGATTAGTGCCATGAAGGCAATGAAGATGTTGAAGAAAGATAAGTGTTTGGGATTTTTGGTCAACATTGTGGGAAACCAGAAACATGAAGTGAATACCATGATGTATCTCGTTGTACGAGAATACTTGGATATCTTTCTGAACAACTCCGGAGTCCCACCCGATAGGCAGGTGGAGTTCACCATTGATTTGACACCGGAGCCGCACCAGTGTCAAAAGCTCCCTGAGAATGGCACCGAAAGAGTTGCAGGAATTGAAGGTTGGGCTTGCAGGAATTGTTGGACCTAGGTTTTATACAGCCTAGTGTCTCGCCATGGGGAGCGTCTCGTCTCTATTTGTCAAGAAGAAGGACGGGACTTTGAGAATGTGTATTGATTACAGAGAGCTGAATAGACTTACCATCAAGAACAAGTACTCATTGCCAAGGATCGAGGATCTATTTGATCAATTGAGGGGAAGTGGAGTGTATTCTAAGATCGACCTTCGATCTGGATACCATCGATTGAAGGTCAAGGAAAGCGATGTGATGAAGACAGCCTTTCGGACTCGATATGGGCACTACGAGTTCGTGGTAATGCCTTTGGTTTGAGTAACGCGTCTGCAGGTGTTCATGGACTTGATGAATCGAGTCTTTCATCCGTACTTGGACCAGTTCGTGATCGTGTTTATAGATGATATCTTGGTGTACTCTCAAGATGAGGCGCAACATGAAGAGCATCTAAGAATAGTTTTGGAGACGCTTCGCAAGGAGAATTGTATGCCAAGTTCGGTAAGTGTGATTTCCGGTTGAGGCAGGTGGCATTCCTTGGGCATGTGATCATGGCGAAAGGGATTGAAGTTGACCCAGCAAAGGTCGAGGCCGTTAATGATTAGAATAGACCAACGAATGCTCACGAGATTCGTAGTTTCTTGGGATTGGCAGGATACTATCGGAGATTCATTGAGGGATTTTCGAAGATCGCCGCTTCTTTGACGCATCCGACAAGAAAAGTGGAGAGGTTTGTATGGAGTGAGAAGTGCGAGGAGAGTTTTCAAGAGCTCGAGAGGAGACTCACTTCAGCTCCGGTGTTGATGATACCGGATCCAACCAAGGAGTTTGTGATCTACAGTGATGCATCGAAGCAAGGCCTTGGTTGTGTTTTGATGCAACAAGGTAAGGTAATTGCTTATGCCTCAAGGCAATTGAAGGCGCATGAAGTGAACTACCCAACACATGATTTGGAGTTAGCACCGTTGTTCACGCATTGAAGATTTGGAGACACTACTTGTATGGAGGGAAGTGTGAGATCTACTCGGACCACAAAAGTCTCAAGTACATTTTCACACAGAAGGAACCGAATATGAGACAAAGGAGATGGTTAGAACTCGTGAAGGATTATGATTGCACAATTCACTACCATCCGTGCAAGGCGAATGTAGTAGCCGATGCCTTAAGTCGAAAGACGAGAGGCGGATTATGTAAGTTAACTAAACAAGAACAGTTGGTTAGGGAGTTTTCATGTATGAGGATTGAAGTGGTGACACCACCGAGAAGGGTTGATGATGTTCTAGCGGCTTTGGTGGTACACCCGGATTTGAAGGATCAGATTAAGAGTGCTCAAGATGGCAACGACTTTCTGTGTAAGATGAAAGAACGAGTGCTCAAAGGCGAGGGTAAAGGATTTACGGTAGCTAATGATGGGGTACTATACTATGAGGGAAGGATTTGTGTCCTTGAAGAGGCAACTATTAAGAAAATGATACTTGAGGAAGCACATAGTATACCGTACGCGGCTCATCCAGCTTAGCACTAAGATGTATCAAGACTTAAGAAAGATGTTCTAGTGGAACGGAATGAAGAAAGACGTTGCAAGCTTTGTTGAGAAATGCTTGGTGTGTCAGGCAAGTGAAGGCCGAACACCAACGACCCTCGGGTTTTCTCCAGCTTCTTAAGATTCCCGAATGGAAATGGGAGCACATCACGATGGATTTTGTTACGGGATTGCCGAGAACAAAGTGAAAGGGAATAATTCAAGATGGGTTATTGTGGATCGACCGACGAAGTCTGCTCACTTTCTTCCAAAGTGAAGACTATTCTTAAGATGGAACAAGATGCACGTATTTACATCCGAGAAATAGTTCACTTACATGGAGTACCAAGATCGATCATGTCGGATCGAGACACTCATTTTACGTCACAATTTTGGAAGAGTTTACATTGGCCTTGGGCACTAAGTTGAGTTTCAAAGACGGCTTATCACCCGCAGTCCGATGGGCAATCGGAGAGGACTATCCAGACTTTAGAAGATATGTTGCGAGCTTGTGTGCTTGATATGAGCCTCGATTGGGAGTATTACTTGTCGTTAGTAGAATTTGCTTACAACAATAGCTTTCTACTGCCGATCGGTATGGCGCCTTACGAGGCAATCGTATGGTAAGAGGTTTCGATCGCCCTTGTCTTGGGACGAGGTTGGAGAGAGGAGATTATTGGGTCCCGAGATGTTAAAGGATATGGTAGAGGTAGTGAAGAAGGTGAAAGAGAATATCAAGCGGGCTCAGGATAGACAAAAATCCTATGCGAGATAGACACCGTAAGGATTTGCGGTTTAGAGAGGGTGAGAAGGTATTCTTGAAGGTCTCCCCTACTAAAGGAGTGGTGCGCTTTGGTAAGCGGGGAAAGTTGAAACCGAGATACGTGGGTCCGTTTGAGACTTTAGAGAGAGTCGGTGACTTGGCTTATCGGCTAGCCTTGCCACCGGAATTTTCAGCGATCCACAATGTATTTCATGTCTCCATGTTGAGGAAGTATGTACAAGACCCCGGTGATGCGATCGATTATTTGACTTTGGAGATAAACAATGATGTGGCTTATGAGGAGAAGCCCATTGCTATTTTGGATAGGAAGGTACATCGGTTAAGGAACAAAGACGTCGCAATGCTAAAAGTTCAATGGAATCGTCCACGGTGAGGATGAGGCAACTTGGGAGTGGAAGATGAGTTTCGCGCCAAGTATGCAAAGTTTTTTATTCGTGGTAATGCGTTTTAATTTTCGAGGACGAAAATTTTAATTAGGTGGGGAGGATGTAACACCAAGAAAAATTACGATTACCACATGTTGCTAAGAGTGTGTAAAAAAATATTTAATTTAAGGCTTAATTATAATAATGATAAGAATATTAATTTTATAATAAAAGATTTGAGGTTTGTATTTTTTATTAATAATAATAAATCTGGTTATTTAGTTATAAAGGTTTAAATATATATATATATATATATATATATATATATATATATTTTAAGGGGCCTTTCTTGAGAGCCCAAGCCCAATAAATCTAAAACAAAGACCTAAATATATATATACGTATATAAGTCTTTCTTAGAAAATTATCTTTACGCACAAACAAAAGAAAAACAAGAAGAAAGAAAATATAGCGCTGCCTTTCGGATCTGTGGAAAAGCTTTTCATTAAAATTGGTATGAATTCATTTTCCCGAATGTTTCTTAATAAGGATAATATATATGTGTATACATACTAATTTTATTTTTCTAGACTTATAATCTAGTTCTAAATTGTTTTTTACGCCTTTTATATACATGTTTATGTATTAGTTACACCCTTTACACTCAAAGGAATTTTTTTGAGTCTCGCGAGAAGATTTAAGGAATGTTCTTTCACTCAAAGGAATTTTTCTCTCACTCGCAATAAATTTGAGACATTTATAATGTAATATTTATGACTTAATAAAATTTAGGGCTTAATAAAATTTATAAGTTATTAGGTTGTAATGGTTAAATTAAATAATTATTCTAAGATATGTTTTTAATATTTTAGGTGATGAGGTTCCTACTCGCTAGGCCTATTAGTACTCTCGTACTCCCAATCCAAGAACTTTGAGGTGGGGTTTTTCTTCATGATTGGTAATTATTTTTCACATTTAAATGTCTTGCATGATTGGTTATGTTATTTGCTACTATGTTACTATGAACTATGGTTAGCTATGCTAACAAATTCCTATGACTATGGTTGGCTTTGCCAACAATCACTATGAACTATGTCTCGGTGAAATGACCGAATTACTATTATTATGTTTGCGTTGTGTTTCGGCGGAAGGGCCGTACTAACGTACATATGACTATGGTTAGATTGCCAACAAACACTATGATTATGTGGTATGTGAATACATTTTTATTATGCTTGATATTTAAGCGTGACAAAAAGGGATCCCACCGAACTAGTTCGTTGCTCACCCCAATCATTTTATTACTATTTCTGATTAAGCATGGTGTTCGGTGGAAGGCGGATGGACAAGTTTTTCATTGCATGAGTATTATTTATTTATTTTTTTCTTTTTGCGATTGTCGTAAAGATTCGTACTTTGAGTTATTTTGAGGAGTCTCATGTAGGCATGTTTGACTATAGATTATTTGACACATGATCATGATTTCTATTTTATGCCTTCGTTTTATTACTTATGCACTTTTTCCGCAACTTTATTGATTCGAGTCACTACTTTTTCTTTCTTCCATAATCTCATTGTGAGTGTGAATTTATAAACTTATGAATTTTTCACATTCCCTTTAAGTTTTGTAGGAAAATTCTTTATGAGTTTAATATGTCTATTTTTCCGCCTTAAGTTCTAAATAATTTTATCTTTCTATAGAAAAAGATAGGGTGAAGTTTTATAAAGATTAATATTTTTATCTTGTAAACCTTTCTAAATTATTTTAGGAAAAATGGGGATGTGACATATAACTTTTACAGATGAGGACTTGTTACTTGGTTCGCAATCTCACAATTGACCGTTGTTCGTCACCGATTATACCCTAAAGCAAAAGGTGAACCGAATCCTAATTGACGGAGGTTCAAGAGTAAACATCCTGCCCTTAAGGATGATGTAAAGCTTGGGGATATCAGCACGACCTTGCAAGTAGTCGTTTAATGATCCAAGGTTTCAATTTGGAAGGACAAAGAGCTCTAGGTACAATAATGTTGTATCTCGGCTGATTGATGAGATGACTACGCCGCATTATTCCACGTCATAGATGGAAAAACATCATACAACATGCTGCTAGTGGCGTTCGTGGTTGCATGAATATGGTGTGATACCTTCAACACCGCATCAATGCTTCAAATATCGTGAAGGTCATAATATAAAAATGGTGTTCGGCGACGATAAGCCCTTTGCAAGTTGAGTCGTATTTTGCCGATGCCAAGTACTTCTTCAACAGCCCAAGGGCAACTCAAATTCGAAGGATCCTTCAAAAGAAGTGGCCAAAGATGGACAAGTTCAAGATGATGAGAAAGATTCTTCTTTATCGCATACTAACAAAGGTAAACAACCTTGTGGACACGTTGAGGCACTCGGAAGAATTAACTCTTCCTTTAACAAAACTCGATACAAGAAGGCCGACTTCACAGCCTACTTGAAGGGTTCACTCGTCCGTTCGAGGATCTAGGATCGAACATGGGGGCATATCGAAGTTGTAAGAATGCGGTCGTATGGCCCTCAAGCCTTTAACCTTATCGTTAAGGCGGGATACAATCCACAAGGAAGCTCAGACCGAATGAGTCACCTCGTGCAGCTCCTAAGAAATCTATATATAGTTACAAGAAAAGTGAGTATACCACCAAGAGCAACAGGGTTGGCTTGGGATACACTTTTCAACCTCCAATCCGCAATGCTATTAAAAGAGCAAGCATAAATTATCTCACGAAGGAGAAGTCTTGGCGGTGGAACACAAAAATTCAGAGGTAGTGAAATGAGTTTCTGCCTTTGAAAGGTTAGGACAATCTAAAAAGAATGGCCATCGGCAGGTTGGGAGAGTGTATTTAAGAGGTTGGGACCGCGTGGAAAGAATAGCCATCGAAGATCTGGGCTGTCTTTAAAAGATTGGGGCCACGAAAAGCAAATAGCCATAAGGAGTTAAAAAATTTCGAACCTGCAGATTCCCAAAAGATTGGAAGCGTAGTTCCATCTCGCATGAAGCAACAAACCACTTTGATCGCATCATATGGAGATGGCACTGACCGCGAAAATAAAGACGATTATCCACACAAGATGTGAAGAAGACGATGGAGAAGATGTGGCCTCATCTAACTTCGTCGACATTCACAATCCTCAACAAGCAACTCCTCAAGGCATGGACATAATTCGCAAAGGAGAATAGCCTCAATGATTAGAAATAGGATCATTGTTGATATCAAAGACTGCGAGATAGTGATGATTAGTAGAAGGGATGGCTGAATGAGGGCATGCGTGGGCTTTGCAAATATGAGAGAAGATAACGAAGAAGTCGCTGTCGTAAACCATATCACCATTGGTGAAGACACTCATCCCGAGGAGGAAGATGCCGAGGAGGCTCCTCAAGAACTCGAGGAGGGTGTTAAGGCAACCGTTGATGAGCTAAAAGAAATTAACTTAGGCGATGCTAGTGACCCCGGCCAACTTATATAAGCGCCCTATTGTCAAGTGATGAGGAAAATGCATATCTTGAACAATTCCAAGAGTTCAAGGATGTGTTTATGTGGTCGTACAAAGAAATGTCCGGTTTAGACACGAAGGTCGCGGTACACCACCTTTCGGTGAAGGAAGGAGCTCGACCCGATCAAACAGACTCAACGTCGATTTCGGCGATTTAGTACCACTAATTGAAGGTGAAGTGAACAAGCTTATTCAAGTCAGTTTTATCCGAGAAGTGAAGTACCCTACATGGATCTCAAGTATCGTATCCAATAAGTAAGAAGAATAATCAGATTCGGGTTTGCGCCAACTTTCGGGATTTAAATGTCGCATGCCCTAAGGATGATTTTCCATTACCCATCACCGAACTTATGATCGATGCAACGATGGGTCATGAAGCCTTAACCTTCATGGATGGATCATCGGGGTATAATCAAATTCGTATGTCACTAGAGGATGAAGAGTTGACCTCATTTCGTACTCCAAAGAGAATTTCTTGTTATAAAGTGATGCCATTTGGTCTAAAAATACCGGTGCTACATACCAAAGAGCGATGCAAAAGATTTTTGATGACATGCTCCACAAGAACATAGAATGCTACGTGAATGACTTGGTGGTAAAGTCGAAGAAAAGAGAAGACCATCTCGCATGATTTAAGACAAGTCTACGACGATACCGACTTAAGATGAATCCATTGAAATATGCCTTCGGGGTTAAATCAGGAAAATTTCTTGGATTTGTGGTTCGGCCAAAGAAGGGATTGAAATCGGGCAAGCAAAGATTGATGCGATCTTAAATATCCCGAGAACCTAGAAACATTCATGAGCTTAAAAGCCTACAAGGAAAGTTGGCCTAACTCGGAAGGTTTATCTCAAACCTAGCCGGACGATGTCAACCATTTAGTCATCTCATGAAGAAAGGAACACCATTTAAGTGGGGTGAATCGTGCAAAGAATGCCTTTAAAAGCATCAAGTCTTACTTGATGAAGCCACCTGTATTGATTACTCCGGTGCATGGACGACCATTGACTCTCTACATTGCCTCTCAAGAAAGTTACGTAGGAGCTTTACTTGCACAAGTAAATAAAGCCGGAAAGAAAATGCATTATATTACTTGAGCGGAAGAATGACCCCGAATGAGTTAAATTATTCTCCCATCGAGAAGTGTGTTTGGCTTTGATATTTGTGATTCAGAAGCTGAAACATTATTTTCAAGCTCACACTATTCATCTTGTGTCAAAAGCCAATCCGCTAAAGTATGTTATGTCAAAATCGGTTCTCTCAGACAGACTTGCAAGGTGGTATCTCCGGTTGCAGCGATTCGAGATCATATATGTCCCTCGAAAGCGAAAAGGGCAAATCTTAGCTGATTTTTAGGCGATCACCCAATGCCTGCCTAGTGGGAGTTATGTGACGATCTCCCGACGAGGATGTTTAGGCTATTGAAATATCTCCCCTTGGAAGATGTATTTCGATGGATCCGCTCATAGAGAAGGAGCCGGCGCCGGAGTAGTGTTTATGACATCAAGTGGAGAAGTTCTTCCTTACTCCTTCACTTTGACATAAAAATGCTCTAACAATGTTGCCGAGTACCAAGCACTCATACTTGGGTTAGAGATGGCAATCGATATAAAGCAGATACACCTCGGGGTGTATGGAGATTCAAAGTTGATTGTGAATCGATTGCTTGGACTATACGAAGTCAAGAAGCCCGAGTTGCTCCCCTACCATGAGTATGCTCAACAACTCATGAATTATCTAGGACATGTGAAAATCGAGCATGTTCCAAGAAAAGATAACAAGCAAGTCGACACCTTGGCGAAACTTGCTTCTGTAATTTCTCTGCGAGAGAAGGATGTTCGTATCCTAATATGTAAAAGTTAGGTTGTACCACCTCTTCTCGAGGATAACATCGATGAGGGGGAAGAGAGTCATGCGGTTAAAGTGTGGGAAATTGAAAAAGAAGATTGGCGTCAACCATTTGTGGATTATTTGAAATACGACAAGTTGCCAAATGATCCGAGACAATGGGTAGATATCGATGTCGTGCCCCTCGATTCATATACTATAAAAGTATACTTTATAAACGATCATTTGACGGGATCTTCTTAAGGTGTCTAGGAGATGAGGAGGCTACTCAAGCAATTGAGGAAGCTCACTCTGGAATTTGCGGTGCCCATCAATCGGGACCTAAATTACATTTCCAAATAAAGAGAATGGGCTACTACCGGCCGACAATGGTGAAAGATTGTATGGATTATGCTAGGAGATGTCAAGCATGTCAGATTTCATGTAAATCGATACATCAGCCTCTGAACCATTGCATCCAACCTGCCGCTTGACCATTCGATGCTTGGGGCTTAGATGTAGTAGGACCCTTAACAAAGTCTTCTCGGTAGTCACCAATATATTTTGGCTGCAATCGATTACTTTCTAAGTGGGCGAAGCTATACCATTGAGGGAGGTAAAGAAAGAAAATGTTACCGATTTCACTCGTGTCAACATTATTTATAGATATGGAGTTCCTCGCTACATCATTACCGATAATGGAAGATCATTCAGCAATAGCCATATCGATAAGCTTTGTGAGAAGTTTGACTTCAAGCAAAGAAAATCTTCTATGTACAATGCATTTGCTAATGGACTCGCGGAAGCCTTTAACAAAACTTTATGCAGCTTGTTGATGAAAGTGGTCTCCAAGTCAAAGCGAGATTGGCACGAGAAGATGAGTGAAGCTCTATGGGCATAGCGAACCACTTATAGGACACCCACGCAAGCCAATCCTTATTCTTTGGTATATGGTGTCGAGGCGGTCGTTCCTTTAGAAAAGCAGATTCTATCTTTGAGAATGGCTATACAAGAAGGGCTAACTAAAGAAGTGAATGCACGATTGCGGCTTGAAGAGTTAGAAGCCTTAAATGAGAAGAGAGGCGGAAGCACAGCAAAGACTTGAATGCTATCAAGCTCGTCTTTTTAGAACGTTCAACAAGAAAGTGAAGACACGTTCTTTCCAAGTTGGAGACTTGGTGCTTGCGATAAGGCGACCTATTGTGGTTACTCACCGAGTCGGGAATAAATTCTTGCCTAAGTGGGACAGTCCACATGTGGTGAAGGAAGTTTACACAAATGGTGCATATGAGTTGATATACGAAGATGGTGTAAACGTTGGTCCCATAAATAGGAAATTCTTGAAATGCTACTACGCATAAGTCAAGAAAACTCCATGATACACGAGCCTAAACTGTTCATCCCTCCCGGTCCGCATGAGGTTAAACTATGCATGACAACCACCAAAGGTAATTACATGTGGCTAAAATGTTAAATTAACCCAATCCACTAAAGGTATTTGGTGGTTAAATATTAATACCCCCTCTGGCCCGCATGAGGTTAAATTGTGTATGACACCCCAATCCACTAAAGGTATTTCGTGGTTAAATATTAATACCCCTCTGGCCCGTATGAGGTTAAAGCGTATGCGGCACCCCAACCCACTAAAGGTATTTAGTGGTTAAACATTAAATACCCCACTTTGACTATAGTGGTTACAAAAGTCCCTCCCGGCCCGCATGAGGTTAAACCGTGTACGGCCCCCTAAAACCAAACCACGTTTTCCCTTGAACTATGTTATGGCTTGATCCTCTTCAAAGAGGTACGTAGGAAACTTAGAAGTCCTCTAAGTGCAGTCATAAATCAATTATTTCATTTAAGTTCATATACTTAGTGAGATTATTGAAGTACAAAAGACATAAATCAATTATTTCATTTAAGTTCATATACTTAGTGAGATTATTGAGTACAAAAAGACATAAATTAATTATTTCATTTAAGTTCATATACTTAGTTAGATTATTGAAGTACAAAAGTCATAATTCAATTATTTCATTTAAGTTCATACACTTAGTGGAATATTGAAGTAAAAGGGGGCAAATTACAAGAAGGGTGGATAAAAAGTGTAGACATGTTTCAATTATTTTGTTTAAGTTCATATACTTAATAAAATAATGAAGCGCAAAAGTAATATGAAGAAAAATAAATCAATATTATTGACGAATCATAAAAGTTGGTAGCATAAAGAGAAAAGCAAAACAAAATAGGGAAATAAAAGAAAGGATCCTAAAGAAACTAAGCAATAAGGTCTAAGTTCTTCAATTCTTCCAAAGCGGTCTCCAAACTCAACTTCGGCGTCTTTAAGATCTCATCCACATTGTCTTCCAAAACCGGAGTATTGTCAATAGCAAGGATGTTCTCCTTAGCGGCTTGAGTTCTAACTTTAATGTCTTGAAGACATTTTTGATGCCATTGCAATGCTTGAGAAAGGGTCTTCTTCTTTTTCTTCAATTCATCCAATTGATCCTCCACCTTCTTCAATTTTGCTTGAGTACTTTCGAGCTTTCGGACTCTTTTCCTTCATTCGCGCTTCGCAAGCACGAAGAATTTTCGTTGCTTCGCTAACCGCATAAGCAAGAACATCTTTTGTTACTCCATCGGTAGACTTGGATCTCGCCGCATCATAATCGTCGGCTTTATCAAACAAAGTCACAAAGACTTTTCTATGGCGTAAGAATCAATTTTGTCAAACTTCTTCATATCTTGTATTACAAAAGGCAACCGATCCTTTATCGAAGACAAGGAATCAATTGGGGTCCTCAAGATTCTTTAAGGAAATCTTTCCATAAGGACAATACATACTCTCGCTGGTGATTTTTGATGAACTTCTCCGCAACAAACACCGAAACGCGCTTTCTTATTATAATTTCGAAGGTGTGGGCGTATACGTGAACCCGTTGTGGTGGAAATCGAGTCCTCCGACTCTGTTCATCGTCCTCGCTACCAAAAACCTCAAGTATTGCTTATAAAAAAGGGTAAGTCAACCACGTAAGAAAGAAAACAAATCACATGAATAACAAGAAAGGAGATAAAACCTTCTTTGAAAGTGATAAGTCGGCATCTTCTACGGGTTCGACAGGTTGTTAACTCGCTTGGCTCTCTTCTAATGACAGTCTTCTTGCTCACTCCGACTTTCCGTTGAAGATAAGGAAACACTTTTTCTCTTGCTCGTTTGGGGCGGCACAAAGAACGGGCACCGCAGTAAGGAACTACCAAAGCCGAAGAAACTTCTTGTCATTAGGTAAATCGGGGCTATTAACGACCATCACTTCCTCACGTGGTGCTTTACTAGGCTTCAACCTAATCAAATCATCAATATGGACTTCTAAGTAAATTCCATGGACTGATTCCACCATCTTTTATAATCGAGATGAAGAGAAGTTAGTAACATTACGAGCGGCAGATGGAAGATGGGCCTTAGAAAAAATCTCGCGCAAAGTGCACCATTTCCAGAGGAATCCATTCTCCAAAGAATCTTGGCGTATATCACCCATCTTCGACGTTCCTGGACCTCTTGATAAAAGCCAAATTGGCGGTTGAATCGATGGGGACTGTAGGGCTCAACAACAAACTTATCACCTTGTCGCCAAGAAAGAATGTTGGAACGAAGGGCTACGAAATAACTCCATATGCCCCACTGTCCTTCCCCATTGTCCACGTACAAAGTTTGCTCATTTTTGGCATTACAAGTCCACGAAACATTTGTTCCCGCTTTAAGAATTCGCTTGCGAGCTTCCTCGGGGTCGTAATACCTTGCTCCGTTTTCACCAGAATAGAACACCATCGCAGGCCTACTTAATCCATGACTAGATGGAAAATGAGTTTTGAAGTATTGTGCCAGCCAAGCATAAACGAATGGAACCGGGAATGTTGCTCGATCCTCGATGGGTTTGATCGCGTCACAATTCTGTTCAAACATCTATAAATGTTAGCTAAAACAGAACGACTAGACTAACTTCATGACCCTTGGCCATTAAACATGTCATTTTAAAGACACTTGGCACGATCAAGTTCACTTTGTCATTAGGAAGGGCAAACGTGCACAACCAACAAGCTAAGTGGGAAGCTAAATATGTCTCCTCTTCATGCTTTCGCTCAATGTCTAGCCTTTTGAATCTGTGCAATTTCGGCGGAAGTCTATTGCTTGTGCTCTTCCAAAATACCGGATGGTTATAAGTTGTCTTGGGACGGGAGTTCTTCTTTTTCTCGCTACGGACCGACGGTGGCTTGTACTTTAACTTCTTGATTGACCAAAATTTCACCCATTGCTCGATGGATACTTTGGCTTCGTATGCTTTTCAACAAAGCAAGTGATAAGCATGAAATAAATGCTTACAACTTTGCGGAAGGCATAAGTCCCGGTCTTGTCAAAAAGCTCTAATTCATCGGGCACTACTTCGCCAAAAATAAGACTCACAAAGGAAGTTCAGTCCAATTATATATGTCCTATATATAAAAAAATAGACATTTACTATGATTAGTAAGTAAAATGTTAAGACCTGTCAAGGGAAGCCCTATCCAATTATATATATCCTATAAAGAAATGGACATTTCGCCATAACTAGTAAGCAAAGTGTTGGTAGATGGACACCATGCTTCACAAAAGGCTTTGATAATTTCTGAATTGCGGTCGTAAGTGAAAAGTGATGCAAAGACGACATCTTAAATCCTTATATTCTTTAGAGTTTTCTTGCACCGACTTAGAACATCCTTGGTCCACTCCGTATCTCGGGTATAATAAAATTCGCCCACAAATTTTATAGGACCGTTCCACCTGCTCGATCCATGACAATGTTTCGTCCCAAGGTCGGCAAGTGATCCACCACCGGGAGCAAGATTGTTATGATTGGCCGCCTTTAGAATCCACACCTTGGATGTCTTACTTGGTAAAATTTCGCGAGTCCATTCGTCTATACGAAATTCATTCTAACGTCTTTCACAGTGCTCGGTATATTTGCCAATGACAGTTTCTCAATAGGTAGATGGGTGCCTTCGTTTAAGGGTTGAGATTCATCATTGAGAATGATCAAGTGACGTTTTCCCTCGATGCACTTGGTATTTTTGAAGAAAACCATGGTGTCTTTGGAAAAAAACAAAAAGAAAAAAATTAATTAATTGAGTTACGAGAAATTGATAATTAATAAAATTCTAAATTTTATTATCAATTGAATCGTTAATTAATTAATTAAAAGTTTGGTGAAAATTAGTCCAAGCATATTAAATACGATGGACCTATTAAAATTCATGTACAAATAAATTATGGGTCAAGGGTTGAAAAGGAAAAAGAAAAGAAGGAGGCCCATGAATGAGCCCAAGTATAATGAGAAAAAGGGCCCAGCTTTTTTCACACTAAAAATATCCCAATCGAGTTTTATTTTTCTTTTCCACAAATAAGGCAACAAAACCCCAATTTCGCAAAACCCACGCCACGTAATTCTACCCATTTCTCCCAAAATTCACGCCGAAAAAAAAAAAAAAGAAAGAAAAAGGCAACAGATAAAACATGCCGGGAACCAAAAAGAAAAATCCCCAATCGGTTTTGCCTTCCCCAAATTCGCGCAGAGATCCGTGAAATCGGTCAACGCACCGCGACCCACGGCCGAGACGCCATCGCGCAGCAGCCCACCGCGACGCCAAACAGCCGCCGCGTCGTAACCCATTTTGGATCTCGCGCCTCTCTCTCGATGACCACCAGAGAAACCCCACCACGACAGCCAGCCATCATCGCAGCAACAAGAGTCGGGAGCCGCCACGAACCGCCGTGAAACAACAACCAACGCGCCACCTCTGCCGCTATTGAAGCACCGTCACACTTGCAATAACGAAGCGCCGCCGCGTCCAAAGATACGATCGCGTCGTCCTTCGCCGCACCGGAGAAGCACCATCGCCGAGACGCACGCCGCCGATGCCTAAACAGCCGTTGTCGTTTGGAACACGCTGCCACCGCTGGAAGCTCCGCCGCGTCGCCGCTTTCTTTCGTAAATAGGCGCCATCGCCGTCACTTCTAACGTGTTTGGCTGGGTACGTATTTGTTCATACAAACAACTTTGTTCGATGAAATACCCCTAGATCCTAGATCGTAGTGGTACGAATCAAACATTATGGTTGTGGTAAGCATGAATGAGAATCATGAGCACGGTAGTTGTAGTGGTTGTCCAACTAAGTAGTGGTCATGCACACAACCCGCTCGATGAAATACCTCTAGATCATATATCGTAGTGGTACGAATCAAACATTGTGGCTGTGGTAAGCATGAATGGGAATGAGCACGGTAGTTTTAGTGGTTGTCCAATTAAGTAGTGGTCATGCACACAACCTGTTCAATGAAATACCTCTAGATCATAGATCGTAGTGGTATGAATCAAACATTGTGGCTATGGTGAGCATGAATGGGAATGAGCACGGTAGTTGTAGTGGTTGTCCAATTAAGTAGTGGTCATACACACAACCTCGCTCGATGAAATACCTCTAGATCGATCGTAGTGGAACGAATCAAACATTATAGTTATGGTAAACATGAATGGCGACGAGCACGGTAGTGGCAATGAAGTGTAGTAGTTGTGGCATGAGTTGAGCATGGTTTGAATATGGTACAGAATGGCCAACAACGGTGCAACATACACAAACAAGATTCTACAAAAAAAAAAAAAAAAGGAAAAGGGAAAAAGAAAATGCACCCGCTTTCTTTCAATTCCCCACGTGTCGTTTATGATGGAAAAGAGCATGCGCAAGGGTCCTTTATATAGAGATAAATTTGATATTATGAATCTTGATGATAGATACGATTATATTGATATCGAGAATCTTATTTATGAAAATTCGAAATTTCAAATTTTAAAATTAATACGAGATAAGAAAATCTTATTTGATATTATATGTAAAATTCAAAATTTTAAATTTTCAAATTAATACAAGAGAATGAAGTTCGATAAGTTTGAGTTTATATACTTGTTGGCCCAAGAAATTGGCATGACCCAAGAAGTTGGTTTATTGAGGTGAATCGTTTATACAAGCACGAATAAAAATATATATATTTCGCAATTCGTCCCACATCGAAGACAAGATCGCTCGTGAACGAAGTGCGAGGGGGCATTTTTAAGCGAGCAAAATTTAATTGTCGAATCAAGAAGCGACACGTGGATATTATATATTAAATACCAACTAAATTTATTATTTATTAGGAATTTAAATACATATAATTTCTAATATAATAAATAATTGCTATTTTAATTGACCCATTAAATTAATTAGGCCCAATCCAAGTATTGAGTCTTAATAAATTAATTTGGGCTTCTAAGCCCATTAAATTGAATTGGGCTTTTAA
Organism: Paraleonurus japonicus; assembly: GCA_030762865.1. Lineage (NCBI taxonomy): Eukaryota > Viridiplantae > Streptophyta > Magnoliopsida > Lamiales > Lamiaceae > Paraleonurus > Paraleonurus japonicus. Next base: position 22,239,340 of record CM061060.1, on the reverse strand, counting down.
AGCCTAATAAATTGAATTAGACCTCTAAAGTCCAATAAATCAAGTTGGACCTCTAAAGCCTAATAAATCAAATTTGGCCTCTAAAGTCTTATAAATCAAGTTGGGTCTCTAAAGCCTAATAAATCAAATTGGGCCTCTAAAGTCCAATAAATCAAGTTGGGCGTCTAAAGCCTAATAAATCTAATTAGGTCTCTAAAGTCCAATAAATCAAGTTGGGCCTCTAAAGCCTAATAAACTGAATTGGACCTCTAAAGTCCAATAAACCGAATTGGGCCTATAAAGCCCAATAAAGCGAATTGGGCCTTTAAAGCCTAATAAATCATATTGGGCCTCTAAAGTCTAATAAATCGAGTTGGGCCTCTAAAGTCCAATAAATTGAATCGGGCCTCTAAAACCCAATAAATCAAACAATAAATCAAATCATGGAAGCATAAATCTAAAGATGCCAGAATATTCCCTGCTCAACAGCCGAGACTCCATTAAACCTAGGGTTTTCATCATCTATAAATTGAATCTCATTTCACCCATTTCGCATTAATACGAAATACACGGAAAGCATCGAAACACACCGGATTTCGAGCTTTGCAGATCAAGTCCGGTGATTCAAGGAGTTCCTCGGGTTTTTCATCAAGAACGACGTTCAATCCGAGATCAAGGTGCTAAGCCCCTCCGATTGGCGTTTCTCAGCAGAATTCTTCAAGTTCTTCGTCAAAGACGATCCGAGATCAAGGCGCTAAGCCCCTCCGATCAACATTTTCTCCTCCGAAGTTCGTAAACAACGATTTCAATCCCGACAAACTCGGAAGTCAAGTCAAAGTCAACTACGAAGAGATAATCAAAGGAATTTCTAGAGATTGTACCCGAACAATCGTTTGATTAAATAAATTATTTTTGTAATTCTATTTTTTATTATTTATTTATTTATTTAAATACGAAAATTTGTGTTTACAGTAAGAATTTAAGGGGTAATTTTATAAACTTCTATGTATAAAGTAAGTAGGGTCATTTACATATAGGTTCAACTAAGATAGGATAATTATAAATAGGTGCAAAAATTTGCTTAGAAGCACAAAAAGTATTTGAATAGACGCACAAAAATATTTGAACATGAACCTATTTATAATTTTAATTTTTTTAACTGCACATGATTTGAACCTGTCAATCGGAGTGTAATTTTCTTATTGTAAAAAATAGGGGGAAAATGGGGGAACGATAATGATGAAAATTTGGTGCCCTATTTTTGGTTGATAGTAATATAAAAAAATGGTTGTAGATAAACTAACACATAAGCTAATTAATTAACCACAAATCCTCACATTATCTTACTAAACTTCCTATTAATAAATAGTTGATGATCTTTGGATTTTTGATACCTCAACTCATTCATGTTTTAAAGGAAAGTATAATCTGAATATCAAATTGAAACTCGATCGTCTCATGTTTGTGACTAATCACATAAGATTAATTCCCCATATATATATATATGTATATATACATATTTATGACGTTTAATATATAGTTTCACACTTGAATTGATCAAAGTTTGATAAAATCAAAGGTTAAAAATATGTTTGAATTGCAAATATACATTAAGTTTTTTTTTTTTTCACAAATATATATTTTAAGAGAAAGTTTTGTGTGAAATAATTTTATGTATGAAACATAGTCCCACCTTATTATTTGGATAATTCTTTCCTTTAAAACCCAAATAGGTTGAAAATCTACAAGTTCATGAATTATACTAATTTATAATTAACACTCGTGTAATGTGCATGTAACCCATATCAATTTTTATCATACTTTATTTCATTCAGACAGTTATGGCGTGCAACTAAACATTGATAGGAATATGTATTGTACTTTATATTCGGTAATGATGTCTGTCCAAAATTTGGATATCCAAAAACAAAAATTCAGAATTAATTAATGATTATCATTACCTAATTACCCTTATTAATGACACCATTCTCGAAATAAAGAAAAGTTGACAAAAAGAATAATAGTCTTATCTTTTGTGTCAAATTAATTACTTTACATCATAATATGTAGACTGCGTTTATTTAATGTTAAATAATTATTAACGTATAATGTTAATGAGATTTTTTTCTAATGAAATATTTTATATTCTTTAAAAGTTAATAGCTTCAATATATATCTAGTTGGCTATTGTTTCAAACTGTTTAATGAAATTGAGAATGAAAATGTATTTTTCCAATTCTTTCATCAACTAATAAGTTTTAAGTAATGAAATTTTAGACTAATTTATTTAAATATTATACTTTTGAAAATTAATTGTAAACATGCAGTGGAGATTTGAAACATTTTCTTTTTAGGCGGTATCGCGTGGAGAAGTTGCGATATAAGAAGCTATTGGTGCATGTCATTGATTTTGGGAAATCTTATGTAGGAAAAACAATGGTAAGGATTCACTAACCTTTGGCGACGCATGGAATATATCGAACCGAGGTTGGATTCTACATACAACCGTGATCCTCCGAGTCGAAACACAATCACGTATTATTCGGATTGCTTTCATATATCCACCATTTAAATGCCTTTGATATGAATATTCATGTGATGTGATATTATGGTGAAGAGTCTCTTACGTACGTATTCTCTTCTATATTCTTTTCATGCGGGAGAAAAGTTTCTATTTATTTTCTCAAAATGATGGAAGTTACATAACTTCCTTCACTCTTATCCACTTCATGAGTGGTTTAATAAAATAAATAAATTTATTTATTTATTTACTTTCATCTCCCACTCACACATGAAGTTTGAACACATGAAGTTTGAGCCTTATACTCATCTACTTCACCTTTTTATATCATCACATAATACATTTTTCATCTTGGCAAATAAATCGTGTGACCCTCAAGAATATGAGTTTTTGTGCTATACACTTGTTAAGGATATATAGCAACTCAACCAGTTTTCACATGAAGAATTCAAAACTCGTAATACCCGGGACTCTTTCAATTAACACAAGTTGACATATCTCGTTCAATCCCTTGAAATTATTAGAGCATATTCAACTTTTCATCAAATCTATGTATTCATAATCAAGTTCCCAACTCGATTGACCGTCAATGAATCACAATAGATTGTGTTAATAAAGACATTCTTCCTTTCACACAAAATATCTACAGACTCCCACTATATTTGCTTTCCTAGACATGTACCGCATTGCTGAATTATCTTAGCTATTGGTAACATGCTAAAGTAGCAACACTAAAGTGAAGACTTAGAAATATAGCGAGAAAGTCTTAAGGGTATTTTAAGAGGTTCATTTAAACCTCAAGGCCTCATACTATGAGAAAATAGGGATATCTTTCTCATTTCCTTATGGTCAACTTAGCACATGTGGTATGAAACACATGTTACGATGTCTTGAACTTCCCGGAATGGAAGTGTGTGTCTTTGAGTCATTTTCTATCTCATCTCGACATCGTATAAATCATAGTTCAAGTGTATCCTGGACACTTAACTTAGATTTCCTCCCACTATAGTCTAGGGAATCCATTGATTTAGCTTATGAACAAGTCAAATAGATTTGTGGTAAAATCTTTGCGATTATTTCCAAATAATCTCATCTCTACACACACTCGATGTCGAGGTGATTGCTCGTATGAGTGAGCCAATCTATACTTGTCGACACACTATTATGTGAACCATCACATAAATTACAATACATAAATCTCTAGCAACATTAACATATACTTATACCATGTCCAAATCCATTTAAACTTTAATCTTAGATGTCCAAGACATCTATATGAACAAGTTTGACGAGAGGATTTGCTAACATTTATAAGTAAAAGGTATTTTAAGAATCACTCTTTCAATCTTTGTAATATCTCTACAAAGAACCTTTTTAGAGTATTTGATTTTCTTGATACTTGGAATATCTAGTGTAAGCTTTAGTTGCTTCGACTATTACTAAATAGTAGCAACTAACACTAAAGTATTTTATTCCACAACGAATTGTAGCAACATCTCTCACCAGGATATTTGATTCCATAATGAGTGGTAACAACTCCCACTAGAGTGTTTATTTCCACAACAAATCGCTACATCTCCTATTGGAGTGTTTGATTCCATGGTAATCTCTACACTCTCACCGGAGTGTTTAATTACTTGGTAAATCATTACGGCTCCCACTTTGGAGTCTTTGATTCCACAATGAATCACTGCAACTTCATTTAAAGTGATTACTATTCCCAAAAGTTTCAAGAAATCTCTTAACCAAACTACCTCTTGTATTGCGGATGCACATGCCACAAGCTTGACTTCTATGGTGGACAATGTTATACAAATTGCCTCATACTATGTCATTAGATTGCCTCAGGTCTCAAGCAAGATGACATAAGCTGGAATTTGATTTACATTAATCTAAATCACTATTCCAAAATGGATCTATATAATTTTAACATTTGAATTTTAAATTATCTCCTTGAGATAATAATCTGCAATACCACTCGAGATATCTCAAAATCTCAAACACTTTCTTTTAGTGTTTTTCTCGATTAATTGATATCCGCTAACCAAAACTAATAGCTCAACTATTGTCTCAATGTGTGCACAACTTAGCATACATTAGACTTTCAATTGCATTTGTATATGATATTATCGACTTCCCATCTTTGAGTTTTCGAGACACTCATCACAGGTATATTGACTCGTCTTCCACAACATGAGTATCAATAGGTTTCCATACACCTATTTTGAATTGTTTAAGAAGTCTCTTTGTGTAAGTCTCTTAAGATAACCCCAAGTAACTTCTTCCAACAATTTTATGAATCTTTCCATAAAAAAACTCACCGTTGTTATTCTAGCTAATAATATAACAACAAACCGGTATTAGAATTACAAAATTATCTTGGACTGTTTTAAGCTAAGTACAATGATCTTTGTCTTTCACAACAAAGTTATATGAGATAATCATTAAATGAAATCTCAAGTTACATTGTCTTGAGGATTATTTAAGCTCGCAAATCGACTTTTCAATTTACAAACATTATCCTCTTAGAAGATTGAATCCTACATGTTACATGTAGATTTCTCCTTCCGATTTCCCATTGGAAAAAACTAGTTTCAAACATCCAATTTGATGTAATTCTAAATCTAAACTTGATATATTAGCTAGAATTAGTTGAGGTAAAAAATTACAACAGATGAAAAATTAATACACTCCTTTTAGAGTATAAGTTTTTCATCACGTAAACTTTATTACCTCACCGTAGAGTCATCGATCTTAATTTAATTTTGAGAATTCATTAATTCTCAATTACTAAGTGTCTTGACGAAAAGTCTACAAGTTTTCATTCGTTTGACTTCAACAACTCAAGTTTGTCTTACATTGCTTTCTTTCACTAGTCTCTTATGACACGAGATGGAACCTCTCGAGCGTTTGTAGGTTCTTCCTCATTCACTAAAGACTTATCATATTTGGTCTCTTATGACCTGAGATGGAACCTCTCGAGCGTTTGTAGGTTCTTCCTCATTCACTAAAGACTTATCATATTTTTACGGATATCATAATGCCATTCAAGCATATATTCTCTAGACAATTACTCTCATCAAGATCCATCCGATCTTAAAAGGGTAAAAATCTATCAAAGAACATTTTATCAAGGTAAATCACTCCCACTTGGATCGATAAAGAGTGATTACATTAATCCAAAAAATATGATTTAGATTTTATGTGATTCTATCTCAAGTATACTTCAACTCATTTGATCAACGATTAACACGTATCCCTTAGATTTAACAACATACCTAATGAAGGTACAATTAATCACATGGACCCAACTTTCATCTTGACTCGAAGAATCATGTATGTGAACAGTGATCCTTATATCTAAGGATACCGATTAGGTAATTCACCTATCTTGTAGATCAAAAATGTGATTGAAGTAATCAACTATGAATAGTCATTACAAAACAACCATCAACAACTAATAACTACACATCTCTCTCCAATAGAGATGGTTAAATTAGCTTATGTCTACATGGATCTCCTCACATCCAACAATATTCAAATCTCTAGTTAGTACCACCATTATGTAATGGTGTACAATATTTTAATAATTGTTGGATTATGTCTTTCTCATTACACGATCCATTGAACTGTTTGGATCTCTCACACGCTCTAAAGGTTCTTAAAACCTTTTAAAGTCATGTCTTTTAATTCTGAGACAATTTTAGGAAACATCTAAAACCATCAAATGTCCTAGACATGTGTGAAATTAAATGAGACATATTTTAAAGCATGAAAAATCCATTAATGTAAGTATTGAAAAAGCATAGAAGTTCCATGTTAGTTGTTTGACATTCATAGAATCACATTTATCATAATAAAATAATTGCAATTAAGAGTCAACTTAACAGTTTTATTAATGGTTTTCAAGTCACTTATTAGCAAGATTATGTTCACATTTGATAACTCGACTTTTAAAAATTGAACTTCAAAGTTCTTCTTTCACAAGTCAGTTCATTCAATCTTGCATAACATGACTTAAAACTAGTATGCCAGATGTCATTATTTACACAAGCATTACTAGTGGAACATACTTATAATAAATATGAACTAACTTCATAAAAATTAATAGTAGTTCTCTTACAATCCAAAACCACATAAAACATTTAAAGGAAGTCAAATACCATAATACATATTGTAAATACTAATTTCAACCAAGTCTTACGAAAATATTAAATCATGTCTCAATCGAAGAAGAATATTGATAGAAGTGAGATCCTAAGTGATCTGCTGGAGCAATCAGGAGACTATGTAGTATTAAACATTGACCATTGTCAATCTCAAGTTTACAAAGTCCCTAGACCTCAACTCGAGCTTAAACCCCACATAATAGCATCTCGTCTCAATGCTCATTCGTCTTTAGTCAATGATCTTGTCATTTATGAGTCTCTAAACCTTTGGGACAAGACTCAATTAAGAATACATTACTAAAGATTAATATGCTCAAACAAAAAGGATTGAACAATCTAGTCCTTCTTGGATTTATGACATTCGTGAGTAAAATGACCACACTTGTTACGTGCGAAGCATGTCACTCACTCTTATCCATTTTTAGTCTAGCATATTTTCTTTTCTTATTCTTTTTAGCATTAGGATTGACACCAAGATTTATCGGTACATCCAGCTTCAAGATTGCTTGCCTTTTTCACTTTCCTTCCAAACTTTGTTTACGTTTTAAGCTTGAAGCTTGCATTGAATTAGATTAAGCAATGAGAACACTTTATGAAGACTTGAATGCTACAAGTCCGTCATCTTTTAACTCAACATGATGAGCTACATGAGTGAAAGTCAAAATACTTTCATCAAGAGTCGTGACAACCCCCAAGTGTTCACACTTATCGTAAAGTGACTGGATTAGGATCCGAATTTGATGTTCCTCAAAATGTAAAGTGTTTACCATACTTTCCCTTCAGATATTCCAGATATCATGGGTAGTAAGGCGATGTGCACACTCCGAGATCATGTTATCGATGGTGAACTCATCAATATGTCACGTGTTATGACATTTTTTATTTTTAAATTTCATGATCTTTTTCGATTTGAGTCTCCATCATAATTCCAGGACCTCCCATAACATGGTTTGATAGTATCTAATACATCATGTTCTCTAAGAACATTTAAAGATCATGACGTCATGTGTCATAATTATCGTCATTGAGTTTTCCTATTTTGTTTCAACTCAACAATGATTGCTATTGAAGCTATTATGCGGTTTTAATAGAAGTGATTCAAGAATTAATATTCATTTATGTATCAATTTGTTCTATGTTAAGCTAATCGACATCTGAATAATTCGATACGAAATTCAATATCGAAAAATGACTTAAAGTCATTAATCATCAATCTCATAAAGTATCCTCCTTAAACATGATTCGGTTCCAAAACATGAACAAAAACAAGTTCTAGCATTTAATGATTAAAGTAAATAGCTAAAACTCCCACTCAACAACATGAAACCGCATGCTTAAAACATTCAATCAATATTAATGCAATAAAGCACAATCATGTCATAAAAAAATGCAACCAAAATAGTTACGGTAATCTCGTAAGACTATCAAGTCTTAAATACCAACTATTAAGGTCATTCAAAACCAATCTTGTTTCAAGAACGCTCTTAGGTAAACTCCTTAAAATTTTTGGATAATCTATGATGTAATGTATACGCTCACGAAGTACTTAATTAGTACTCATTAAGAGAAATTATGATAAAAGGATCTACATGGTGATTCTTCATCCGAACGTTATTCGACTTTTCAAGTTAAAATCATCGGATCGTTGAATCATTCATTTGTGTAAACATGTTGCTCATTCAACTTGTCTCTGTATATCCAATACCCAATTATCACTCCATCTCTTCCATAGTATCACAATATTCATAAGATTCCAATTCTAATTAAATTTTGTTTATTTTATTTAAAAAAACTCCAAAAACTACTTAAAGTTTTCTTGGAAGTGCCTCACTCAAATCTCAACTCTTATTAAGTCTTGAGCTCTAAAATTGGAACTAACTCATGAGATACTAGGACGAGCTATACATCTTCATCATATAACTTTAATGTTCCAAAAAAATGTGCGATAATTTTTCATTATGTGATTCTTAAGAATGCATAGCACCAACTTCATTGTTCGAATTTCAAGAACCATAATTGTTCTTCTACTCTTCGATTCATACCCAAAAAATGAGCAACCATTAAACATAATTAATAAAAACCTTTTTAACACATGAATTTCAAGCTCACTATTACACCAAACAAAAATTTATTGTCAAGTGTAATAGGCTAATTCACAAGTGAAATAAGTTAAACTATGGTTCTCATCTCAATGGATAAATAAGTACTCAAACTTTAATAGTTCAAATACCTCATATTTATGCATATTAAGAATCTACACTGAAAAATATGAACATAGGAATTTACGGCACCAAAATCGGAGTTAAAACGAGCTCAAACGAGCTGAAACAAGTTTTCATGCACGCGTAGGACCGAAAGCACTTCAGGTGGCGGAAACCACCAGTTGCCGGAAAACCGCCAAAAACAGGAAAAACCGCTCACACGCATGCAGCGCGCACACGCGCGCCGCCACGCGCGGCCATAACCAACTGCCACCTCCGGCGCGTGGGAGTCACGCGCCTCTGTCGTCGCCGATACCGGTGCGTGGAAGGCACGCGCCACCGTCACCGGCCGCCATCCATCGGCGCGTGGTAGTCACGCGCGCCACCACTGCCGCCGTCATCCCCGGCGCGTGAACGCCGCGCGCCACCACCGTCGCCGTCGTCCACCGGCGCGTGGGCGTCACGCGCCGCCACCACCGCCGTCGTCCTTCGGCGCGTTGGTGTCACGCACCATCGCCGTCATTCCGTCGGTGGCGTGGCTTGCCGGTTCGGCTCGGTCGCCCGGTCCGGTTCGGTCTGGTTGGGCGATTCAGGCGGTTCGGTTCGGTTGACCGAGTCAAACTACCTTTGACTTGGTCTTATCCAAAAAGTTTTGAAAATTACAAACGGGTCCCTAGAGAATTTCGAATTCTCTAAACACAACCCATCATCTTTACGAAATCTATCGAATTGCCCCAAATTCGTTAAATTTTCAAAAATCATAACTCAGTCAATACTTGACCAAAATTAACAAACTTTATATCCACGGAATCCTCATTCAACATACTACAATCTAGTAACAAGAACTCAACACGATTCATGATATACAGTTCGTAATTTCCAGTCAAAGTTTCTGTAATTTTACAAAGACCGATTTTTATTTCACAAGCGGTAAAGCCAAAAATTACGAAATTTTGCAGATTGTCTAAACATCATACAAGGCACGTACAGTAATTTTTCAGGCCCAAATTCAACCGTTTCAAAAAATCAAAAATTTGAAAAATCTGATTCACATGATTTACGTACAATTACATGCCATGCATTTACGTAAAATATCATACATACGTATCTAACACATGAACATGCATAGAGAATCATATTCACGTACGAGAATCCAACACATTGGCTCGATACCAATGTAGGAAAAACAATGGTAAGGATTCACTAACCTTTGACGCAATGGAATATATCGAACCGGGTTGGATTCTACATACAACCGTGATCCTCCGAGTCGAAACACAATCACGTATTATTCGGATTGCTTTCATATATCCACCATTTAAATGCCTTTGATATGAATATTCATGTGATGTGATATTATGGTGAAGAGTCTCTTACGTACGTATTCTCTTCTATATTCTTTTCATGCAGGAGAAAAGTTTCTATTTATTTTCTCAAAATGATGGAAGTTACATAACTTCCTTCACTCTTATCCACTTCATGAGTGGTTTAATAAAATAAATAAATTTATTTATTTATTTACTTTCATCTTATCGCCTTGTTCACGGTATGAAAATTGCATTCCATCAATTGAATTGATTTTTTTTTATTATATTTAATTTAATTGCACCACTCATCTCATCAATACATTTTAATATTATGCTCATAATATAAAATGATGAAATATAATATTGATTAAATGAATTTAATTTAATTATTAAAAACGTATGTGATTTTAATGTAGTTTAATATATAGTTATTAAAATAATATGTGTATTCTAAATTTTTTTAATATTTTATATACTGATAAAATATTTATTCCTAACATACTTGAGATTATAATAACACACTTGAAAGTTTTTTTTTTTTTTTTTACTTCTTCCTTAAATATGTTATTATTGTATGTAAAATGTTTTATTGAAGTGTTGCTTTAAAATAAATCGTATTAGCTCGTGTACTTTACGCGAGTTGATTAAAATTATAGTATTAAATTTTAAATTAAATGTTTTAAATATTTATATTATTGTAAAATATTATGTGAAACCTTTTTGTATTGTACACCACTAATATTATTGTTTATTATAAAATAATAAATTAATACTATTACTCTAAGAACTAATATCATTTACGAGTAATATATGTACAATGTACAGGGTGTACATAATACATTCTTTTATTTGATTTGATTAAGTTAAATTAATTAAATTACTCTCTTATAAAATAATTTTATTCAATTTGATTATTTCAATTCAAAATTTTGTATATAGTTATTGTCGTCTTAATTGATTGAATTTGTGACCCTAATTAAAATTTAAAATTGTGACTCTAATTAAAATTTGAATTGGTGGTCCTTAATTGATTATAGTATTAATTAAATTTGTGACAAGAACTTTAAAAATTAGATTAATTAAATAATAAAAATACATTTACAGTAGACGTACGGAAGGAGATTAAAAATAAATTGTTGAAATTATTTGATTGACCAATACACTAAGTTGTTCCTTAGTTAGAGTAAATTTATTGATTTAATTAAAATATAAAGATTAAACATGCTTCATGTATAGTGTTTGTTAGAACAGTTTTTTTAATTATATTATGAAATGAATATTACACACATATTATTTTAATAAAGATTAGACGTAAATAGAGATTAAACATAAATAAAGATTATAAATTGCATATTTCGCATATTTTATATTTTGATAAAATATTAAAATCAATTTTTAGAACATATATTATTTTAATATCTCTACACATCAAACTACATTAACAAATCACATAAGTTATTTTTAATAATTAAATTCTATTTATTAACATTATAACTTATCATTTTATATCATGAGCGTAATAATTAAAATGTATTGATGAGGTACAATTAATTAAAATATAATTAACAAAAAAATTAATTCAACTAGAATTTTTGTTACATTTGAATTTAAATGCAACTTAAAATTTAATGTAAGAGAGAGAAATAGGTTATCTTGAAAAGAATGACATTAATTGTATTGATCTTAGAAATATAAGAGGGAGAAAGAGAAATAATTTGTTTGATTTTTTTTTATTTGGGTGTGAAGGGTATATTAGTCATTAAATTTTTTTGAATATCCAAATTTTGGATGTTTAGCAATGCCCATATTAATTTACATCAAATCAAACAGTGATGGCGTGCAATTAATTAAAGTTGATCTCATGGATATGATCGATCTTATTTAGCTGGATGGAATGATCTCACCTTGAACATCGCTAGTCATATTTATTTATATTAATGGACTACATTTATTACTCTGACAAAGTATAATTGACTTTTTTATAAATTTGGCAGTTCAGTCCGAAAATACATTGAATATAGTTAGATCAATGATCCAGTGTTTAAAGGTTATTTTAAATGATTATATTTTGCATTAATTCATTTTCATTATATTATATGTAATCATAGTATATCGTCCTACTAATAAATTAAATTAATAAATACTCATTATATTCCGTACTAAATGTATTATTTGTTTAAAAAGATTCGCCTCGTACTAAATGCATTATTTTTTTAAATAGTAATAAAATAACTTTAGTTTTTAATTCTCTCTCTCAAACACCTCAATATTACATCGCATGTCATTATTATTCTCATACTAACCTAATTTAATACTATTATATAACTTTTTTAAAAAAAATAAACTATTAAACAACTCACTTATTAAAGTTGAAAAGACTATCTTAATCCCATAAAAAATAATTTATATTATTAAACAACTCTTATATTATAATTTATGTTGAACAATAAATATTACATCAAGCACGGGATGAAGGGAGTACTAAAATAATGAAATTATCCTTTTAATTTAAAATTATTAAAAATATATAATTTCAAAATAAATTAAATGTTATGAAACAAATATTATAGAACTTTTCAATTAATTCAAATATCAAATAACATTAAATTAAGTTGAAAACTGAACAAATGTCGTCTTCTTCCTATGAGAGAACCAAACGTCGTCCTTCACCCACTTCTCGCAATATATACCATCGTACTAGATGAGTGCCCGTGTATTACGTGAATTTTTTTAAAAAAAAGTCAATTAATAACCTGATGTGTTATATATATATATATAAACCAAATTATTCATCCTTATATAAAATATTTATATTGTATAATAAGTATATATGTTCAAATAATATATATGTATAAGATTATGAGTTAATTTTTTTATTAATTCACGATATTTAAACTCAAATTAAATATAGTATATTGATATTCAAAACCCATAAATATTCTTACTTTGATTTAGTTGGTTAATATTAAGTATAAATATTACTCATGACGTTCAAGGTAAATCTTATGCACACACAATTTTTTTAATTAAATTTTTATATTATAGGCCATAATCCACATAAGATATACATATGATTTTTAAGAGAGTGAAACGATAGATAGCTAATATAATTAAATGACATGTGTACTCAATTTATTCATAAAATGACACATAAACCAAATGAATGAGAGATTGACACATTATCAAAATTAAACTCCCCATTACTATAATAGGGGATAGGGGATTGGAGTTTTTTTTTTTTAATTTATTAGGGAAAAATATTATTATTAAAAAGAATAAGAAAAGTCTAAGCAAGAGATATGCTTAAGTTACACAGTAAATTAATTACAGCAACCTATCTATCAGCTTTAGAAAATTTACAGAAACCACTAGATTTGTTGTAGTAAAATACTTGGGTTAGCAATCCACTCTCTAAGGCTCCCAGTACAACCTTTCGACTTTCTGTGAAAAACCAACTCCACGAGAGTACCTTGATCTCCGCCACCAAGTTCTCTGTCGACTTATGCTCTCCACGAAAAACTTTTGCATTACACACCCTCAAACGCACACTCCATATAACTTTCCTCATCTCCCTTTAACAAATTTGCTAAAATGGAGAAGACTTGCAACAACCTCCATCCACACCTTGTATGCAAAAAGAACACTAAAAAGACACATGCCTTATCGATTCCAGAGTCTCACCACAAAATGGGCAATTTAAATCCACGTTTTCTGGAAGACAGTCCTTGATTTGCAGCTTCGTAGTTGTCGGCACACTGTAACATCCCAAATTACTATCTGAATTATTAAATTTATATGTAATTAATTTTAATAAATTAAATATTGGACTTTGATTTTTATTAATTAATTAAGTTGAAATAAAATAAAATAATCTTTAAATTAAGTATAATATGATATATATATATATATATATATATATATTAATAATATTTAATATATAGTAATTGATGCGTAAAAAGCTGACACAGGCCCGTTTCCCCACGGGTTCCACGTGGGTAACGCCTTTACGCAGCGAATTCCTAGCTCTTCTCGAACGTACCTGCAAAAATACGTCGAAGGGTTCTCCGACGTAAGCACTCCGGCCGCTCAAGTCGAGGTCACTTAGGAAAAACACTCAAGAAAGTACGTAGGAAGTAGCTAAGTAAGAGTGATAGTTGATTGATACCGTTACCTCCCTTACGGGTGTGTTATTTATACGTAAGTTAAGAGTAATAACCGCCATCACGGTTTCGGGCATTATCCCGCATGTTTCTTCATGATGTCGTGCGTGGATATCTTTTCTCTCAAAAATTCTCGATTTGTGCCTACGTTTTCCTCCACTGGATGGAGGTTGGACCCGATCAATGAAGGAATATAGGAGATATTCCTTTACTTGGGCCTTAATTATCTCAACTACTCGCGTTCCTTCTCACGTTTCTCGGTCTTATCGGATAAATAACTGCTTGATTAGGGTGAATTATTGCATGATATCGTGTGCTTATTTGTCTCAAATTGATATGATTTTCATGTTAATTCACTATTATTTGGTCCAATTGCACTTAATTGTTTGATTTGATATTATGAGTTTAAATTGCGAGGTTTGAGGTCAACTTTGAGTGCAAATTGAGGACATTTGTGATATTCAAATTAAAGGAGAAATTGCATGAGTAGAAAGAGGGTTCAGAGACGGTCGTAATGCAAAAAGAATGAGGTCAATCGGAGCTCGGGAGAATAAGTTACAAACATTTGAGTTGGAATTACCTCAACTCGACCGGAGGAGATGAAGACTCGAGCCGAGGAGATCAACTCGACCGAGTTGATCAACTCTAGCCGAGTTGATGACATGAAAATCTTTCAGATTACACTGTTGCCCAAGAAGAGCTTCAACTCGACCCGAGGTGAGAGAACTCGAGCCGAGTTGGACCCTGAGTCTGCGCAATTTTGACCAATTCATCCGATTTTTAGGAGCTTATTTGCAATTTTCGTTATTTTAACCTAGCCCCATCTTATAAATATCCCAATTTCAGATGTTTAAAAAGGAGATTACATAGAGCGCAAGATAGGAGAGAAATTAGAAAGGAAAATTAGGGTTTTAATTCCTACACACACTTTTTCACACACATAGTTAGGGTTTTGATTTCTTCTTCAATTTTAGACGATCAACGAGATGATTTCTTTATGATTGGACGCCAATTAGGTGACATTCTTCCTTTAATTTCAGTTTTCTTGATTCAATTTCTTGTTATGACATTCGGATATTCAATTAATTTCATGGATTTCTTTTCTACAATTATGATCAACTAAATTCCTAGTGCTAGGGTGTTGTGAGGAATTCTTATGGGTGATTGATCTTGTGAGGAATTCTTATGGGTGATTTTGATTGTTGATTAATTGATTGGATTAATGAGGTCTGATTTATTTATTTATTTAATTAATTTATAATTTCATGCATAGTTATTTAATTATCGCAAGGAGACTTGGGTATTTAGATAACTCATTTGGGTGAGAGAATTAATTGGGTAATTAGAGTTAATATTGGTTTAATGCAAGGAGACTTGATTAATTCCATTAGAAATACATCAATTCCACATTAATTACTTAGATTAGTAGTCGAGTGATTAGTGAAGAGACCATAGGTAAGGTGCCTTAGTATCGAAGGGGAGTCACGCTAGGGAAACCTATTGACTCGTGTTCTAGCCCCGGGAGAAAAGGGTGACTTAGTCCTCTCAAACTTTCGAGCTTAAATCGTAGCGTAATTCCTAGGCTTACCAAGTACGGAATTATTGTTTGAATAAAAGTTTGCTCTTATTAATTAATTGACATGACAAATACTCATTTGAATTTGTTGCGTGATTGATACTCATTAGTTGATAAGCACCCGAGCACGCCTTTATTATTGATTTAATTTTGTTATTAGTAATTTAGTTATTTGATTTAATTAATCATAGCTTAAATCCTATACATCCTATTAAATTTCTTGCGCTACAATTGCAATTAAATTAGTAAATTTAGGGATATCTCACACTTGATTTCCGTGGTTCGATAATTTAAGGGTAACTTACTAGCTACACGATCCCTTTACACTTGAAGGGTGAGTGTTGGCTTTAAGCCTATCACCGCTATGGGCTTGGTCAAATACCCGCATGCTCTTCAAATCTGCCTGCTGGCCTCACGGCCCACCTGCAGCTAGGTTTGGGCCTTACGGCCCACCTGTGTGGTCGGGCATGGGCCTCACGGCCTGCATTTCGGTTTAGGCCTCGTGGCTTATCTCGTAGTTAGGGTTAGGGCCTCGTGGCCCACCTGTAGGTAGGTTTAGGGTTTCGTAGCCTTATCGCAGCCCGATCTGGGCTCGGGCCCGTCTCGGGTTTACCTTCCTTTATTGAGGGTATTCGGTTACGTCATTGGGCCTTATTGGGCTGGGTGTATTTAGGTCGTAAATGCGTGTAGTTGGGCTCGACATTTTTATCCGCATCAACCACTCCCCCTTCTCCGGTGAGCGATCTTGGAGCTCCTCGAGTAAGGAAGATTCAGCGATTCTTCTCTGCAGCCTTTAGCTTTGGGGTATCCTCCTGTAGCTTCGACTTTCGGAGACATCCTCTCGCTAGTCTCGTTGGTGTTTTGCGACTCTTCGGTTCCTGCGTTTGCCATCAAGCATGCATCTGCGCTGGCCTTCAAGAATCGACACACGCTTCCATCAATCCCTCCTTTATTTCGAATCAGTTTCATTTCCACTTCTTCTTCCCTTTCTTGAGAATTTCTTTGTATTTATCCCTTCTTCGTCATGGGTTTTCTTACGTAAAAGCATCTCTTCCTTGCCCTTGCTCCGTTCATCGAGTCCAGGTAAATATCCTTTTCTCTACTTTCTTGTTTATTTTCCACACGTAGAGTTTTGAGAAATATCGGAGTCAAACTCTTCTAAGACTTCCCTCTAACTCGTAATTCTTCTCAAAGTTCTCATCACTCTCCCGTCCTCGCCCCTCGTACAAAGTCCCCCACCCCCACCCCCGCCGTATCTTCCGGCTCACCAGAGGTAGACAGGGCTCGTTTCGGGATTCGTTCGCGGGTTCTTCCAAGCTTAAGTCAAAAATCCTAGGTAGTTACTTGAAGAAAACCTAATTTCTTCGGGTTACCACGTGTCTCTTCTCACTCGAGACGAGTCCAAATCTATCTTCTCCTCCCACTCTTGCCTTTTGGCATGCCCGGCTTGAGGCCGGCCTAAGGCTTCCTCCTCCAAAGTTTTTATGTCAAATTTCAGACCTTTATCGGGTTCCGCTTAACTAGTTTACCCCTAATGCGATTCGGATGATGATTTCCTTCTACCTTCTCCTCAAGGGAAATGGAGAGAAACCATCCGCCGAGTTGTTTTTCTCCCGCTTTAATCGCAAAACTACGGGCCCTTTTTTCTACGTAAGCGGTAGAGTGAAAGGGAAATGCTTGTTTCTTGGAAAAGTCCCAAACATTAACAAAGAGTGGAATGATCACTATATTTTTATCACTCCCGATCGTCCTTGGCCATTCAAGCACCGTAAATGGATTTACAAAACCCATCTCCTCCGGCTTCCTCTAACCAGATTTCTTCCTCTACTAACCACGGGTCATTCGAATATTGAATGCCCATGTACATACTTATGGGTATTTCAATTTACCCGAACTCTGCTCCAATTCACGTCTCCTTTCATACTTTAAATTCAGTCCAGTGAGGGTTCCCTCGAACCAAATGATGGTAATAATCTTTTTGTAATAATTCTTTATCTATGCAAGTAGAATATAATTCGCTACTTACTTGCGTATTATTTTCTGTTTCCAGAGATGTTGTGGTTATCTAAGATCTGAAGGATCCTGCTGGTGCTTCGATTGACCTCCCACTCGAGGCCCTCAAGACGGCACGCATGAAGCTCCGCCTTACTCCCGAATCCAGCTCAAATCGAAGATCATGACACTGATTTGCCTCCCGAAGAAGGCCAAGACTAGCAAAGGCAAGGCCTCGGCCAGCCAAAGCTCCCTTCACTCTAAGGATACCGTGCGCAGGAAGTACCCCACTCGAAGAAGCCGGGGCCTCTCTTCAGCCCCAATCGATATAGATTCTTACCCATCGGGCCCCTCTCGCTAGTAAATTTTTCGGTGAGTTGGTATCCAACCAGATTGCGGCATGTTGAGCCTTCCTCCGGACCAACAGCAAAGATCAGCCTGCCACCATTTCACTCGAGTAAATTCTTGACTTCCTCCCTCATGTTAGTTTATAAGCACTTTGCGGGTTCGATTTTTGTTTATCGATTCAGTATTTCGCAGCTTGGTGTGCTACTCTCGGGCTGTGGGGCCCTTCTAATCTCCTCCCTTCCTCCCAGTTGAAGGAGTTGGAGGACTCTCTCTGGCCGAGAGAAAGAAATCCGCCCTCTCTCGCTTCTTCGCGTCAAGAAGCCGGGAATCAGATTTGGCAACCCCGCAGAAGGACCTGAAGAAGGCCCGGTCGGCTGAGAAACCGCTGAAAGAGAGATGAACGAATTGGTTGTCCACTACTCCTGCATGAGTCCGAAATCCATAAAAAGCCTGCTAGAGGGAGCGCGATCCTTTTTAGGCACCTTTTCATTGCGGAGCCTGGTCAAAGATTCTGCATTCTCTTTGGTTTGATTTGAAGGATAACTATCTCCGGCACCCGAATTTTAAGGGGACATGGGTTCCTATATCGAGGTATTTCTATGACTTTGGTTTCAATCTTGCCGTTCGGTAACATGCAGCTCCGTCCTTTGCGGGAGAATTCGACCGAACCGGCCCTCTTGCCACAATGCCGACTCCCCATTTCAAGGGGATGCTGGTCGGCCGATTGAGGAGGCCTGGTGGCTCCCCATCATGAGCCGGGTGGTTTCGATCTCTTAAAGACAGAAGTGTCCTCTGCCACCCCGCGCCTATGGATCAGCCCCTCTGCCCTCTCACTCTAGTCGTTTCTCTTTCTCCGGAAGAGGCCTGCATGGAGCGAGCCTTTGAGACGGTTGCTAAGCAAGTTACCCCGCCGACGTAGCGAGAAGAAACCCCGATTCCCCTCCTTCTTGACATCCAGTAATATTTTGAAACAATACTTTGTAATGCATACTTTCATTTTCTGTTTTATGTCTGGTTTAGCACTCAAACTCTGTTCTCCCTTCATTGGGAGTTTATTTTGCTTTTAAACTCTGTTGCCCCCTTGCCGGGGTCTTTTGTTGTGAATGGATGAGATTCTCCCTTGGCCGGGAGTTAATATTTCGTTTATCCAGCGTGTCCTCCCTTGCCGGGAGTTTATTTTCATAGCTAATGTTTATCCTCCCTCGCTGGGAGTTAACTTTTGACAAATATCTTTTATCTCCCTTGCCGGGAGCTTTCATCTGCATGTATGTCTATGCCCTCCCTTGTCGGGAGTTGCATGCTTTTTATCTCGTGATTTTCGTGCTGATTTCTCTGCATATTTTTCAAACTGTCTAGCTCTTTTAGCTGTTAGCTTGTATGCATGATCGTAGTATTTTAGTGATAAGAAATTTTCGACCAAACAAAATATTGAACCCAAGGGACTAGGAATGAAGTGAAGCCATGAAATTGCACTTTTTCGAGAATTATAGCTGCTAGTCAAGATTGCAAAATTAAAGCAAAAAGAAAACAACACAATTCCAACAAGAAATTAAACAAAATAAAAAGCAACAAGCACCAAGGTTGAGATAGTAGTGCTCGGGTGCAAATCACCAAAGACTCGTCAATTTAAGATCATCAACAATCAAGTGTTCATTCTAAGAGGGATCATAGGGATAACCAACAAATAATTCAAATAAAACCGTACTTGATAAGCCTAGGTTCTAAATGATCGATTAAGCACGTAGGAATGTAAGAGATGGCACTCTCACCCTCACTAATTACAAGCAACAACAAGTAATCAATGTGCCTTAATGAGGTTCTAATTAATCAACCAAGTATCCTTGTGTTAACCAAATATCCACTTCAATCACTTAAGCAAACCTAACACCTATGCATCAATTCAATCAACCAAGTATCCTTGCATTAATTAAATCAATAGCACAAGATCAAAGCTCACCTTAGCAATTAAATCATACAAAGCATCATTAAGACAATTAATCACCTCAACAAATGAACACCCAATCATCAATTCACCAAAATCAACTCATCAAGGGATCATTACACCCAAGCACATATGAAATTTAGCCAATCATGGCTAATTGAAAGAAACCCATAAGCAATAAGTAAACAGAGAACATGAATAAGCCGGAATTAATACACAAAACTTGATATAAATGGTAGAAGTCACCTTGATGGAGTTTAATACAACTTGTTTGATTCAATTCTAGCTGCTATTGCTTTTGAAAAATAAAAATCTACAAAAATATGAAGAACACCTAACACCGTGTGTTTGTGTGTCTGGAAGGATTCTTGAAACTAACTTAATCCAATGTTCTAAGGGTGTGGAATGCCTTCTAATGCTGATAAGAGAGAGTATATATAGTGGGTAACAAATGGGATATCTTACTTTGCTAAATACCCCTTAAGAAAGTCTAATTTTCGTCCACAAAATTGCAAAACGCGCATAAAACGTCACACTACGGTAGTGACTCGGGCGATGACTCGGGCGAAGTCACTTTTGGTTGCCCGAGTCACTTCTCTCCGTAAAATAACTGACTCGGGCTGCTCGGGATGTGACTCGGGCGAGTCGGACGTGACTCGGGCGAGTCACTTAGCTGTGCCGAGTCACCTAGCCACGTGAATCTTCCAACTCGGGCATCGTATTTGGTGACTCGGCCGAGTCAGGGTGGCTTGGCCGAGTCGCAGCTACGTAAACATCATGACTCGGCACGTAATATGTGACTCGGGCGAGTCACTTTGGTTCTCGCCCGAGTCACTTTGCTCATATGCCACCTCTGCTTCGTTTGTTCATATCTTCTTCGTGC
Source organism: Paraleonurus japonicus (assembly GCA_030762865.1). Classification (NCBI taxonomy): domain Eukaryota; kingdom Viridiplantae; phylum Streptophyta; class Magnoliopsida; order Lamiales; family Lamiaceae; genus Paraleonurus; species Paraleonurus japonicus. The sequence continues at coordinate 22,218,262 of CM061060.1, read as the reverse complement.
GAACTCCGATTTCCCGATTCTTGTTGCTACGCGACCCTCTTCCAGATCTCTACCCAATGGTCTAAGACACCTCTTCATAGTAATTGATTTGATTACCTGAATATCTTCTCAAAGTTGACTGTTTCCTGCATAAATGAACTTCGTCACACATAGCCAATTTGAGAACACATTAGAAAGCAAAATACAATCAAATCAATGCAATCATGCACTAAAAAGTCTATACAAATTCACCCTAATCAAATTCCCTAAACTTAAGGTGTTGCTCGTCCCGAGCAACGAAACACTAAAACACAAATAAGGGTGAATTTTTGCAATTATGTCACACGGCACGAAGATGAAAATAAGATAATAGACTCATCAATGATCACAAGCATTCAATGCTACTCTCCACTAACAATCAAAGGTTTCATGTTTTGACAAATGCAAATTCAAATGCTCACTCTATGCTCCTCTCAAGGAGTGTTTCACTCACTCTCAAGTGTATATGGGAAATGTAAGCACTCAATCATCAATTCACAAAAATACACACCATATGCTTGCCAATAGACTCAATCTCAATCATCAATTTTGTGTGTCAACTATGAATCAAAGAGGTCTTTTTCCAAGGTTGTAGTGTAAGATCTTTGGATTAGGTGGGTGAATTTAGGAAGAAGTGACTCACAACTAGTAGAGCAAATGAGAGTTGATTAAGCAATTCAATACACTTCATCTCAAGTCTCAACAATCATACTCTTTCTTTTCTTTTTCATTCTTTTCAAATGTAATTCACCACCACACTCCTATGAGTCTTTCTTTTTCATTCATGCTCAAAATTGAATTTCTCTTTCTCATTTTTCTTTCATTTTTACCATTCAATTTTTTTCTCTCAACCTTCTTTCTTTTCTTTCTTCTTTCTCACAACAAACTTATCAAATCATACCACCACACTTTTTTCTTTTAACTTCACTATTCAATTGCCAACAATCATGTTCTACTAATCATATGGACAAAAAGCTCATAAAGATAGGCAAAACGGCTTTAATTTCACAAGCTTGCCAAAGAATAAAGAATTAAGGCTCTAATTGGCTTACTAGGGAAATTAATGTCAATGGTAGGGTAGAATTTGGCTAAGTAGTTTTTTAAACCAAACAAGGCCTCTAATCATTTTCATAGATCAACACAAAATTCAACTTCAACTAGTCTAGAGGCAAGTTCTAGCATGCAAAGTCACAAATGATGCACTCAACAAGGAATCAAACCGTTTAACGTGCACGATTCAAATAGGCTCAAAAGCTCACGGGTTTAACAATTAGCAAAAAGAGTAAGCACCATCCATCACACTCATCTTCACAAACCCATTTTCATGCTAGTATTGAGCAACACATCAACTCATATCACATCTCAAAGCCCATATATCCATCAATCAAAGCATACATGCCATGTACATATTTCCAACACATCTCCCTTCTCATATTTCCACAAAAATGCACTCAAAGATAGGCATGCAATCCACAAATAAGCTCAACTTTACAAAAAAATCACACAATTTCTCATATCAAAATGAGAGGCAAGTTGGTGCAACGAAAATGGTATACTAACACACCCCCAAACTTTTTATTGCCAAGCAATTAAAAGTTTGGTAAGATAGTTAGCCAATTAAGTTGCACACAACTACCCAAATCAATTGACAATCACAAGTCTTACAATAATCCAAACACATCAAAATATGCCACCAAGATGAGATTAAAACGAACAATTCACCTAAGAAAGATAAAAGAGTGAAAGAAGTGTAACAATATAAGTACAATCCAAGAGTTCAAGAGTAAACATTAATCAACAAAAGACAAGGAAAGAAATCTTCAAACTCTTGCATCAAGAAGGAGGAAAGCCCGGAAAATGTCCTTGTGCAACATGCCATTCAAACATAGCACGCTGCATACGGAGCTGCTCGTCGCTTGATATCTCCATTGCCGCCACTCTCTCCGTGAGACTCCTCATGTTGTTGTTCATTGTACGTACACTCGAAGTCAGTTGTTGCAGTTCTGTTCTTCGTACATAAACATGAGATGTATCCGGATAAGAATGAGGTGGCTGGTCCGGTGCATCCTCGTTCTTGATGTTGTGCTTCCTTATCTCGTCTCGGTGCTCGCTTGAACTCCCTCTTTCTCTTCTTGGTCTTTTCTCCCTTCTTGCTTCTTGCCCTTCCGGCATTCCCTTAACAATCTTCGATGGGCCTCCGTACCCAACCACCAATTTTCCTCATTAAATACCGTGAAGAGAGTCGGGTTCGTGAGTGGGAACCTTCCACCTTCATGCATCATGAGACACCAAGTATTTCCTACTTGCTCAATGATATTCATTCTCGCCAAAGCCCGAATGCTTAACTTGTTTTCGCCACTGAATTATTTCATCTTCCTCACTTGGCTCCCATCCATAATGCTCTGCTATCAAGGTGATCGAGTCCTCCTAGAGCGCAGTTTTTATCTTGTATTGCCGCCCCACTGTCCCATAAAGTAAATACCAAAATTCGGAGGAATTATATTCATCATGCAATGAAGAATATACAATTCTTCTTTCCTCACGGTTCCACATTCATATCGGGCAAACACGGTATTAGATAGGATCCTATGCACAAGCCAAAAACGGGATTCCGAATGTTAGAGGCTTTGGCTCTCTTAGGGTTGTAAGAGCAGGAACTTCCAGGAGTGTCGTTAGAGATGCGATCCCACATCCTTTCCAGATCAAATTCATTCATGGCTCACGAAGGACGCTGCTGAGACTTTCTTTCTTGTACAAAAATCTCATTCATTTCTTCTCGACTCGTAGTTCTTGAGGTGTTGCACAACTGGAATTGAGCTTGAAAGGGACTGCATTCGAATCATTTTGAACCTCTAAAGTACTTAGCATCTCTACAACTGGACTCAAGTAGGTATCTCGAGGACAATGATAAGAAGTTCTTCCACCCGATGTTAGCAAACAAGCTGCTCCACCTCTTCTTGCAAGCCCAAAACCTCCATTTGCCTCTCTATCAAAGAATTTTGTGGCCTTGAAATTGGTTTGTATAACTTCAACAAAATTCTCTGCGTAGACCTCCCTATTGGTACCAAAAGTGATCCCGAAATTTTCGGGCCTTTTACCACATTTTCCAAAGCAATATGCATTCATACCCTCTTCAAGCTAAAAGGGCCCTGATTTCTTGAAGATGAACCCACTCTTGACATTTTCCTATACAAACATGATCAACTTAATCATTAAGACAACTCAAGGAAACTCAATGCCAAGACTTTACAACTTCATATTCACTCATAATCAATTAATCTCCACAAAACAAAAAACTTCATCTTGGCAACAATGTAATTCACAACAATTCATTCAAAATATGAGAAACTCCTCCATAATCAAATCATTCCCAACATCATGAGAATATTGCACCATACTTCAAAAGATTTTTCATATATCTCATTCATCCACAACATTCATTCCAAATTCACCAAAAACTCATTCTCATCCCTAATTCAATTCAACTAGCATGTGACTTGAAAAACAAAATTGGACAAATAATTGACAAACCCATGCCATATTAGCACTCCCCATTATCAATTAATGCACAAATTCATCAATTTCATCCAAATTCTACTCAAAATCACAAACTTCAAATTAACCCTAAGTTCATGCCCAATCTCTAAAAATTCAATAAAAGAGAAGAGAAAAGTGAGAAAGGCTTACCTTAGTAGATTAGGAATGAGAGGAAAAATCACTAGAAGGGTTGCCCGAGTCAATTATACCCGAGTCACACAATTTCAGCGTGAGATATGGACGAGCGCGCTCTGCTTCTTTCTTCCCTTTTTCTCTTATTTTGACCGATTCTTTTTAGTGGGTGGTGTGTGAAATTGTGTGTTGTGTGTGTTATATATGGGAAGGGGTTAAAGTGGGGGTGTTTTTGCAATAGATGAACTACGGGGGACCAAAACGCGAAATAAAAACGTACTGCGCACGCGACTCGGGTGGGTCAAGCGTGACTCGGGCGAGTCTGTTTCTTGGTTGCCAGTCGCTTCTCTTCGCAAACATGTGACTCAGCTGGATAAATCTGACTCGGCGAGTCGATTTGATTGCCCGAGTCACCTCCTTTCGTAAATCATCCAGGCTCGGGCTAGACATATGTGACTCGGGCGAGTCACTCTTCGATTGCCCGAGTCGCCACCCTTCGTAAAATCCCCGACTCGGCCTAGGCATAGGTGACTCGGGCGAGTCACTTCGTGCACCGCCCGAGTCACACTTCTCATTTTTACGAATTTGACTCGTTTCTCCCCTTTTTTCACCACTCTTCCCGCATCATGTTAGTTCAATCCCAACAACAACACAACACAATTATCAACTCATTAGAACACACAACACACCCAATTTTAGTGCGACACGATTATGAAAAGCGAATACCCCCAAACTTTTTCATTGCTACACAATTAAAAATTTGGTAAGAAAGTATTTCATATGAGGCGTGCACTAAAATCCTGTGAACCATACACCATTCATCAATTATCATCAAGTCACACCCACAACTACAATTCACAAGGAGACAACAATTCATATCAAAGACAACCCGGCAAGGGTGTGCGCTGTGCAATGTCAAAGTGCTCAATGTAAACAAAACAAGTATATTTACCAAAATTCACCCTCATTGACTCAAAACATGCACCTCTAACACTCCTATGCCTCCACCACGTACCACTTCGTCCCCTCAAGCATGTAAGTTTCCACACGGTCATTAGCAACTCCACCACCTAACACAAACCAAACACACTTATTGAAAGCGAAAACAAACACGAAACAAAGAAAATAAGAAAAGGATGGGTTGCCTCCCATCTAGCGCTAGTTTTAACGTCCTATGCCGGACGGAGCGTGAGTTGCTCAACTTTCCTCTAAAAATTGCTCATCCACAAGGCCAATTTGAGAAGGTACAAGGTAGTGCTTGATTCTATGACCGTTAACAACAAACTTATCACCTCTCTCATTTATCAATTCAACGTGGCCATTAGGAAATGCTTGAACAACCACAAACGGACCACTCCATCTGGACTTGAGTTTTCCCGAAAGAGCTTCAATCGGGAATTGAATAAAAGCACTTTCTCACCTTCCTTAAACTCCTTTCTCTTGATCCTTTGGTCATGCCATTTTTTTGTCATCTCTTTGAGCAATTTAGCATTTTCATAAGCATCCTCCCTAAATTCTTGAAGCTCATGGAGTTGCAACATCCTCTTCTCACCACACAAACCACTATCCAAATTCACTTTCCTAGTAGCCCAATACGCCTTATGCTCCAACTCCACCGGTAAATGACATGCCTTTCCAAACACTAATTTATAAGGAGACATCCCAATAGGAGTTTTGAATGTCGTACGGTAAGCCCACAATGCGTCATTTAACTTCTTAGACCAATCCTTCCTTGAAGTGCTCACCGTTCTCTCCAAGATCTTTTTAATTTGGCGATTAGACACTTCGGCAAGTCCATTTGTTTGAGGATGGTAAGGTGTGGAAACCTTGTGTGACACTCCATAACTAGTTAAAACATTAGCCAACAATTTGTTCACGAAGTGGCTACCCCCATCACTCACCAATGCTCTTGGCACACCAAATCTTGCAAAAATGTTCCCCTTTAGAAACTCGATCACGGTTTTGGCATCATTGTTCTTTGTTGCAACCGCTTCAATCCATTTAGAGACATAATCTACGGCTAGCAAAATGTACTCATTGCCAAAGGAATTAGGAAAAGGTCCCATGAAATCCATGCCCCAAACATCAAATAATTCAACTTCAAGCATGTTGTTCAATGGCATCTCGTCCCTCTTCGATATGTTCCCACTTCTTTGACACTTGTCACATCTCATCACAAAATCTTTGCAACTCTTGAACATTTTTGGCCAATAGAAGCCCGATTGAAGAATCTTAAATGTGGTCTTTTCCCTCCATAATGTCCTCCATAAGGTGATGAATGACAATGAGTCATTATACTCTCCCATTCCTCTTGAGGCACACATCTTCTAATAATGGAATCAACCCCTTTCTTGTACAAGAAGGGATTATCCCAAAAGTAATCCTTCACATCCTTCAAGAATTTCTTCTTCTCATGTGGTTTCAAGTCATAGGGCAACCTTCCTACTACAAGATAATTAGCATAATCCGCGTACCATGGCCCTTCTTCTCCATCCTCCTTGATTTTGATAGCAAATAAATGCTCATCCGGGAACTCCTCTTTCACTTCACCCCCTTCCTCATCATACCCTTCATCATGCTCCAACCGTGACAAATGATCGGCGATTACATTTTCACTCCTTCTTATCATTGATATCCAAGTCAAATTCTTGTAGGAGTAGAATCCACCGGATAAGTCTTGGCTTAGAGTCTTTCTTCGTAATCAAATACCTTATGGCCGCATGGTCGGTGTAAACGGTGGTTTTCGCACCTACTAGGTAAGGTCGAAATTTATCCACCGCATACACCACCGCTAAGAGCTCCTTCTCCGTTGTAGTGTAATTGAGTTGGGTAGAATTGAATGTCTTGGACGCATAATAAATGGCTCGAAACTTCTTCTCCCTCACTTGTCCCAACACCACACCCATAGCCCAATCACTAGCATCACACATCACCACAAAAGGCTCCTCCCACTTTAGTGCCACAAGGATAGGCGTAGAAATCAATGCTTCCTTTAAAGCCCCGAAAGCAAACAAGCAATCATCATTAAATTCGAAAGGAACATCTTTCTCAAGCAAATGTGAAAGAGGTTTAGAGAGTTTGGAAAAATCCCTTATAAATCTTCTATAAAAACCGGCATGTCCAAGGAAAGAACGGATTCCCTTGATGTTTGTGGGTGGAGGGAGCTTCTCTATGGCCACAACCTTGGCTCTATCCACTTGAATTCCTGCATGAGACACATGATGGCCAAGAACTATCTCATCCCTTACCATAAAATGACATTTTTCCCAATTTAGGACGAGGTTAGTTTCTTGGCACCTCTTAAGGACACTCTCAAGATTAGCTAAGCACACATCATATGAACATCCAAAACTGAAAAATCATCCATAAATACCTCCATCACATTTTCAATCATATCATGAAAGATAGACATCATGCAACGTTGAAACATTGCGGGAGCGTTACACAATCCAAATGGCATACATTTCCACGCATACGTTCCATAAGCACATGTAAAAGTAGTCTTCTCTTGATCTTCGGGGCAATCATGATTTGATTGTACCCCGAATAACCATCGAGAAAGCAATAAAATGCATGTCCACTCACACGATCCAACATTTGGTCCATTAAGGGAAGGGGAAAATGGTCTTTGCATGTAGCCTTATTCAATTCTCTATAATCTACGCACACTCTCCAACCGGTCGCTACCCGTGTAGCAATGACCTCATTGGAGTCGGCGGTAATCACCGTCATCCCTCTCTTTTTACTCACCACATGTAAAGGAGATACCCACGGGCTATCACTAATAGGAAAAATCATACCGGAATCAAGGAATTTAATCACCTCTTTCTTAATCACCTCTTGAATTAAAGGGTTAACCCGTCTTTGAGGTTGCACTATAGCCTTACTACCCTCTTCTACCCATATTTTATGCATACAAATAGATGGGTTAATCCCTTTCAAGTCATCAATACACCAACCCAAAGCACCTTTGTTTCTAGCTAGCACATGCAATAATTTCTCAAGTTCATTAGCACTTAAAGTAGAAGAAACAATCACGGGGTACCTCATTTCTTCATCTAGATAAGCATACCGAAGGTGATCGGGTAGAGGTTTGAGCTTGTCCTTCTTTTCCTCCAATTTAGGCACCTCTTCTCCTTCTATCTTCAAGGGTAGAAATTTGGGTTGCCCTTTCCATTGATCACATCCCTTCAATTTCTCATCAACTTTGCCCCTACAATCATTAGAAATATGCAAAGAAAATTCATTAGACTCACCCAAATGTAATGCATGCAAATTTCTATTTAAGAACGAATATGAATCAAGAGACAAAGATGAGTTTGAGAAATCTTCCCATTCATCTTGAATGACCCCGTAATTAAGCTAACGAAGCTAACACTCTCCGCTTGGTCATTCTTCTCCAACGTCTTGTAGATAGAAAACTTGATCTCCTCATTGTTGAAGCACAATTTAAGCTCTCCATCTTTCACATTGATCATAGCCTCCCCGTTGCAAGAAACGGTCTTCCCAAAATGAGAGGCACATCTTGATCTTCTTCCATGTCCAAAACCACAAAGTCCGCCGTAAAGATGAAGCGATCTACTTTCACAAGCACGTCCTCAACCATTCCTCTAGGCCTCTTAATTGATCGATCGGCAAACTAGAGTGTCATAGAGACCTCATTAATATCACCGAGATCAAGCCTTTTGTAGATAGAGTAGGGCATAAGGTTTATGCTTGCTCCAAGATCACATAACGCCCACATTGTATCACTTCCACCAATTTCACAAGGAATGGTGAAACTCCCGGATCTTTGAGCTTTTGTGGCACACTCTTTTGGAGCAAGGCGCTACACTCCTCCGTCAAACTCACCGCTTTCATGCTCTTGGAGCCTCTTCTTCTTGGAAATCGCATCTTTGAGGAACTTCATGTAGTGTGGCATTTGTTCCAAGGCATCGGCAAAAGGTATGTTGATGTGAATCTTTTTGAAGATTTCTAAGAATTTAGCAAATCTTTCCTCCATCTTTGCTTCATGAACCTTTTTGGAAAAGGAGGTGGAATCGGTGTCTTGGGCACTCCCCATCTATCACAAGGCACATGCTCCTCTTTTCTCTCAACTCCTTGGCCAATTTCCACTTTGGAATTCGAGTTGAACACTCCCCTTTTCGAGCACCTTTTCCTTCTTCTTCATCAAGGCTTCGTCCTTCTCCTTCATCATCCCTTTTTCCTCCTCATCTTCATTAAATCTTTCAAACTCATTTTCTTCCTCTTCACCACCCTCTTCTTCAATCTCTTTCTTCTCATGAGAATTCTCCCTTTCAAACTCCCCTTCTCTCGGCATTGATGGTCCATCGTACTTAGTACCACTTCTCAATAGAATTCCCTTGCATTGCTCTTTTGGATTCACCTCGGTATTTGAAGGAAACTTCCCCTTATTTTGCAAATTCCCCAAAGTGTTAGCCAATTGACCCATTTGGAATTCAAGGGTCTTGAGTTGGTGACCATGTTGAGAAATTTGGCTCCCAAACAAGCTTTCCATTTTATCTAGCCTTGCTTCTAGCTTAACATCTTTCTCTTCCGTCTTCTTGATCAACAAGGCTAACAACTCATCCGTTGACGGTTTCCCTTCTCCATTAGGCGGTTTAGCTCCCGGATCAAATCCGGGTGGGAATTGTACGGCGGCCTTAGGATTTGCATATGAAAAGTTTTCATTCTTCCGGGTATTTGAGTTGTAGGAGTTGTTGCCTTGAGCAAATTGGCCTCCTTGTTGAAAAGAAGATTGATCTCCTTGTTGAAAAGGGGGTCGGAATTGCCCTTGATTGAATTGCTTCCCTCCTTGGTAGCCTTGTTGATATCCTCCTTGTGGTTGCCTTCCCATATAATTTACATCTTCACATGGCCCAACTTGATTAAGAGCTTGCCCATCTTGCATCATTTGAGGAGGAGTGACATCTCTTGGTTGGTTGGCGGTAAGTGAGCTCACCTTATCAATAAGTGTCATCATCATAGACTTCATTAAGTCTCCTTGTTCCACATTGGCTACTCTTTGATTTGGCACTTGATTGGTGTTCCATTGGGAGGCATTGTTGGCTACACCATCTAAAATCTCAATGGCTTCTTGTGAGGTCAAGAATAAGAAGTCCCCCTTAGCACATGCATTCAAATGTAATTGAGATGCTTTATCCACTCCGCAATAAAAGAAGCTTATGGTTTGCTCCTCCGGAAGCCGTGTTGGGGACACGATATCAACAAATTGTTGAAACGTTCCCATGCATCCTTTATACTCTCCTTTGGCTTTTACTTGAAATCGCAATCTCATTCCTTGCTTGGACGGTTCGAGAAGGAGGATAGAATTTAAGCAAAAATTTTTGACTTATCTCGTCCCAAGTGTGCACGCTTCCCGGCGGTAAGGTTTTGCTAAGCCATTGCTTGGCCTTTCCCGTGAGGGTGAATGCAAACATCCTCAACTTCTTAGCATCCTCGGTGACACCATTGAACTTCATAGTATCCGCCAACTCCAAAACCGATCCAAATGCTTGTGTGGATCATCTATCCCATCTCTCCCCTCAAATTGATTTTCCATGAGAAGCTTGATCATAGCTGGTGCGATCTCAAAATTGTTAGCTTGGATATTCGGCCTAGCTATCCCATCGTAATATTCCCGTAATTGAGGCTCAAAATAAGCACGAATGGGTCTACCTTCCCTTTGAGGTGGGGGATTTTGTGGGTTTTGATTGTTAGGCAAGGGTGGTGGTGGAGGATTGTATGGAGCAATGTAATTTTGGTCTTGATATGGAGGGTATGGTGGATATGGAGGTGGGTATGGATATGGATTTTGGCCTTGAATTGGAGGAGGTGGATACGGATATGGATAGGGGTATGGGTAAGGGTAAGAATTTTGGAGATTTGGTAGATTTTGATGCACCATCTCTTCTCTTTGAGGTTGGGCACCTCTCAATTCTACATGGATGCCTTGAATATTTATCTCCCCTTCTCCTCCTTCATTAGCAACCCTCCCTATGTGGGGGTGGATCCCCTTCCATTTCTCTATCAAAAGTCCTTCGATTCCTTCTCCTTGGTCGTGCTTCGTTATCAATTTTCAAAGTTCAACAATACACCTACCAAGAGAAACCAAGTATCAAATTCTCAAACAAAAACAATAAACAATAAACAACAAAATAAGTAAATAAAATGCCACTAGTAAAGCTATCCAACGAAATCTCAAGTTTCACCTAGACACACTCAACTAGTCCCCGCAACGGCGCCATTTTGATCGTTGTATTTTAGTGATAAGAAATTTTCGACCAAACAAAATATCGAACCCAAGGGACTAGGAATGAAATAAAGCCATGAAATTGCACGTTTTCTAGAATTATAGCTGCTAGTCAAGATTGCAAAATTAAAGCAAAAAGATAACAACACAATTCCAACAAGAAATTAAACAAAACACAAAGCAACAAGCACCAAGGTTGAGATAGTAGTGCTCGGGTGCAAATCACCAAAGACTTCGTCAATTTAAGATCATCAACAATCAAGTGTTCATTCTAAGAGGGATCATAGGGATAACCAACAAATAATTCAAATAAAACCGTACTTGATAAGCCTAGATTCTAAATGATCGATTAAGCACGTAGGAATGTAAGAGACGGCACTCTCACCCCCTCACTAATTACAAGCAACAACAAGTAATCAATGTGCCTTAATGAGGTTCTAATTAATCAACCAAGTATTCTTGTGTTAACCAAATATCCACTTCAATCACTTAAGCAAACCTAACACCTATGCATCAATTCAATCAACCAAGTATCCTTGCATTAATTTAATCAATAGACACAAGATCAAAGCTCACCTTAGCAATTAAATCATACAAAGCATCATTAAGACAATTAATCACCTCAACAAATGAACACCCAATCATCAATTCACCAAAATCAACTCATCAAGGGATCATTACACCCAAGCACATATGAAATTTAGCCAATCATGGCTAATTGAAAGAAACCCATAAGCAATAAGTAAATAGAGAACATGAATAAGCTGGAATTAATACACAAAGCTTGATATAAATGGTAGAAGTCACCTTGATGGAGTTTAATACAACTTGTTTGATTCAATTCTAGCTGTTATTGCTCTTGGAAAATAAAAATCTACAAAATATGAAGAACACCTAACACCGTGTGTTTGTGTGTGCAGAGAATTCTTGAAACTAACTTAATCCAATGTTCTAAGGGTGTGGAATGCCTTCTAATGCTGATAAGAGAGAGAATATATAGTGGGTAAAAATGGGATATCTTACTTTGCTAAATACCCCTTAAGAAAGTCTAATTTTCGTCCACAAAATCGCAAAACGCGCATAAAACGTCACACTACGGTAGTGACTCGGGCAAAGATGACTCGGGCGAGTCACTTTTAGTTGCCCGAGTCACTTCTCTCCGTAAAATAACCGACTCGGGCTGCTCTGGGATGTGACTCGGGCGAGTCGGACGTGACTCGGGCGAGTCACTTTCTTGTGCCCGAGTCACCTAGCCACGTGAATCTTCCAACTCGGGCATCGTATTTGGTGACTCGGCCGAGTCGGGGTGGCTTGGCCGAGTCGCTTGGCTACGTAAACATCATGACTCGGGCAACTGTAATATGTGACTCGGGCGAGTCACTTTGGTTCTGCCCGAGTCACTTTGCTCATATGCCACCTCTCGCTTCGTTTGTTCATATCTTCTTCGTGCGAACTCCGATTTCCCGATTTTTGTTGCTACGCGACCCTCTTCCAACTCTCTACCCAATGGTCTAAGACACCTCTTCATAGTAATTGATTTGATTACCTGAATTTCTTCTCAAAGTTGACTATTTCCTGCATAAATGAACTTCGTCACACATAGCCAATTTGAGAGCACATTAGAAAGCAAAATACAATCAAATCAATGCAATCATGCACTAAAAAGTCTATACAAATTCACCCTAATCAATGCACGACTTAAAACACCAGTAACATAGTACTAGCTTGTAGCGTGAATATGTCCCTTTTCTCTTAGGTTGATAACCCATTCGCTTGCGCGCTCCCCTCTTTTTAGGAGTCTTATGCTTTAGGTTCTTAGATTTTTCCTTGACTTCGTAGTCTAGGATTTTCTCTAGGTAGCTCTTTTAAACTCAAGGTTACCCCCTCTTTAGGTTCACTTTGTCTTTCTCAAATTCGGGTAAGTTCAAAACCCTTCTTTCGGGCTTGACTTAGTGTCTTGGAAGCCTCCTTAGCTTCCTTCTCCAAGATTCTTCTTTTCTAGGTTTAAGCTATCCAAACCCTTTCTATAAGTTTACGCTAGCCAATATCTTTTCATTGGTTCAATTTTCGGGCCTCCTCTTATGAAGCCTTTTTCTCAAGTTTAAGTAACTTAATCTAACCTAGAAAAACCCTCGCTAGGTTTAGGTTAGTTAAGATCTTTCTCTTCTTCGAGATTTCCTCTCTCATGACCCCTCTCGGGCCTGAGTTAGGTTTCTACTTTCTAGTTTCTCAACCCTTCTTAGGTTCTAAGTCTCCCAATCCTTTCTGTAGGATTGGTTTAAACTTTCTCGAGGAGACTTTTATCCAGGCTTGTAGTTTAGCTTTCCTTAAGCACTTTTTGCCCTTGGCTAGGCACACTTTCTAAGGCTAGTTAAATCTTTTGAAGATTCAACATAGTTTCTCTTTGAGAAAACCTTTTCTAGGTTTAGGTCGGTCAATACCTTTTCGCAGGCTTAACTTAAATTTTCCAACTTAGCTTCTCCTTAAGAGACTTTTCTCAGGTAGAACCTAATTAAGGTTCACTTTCCTAGGCTTTCCTCGAGCCATGGTTTAAGTTCTTCTTTCATGGGTCTTATCCTGGTTTCTCCAGAATGACCCTTCCTTTCTTTAGGTAAGTTTATAACCTTCATATAGGCTAAACTTATTTTTACCCTTGTTGAAACCCTTCTTAGGTTTGGATTAGTCAAGACCCTCTTTGAAGGTCTGATCTCGAAACCCTTCCTAGGTGCAGGTTTAGTTGAGCCCTTCTCATAGGCTTGATCAAGGCTTTTCTTAAAGCCTTATCTCATATTTTACATTTAGTCGGTTAAACCCTCGTTGTAGGTTTAACTAGGTCTTTGAAGCTATCTTTTTCTCTATAATGAGTATTTCTTATCTCCCTCGGGTTTGAGTCGTGTCAAGGCTATGCCTTAGACGGGTCTCAAATCCTTTTCGAATGGTTAAACCCTCTCGTAGGCTTAACCTTATATCTTTAGAGCTGTTTCACAGCTTTTACTCTACAAATCTTGTCTAGGCATGGGCTAATCAACCCTTTGCCGCAACAAATTATCTCTCGGTGGATCTAAACCAATTTCCCGAAACTTCGTTGCCTTAAGTATCATGGTCCTTCTCTCTGGACGTAGGTTTAGTTAAACCTTATGGGTTTAACTTTGACTTCCCAAAACTATCGCAGCTTTCAGGTTTTTAAGAACCCCCTCTTTTAAACGTGGGTTCTGGTTAAGCCCTTCTCGTAGGCTTGATTCAGGCCTTTCTTAAAGCCTTTTCTCGTATTTTAACTTTAGCCGGTTAAACCCTCGCCGTAGGTTTAATCTAAGTCTTTCAAACTATCTCTTAGTTTCTTTTCTCATAACCCCTTTCTTGGTTTAGGTTGGTTAAACCTTATCTGCAGGTTTAACCGTCGGTTAAATCTTATCTCGCAGTTTAACTTTAATGTTTCTAAGCTATCTCTTAGCCTCTTTTCTTGTAACCCCTCTCTGGATTTAGGTGGGTTAAACCTTATCTGCAGTTTAACTTGTATGTTTTGAAGCTATCTCTTAGCTTCGTTTCTCGTAACCCTTCTCTCGGGTTTAGGTGGGTTACACCTTCTCTGTAGGTTAACTTTAATGTTTCAAGCTATCTCTTAGCTTCTTTTCTCGTAACCCTTCTCTCGGGTTTAGGTGGGTTAAACCTCTCTCGTAGGTTTAACTTTTAGTTTTCAAGCTATCTCTTAGCTTCTTTTCTCGTAACCCTTCTCTGGGTTTAGGTGGGTTAAACCTCTCTCGTAGGTTTAACTTTTAGTTTTCAAGCTATCTCTTAGCTTCTTTTCTTGTAACTCTTCTCTGGTTTAGGTGGGTTAAACCCTCTCTGTAGGTTTAACTTTTAGTTTTCGAAGCTATCTCTTAGCTTCTTTTTGTTTGATGTGAATTCATTTCGTGAATGCTCATCGTATTTCTCACCGAATGCCTCTCGTGCATTTTATTTATTCATTCAACTTTTTCGCAAGTTATCAATTCTCATGCAATCGATCGTGTGTTGTGATGCAATAGTGTTGAATAGCATGCAATCATATTGTTTCAATCGTGATCAACGAAAGAATAAATCGATAAACTCGTAGATAATGAAAAATCGCTTTCATTAATTAGCAAAAATGGTGTTCCATTGACCATAATCGATCAACACAAGTCAAGAACTAACTCGGCCGGCCTCTTTAAAAACCTCCCTACGGTAAAACCCGGTGGGAAACCCGCAAAGGGGGAAAAAAGAGTACCGGTGGAACGAAATTACATTTTATTTAGAATTCAAATAACATGAATAAAGCAACTCTTGCATAAAAAGAACCACCTACTTGCAGCGAAGCGGTACTTTCTTCAGTGTAAAACCTCTTGGGCAGACATTCCGTGGTCTAGCCAGTTGATTCCCTTCCATGTCTTGTAACTCATAAGCTCCTCCTCGGAGGACCTTGGTCACCTTGTACGGCCCCTCCCACTTGGGATCGAGCTTTCCAATATTTTTCAGCGCATCGCCTTGTCTCAAGACAAGATCTCCTTCTTCAAATCTCCGACTTATGACTTTCTCGTCATAAGCGGCTTTTATGTGACTTTTATACTTCTCGGCTTTCGGGTGGGCGATTTCGCGCTCCTCCTCTAGCATGTCTAGGTTCTCCCTCATTAGCTCCTCATTTCTCCTCCCGGAAGTGGGCTAAATGATGTGTCTCCATCCCCACTTCAAGGTATGACCGCATTGCCCCATACACTAGGTGGAAGGGGGACTCCTCTCGTTGGCTCCCCGGGGTGGTCCGATAAGCCCACAAAATCGACTCCAACTCATCGACTCCACCTCCTCCAGCCTTTGTCGAGCCGGGCCCGTATTCCATTCACAATAGTTTTGTTGGTGACTTCTACCTAGCCGTTGGCTGGGGTGTGCCACCGATGTGAATCTCTCGACAATCTTCGTGTTATCACACCATTCCCATACCATGTTTCCTATAAACCGGGTCCCATTATCGGATACTGTGATTCTAGGTATGCCAAACTCGCAAAGAAATATATCTCCATAAAAATTTAATTATGTTACCTTCTTTGATCCTCGCTAGAGGTACATTTTCGACCCACTTGCTAAAGTAGTCCACCGTCACCAATAGGAACTTCCGCTTTGGCCCACCGCAATCGGGAATGGGCCCACCAGTCAATTCCCACTTCGCGAAGGGACACGGGAATGCATTGTCCCCATCTCCTCTCGCAGGAGGTGGATGAGGCAGCCACGCTTTTGGCATTTCTCACACTTCTTCACCCGGTCTTTGGCATCCTCGGGTCATGGTAGGCCAGAAGTATCCGGCCCTCAAGGCTTTCAGGACTATTGCCCGAGCCCCCGCATGGTCAGCCGCAACAACTTTCATGTATATCTTTGATTACGTGCCTCCCTTCTTGAGGGGATAAACACCTCAAGTAAGGCTGCGTGAAGGACCGCCGGTACATCTTGTCTCCGATCATCGTGTATTGGATTCTCCAATTCTAAGCTTTTCTTTTATCTGGGCAGCTCTCCGAGTTCTCGCAACACTCGGTATATGCGGGTTCTCCAATCATCTTCACTCCGATGACCCCTACCGAGGGAACTGCTGCTTCAGCCTTCTGCAGTCACTAGGGTGATCTTCCTCCCTACAAGATTGCGGAACTCGCCACTTTGAAAGACTATCCGCTCTGGAGTTTTCCTCTCGAGGTATTTGTCTAACCTCAAAGGAACCGAACCTTCCTCGCACTCGCCTACTCGCTGAAGGTAGACTATCATTTTCTCGTCCTTAGCTTCGTACTCCACTGTAACTCGCTGGGTTACGAGTTGGGAATCCGAAAATATGACCACCCGACTTGCTCCCAGCTCGGCGGCCATCTCCGTTCCTCGAATCGAGCCTCGTACTCAGCTCCGTTGTTGGAGGTAATGAACCCGAACCTCACCGCAACTTGTGTTTCCTGGCCCTCTCGGATCAATAATTACGATCCCAGCTCTACAACCCCGCATATACACAGAGCCGCCAACATATACTTTCCATTCTCCTTCCTCCAGCGCACGTGTACCCTCCTGGATGAAGTCGAGAGGGCTTGTGCTTTAATGGTCCTCTGTGGCTCGAAATCCACGCCATATTCTCCCGATTCGATGGCCCATTTGACCATCCTCCCCGAAAGATCAGCTCTCCCTATCACCTGTTTCAAAAGGTAGTTAGTCCAAACAATGACCTTATGTGACAAGAAATAAGGTCATAGCCTCCGGCCGTGACCATTATAGTTAGGGCTGCTTTCTCTATCTCCGAGTATCTCTCTTCCGCTCCTTGAACGAGTTTATCGATGTAGTAAACAGGTTTCTCGGTTGACCCCTCCTCCCTCACTAAAACGGAACTAAGTGAGACCCCACCTACAGAGAGGTAGAGGTAGAGTGTCTCCCGGGATTGGCTTTGTTAACGTAGGTAATCGTGCCAAGTGCTATTTAAGGTCCTCGAACGCCTGCTGGCATCGCTCGCCCCACTTCGAACCTCGGATCCCTTCCTCGTAATTTTGAAGAAGGGATGGCTCCTCTCTGCACCTAGCTATGAATCTGCTCAACGTTGTAATTCTTCCATTCAGTCTCTGCAGCTCCTTGATGTTAGTGGGAGGCTGCATATCAAGCCACCTGACCTTCACCTTGGCGGGGTTAACCTCGATTCCTCATTGGGTCACCATATATCCGAGGAATTTCTCGGATTTCACTCCAAAAGAACACTTGGCCGGATTCACCTTCATGTCATTCCTCCCGAGCACCGAAAAAGCTTCCTCCGGATCCGCCACGTGCTCTCCAGCCTTTCACGCTTTTCACAAGCATATCATCAACATAGACTTCCATGTTCCTCCCTAGCTGGTCTCGGAACATTTTATCAACCATTCTCCGATAGGTTGCTCCCGCATTCTTCAATCCAAAGGACATTCTAATATAGCAAAAAGTTCCACTAGCAATAATGAAACTTACCTTTGGAATATCCGGGGAAAATTTGTATTTGATGGTAGCCTTGATAGGCGTCCATCATACTTAACACCATCCGGTCAATCCTAGGCAAGGGATAATGATCCTTAGGGCAAGCCTTGTTCGGATCTCGAAAATCTATGCACATTCTCCATTTCCCCTTGGTTTTGCCACCAACACGCATTGGGCAGCCGGTGGGAAGCTGGATTCGCTTGACATGTCTGCCTCCAGGTTTCTCGCTTCAACCTTCGTAATGGCATCTTTTTCGGTCCAAAGACCCTTAGTTTCGCTTCACCGGTTTAGCCTTAGGGTCCACGTTCAGGTGGTGCATCGCCATCTCCTCGGGAATACCTGTCATGTCGGAGGAAGAAAAAGCAAAAACATCTCGCATTTCTTCGTAAAGGCTGTTACCAGTGTCTTTCTCTAGCTCGGCTCCAGTGGGCTCCGATCCTTGTTGTGTATCCCTTCTTCTCTGGATACAACTCGACCATCATCGGCTCTTCGTCAGTTTCATTTTTGGAGGATCAATTTCCTCCGTCATCTTGCATCTCTTGGATTCTCGGTCCACCTCCTTGTCTTTTTTTTTAGGCTGCGATGCAGCTCTTTGTCGGCCATCTTTACCGCCTCCACATAGCATTTTACGGATTGCGGTGATCACCAGCCTACTTCACCCACCTCATCGTTCACTGAAACTTGAGTTTCATGTGATATGTTGATATGACCACTTAAAATATATTCAATACTGGCCTACCAAAGATCATGTTGTAGGATGAGGGTACATCAACAATAAAAAAATTTGCCATAACTACCCTCCTCCGTGGAGCTTCGCCTAGCCCCACTGGAGGGTTACTCGACTAAGAGGGTGGGTCGCCCCTCCTGTGAATCCGTACAACACCGTATCCACCGGTTGCGTTTTTATGTTTAAATTCGTCTTCTTGAAGTATTCCAAGAAAATGATGTCTGCCGAGCTCCCCGTATCTACGAAGATCCTTGCTACCGTATATCCAACCACATCTGTTGTGATGACTAGTGCATCACCGTGGTCCTCTTTCTCGTGCCTCCACCCTCACGGACCAAAATGAATCCGAGGTGTATGGATGACCTCCCTCCGATCCACGTCTCTTGACATCTCTCCTACCTCTCTCCCGAGGGTCCTCTCTCCGGCTTTTCTAGCACGGAAGGAGTCTACCTCTCGCTGGACCTCCGACTATCATCTGGATAAGTCCTCTCTCGGGAGGGTCTCTCCTCCTGCCTCCCTTCGATCATCCTCCCTTTTTCCTCGGCTTTGTCATCAGCTTCCTTTATTTTTTGCCCCCTGGAGCTAACTCGATCTCTGTAGAATAAATTCTTTAAGATGTCCTCGCTTGGATCATCCTCTCGATTTCATCACGTAAGTGAAAGCGGTTGTTATTGTCATGCCCATATTCATTATGGAAAGGACAAAACTTATACGATTTGGGCTTCGAGGCCCTGCGGATCGTGTCCATGGAAACTTCATTTCGGGGTGGTCGGATGATACCTCCGGTAGCTCTGCCGGCTCGAGCTTCGGGGGTGTACTTATCAAACGTGGAGCGAGGTCCCGATTTTGCACCTTTCTCCAGCTCCACTGTTGAGCTTTTCTTTGATGATTCTTTCTTCTTTTCGTGTCCGCTAGGTTTAACCTCGACTCTCTTCGCCTTCCTCACTTCCTCCAAAGTGTGACTTACTTCTCTGCTCTCCGTAATAGTTCATCGAACGTCTGGGTCAAGCTTCTTGGCCGGGAGGAAAACAGGTCTCCATCTCGGAGATTGCTAGTAAAAGCATTAATTTTTACCTCGGGGTGGCGGTTGAAACCTCCAATGCCGCCCTGATTGAATCTCTTCATGAAGGCCCGCAGCTTTCATTTTCTCCTTGCTTCATGTTGAACAATGTCAATGTAGCTCTAGGTTGCCTCCTTGCACCGCGAATCGATGCAAGAATAGTTCTCCAAACTGCTCAAGGAGTTGATGGAATTGGGCTCCAAATCAAGCTAAACCACCGTTGGGCCGCCTTGGATAGAGTAGTAAGAAAGACCTCGCACTTCACACCCTCCCCATATCGATGGAGGAGGGCCGAATTTTCAAATCTCACCAAATGGTCACAGGGGTCCGTACCATCATATTCATAATTAAGAGGTTTAAAATTGCTAGGCAACTCATCTTGTAAGATATTCTCAAGAAATTGGCAACTGTAACGGGTCGAGGCATACCGACCCGATTTTCCATCCGATGCTTCATGTTGTCCATTTGTTTCCTCAAAGACGATCTGGTCTTTCATGGCCTCAGATTGGGTGTCTCTGTACCCTCTTCTTGGTCCTCGATCTTGTTTCCCGCTTTGAGGGGCTGTCTCCTTCCCCGTGCGGCTTCCTCCCGACCAGCCTCCCTCGGGCGAGGAACTCGCGACCTCCTTTCTTGGACTCCTTCAGCTCCCGTGGTTTCCTCCTGGTTCCTGGACTCCACCTCTCTCCTTCGTTCTTCTTGATGCTCGCCCCGCCTACTCCCCTAAGTTGGGATCGAGCAGCGGGTTTCCCGGTCCTGGTTCTCCGATCCTTCCTGCAGGTGGGGGTCCTCCCCCTCCGCGATTGCTAGCTACGGCTCGAGCTATCATATCATCCATTGCTCCCGAAGTCGGGCGACGGAGGCGGCTGGTTCTCGCATTCTCTCGAGGCATCCTCTGGCTGGAGCATTGGCGGCTCAGGGACCCCTTCTATAGGGATTCCTTCGAATCGCAGAGGAAGAGGCAGTGGGTTCACCCCTACCTCTCGCGGCAGCCTCCCACTCCTGGATGGCGTTGGCACAGAGTCGAAGCTTTCGTCTCGCACCCACTGTAACAAGTGGTGGTCCTTCGATGTTAGGCACAGCAACAGGAGGCACGGGGTTGGACGCAGCCTTCACCTGCATTGGGTTTGCGGGGTTGTCCTTCCTCGAGCTTGTAATAGTGCAATCGGTCTCATGGGTGTACGTTCATCACCATGAGGTCCTTCTTTCGTATAGTCGAGAAAAGAAAAGTAGTTGAAACTCACGTCTCAGCTCTTTCTTCCCACAGACGGTGCCAATTGATGCGTAAAAACTGACTGAGCCCGTTTCCCCACTGGGTTCCACGTGGGTAACGCCTTTACGCAGCGAGAATTCCTAGCTCTTCTCGAACGTACTCGCAAAAACACGCCGGAGGGTTCTCCGGCGTAGGCATTCCGACGCTCAAGTCGGGTCACCGGAAAAACACTCAAGAAAGTACGTAGGAAGTAGCTAAGTAAGAGTGATAGTTGATTGATACCATTACCTCCCTTCTCGGGTGTGTTATTTATACGTAAGTTAAGAGTAATAACCGTCATCACGGTTTCAGTGGCATTATCCCGCACGCTTCTTCATGATGTCGTGCGTGGATATCTTCTCTCTCAAGAAATCTGATTGTGCCTATGTTTTTCCTTCCTGGATGGAGGTTGGACTCAGTCAATGAAGGAATATAGGAGATATTCCTTGACTTGGGCCTTAATTATCTCAATTACTCGTTCCTTATCACGTTTCTCGGTCTTATCGGATAAATAACCGCTATGGGCTTGGTCAAATACCCGCGTGCTCTTCAAATCTTACCTGGTCCTCACGGCCCACCTGCAGCTAGGTTTGGGCCTCGCGGCCCACCTGTAGTCGGGCTTAGGCCTCGCGGCCTGCATTTCGGTTTAGGCCTCGTGGCTTATACGTAGTTAGGGTTGGGGACTCGTGGCCCATCTCCATACAGCCTCGAGCCTCGTGGCCCACCTCGTAGGTAGGTTTAGGGTAGCCTTATCGCAGCCGATCTCGAGCTCGGGCCCGTCTCGGGTTTACCTTCCTTTATTGAGGGTATTCGGTTACGTCATTGGGCCTGTTGGGCTGGGCGTATTTGGGCTGTTGGGCTGGGCGTATTTGGGCTCGACATTTTTATCCGCATCGGTAATAATATAAATATGTTAACAATGAAATAAGATGAGTAGATGTGCTGGTGCATATATAACACCCACACGTGTATATATATATAGATATATATATATATATATATATATATATATATATATATATATATATATATATATATTAGAGCTAGTTGTAAACAAACAAATGAAATGAAAAAGAGAAAGGAAGCTTACCAAGAACGCAAAGGAGAAGGTTGTATTAGAATTTAGGGATATATCCACAAATTCCAATTCATCTATAAAGGGCCAGAGTAATTAATTAGTTCAGACAAAGAGGGAAAGAGGAAAACATCGAGCTTATTGGTTTGCAAACAACTTACAGGTATCCATCATATTTATATTTTAATTAGTTAAATGCTAGAGTATAAGATATTAATTAGTTTATTAGCTATTCAATTGTTAATTTGATGAAAATTAATTTTGTTACAAATGATTTAATTATGATTTTGAGAGGTTGAAGAATTGGTTATTATCTTGCTTAATTAGAAATTGGTTGAATGAATTGATTAAATAAATCTAGTAAGTTAGATTCAATTACAGTGAATATACTTCAAATTAAAGATTAATTATTTTATGTATTAAGATAGAATATTTTCGTATTATTTATTATTTCACGTATGTTGGCTGAACCTAGAGACTTTAGGGTTATGAAATTATATTTTGTATGTATTGTGCTTAATACTTATTAGAGTATTGCTTAGCATCCCATTAGCTAGCTTTATTTGGAAATCTCTATGTTATATATCTTAAGCTATTAAATATATATTTTAAGGTTATTCGGAATACGTGTTGTACTGTAGGTTACAAGAAAAGCTTGAGGTTTGTAAGATTTAGTATTCTCAAGAACAATGGAAGTTATGATTCACTATGGGCTATTACATTGCATCATTTGTTGTAATTACTACCTTTAAATAATTACTACCTTTAAGCGGAGGGCAATCTCCACTCTTAATCGAGCTTAACATTCAATATTATGATTGTTATGTTAAATTGCATTATTATTCAAGACGGGTAATAACCCGCACTATGTTCAAGTCGGGTAATGGTCCGTACTATATGCAAGTCGGGTAATGGTCTCGTATTATATGCAAGTCTCGTAATGGCCCGTAATATATATGTTCAAGCCGAGTAATGGTCCGTACTATGTTCAAGCCGGGTAATGATTTGTACTATGTGATAAAACTTTAAATGTTCTCATGAGCTTTATTGAAATATTATACGCCGCTTACATGTGCTATTTAGCGTGCAATCATTGATGTTTCCCTCACCGAGTGTATTTTCAAACACTCATCCCCCACAGCTTATGATTTTCTACAGTCAAAGGAGCTCGAGTAGGGTACGAGGCAATGGTTGCATGTAATTTATTGTGCGTTGTTTTTCGTTGTAATCTCAAATGATTATTTTGTAATAGATCTCATTTATTCAATTATAATTTTCTTTAAATAAGTTAACAAGTCAATTTGGTAGCGCCTCGGCTATTATGTGTTATTTTTAAATTTGGGGCGTTACACACTCTTTCCCAAATGACTCTCCAAGCATGAATACGAGCCTTCGGCACAGCCGTCTTGTTCCAAATCAACTTGTAATCCTCGCTCTCTTTCGTTCCTTCCTCAATTTTTCTTCTCGGAAGCTCCGCATACGTTGCTTTTGTTGTGTACATCCCGTTCTTCTCCAACCTCCATCGCCACTCGTCCGCCAATCCCTATGTTGGTTTATAAGACAACAACACCGACAAACAATTATTTATCATAGTAATTTTTTTATCGGTAAATGTTAATTGTTAGTAGTTAGTTCAACAAACGCCCAAATAATTCCAGATTTCTCCAAACTACCTTATAACTCCATTAATTCGTTCCCAAAGGAAATCGAACTGGGTCTCCCACTAAAGTGAGGAACCCAAGGTGGCAGTGGGCTAAGCCCCTGGTTATTTATCATAGTAATTTCTCTCCCTTAGTTCCCTTCTCCATCTCCATTTCCAATGCCACTCTCCCTTCCTTCACTCTCCCATCTCACTCAACTTTGACTCCTTCAATTTTTATTTTTAAATACAAATAGTTAAAGGATATTTCATTAATTAATTTTTTCGAAAACTTAATAATTTCACCTCATTGAGGAACTAGATTGTCTAGAGCGAAGTTAGATAATGTATCAAATTATTACTATCAAATTATTCTCGATTCTCGACGTCAGGACAAATGTCTTTCTTTTTTTTTTTTTATCGGTAAATATTAGTTTGTTTGTAGTTAAATCACCAAGCACTCAAACACTCCAAGAATTCTCCATGCCACCTTATAGCTCCATAATCCGTTCCAAAAGGAAATCGAACCCGGATCTCCCATTAAAGTGAGGAACCCGGTGGCCAGTGGGCTAAGCCACTGGTTAGGACAAATGTCTTTCTAACGGAGAAAAGCCCAACTAAGATTTATTGAGCATATAACACAAACACTGTCACTTTTCACTTGTATATTAGTATATAATTATATCGCTTTTGTTGTATCATTATATTAAGTTAGTTGATGAAGTTATTTACTTGAGAGTAGCATTATAACACAATTATAGTCATATTGAAAATTTATGAAATGCGTAAAAATTGAACTTTATATTTATATTAAAGTCATGACTATTACTTACAATAATAACCCTTGCATTTTTCACTTGTATATTTTCAATTTTAATATATAATTATATCACGCACGGGTCTAAAGAAATCCATTTCACATACCAACTAATCATTAATTTGTTAATGAAGAAAATTCAAATCAAATTAGTATGTAAAAGTAATAATAAAGTTAATCCGTTTGAATACAATTGACACTACTATATATAGTAATTCCCACAAGAATCTAATCATTTAAGAAACATAATCATTACCCATAGATTAAAAAAGAAAAAAGAAAGAAAGAAATTACTAATACAAGAAAAAATATATATATATATATATATATATATATATATATATATATATATATATATATATATATATATATACGTACCCACACAATTGAGCATTATCATAATTATTATAAAGAATATTGTAGATCGATCTGAGCCGCCTCGTCTACGTAAAGAAGAGAAATGAAGTTTATCCCTGCACCTTTCATAAATACTTATTAGTTATAAAGAAGAAAAATTAGTTAATTTGTTAAAGAAGAAAAATTCAAATCAAATTAGTATGCAAAAGTAATAATAAAGTTAATCCGTTTGAATACAATTGACACTACTACATATAATAATTCCCACGAGAATCTAATCAAATTAGTTTATTGATGTTATTTTTAGATTTTGAAAATCAATTTTAAAAAACGATACCTATAACACCTAAACCTATTATTTCACTTTAAATACCATTAATTCTCTCTCCTTATAATTTATTATATTTAAATCATAATTCACATCATCCGACTTACACTCAACAATAATTTAATAATATAATTTCATTCACTCTTACATATTAATAATTAAAGCTAAATTCACCCTACTCAAAAACTAAAACACACACACACACACACATTAAATTTCAAAATTCCCTAAATTTCAAATATCGATTTTTAAAAATCACTTAAAATCCAAAAAAAAAAAAAAATTCATTTAAAAATATAGAGAAAATTACAAATAGGTTAAAAAAATCAAAATTACAAATAAATTCAATGTGCAAATATTTTGTGCTTATATGTAAAAAAATTTGTGCTTCTATATAAAGTTTTTGAATCTATTTGTAATTACATTACTCTTTTGAACATATATATAAATTACCCTAAAATATAATCATATACCCACACAACTGGGCATGATCATAATTATACTATTAAAATATTGTAGATCTCATGAGCTACCTCGTCTACATAAAGAAGAGAAGTGAAGTTTATCTCTGCACCTTTCATCAATACCTATTAGTTCTAAAGAAATTAAATAAAAAGATTTAGATATGGGATTAAATGGCAAGTTGATTTCTGCAACAGAATTCAAAGCTGGAGGATTTGTTTCATGAACTTTTCAGGTACAAGCCTCAGCATATTTCCAATGCTAGCCCTGATAAAGTGCAAGGTTGTGATTTGCATGAGGGTGATTTTGGACATGTTGGCTCCATCATTTGCTGGAGGTACACACATGGTATGTATAGATAAATCACTCTCCACCTTTGCCATAAATTTATTTTTCATGTATTAATGATGGTTGCATTTTTGTCCATAGAGAATGAGCAATCTGCAAAGTGATACTTTTTTGACAATTTTGATTCCGTAGTTTTTTTTTATATATTTTTGTCCCTAGAAAATTGCAGTTTTGATCCAAGAGAATGATAAATTGCGGTTTAGGTGTATCGTTACAATTCAAGTGTATTTTTTAACGGGATTTGTTGATTCACTAACGTGCGCTTATTTTTACGGAAAAATACAAGTGAAATAATTGCACTCTTCAAGAAAAATAACCAATATTATTCAAAAACGCACTTGAGTTGTACGTAATGCATTTGGTATACAAGTGAATAACTCAATATGAAATACTATACATATAGAGTAAATTTAGGGGGCGCTTGGTTGGAAATTCTTCGATGGCAATGGGAATGAGAATCAATATAAGACAATTGCGGTACTTAATGAAAATAAAAGATAGTGAATGACATTATTTTTCTCCTAAATAAGGTAATAATTACCCATTATGATTAATCTTTTTCCCCATCTACAATCATTTCTCCTCAATCATTCACCTAAATACTTCAAGAATTTCTCAAGCCACCTTATAACTCCATAATTCGTTCCTAAAGGGAATCGAACCCGAGTCTCTCACTAAAGTGAGAAACCCGGTGGTCGGGTGGGGTAAGCCACCTGGTTAAGGACAAATATGTATTACTCGTTCTTACAACGACACATACATACATACTTTACAATAACACATGTTTTGGGTACAAGTGTTCATGTTTTGCATTTGCACGAGCTTTTAAAAAATTAAATTTGTTTGATCCGATTTAACCATTTTAAAATCCATAAATTTCTCTATATGGACTATATTTTATGGATCTTTGATACATAAAATATTTTATATAATTCTTTGTGTTAAAAGAAAATATGACTCAAATATCTAAGTGAAATTTAATATATTTAAAACTGTTAGTGTTAAAAGAAAATATGACCTAAATATCAAAGTGATGAAATCTTATTTAATATATTTTACTGTTTCACATATGACCTTCTCTATATATTTAATTGATGAAGTTTAATTGTTTCACATTTGAATTGATCAAGTCGGACATATCAATGTCAAAAATATATTTGAGTTTTTTTTTTTGATCGGTAAATGTTAGTTGTTAATGGTTAGAAGTTAGCTCACCAAGTCTCCTTACAATTCCAAACACTCCAAGCCCTCCTTATACCTCCCACTCCAATTCGTTCCCAAAGGGAATCGAACCCAGTCTCCCACTTAAGTGAGGAGCCCGGTGGCCAAGTGGGCTAAGCCCCTTGGTTTCAAAAATATATTTGAGTTGTAAATATACATTAATTTGACATTATTTTTCACAAATATATAATTCTTTATATGTTTTAATGGTGGAAAACTTGAAATTTATAACAAAAAATATTTGTAATTGAGTCGGCAAGTCGTGAATATACAATAAAATCTCTTGTATATCAAGTCAACCGAATCTACTACCTCTTTAGTATTAGTTTATATAATAAAATCCCTTATATTTTTCTAGCAATCTTTTATCATTAAATTATTCAAACCGAAACACTCTTTTAGTTGTTTTTTTCTTTCACGTTCTTCATTTCTTCTAATTTTTTTAATTTTCTATTTCAAACAAAATTATTTCTTAAATTCATTCTTATGAATTTTATGTACCTCCATTTTTCCCTAAATATTGAATTATACTTTATATTGTTTTGAATCGATTAGTTTGAAATAGTTATAATTATAGTATAATATATATCGTAACAATACATTTTATTTTATTTGTATATATAATTATGAAATTATCTTCACATTAACCCGGATATTTTTTATTTATTACAAAACTTACGAAGGGTCCAATATATATTTTTTTAACCGGGTTCATTAATTGCATTTAATACGTGATGGCGTGCAGTTAAAGTTGACTTCATGGTCAATGGATTGGATCAATTTAATTAATTACTAATTAGCTGGATGGACTGATCTCACCTTGGACTTCCCTATTCAAATTAATTTGTGTATATTGGATCCTGCATATATCTATAAATCTGACGAAAAAAAAATAATTTTTAACCAATTCTTTTTTTCTGTTTTCATTTTTATCATTAGGCAAAAACTTGTATGAGACCGTCTCATGCATGAGACCGAATCACTTTTTAATAAATTGTTATCACTTTTTAAAAAAGTGATACAAATTAGTATAAAAGTGATAACAAATTAAAAAGTAACAAAACTTATGAAAAGTGATAATAATTTATGAAAAAGTGATAACAAATTATGAAAAAGTGATAATAATTTATTAAAAGTGACTGTCTCATGCATGAGACGGTCTCACACAAGAGTGCCCCTTATCATTAACCTATACACTTACCCATTTTGCTTGCTTGATTTACATTTTTAATTTAATCATTAACCTAGCTTTTCTTTTCTTTCATTTACCTTTAAATTATTTGTTCTCCATTTAATCATTAATCCTTGAGCGAAAAAAGGTACGTAAATATTAGGTTTAAAAAGAAATAAAGTTAGGTAAATGACCACATAAAGCAAAAAAGTTATTCACGAGGGAAATGGAAGAAGTGTTAATTGTAAAAGACTAAATAGGTAAATTGCATTTTTGTCCCAAAAATGAGTAGTATTTGAAAATGGTCATCTTTTTTACATTTTTGGTTCTCTAGTTTTTCGACATTTTTAGTTTAAAAATTGCAGTTTTGGTCTAAAAAAGTGAGATAAAATTGCAACTTTAGTTCTATAAATAATGGTTGGGACTATGTTTTCCAAAAAAAGAAAAAAAGGGATAAAAAAGTGTGTGGAATTAAAATTATCGATGAAAAATTATCGAGGCAACCAAAACTACAATTTTTCTAGGACCAAACTATTTAATGTAAACGAAGATTATGCATAAAAATAGAAATAATTACCATGAAATAAGATCACAAAACAAACAAATTAAATAATTATATAATCATATATTAATTGTTTTATGTTAAATTTGTGATGCATAGATGGGAAAGAGAAGACAGCAAAGCAAGTAATTCAATCAATCGATGAAGAGAAAAAATTAATGAAATTTAAGATGCTGGAAGGAGACTTGATGGAGCTCTACAAAATTTTTGTAATAACAATTCATGTAGAGACCAAGGACAACATTGAACTGGTGACGTGGACCTTAGAGTACGAGATGCTTAACGAGGACGTTGAACATCCCATTTCATTGCTCTCTTTCTTCATCGACCTCACCAAAGACATCGAGACTCACCACACCAAACCTTGAATCTTCGAGACTCGTTATGGGCCCTAATTTGTTCGAGTTATTATTTGAACTTTTTAAAAAAATAAAGGATCCTAGTTTGATGTTTTTAAAAAGGACCCTAGTTTGATGATGGTATGTGGAGTGTACTTTTTTCTTTTTTCTTTTTTCTCTTTCACGAATAAGAGTACAACCCTTTGAGGTAGTATACATGTTTATGTTTATGTTTGGAAGTGGTTTTTTTTTTTTTTTATTTGTTCTTTTGTTTTTGGAGTGTATGCCTCTTTCTCTTGTTTTATGCTTAACTGGAAGGAGTTGGTTATCAATTTATACTCTCTCTCCTATAAAGTTAGATTTATAGTTATTTAGGGACCGCTTGGTTGGGGGTATTAGAATTAGGTAATGGAAATGACTAGTGATTCATTCCCATTGATTAATTTTGGAAAGAAAGTTGAACACGAAAAAATTTGAGTGAGAAAAAAGTTGAGCGGAGGAAAAATGAATGATTGTTAAATGATTGATTATAAGAGAGAGATTACGTAATCAAAATAAATTAGTGATTATTTTATTTTTAAATTAATTCCAAATTGTAAATATTACCAAGCATCATCAATGAGTATGATCAATGAGTCATTCTCATTACCTACTTCTATTACCCCCAACCAAGCGGACCCTTAATTTTATACAGATTAAAAAAAAGGAAGTTATATGGTTAAAATATTAAATTTTTGTTTGATTTTTCTATTTTGCTCTTATATAAGTACCTAAATATTAATTTGAAAAATAATTATTAAATATAGATTAACATGTAAATGAAAGATAAATGATACTTTAGAATACGCTATGCTTAACGAGGATGTGGAAATTCCCATTTGATACTCTCTATCTTCATCGACCTCACCAAAGACATCGTGACTCACCACGTTACCAAACCTTGAATATACTAAGGGAAACTTACACTTTTGTCTTATTGAAATATTCTTGAAACACTTTAATCCCTATATTTAAAAGGAAAAAATTGTAGTTTTGGTCCCATGAGAATTTTTCAACGATAGTTTTAGTCTCACGTTCTATTTTGGTCATTTTTTTGCAAAAATAGTTCCCAACTATTATTTTTAGGACCAAAACTGTAATTTTATCTCATTCTCTTGGGACTAAAACCGCAATTTATCATTCTCTTGGGACCAAAACTGCAATTTTCTTGGGACTAAAAATGTCGAAAAAAACTACGGGATCAAAAGTGTAAAGAAAAGGATCATTTTGCAAACCTGCTCATTCCCTTGGGACAAAAATGCAATTTACCCTATTTAAAACTGATCTTTTCTATTGCAGATTTGATCCCAACATCCGTTAGGAAAAAGACAAATTTTGCAATCGATTTAGCAATTTCGGGACCAATTTTGAAACCAAATATGTTAAGTATTTTAAAATTAAGATCAATTTTTTAATTAAAAACACTTATAAAATAAGGAACAAAAATATTTTTGAAATATTCTTATATAATTAAAAGTGTTATATATTCAAGGTTTGTATCAAACCGGTGGCTTAGCCCACTGCCACCGGGCTCCTCACTTTTGTGGGAGTCCCGGGTTGATTCCCTTTAAGAACGAATATTTACCGATAAAAAAAAATTCAAGATTTGTATCATGGGCCCTAGTTTGATCATGGTAGGTGGATCGTATCTTTATTTCCTTTTCACGAATAAGCGTGGGACAAGATCGTGCATGTATTGTTCTTTTGAAGTAGGTTTGGACATTATTTCAGGACTCAGTCCCACTAAAAGTTTCTCATATAATACAAGTGATGTGATGAAAAGTAAAAAAAATAGATAAAAAAGTGTAAAAGTGTATTAAATATATTATTCGAGTATACCAAAAAGGAATGAGAAGGTTTTATTGGGAAGAATCAAAATGAAAAAATGAAAAATTTTCGTTGGAACAGAGGGAATATTAAATTGCATATTAAATTGCAAATGAATAACATATTGGTTTATCATCTTTATTAGAAGGGACCAGTTATATATTATATATATATATATATATATATATATATATATATATCTTGTATTTTATAAGCGGCCCAATAAGAATGTGGTCTGGAGAAGCAGGCCCACGAAAGGCGGCACAAGGATAGGTCCAACCTCCCTTCTTGGGCCTTAAGTCGTGTGGATTAAATCACCTTCTTTGGGCTTCCGGTAAAGATGGGCCCATACTTATGCCAAGGGACGGCACAGGCGGATTTAAAGATATGTTTATGTAGGCCTCATACGGGCAAGCCCAAAAATAACATCCCAGACGAATAATGGGTTTACGAAGATAAAGCCCATCTACTCGAGAGATCGGGAATATTCTTTATTTACGGAGGATTAACCGAAAGCGAGAAAATTGAGGGAGAAGTCATTGACCTCTCCCCCATGCGTCCACTCTCACGAAGGAAAAGGGGATAGGCGCCGGTGAAAGAAAGCGGGACGTGGAGAAACATGATGACTTGCGGTAAAAAGAAAAATACCCGCACTACTACATTTTTCGCTCATAGATATGAGATATCCGTTATCTATGTAAAAATCAATGGTTATCTAGGCGGGGTTATCTATCTTTGGCGCTCATAGATAACGGATAAAAAATCAATTAATATCCGTTATCTATGAAGCGACATGCAAATCGAGTAAGACGCACATAAATAACGGTTATTATCCGTTATCTATTCTTGTCTATATCCGTTATCTATTCTAGAAAAGATAACTACGTATATCCGTTATGTATTAATAAATATATCCGTTATCTATTCTTGAAAAGACAACTATATTTATCTGTTATCTATTAATAAATATATCGTTATCTATTTTAGCAAAGATATGAGAATATATCTGTTATGCTTTACATATATATACATTATCTATTTTATTTTATACATTTTTTTAAAATTATTCAATAATCATTTTAATTCCTAAAAGAAACCAATTAAATTTACTAAATAAAAAGAAAAAAACAGAATGAATTAATTTCATTATCAAATCAAAAGACAATATTCATACAATAATTCTTGTAAAAAAAAAAAAATATTCATACAATAATTCAACAAAATATATGATAACAATTACTACTCGATAACATATAATTGAACAAACCGAGCTCACTTCGACCGCACTTCATCAATTTCACCTTGGTATACGCTTTCTCTGTGAACTACAAAACAAGACATATACATATTAATACTAACTAATCCACAACTAGCTTATTGTGTTATATGAAAAAGAATAAACTTACATGTTGTACATGTAAGTTAACAAAAAAGTTAACAAAACAAATTAAATCATGACCGATAGAAATGAAATTTGTACATCAAGCCAACTGCAATTCCAGTCATTATAGATAAACTTTCAAGTGACTTGTTGCACTAAGAATGCAAGCTATAAATATATATATGGGGAAGCAGAAATCATCCAAATAACTCAACAATTAAAAATCAATCAGTGAGATGATAATTGTTGAATCACAATCACTAATCTATGATACTATATATTTATCACAAAACGTAGTCCTAGACTGAACAACATCACTTGATTATATATAATGAAAAAGCAAGAAACTACTAAAAACCGTACTAGTAAGAATGAATGCAATCCTGATCTAATAAAGATAATTTGCACCATATGTTCTAAAAAAATCAGCCCATATTGAAAAATGCATCATAATCAATTCCGGCTCACATTCAACCTCAAATACTTCAATCCAAACCCAAGCCTAAATGTATTCTGATCCCATTCATTTACTCCAAATACCATCACATATGTAATTAGCAAATGCATGCCTACATTATATCCTAGCATTTTTCAATCATATCTGTAATGTTATAACTTCTTGCAACTTGTGAAAAATCAGTAAACTCTAGCAAAAGAAATATTATTTAAATAGGTAAAAGTACCTAATATTTGAGAAGTTGATAGCGGCGTGGGCATTTTGGATATTTCATTTGAGCAATTAATTAAATAGACTGCATCTTGATTTATCTTGTAGAAATAATATTAGATAAGAAAAAAAAAAGATTATCCTAGTTTATTTAAGCAATCCAGATATGTTCAGATGTGAGTTTAACCAGCGACAAGTTGACTTCAATTAATTCAGCATTTCTCTTTCTAAAGAAGGATATAACAATTTTAGCAACAGAAGCGTACCGATATTCCTCAATATATGAAGATGGAAGCTCTTCATCATTTGCTGGTCTAGCATGTTCACAGACCTGAATCAACATAGCATACTATATGCTGAGCACCAGTATACAATCTTGATCTATATGTTATATATATTCTCATATAGAGTTTATGTCAATGGACTAATAATCTAATTGCAGTTCATTTGCAATTATCATGCTCGTATTCGCATTTCATTGTGCTGATAGAAACACCACATGTATGTGCCATAAAAAATGTAAATATATATGCTCCACAAGTGATTCTATTTTGTGGAATTATAAATCAATCATTTTAAAAACAAAATGCAATCACTTCATTTCAGCCAAAATTAAGCTTATCCTTGATTTCTTCCACATTCCCACATTGTACTTTAACACTAGCGTGAGGAATCAGCACTTTGGTGCTCTTCAACAATTTTAGTCAACCTTGCTTAGCATATTCCATGTTGTCACTTCCTTTCCTTTCTCCATCTTTATCTTCCTTAAATGTACACAATATATCTATTTTCCTTAATAGATATTATAATTGGTACGAGAGGATTAGTCTTTACTCTACTCTAAACTGGGAGTTGGTCTGCATAACATTGTGTCAAAACCTAGTGGCAGCTCATCTCATTAATCACATTTTTAGTCTCTTTACACATCGTTCTTGATTTTACACATTATTAGTACCAAAACCTTAAAATAAATAGTATAATTAAACATTCATCCTAACCTAAACTCCAGGTCAGTGTGAAATGAAGATCTAATCATGATGCCAACAAGAACGAAGCACATCTGTTAATTAAAAGGGCTCATAAACCCTCCCAGTATATGAAAACTTACTTGTTTCACGTGGTCAACTATTGCAACCTGAGCAGTCCTAGGATCAAGATACTCATCCTTATCAACCTCGCTAAATGATGTAACCATAACCTGCTAGCATCAATGATAGGATAGTGAATAACAGACATCAAAACTCAATTCTCTATTTGACATTGCAGAAAGGCCTACTTTAATATGAAAAAATGAGTGGCTAGCAATATTTCAATTACAGTATCAAGTAAAAAACATGCCATCCATTATAAATCTAGTTTATAAGTCAAGCAAATAGATTTCTATTTCTACATCTGTACTAAAGGTTGAGGATCTGCATTGTGCAAACTGGCTAGTATTCCGAGAAATTGAACACCATAAAACAACGCTTGTGTGAGGTAATTACAATCTTCAAAAAGATGTTCCGCCTGTTTCAAGGGAATCAATTTTCAGCCTAATTACACCATATCATGCCACCTCCAATTGAAACCTGACCATTTATATAGGCATTTACTGCGTCCGTTTAATTCAATGGTGCTATCAAGCGAACTTAATTACGAACTAGGATACGAGATTTCTCTTCAAAAGAAAAAAAAAAAAAAGAAAACAATCATCTAATCAACTATATAGCAAAATCTCACAGAGATGTTCAAGCCAACATAATTAGGGCAAAATTATCACACTATTGGCGTTACCTCACCGCTTCTATCAGGTAATTCCAGGCAAATCATGGGGATTTGTTGTAAACCGGAAATGCCTCCGACGCTGCCGTTCGATACAGTCTCTCATTTTGCAAAACCGCCCTCATATATACCCTGCATTTTCGAAAAGAGACATCAATTGTGCATTCATACCAAAAGTGCAGTGTACATACATTTGTACACCCGCCGTCGTTCAATTTCCTGAGAGGGTCGGCGGTTTGGCGGTTACGGTGGCGTTTAGCAGCGGCGAAAAAGGGAGCAGCGTCGTCACTGCGCCGTCGTTCAATTTCCTGATAGGGTCGGCGGTTTGGCGGTAGACCAGCGGCAGAGGCAGAGGCGACCAACGGCGGGGGATTTGGTGAGAAATGACGATGGAGTCTCAGCTAAGGTTAGGGGATTTGAAGAAAAATTCTGAGTCCAATTATTATTAGTTCTCACAGATAACGAAATAGACATAACGGACATAAAATATCTGTTAACTCTAATTAAAACAATTATTAAATTTTGATTTAAAAATAAATTATAATTATTAGATAAAAAAACACAAATAACGGATGTATAAAAAATATAATATCCGTTATCTATGATTAAGAAATTAATTCGAAAATAAATTAAATTGCTTAGATAACGAAGCATAGATAACCACATAAAATTATCCGTTATCTATGAGCGTGTTATAATTTTTTTCAAGAACAGAGATAACGGATACATAATAGATAACGGATTTACAAATCATAGATGACAAATTTAAAAATATCCGTTATCTATTTTTGGTTATCTATGAGAGAAAATATAGTAGTGCCGTAAGTATACATATAAATAGTATATCTCATCCAATACAAGGTACACAATCTCTACGCACTAAAACTTACGTATTAACTATAATACGATTTTCTTGAGTTTTCTCGGTATCGACTTGAGCGTCGGAGTGCCTTCTCCGGCGTATTTTGTAGGTTCTCTTATTCAAGAAGGAGGCGGATTAAATCGTGTCATTCGAATTACCCGCGTCACCTTCCAGGCGGAAAAATAAAGGTACATTTTTACGCATCATTTGGCGCCGTCTGTGGGAAAAAGAGAGTTGAGGCGTGAGTTTACGCCGTTTCTAATTTCTAAAACGTGATCACCATGGGAGGTGAGCGAACATCGATGAGGCCAATCGCTCTAGTACCAAGGCAAGGAAGGTGCGCTTCCCGGCTTCACGGAAAAGGGAAGTAGTTTACGTCCCTGCATCATCATCGGTCCCACCAAGTGATGGGACACTGTCCCTATCACCTCGGTGGGAACAAAACCCAGCTCCTAAGGAGCCCTACGGCTGGAGATGGGTATGCTTGCCCGAGGAGAAGGGTCGACTTACCATCACCTCCTCCTCGGATTCGATGGAATCCCTCTAGCTGAAGAAGCTAGGAATGTCGGACATGAGAATGTATACGTGGCGATTCCACTTGCACGGTTTTACCAATGTAGCACCAACACCCGCTACTACTATTGCTTTAACCAGGGAACAATTGGAAGAGATAGTAGCGAGCCGTGGAGAGAGCCATTGCAGAGGGAATGCCCCGTCTCGCAAGGGAAGCCGAGAGAGCCGGGACTGTACGCACCCAATCCCAGCCGAGCAGGAGCAAGCGAAGGAACATCATGATGAGAGGAGACGAGAGTATGAGTCCAAGAACCAGGAGGATGTCCCCGGACCGGATGGAGGTCGTGAAAGGAGGATGGAAGCATCACGGGGAGACCCGCCGACGAGGAGAGACCGGGTGGGAAAGGAGAAGCCGCCCGCCTCGGCGAGGAGGGAGCAAAGTTGAGGATATGGAGGAAGAAACGGGAGATACCCATTAGAAGACATGAACAAATAGATGAAGTCTCTTAGAAGACAGATGGACTCGATGAAGCAGCGGATGAACAACCGGGCTAGTACATTTCGGCCGGTAACGAGTTGTCGATTTTACGAAAATATTTTACGAGGATGAGTTACCTACTAACTTTAAGCCGTTAAATTATGAGGATGATGGCACTCTTGACCCATATGATCATTTAGTTAGATTTGAGAATTCGGCCCTCCTCCATCGATATGGGGAGGATGTGAAGTGCGGGGTTTTCTTAACCACCTTGTCGAAGGACACCCGGTGGTTCAGCCCGGCTTGAGTCTAATTCAATCAGATCCTTTGAGGAGTTCAGTGAGCTTTTCTCCACCAGTTTACCCAAGTGCAGCGACAACCAAGAGCCACACCGACCCTCTTCAATATGAAGCAGAGAGAAAGTGAGAGTCTCCGAGCCTTCATGAAAAGGTTCAACCTAACAGGTGGAGGTGCCTACCGCCACGCCCGAAGTCAAAATCAATACATTCACTAGTAATCTCCGAGACGGGGATCTTTTTCCTCCTGGCTAAAAAGCCAAGAAAGACCTTTGATGAACTACTACGCCGAGCGGAAAAATATGTAACGTTGGAGGAGGTCGGGAAGGCCAAAAGGGTGGAGGTGAAGCCATCTGGGTCGAAAAGAAGAAGGAGCAAGCCAAGAAGGATGCACCACCAGAAGCGAGATAGACCCGGCCGGGTAGGACCAAGACCGAGGTTTGAGAAATATACCCCTCTCAAATTGGAGCCAGCGAGAATTATTGGAGGTAGTGCGAATCATCGACATGAAATTTCCATGGTCGCGAAGTAGAGGTCCTATGAAGCCAAAATCAGATAAGTTTTGTAGATTTCATAATGAATATGACCACGATACTAATAACTATTTCCACTTGAGGGATGAAATTGAGCGAATGATTCAGGCGGGTCACTTGAAAGAATTCATCTATCGTGACCGACCTAGTGGCTCAAGAGGGAAAAAGAGGAAAGATTCGGAGATGAAGGCGGAAGATAAAGGGAAGGCACTTGAAAACGAGGCGGGAAGATCGACCCATCGTAAAAGGGGGCTGATCCAGATAGTAGTAGGAGGACCGGCCGAGGGAGACTCATTCCGAGCTCGAAAGGCGGGAGAAAGGACCTTGAAGAGGAAAATAGAAGAAACACAACGAGAAGGTGACCGGGAAGGAGGTAGGCCGAGGTGGGGATTACTCCCGCATCCACTTGAGACTGAAGATGGGGGTGACGGGAAACCCTTGTAGTGATGCACTAGTTATTACTACTTATGTAGTCGGGTATACGATGCTTTGAATATTTGTGGACACGGGAAGTTCGGCAGATATTATCTTTGTTGGATTGTTTCGGGAAGATGAGCTTGAACGCCCGAGTGGCCGGTGGATACAACCTTATACAGATTCTGAGGAGGGCTATTCATCCCTAGGCCGAGTAACCCTCCATGTGGGGGTTGGTGAAGCACCCGGGAGGCGGGTAATGATGGTTAATTTCTTAGTTGTAGATGAACCTTCATCTTACAATATGATTTTGGGAGACCTATATTCAATATGTTCCAGGCTGTTATTTCTACTTTTCATATGAAAATAAAATTCCCGGTAGATGATGAGGTGGGCGAGATGGTGGCGGACCACTTGCGGTCAAGAAAGTGCTATGTTGAGGTTGTCGAGAATGGCGGATAAGGAGTTCCATCGTGGCACGGCTAGGACTAAGGAGGGAGATCCGGAGGCCAAAAATGCAAGATGTCGTGAAGGCTGAAGGTACAAAGATAGAGGCGAGACGGGAGCTCATGATGGTGGAGTTGTTTCCCGAAAAGACGAGGTTTTACAACCAGAATCGGGGACCGGTTGAGACCCCGCCTCATAGAAGACTTGATAGCTGCCTTGAGGAGGAACGCGGGCGTGTTCGCCTTTTCTCCCAAGGATATGACGAGGATCGGAAGTAGCAATACACCACCTTAATGTGGACCCAAAAGCCAGACAGTCAAGCAAAAACTTAGAGTATTCGGACCGAGAAAAGGGCGTGATAACTAAGGAGGAGGTCCAAAGGCTGCTGGAGGTAGGACATATTAGGCGGATACAATATCACTTTGGTTGGCGAATGTCGTCTGGTAGAGAAGCCGAGGCGGGAAATGGAGGATGTGTGTGGATTTTAGGGATTAAACAAAGCTTGCCGAAGGATCACTACCCGTTACCTCGGATTGACCAGTTGGTGGATTCCACGTCCGGTTCGAGTTGTTTAGCATGATGGATGCGTACCAAGGCTACCATCAAATACAAATCCTCCTGCAGATATTCCCAAAGTAAGCTTTATCGTTGCTTGTGGAACATTTTGCTATATTAGAATGTCTTTTGAACTAAAGAATGCGGGAGCCACCTATCAATGCATGGTTGATAAAATATTTCAAACCAGCTAGGAAGGAATATGGAGGTGTACATAGATGACATGCTAGTAAAGAGCATAAAGGCGAGAAGGGCACGTGGCTGACTGGAGGAAGCCTTTCGAGGTGATTCGCAAGAATGGAATGAAGTTGAACCCGGATAAGTGCTCCTTCGGGGTCAAGGCAAGAAAGTTCTTAGGGTATATGGTTACCCAACGAGGAATTGAGGTGAATCCGGCCAAGGTGAAAGCGGTCTGGACATGCAGCCCCCTACAAACATTAAAGAACTCCGAGAGATTGAATGGGAGGATCGTGGCTTTAAGCCGGTTTATAGCTAGGTAGGCGGAAAAAAGTTATCCTTTTTCAAAATTTTGAGGAAGGAAATCCACTTCGAGTGGGGATTTAGTGCCCGGCAAGCCTTTGAAGCACTCAAGCGGCACTTAGCTCAACTACCTATGCCGACTAAGCCGATACCAGGAGAGACTCTTTACCTATACCACTCTGTAGGGGAGGTTTCACTCGGGGAGGAGGGTCGATACAAAAACCTGTCTATTACGTTAGTAAGCTCATCCAGGAGTGAAGAAAGATATTACGAAATTGAAAAGGCAGCTCTTAGCATAATGGTTACGGCCGGGAGGTTACGACCTATTTCCTCTCACATAAAATTATTGTTCGGACTATTATCTCTTGGAAGCGAGGTAATTGGCGAGTTGACCTCTCGGGTAGGATGGTCAAATGGGCGGTTGAGCTGGGAGTACGATGTGGACTTCGAACCAAAGAAGGCCATTAAGGCACAAGCCTTGTCGATTTCATACAGAGGGTACCACTTTGA
Source organism: Paraleonurus japonicus (assembly GCA_030762865.1). Classification (NCBI taxonomy): domain Eukaryota; kingdom Viridiplantae; phylum Streptophyta; class Magnoliopsida; order Lamiales; family Lamiaceae; genus Paraleonurus; species Paraleonurus japonicus. The sequence goes on along the minus strand of CM061060.1, from coordinate 22,178,231 downwards.
CTCAAGAAAGGCGGGAGGAAGAGTGGAAGGTGTACGTGGATGGTTCGGTGACAATCCAAGGATGTGGAGCCGGGATAGTGATCATTGATCCAGCTGGACGGGAGATCCAATTTGTGGTAAAATTTGAATTTCTCACCTCTAATAATGGTGCGTAATATGAAGCTTTAATTAGAGGCGGAGATGGTAGGTGAGTTGGGGCACAACAAGTCATCCTATTCTCGGATTCCCAGTGGTGACACAACAGATCAATGGTGGGTATATAGCCAAAGATGAAAAGATGATTGCCTACCTTCAACGGGTAGCAAAATTACAAGCCCGATTCTCTTCTTTGAAGTAAGGCGAGATACCACAAGTAGAAAATGCGAGCGGATAGTTTATCCAAGCTGGCGATTCTACCCCACCTGGAGGCGGGGAGGGAAGATTATCGTGGTGACGGTAGAATAGGATTCTACAACACCATCGGTTGGGGCAATTGGAGCCGCAAATGATTGGAGGACGGAGATTGTTAAAGCATTGCGAGATCCCGACTCATGCTCGAGGCGGAGAAAGACTTCAAAGATGGAGGATTGATTCACAATGATTGGAAACAGTGTGCAAATGAGCATTTACACAACCCTACGAGGTGTGCATCGACATGGAAGGCGGTATGTTCTTAAAGAAATGCATGAAGGATGTTGCGGCTGACCATGCGGAGTTTTAGGGCAGTTGTTAGAAAAGCTCTAAGGGCTGGCTACTTTTGGCCTACAATGAGCGAGGGATGCTAAGGACCAGGTAAAAAGTGTGAGAAGTGCCGGAAGCACGGGTCGTTGATCCACCTCCTGCGAGAGGAGATGGGAGCAGTACTCGCCTTGCCCATTTGCAAAGTGGGGGATTGAATTGGTGGGGCCTTTCCCGATAGCAACAGTCAAAGAAAATTTACGGTGGTCGCGGTGGACTACTTTAGCAAGTGGGTCGAAGCTACGCCATTAGCTAAGATCGATGAAAGTAACATTATCAGTTTTCTATGGAAAAATATATGTTGCGAGTTTGGGATACCTCGGATTTTGGTATCGAGATAATGTGACTCAATTTATGGGAGCATCGATTTGCGCACAGTGCAACAATATGAAGATTATCCAAAGATTTTCTTGGTAGCCCATCCCAGTGCTAATGGCAGGTGGAAGTGACAAATAAAACAATTGTGAATGGAATACGCGCCGGCTGGATCGGGCTGGAGGAAGGTGGGTGGAGGAGCTGGAGTCCGTCTTATGGGCCTACCGGACAACACCCGGGAGGCTACGGAGGAGTCCCCATTTCATTTGGTATATGGGGCGCGGTGTCATCCCAGCCCGAGATAGGGATGGAGACCCATCGACTAGCTCACTTCAGGAGGACCGGGATGAGGAAATGATGGGAGAGAACTTAGACATCTTTGGAAGAGGAGCGGAAAATTACACATCCGAAAGCCGAGAAATACAAGAGCGGGATAAAGGCTGCCTATGATAAGAGGGTGATTAGCGAAGGTTTGAGCCGAGAGATTTAGTACTTCGCCAAGCGGGTGCTTTGAAGAATGTCGGAAAGCTGGATCCGAAATGAGAAGGACCTTACAAGATAGTTAGAGTTCGGGAGGAGGAGCATATGAGCTTGAGAATATGGAAGGAAATCATTTGGCCGGAATGTGTGCCGCCTAAAGAAATTCCACGTTTGAAAGAATACCCCACCTCTCTACAAGTAGGCGGTTTTCTCCTTTGTTTTTACTTTTGGTCTTTTGATTTCAGTACAATGATGTAATTTGGTCCTAGTGGTACTCTTTTTTTCCCTGCCTACGGGTTTTCCACGGGATTTAACCGTAGGGAGGTATTTTAAAGAGGCCGGCGTAAGTTATTTGTGACTTACGTTGATTGATTATGGTTAATAGGACACCCGCTATCTATCATTTAATGAAAGGAGTTTTTTCATTATTTTATGAGAAATTTGCTGCTAGCTACAAGTATATTGAATACATGATTAGAGGGTTTTTCGAAAAATCGCCCTTATTTTCAAGACACAAGTAACCTATGATAGATTGATCAAATCCAATTTGAAAAATAATAACGAAGTTGAGAAATAACTTCAAAAATTTTACTAAGTTAAACTCGATTAGTTTAACCGATCGCCTTGAGAGGGTTTCGAGAAGCGAAGATAAGAAATAACTTCAAAAGTTTTACTACGTTAAACTCGATTAGTTTAACCGATCGCCCAGAGAGGGTTTCGAGAAACGAAGTTAAGAAATAACTTCAAAAATTTTACTAAGTTAAACTCGATTAGTTTAACTAACTACCCATAGAGGGTTTACGAGAAACAAAGTTAAGAAATAACTTCAAAAATTTTACTAAGTTAGACTCGATTAGTTTAATTGACTCACCAGAGAGGGTTTACGAGAAGCGAAGTTAAGAAATAACTTCAAAAATTTTACTAAGCGATTAGTTTAAGCGACTACCGGAGAGGGTTTCGAGAAACGAAGTTAAGAAATAACTTCAAAAATTTTACTAAGTTAAACTTGATTAGTTTAACTGACTATCCAGAGAGGGTATACGAGAAACTTAAACTCGATTAGTTTAATTGATCGCCCAGAGAGGGTTTCCGAGAAGCGAAGTTAAGAAATAAGTTCAAAAATTTTACTAAGTTAAACTCGATTAGTTTAATTGACTACCCAGAGAGGGTTTCGAGAAACGAAGTTAAGAAATAACTCCAAAAATTTTACTAAGTTAAACTCGATTAGTTTAACTGACTACCCAGAGAGGGTTTTACGAGAAAGGAAGTTAAGAAATAACTTCAAAAATTTTATTAAGTTCAACTCGATTAGTTTAAGCCATGCCTTACGAGAGGGTTTCCGAGAAACAAAGTTAAGAAATAACTTCAAAAATTTTACTAAGTTCAACTCGATTAGTTTAAGCGACTACCCAGAGAGGGTTTACGATAAACGAAGTTAATAAATAACTTCAAAAATTTTACTAAGTTAAACTCGATTAGTTTAACCGACTACCCAGAGAGGGTTTCTGAGAAACGAAGTTAAGAAATAACTTAAAAAATTTTACTAAGTTCAACTCGATTAGTTTAACCGATTGCCCAGAGAGGGTTTCCGAGAAACGAAGTTAAGAAATAATTTCAAAAATTTTACTAAGTTAAACTCGATCAAGTTTAGCTGACTACCCAGAGAGGGTTTTTTCTAAGAATCGAATTTAAGAAAAAACTTCAAATTCGGCCAACTCACCTAGAAACTTAAAGAAGGTTTACAAGGGCATAGCCTATACAAAGGAGCTTTTAGAGTTAAAACTTTAAAAGAACAAGTCAAGAGAAGCACGGAGTCCTAAGAAATGGCTAACAAAGCAAGAGCTCTGAAAAGAGTACCTTAATCAACTTCTCTAAATTACGCTACAAACACGAGCAAAAGATAAGTATGTCGAATAATGGATCCTATGCCGACAGAGATCCCGGCAAGGGAAAAACTTGAAAAAACACACAGGAAAGCATATGCACATACTGGCCAGGTATAAGTAGCAAAAAGAAAGATAATCATCCATCATTAAAACACCCCCATCGAAGTGGAGGAAAAAGTTCAACATGATATTTGCATAGAAGAAACTAAAATTAAAGATTGTCTCAAGCAAGGAAATAAAAGACTGTTATGGAAATAGAGAATACAGCAGATCGAAGTGGCGGAGAGCTAGGAGGGTTTTATGCTCCAACTTCGGCAAAGATCCTCCCTAGAGCCCGAGTGATACAAGCCTCCTCCCGAGAGGTAGGATGGTCAACAATGTTCGGATATATGGGGTCCTTCATGGGAGCCAAGTGGTTGAGAATCAAATCAAATTTCAACAAAACGGAGATGGCCTGCTTGAATACAGGGAAGCCACCATGCTTCCTCAATGGGCCGCGAAGGATCCCCACGAAAATCGGGAGGAGGAGGAATGGCGGCGAGGGGACTCTCCTTGTCATAAGCACCTGCAAAGGACGGGTCGGATTGTTGTTTAACCGCAACATCAAAACCGTATTCATAAAAGTGTCGAATGTGAGGGCCCATGTCGCCCAAAAAGCTAGCATGTTGGAGATAGGTCTCATGTAGGGAGGTACGGAGAGAATGTAGGAAAGATTGTCCCATCTTGGACATAAAAAGACTGTCGAGGCATTGTCTAGCTCCTTGGAGAAGGGCCTCTTGATGGATCTTAGACTCTTGGAGAGAATAATAAACCGACAAATCAGTCATCTCCTTCTCGGCTGCAATGCGGGCGGACCTCTCCGAAAAAAGTTCTTTCTGAGAGAGTCCATCTCGAGACTCCACCTTTTGATGCGAGCCCAAGACAGAGCATTTTTCTTCTTTTCTCGAAGCCGGGAATTTTCAAGTTCCTGTACCTCGGGAGAGGGAGCAGATGAGAGGAGTTCCATAGGCCTCGAAAGGAGTACCCCAACTAGCAAGGAAGGAAAAGGTCGGATGGCTTTAATGATAAAGAAGGCAAGTTCATAAATAATGAAACTATATCTTCGAGAGTACAGGCGAAGTGACCGGCACTGACGTTTTTGCTGGGTCCGGAGAGAGTTGTAAAAGCTGGTCGCATTCACGAGAAGTAATAAACTCATTTGAAGAACCTAGAGGTAGAAGGCCGAGAGGGTTGAGAATCCACATCGATGGGTTGAGAAGGAATGCCTTGACTCCGACGAGTTGGGTATTTTCGGCGTATGGTTTCCTCGAGGCACCGAATCATGACTAGCTTGACCTTTGTTCTTCCCACCCCATGTCCTCTTCGGGGAGGAGGGGCAGCTTCTTTTCGGCATCGTCGAGAGAAGTAGAAGATATGGGAACGACTTCTATAGTCTTATGCGGCGGGGAGGTGGGACGGAATTGGTGGACTCGGTAGGGTTTACCATTACTTTTGTTAGCCAAGATATTTCTACAACGCGAAGCCACAATACACAAGAAGTCGGATGATGAAACTAACAAAAAGAAAAATAATATATACGAGATAAACGAGTTATGCAAAAATAAAAAGGAGTTACCATCGCCAGAACTAGGGGGATTTTCTTGGGGCTGAATTTGAAAAAGATAGCAGACGAGGATTAGAGCAGAGGTCCTGGAAGGTGGAAGTACCCGAAGGCCTTAACATGAGAGTTTAGTTTGCGCACTACTTGCTGATTTATGGAAGAATGAATTTGTGGTGAGGGAGCAGGGGCAAGGGATTTTTGTAAATCCATTTGCGGTTATTAAAGGGTCGGGGCTCCGGTGGAGATACAAATAAGTAATAGTTCGGCCACTCTTTATTTATATTACCAATCTGCCAAGAAAAGTGCACCGACCCTTAACACGGCTACAAACATAGAAAAAGGGACCGGTAAATTTACAGGTGAATTGGGAAAAAAAAGCAGTCATGTGGGTTTTCCCCATTTCCTTTGATCAAGGCGTAAAATGAAATCATCATACGTATTGCGTTCGGAACAAATTGATTAAGGAGGATTTTATAGAGGTTGGAGATTTGACAAAGGAATTTTGGGGCAGGAAGCCTTAGTCCGGCCTCGAGCGTGCGTGCCAAAACGCAAGGTGAGAAGAGGAGTTCGAGGGTAGGACGATCGTCAGTGTGGGGAGAGAGATATGATAAGAAGGGGGTATCAACCCGTCTTCATGGTAGATCTTTAAATCTTTTTGGAGGAGTCGGGTAGGACCATATAGATTGTCCCAATGAGAGATTTTTTTCTTAGAGAGGAGCGGATAGAGATGAAGAATGGTCGAGTAATGGAGTGATGAGAACTCTGGGGAGTTGGGCATTTCGAGGAGGGTCCTCGAAAGATCGGTAGAAGACATGACGAGAGGATACCCTAATTAAATGGAAAGAGAAAGAAAGCGAGGGAAGAAATGGTGTTTACCCGGGATTGTGAAGGAGATGGAGTGCGCAGAGCGAAATTGCAGGGGCTGTTACGAGGAGGAAGACGCCACGAGAAGAATTCTAAAGATTTCCTTAGAGAAAGTTTGAGGAAGACGAAGTAAGGAAGAGAAGAACGCGTCCAAGAGGAATTAATAAAAATAAAGAAAGGGGTTTTTAGAATTATTGGGATTTGTGAGAGCGGGAAACGATGAGTCACTAAGCTTTTTCGAGAATTCAAAAAGGGGAAACAAGAGGAATAGTTCTTTGGCGTGAGAAGGAAGCCTCACCCCGACCCGACTAGATGCAGGCGGGTAATTTCTTCTTCTACTCTAGCTAGCCGAGATATGACTTGCTAGAGTAGGGGGAGTGGTTGATACAAGATTTTATAGCCGACCCAATAAGAATGTGGCCCGGAGAAGCAGGCCCACGAAAGGGGCAGCCCAAGGATAGGTCCAACCTCCCTTCTTGGGCCTTAAGGCTGTGTGGATTAAATCACCTCGCTGGGCTTCCAAGAAAGATGGGCCCATACTTATGCCAAGGGACAGCACAGGCGGATTTAAAGATATGTTTATGTAGGCCTCATACAGTGCAAGCCCAAAAAATAACATCCCAAACGAATAATGGGCTTACGAAGTTAAAGCCCATCTCACGAGAGATCGGGAATATTCTTTATTCTGGAGGATTGTTGAATCAAAAGTTTTGATGAGTTAAAAAGGGAAGCACGATCGATCACCAACCTTTGAAGAACAACGAGAGAATAAGTTTATAAGATAAGCCGATCGACGGGGTCAGGCACCGACCTAGTCACCGAGGTCCGATAGCATGCTAGTCATCCGAAGACAAGCTCGAACCTAGTCATCTGCAGGAGACAAACATGAAGAGCTCGGACGAGGTCAAGATAAGCCGAGTAGAATAAGAAAGGCGAAGTTTTCACCAAGTCACCTGCAGATGAGTAGGAAGAATCACCGAGGTCAAGAGCAGCTTTCCAAGATTAAGTTTGTTAAGCAGTTTCAAGTTTGTTAGAACTAACTAACAAACTAAGCTGTCTTTTCAGACTTATAAATAGGACTAGATTTTATTCTTCAACACACTTATGCAAGTTTGATTTTTCACACTATTCACTATTGTTTTCACAGAGTATTTTTCAAAAGAGATTTCAAATATTTTCTAAGTGTTTATAGAACACTTCACTTCATATCTTCAAAAACACATCTTATTCTTAGAGTTAGATTTCAGAGAGTTGATTAGATTGTTGAAGAGCTGAAGTTCAAGTTGTAATTTGTAAAGGTTGTACGGTGAGTAAGTAAGTAGCTAGTGAAGACCTTTCTTCAAAGTTTGAAGAAAGAGAGTGGATGTAGGATTATTCATAATCCGAACCACTATAAATCACAGTGTTATTTCTTGCTTTCTTTAATTTCTTTTCAAATTACAATATTGTTAATTCAAGATTAAAGTTCGAGAATCTTAACTAAAATCGAATATCGGCCTTTGCTTTTGATCTTGTTAAAAGTTGAGTTCTCGATCATATTCATTGTGTTTAATCGATGCTTTGAATTGATCTTGGAAAGATTTGAAAAATCTACAAAATCTATTCAAACCCCCCTTTCTAGATTTTGTTCTAGGAAGCTAACTCAAAGTTTTAATCAACTCGACTTTCCGGGACCAACAAGGATTAACCGAAATAGAGAAAATTGAGGAGAAGTCATTGACCTCTCCCCCATGCGTCCACTCTCACGAAGGAAAAGGGGATAAGCGCCGGTGAGAGAAAGCAAGACGTGGAGAAACGTGATGACTTGCGGTAAAAGAAAAATACCCGTAAGTATACATATAAATAGTATATCTTATCCAATACAAGGTAAACAATCTCTATGCACTAAAACTTACGTAGTAACCGTAATACAATTTTTTTGGGTTTTCTCGGTATTTGACTTGAGCGTCGGAGTGCCTACGCCGGAGAACCCTCCGGCGTGTTTTGCTGAGTTCTCTTATTCAAAAAGGAGGCGGATTAAATCGTGTCATTCAGAATTTCCCGTCACCTTCTAGGCGGGAAAAATAAAGTTATATTTTTATGCATCAAGTCTCCTTACAATTCCAAATTCTCCAAGCCTCCTTATACTTCCAACTCCAAATTCGTTTATAAAGGAAATCGAACAGGGTCTCCCACTAAGTACTTAAGGCAGGCAGGAGGTGGCAGGTGAATTTTAAGCCCCGATTTAGAAGGGACCATTTATATATACACTTCTGACATTAATAGATACAATTTCATATTTTTTTATTATTTTAATATAAATATAAAATATCTAAAATATCCTTATTAATTTAATACCAAACTAACTATATCTTCACTTCTCCATCACTGCCACCCTGACAAGCACCTGCCGCTACCATCAATTTAGCATAAAATTTGGTAACCATACTTAAGTTCATATTTAATTAAATGCTTAAATTTCAAATTCAGAAAAAAAAATGGCAACACAATAACCGAAATTTGCAACAATCTTAAGTAAAAAATAAAAATAAAAACAATATCTTTTGGCATCATTTTCCGAATAACAGGAAAAAAAAATCAGCCTTAGTTTTTTAAAGAACAACATAGAAAAGAATATTGATTCGACGAAAAAAATTGATGTTGCATAATTTTTTATATACTCACACCATCCAATTTTAATTAGTCAATATACTTATTTAGTCCGTCCAATTGTAATATGTGTCATCCCAAATAAAAAGTTATTTACTTATTTCTACCCTCACAACATACATTTATTTACACCATTTGTCATTTGAACTCCACACTATTTTCTCTCTCCTATTAATGATTTTACAATAATATCTTACTTTTTATTCCATTGATCTACTTTATACATAAACAACTAATATTTTTTTAAAATAAGTGTCCAAACAATTTTTCTATTTAAAATTGGACAGAGGGAGTACAAAATATCATTTCGTGTGTTGGGATTTTACTAAAATATAAAAAAAATTAAAGATTTCATTGAGTTATGACTGATTCGAATGGAGGAAAGAGGGCGTGAGTAGGTTATGCAAGACAGAGGAAGAAAGAGGGATGAGTTTGGGGCGGGAGTAAAAAGAAGAGAGAGAAAGAGGGATAATAAAGGAGTGAAATAAAAGAATTAGATTTTCTTAAGAAGGATATCCTTGGTTGTTTAAGGGGTCTGTATTTATTAATGTTGAATATTAGAGTAGGTAACCTAATTTAATAAGTGTATTTATTAATAATAGAGGTGTATATAACCGGATCTTTATTAAAATTAATGATTATATACAGTATGTAGAAGTACTAAGAAAACTATAAAAATCTCTCAGGTTATATAAATTTTGGGCAAAAATTTGTAAAATTTGTGTGGGGTCGTCTCTCAGATTCCATTTTGTGAGACAGTCATTTTCATTTTTAAATAAATTATTATTAATTTTTAATAAATTATTATTATTTATAATGTGAAGTGTATCACTTTTTAATTTTATTTTAAAATGATATATTTTACATACATTTTTTGTAATATTGTAAAATTTATTTAATAAAAAGTGTATCACTTTTTAATTTTTGACTTAAATATACATTTTACATATAATTTTTAAAAAGTGATACAATTTAGTATAAAAATGATAAAATTTTATTAAAAATTAGATCCGTCTCACAAAATGAGATTCGTGAGACGGTATCACACAAAACTTACTCAAAATTTTGCGGGTAAAGAACTCGTAAGCTGAATTTGGTTAGAGACGTTATTACATGTTACTTTAGTAATACTTGCAAGAACACAATATAATATTACCGAACTTACTATGTTTCTGGTTAGTTTAATATTATATGAGCAAACATGTAATATTGATAAGATAAATAATATTATCTCTTTGATCCGATCAAATTCGATTTTGACCGGCATTTTTACTCGCGAGGTTTTAGTTTCCTATGTTTATGGGATATTGCACGGTGTAATTATATATAAATTCTTGTGTTCTTTTACCGGTAAATAGCAAATAAATTTGTGATATTTTGATGATATATTAATAACTAGATATATATTTAATTAGACCCGCAAAACTTGTGGGAATGAAAGAAAATTGTATGTATAATAAAAAATTAGATTTAATGTTTCATTATTATTTAAATGTATTTATAATCAAAAGCATTTTTATTACACAATATACTTAAACTAAAATGCAATTCAAATATAAAAATAAAAATAAATTTAAATATTTAGTACTTAACAACTCTATAAAACATTAATGAATTTAGATTTCATGTTAAAAAAACTATACTTGTAATTACAAATTTCAAAATACTTTGTTATAAACAACATTGTTGTATACTTGATGGTCTTCCATCGGAAGAAACAAATCCAATGCATGAATCCATCTTCGTGATTTGACATAGTCATGCTATTGAGCATTAATTAATTATGTTATTTCAATTGTACTTTATTTTGTAATGTAACTTAATTTGACATTGTGACACTTGTTTTAGATTAAATTAACTATTATAACTAATATATTATATTGATAGAATTTGAATTGTTATTTTATTATTTAATTAGATTAAATTATTGAATATGTTTAAGTTTCAGATGAGAGAAAAATGTCAATTTCATACATTTAATTTATGAATTATTAAAATTTGTATATATATATATATATATATATATATATATATATATATATATATATATATATATTGATGCGTAAAAATTGTACCTTTGATTTTTTCGTGCTGAATTCACGCGAATAATTGGAACAAGACGCCTTAATTCACCTTTTCTTGAACGAAAAGACTGCAAAACACGCCGGAGGATTCTCCGGCGTAGACACTCGACGCTCAAATCAAATATCGAGAAAATCCAAAGATAATATGAATAAAAGTACGCAAGTTTTTGTATTCAAGTGATGTGTACTCCTTTCTGAATGAAGTGTATTATTTATAGGTATTGCTTACGGTTATTTCCTCAATTTGTATGTAATCACGTTTCATCATCCTCTTCTCCCCGCCGACGGTTATCTCCTCTTTCATCAAAGTGGCCGCATCGTGGAGAAGAGACGATAACTTATTCCTTAATTCTCTCTTCTTTGGTTGACATATGAGAATATTCCTCACACTTGGGGCCATATAATCATGGATTAATTACAAGGGTACAAGGCCCAAGTGATTCTTACCAAAAACTACAAAAACTTTTTCACATTACCACAAGGTACAAATATTTTGTGAGCTTCCCAATATACTCTTACTTTTGGTTTTATTAATTCAGCTCCCTTAGTTAAATAAATATACGGCTCTCTCTCTCATAGTACACCTCAGGAATCGGGATCCGCTCTCGGCTACGGTTCCTCAAGAACGGCGATCGGTACGTCACATCAAATCGGTGGAGTTTTGAAATATACAGTACAATTTCAAATTCAAATTTGTTGTCTTGATTATATTTCTTACCACAGTCCCTTGTTTCTCCATTTTCCTTGAAAATTGCGTAAAATGGAGAATTCTTTTCCTCCACTTGATCGATGAAATTCTAGGGTTTACATTATTAAGCTTTTGTTATTTGACTCGAAACACTTTGGTTTATCTAGTCGGTATACTCTCTTTGTGGTTTTCGAGGCATTCACCCCGTTGCTCGTGTCTTTGTTGATGGAGCAGAGAATAGTGCTCGATGTGAAATTTCGCGATAAGTGCAAGTTGCTTTCTTTGTCTTGATTCCTCGTTTATGTGGTTCGAATCCTGTATGTGAAACGTGGGATGAACTTCAATCTATACCAGCTTCTTTTGTGTTCTCTGTGGGTAGCTATAACAACACATGTTTAAACAATCAAGATGATTTCTTGAATATGATTTTCTGTGTCGTCATTTAAATTTGGGATTGGTGGATGTTTCTGCTTTCTAGTCAGTAAAGATAATGTGCAGAGTGGGGCCCATAATGGAATTCATTCTTCAAAGAAATCTAAGCATAGTTATAATGGCGTTGATTCTAATAATACTTGCAAGGACTATGGTAAGGGGGAGATTCTAATCAATTTGCTTCCATCCTGTTTATGATATCTGCCCCAGTGTCTTTGAAAACCCCCATGCTTTACGATTCGTGGTCTAAGGTAATGCAAAAGGGTGTTGGGGCTGTTTTCACAGGTGGTGTGGTTCAGTTTAGAGCTGAACTCATCAAGTATTCTACTATTTTGGGATTTAATTTTAATTTTGTGAGGAACGACCGTAAATATGTACATGCTGTTTGTAAAGAACAACAAACCGCCGAATGTAAATGGTTCATAAAAGCCAAAAATCAACCTGTTTCTAATCACTTTAGAGTGTATAAAGTCAATCTAACTCACTCGTGTGTTGGAAAGTTAGTAAAAGATGAAGCCGCACGGTTGTGTCCTAAGATCGTGGCAGAATTTTTCCTCTCGAATGTCCGTAAGAGGCCTGAAATCGGTGGGAAAGAGATAGTAGATCTCATGCAGATTCAATATGGTATTGATATTTCTTATTCCAAGGCTTGGAGAACCATCGAAAGTGCTAGGAACACAATTTTTGGTAAATATGCTGATTCTTATGCTCAATTATCATGGTATTGTAAGGCTATCAATCGAACTAACCACTGGAAGCATTGTTAAACCGGAGTACAACCCTGAATCTGCACACTTTGAACGTGTTTTTGTATCATTCAAAGCATGTTGCGATGGCTTTCGCTTTTGCCGTCCAATGATTTTCATTGATGGGACTTTCATGAAGGGTCGTGCTCGTGGTACTCTTCTTGCCGCCACCGCAAAAGATGGCGATAATGGTATGTTTTGTGCAAATAACATGTTATCGTAATTTAATATTTTTCATGTTATATCAATCATTTTAATATTAATCATTTCTTTGTCGATTTTTTAGTGGTTATTTCTGTCGCATTCGCCGTTGTTTCTTAAAACACCGATAATCGGGTTTGGTTCCTTGAGAATCTTCGTGACGGTGTGAAGCATAAAAGTCGATTTTTATTTATCGGATAGGAATTGCGGTTTAATGTCGACTTTTAACATCGTTTTTAAAGAGCCAGTCCATTTTTTCGCATGTATCATCTATTATCGAATGCGAAGGTCGCTTTTTCTTCCGGTTGGTCGAATCTTAAAAGAGCAAAAATGGGTGAACATTTCAGAGATTGTGCATATGCTCCAAATTTGCGTCTATTTAATGAAAAGCTGGCATTATTCAAAGAAGTCGGTGGGAGTATTGCTGAACAGTGGTTAGAAGATCTCCGTTTGAAAAATGGGCGATTGCGCACTCTCCCAACATTGTTAGATTTGGTGAAATGACATCTAACGCGCTGAATCGTTTAACTCATGGATTAGAGATTCTAGATCCAAACCTATCACACAAATGATAGATGATATAAGGGTAGGAATTTATAGATGGTTTGTGGAAAGGAGAAAAGAAAGTCGGACACTTGGTGCTTTGGTACCACAAAAGGAGGGTTTATGGCATCATCTTACCGATATCGGCCTTGATTGGTTCGTAGGCGAGTGCCCGGATGGGAATTATGAAGTATCATCCTCACCATCAGTTCTGTGAACCTTGACAATAGAATTTGTACTTGCAGCCGGTGGCGGGTTTTAGGCTTCCCATGCGCCCATGCCGTTCTGTAATTAGACGCCACCGTTCATCAGTTTTTAACCATGTGGATGAGTGTTTTTTCAAGTCCAATTACGAAAAGTGTTATGAAAAAGATCTGAAACCTATCCCATGAGACAGAAATGTATGATTGTGCGGATGAAGACAATATCACTATTTTGCCTCCATTCTTTGAATCGTACTCAGGACGCCCTAAGAAATCACGGAATCCTTCATATGGAGAGTGCAGAAAACGAAGGCCCAATTTACGCACGGATGCAAAATGTTTGTCAAGCATGATAGTCTAACTTGTGCCAAGATATTGGAACCAGTGTCTTAACATAAAATGAAGGTAAATTTTGAAGCTGCAGAAATTTTAATGCTAATTATTTCGCATTCAATATCAATCTACTCGTTTTAATACCTTTTTTTTTTTTTTAATTCAGTGCCTTTGCTATTTTCAATTTTTGGAATTGATGGCTTTGATGTTGGGATGCCTTTTGAAGTTGGGATGCCTTTAAAGTTGGGATGACTTTGTATAGTTATTTTACGCCCAATTAGTTGTTATTTGATTATAGGCATCTAATTTGAATTTCGATCTAGTGAAACTAGCGGGTTCATCTCTTTAGTTTCCCTGGGTGAATTTTTGTACCTTGTTCGTTTTGCATAGCAAATGTAAAGCGCCCCTATTTGTGCAATGAAAATTAAAGCAACTTGCTTTTTGGTACCAAAGTATAAATACTTATGCATCTTACATTCTACTTGCTAATCTAGAACAGAATCGCTTTTATAAGTACACTTATAATGAGGATAGCACAAAGAGTTATTAAATTGCACAAAAGCAATGTAGGAAGGGTTACTTGCATAAGTGGTTGAACCATTACCACGGCGATTATCTTGTAATTTTTGCTGCGTAGTTTCGTTATGTGGTGCATAGTTGAAGCATACCCCTGCTCCTCTAGGGTGATGTCCATATTCATAGGCACACACCATTGACACCATCCATGAGTCTCACAAGCTGTTGTAAAGCCTACCAGATTCTTGCTTGATTCTGAAACCTTAATTGTTGTAATGCCTCCACAAATTGGACATGGTGATTTCTTGTACCTCAAGTATTCACTGTGTAACTATTCTGCTAGTTGTTGACATCATCACCAACCTTTATTTGAACAAAAATGCCTTCTCCCAATCTGTTGGCAAGTAAAAATGTCTGGAAAATATCACTGGATATATATAGATAATTTGGGAGTAAGGAAGTATCTCGTTGGCAACGGTAAAAATCCTCTAACGGTAATAATTTTAACGGTCATTTTTTTAATTTTTATACGCAAACTTCATTGTTGCAATAATTTATTTACATGTGCAATTTTTCCCGTGTCATTGCAATTATAGATGCCCGAGTGTAAGCTGTTTTGAAAAAGTGTAACTATTAAGCCGTTATTGCAATTAATATTATTACACACCAATAAATTACGCATCATTGCAACTGCTTTTGTAAATTGTTTATATTCTCTTACCTACCTCTGTATTTATTAACTTTTGAGTTTTGCAACCGTGCTTAAACTTTGCAATTCGATTTTATATTTTGCAATTATTCGTAAATGGTTTATCGATTCATAAAAACTTGCAATCTTTATTAATTATTAACAGTCCGATTTTAAAAACTGAATTTCATTACATTAATAAAACTAACTTCAATTATAACCTTACTAACTAAATTTCATTACATTAATAAAACTAAATATAAAATTACAAAAAAGTTGCTTTTCATTGCATTAATAAAACTACCTTCATTTAAACATATAAAATATAGCAAAAATTACAAAAGCGAAATTCATTACATTAATAAATACTTAACTGAAATTTTAATCTTACTAACTAAATAATACCTAAATAACACCTCTAATTATCATATCCTGCCGGATTCTCCAAGGTGTTCAAACACCGGAACACCGTCCTATAGCCATTCTCCAAAGCATCGCAGCAAATGGGAATGCAATATCCATGCTTTTATGATACATGAATAGTGTTCCCTCTGGTTCCATTCTTAACAAAATCCACTCTTTATCATCATCTCTCGTACAGAGAGGGGTGAATGTGAACAACCTATTATGCGGCACTTGTAGCCAATCCAGTTTCATCACAAATCGAACCTGTATTATTCTCACGAATCCACATAACAAAACCTTCATCCCTCTTACAAAAATTGAGTACGTAACAAGGGTCTTATCATCCAGAGACTTCCCAAAGTGAATTCTCGACTCCAAAAATGACCTTCCAAAGGAATGTTAATCAATTCATATTTTTCGTAAGAAATATCAAATCCACAGATTCCATAATGTTGGCCACGGTTATGAATCGCCAATGCGCTTTACCATTTACGAAGACCTCGTATGTGAGAAAGGGTTTCAAAAGGGAAATCCTCCAAACGTTTCCATGTCTTAGAGTTGCTGTAGAATATGCTTACTTCTATTTTTGACTCATAATTATTAAATAAGCATATTCTAAGCAACTTGTACTCACTGAAGAGCATCATACCCCAATCCAAAAATTACATAACACCACTTACTCAGGCCACGGAAATCGATATCAAACGATGGTATTTTCAACCCGCTCGGTGTCAATGGATTCCCCAAATAGAACTCGTCGTCCTGGTTGCGTAAAATGCATTTATCTCCAGACAGCTTGCTAACGCCTCAAATTTTGAATCAAAGTCGTTTATAACCCTCGTCACAACACCATTCCTCTCGTTTCTCATAAACCAGGAGGATGAAAGCCAAATTCCTCTTGCGGAAGAAACGAGTATTTTCCCAGCTTTCTCATCTCCTCTATGTGCTTCTCCAACACGAAATACTTGCTGGAAATCATGGCATACCAACGCTTGCTAACCGTCTTGAATTGCACGGAGGTTTTGGTGGCACTCTAGAAAGGATTTCCACCATTATCTCCTCTGGAAAAATTTCACCATCACCAGCGATTTTTTAGACAGGGGCCATTTGCTCGAAAAGATTTTTGATCTTGGGTTTTGTAATTTTTGCAATGATGTGCACCGTCATTTCGACCTTGCTTACGAAGATGTATATAAAAAGGTGGAAAACCAAACGTCACAACGAAAAGAACGGAAAAAGGCGCCATTTTCAGTGAATGCTACTTTTATCCGTATTTTAAATATATTTTTGAAAATTATTTGAAATTGTTTCCATTGGTTGTGACGTTTAAACATTAAGAAATAGATTTCCATGTATACCGTATTTTAAATATATTTTTTTTGAAAATTATTTTAAATTGTTTCAATTGGTTGTGATGTTTAAACATTAAGAAATAGATTTCCATGTATAAAATTTCTTGTAATATATCAGATTTCATCTTGTTTTAAAACAATATAAAATTAAATAATTATTAGTTTAAAACAATAAAAATTAAATAATTACCATATTTTAAACATTACTATAAAACAATAATAAATTTACGATCGACAGATTCCTTTTCAAAAAAAATATTATTACATCTTAAATCACAAGTTCATGCAAAACATTATTACATTTTAAATCAAGTTTAATTTTTGAGTTGCCAACATTTGTGAGATGAGTTCATGCATGCACTAAATTTGCTAAAGAAAATAAAACAAAAAAATAGCAGAAAATTATTACATCTTGTATCAATTTTAATTTTTGAGTTGGTATATTTGTGAGATGAGTTCATGCAAGTGGAATTATTTGGCAAAGAAAAGAAAATAAAACATCAAAAACCCAGTTGGAATATTACATCTTAAAACAAGTTGAATTTTTGAGTTGGTATATTTGTGAGATGAGTTCGAATTTGTTTCTACAATATTTAAACGTATAAAAATATAGATAAAAACATTTTAAACAGACATCAAATACAAAAACGAGATTACATCAAAGTTTAATCTCCACAAAACACTAGTTCTGTTTCGTTCAACAATTAAAAGTACTAGAGTACCGAATACGCTTTCATGCATTGAAAAATACCACAATATTCAATTTTTTAACAATTAAACTTCAAATGAGACATGGGATCCATAAACCACTCGACCATTCTTGATCTGTATTGGCGAGAATACGTAATGCGATAGGACCCCCTTTTTGGCTTTACTCCTACTATTGCATTCTCAATATTCATGCAAACTACTACTCCACAATCAACAGATTCTTCAGATTGTTGAAGGCTTGGTTCATGCAATGGATTCTTCCGACGACCATGTAGAAGGGGGTATTTAGGTTGCCCATTTTCCTCGACACCTCTCAGGATCTCCTCGACATACTCTAACCGTATTTTGTAAAATCAAAAATACTTGTAAGAAACACACTTTTTATTCTATTTAAATAATAATAATGCAATTATATTTTAGGTTCTCACCACAAATCTTGATCTGTCCAAATGAACGTCCTTGTTTGAATTCCTCGGCTTCATTGAATTAAGTAACCTCCACTCACCAGCTTTTCAGGTATAACTTCAAAAGAGTCCAAAGTGGTCACCAATCCCAGAATTCTTTGTCATTATTGGGAACAAAAGCGTATTATCATGTCCCAAATTCTTCAGCTTTATCATTAATAAAAGCTGTTCCTATTCTTTCCCGACAGCAGTCTCTTGTTATGAATTAAATCCTACAAACAATTAACATTGAAAATCCTATGTTACTTGATCTGTATACAATGTTACCGTGTGATTAAAACTTTAAAAAGTAATCATACCCAAAGATATGGAAGAAAAATAACAATTTTCGAAGCCCCTCCCTTTCTTTATACTTGTCAAGTAATATATCCGACCAAGCATCAATGACTGCAACAATTTTAAATCAAGTTAATACTGTTCTAAATTAATATAATATTGTATAAAAGAAATCATAAGCAAAAATAGTACTAACCGAAGATGAAATCCTCTCATGATGTAGTATACATAGTATGTCCTTTAAGAAAACCTCTGCCATGGGTTGATGTCCTCTCCAACACACATAGCTTAAAAAATATAAAAATTGTTACGTAAAATATTATTATAAACTACTCAAGAAAGGACCAGAACAAAAATAAGTAAGAAGGTCTTACCCTTCTTTCTTTTCAGTCCACCGTCCTCAATCGTGCCCTTGATATGTTCTTTAGTCATGCTCACAAAGAAGATACTTTTTTCCCATCTAAAATTACAAACTCTTCTTTGAAACTTCTCAAGTTCCTCCATTTCTCGAGTATTCATTTGCGGCGTAATTTCAATTGGTTTCCTATCATACTTCCTTGTTCTCTCTTTTACTTTCAATGCAAGAGATGTAGGATCAACCACCATTTTGCCCTTCCTTTTCCGAGTTTCCTGTCTTATCAACATTAATATCCAATACCAGCGCATCATCAATTTTTATGGTATCCTTGATTTGCATTCTCTCGTGGCAAGCTGCTCATTTTTTTCCTTTCAATATGCAGATCTGCTATTGTTTCCATCCTCTCAATATTCTCGGGATTACTGGTATATACCGAGTTGGTGTTGGAACCGTTAATTCACAAACTTTAGCTTTCAATAATCTGTTCTCTTCCTTCAATGATTGTAACTCCTTTTCGATGGTTGTTATTTCATCTCTATATAAATTATCTCTAAGCTCCTGTCCTCTTTCAAGATTTTATCAAATTCCAATTCTTGATCCCTTTTAAAAATTTCTATTTCTTCCTTCATCTTTTCAATCGAATTAATTTTTTCAAACCAAATCCTTCATTCTTTCTAATTCTTTCTCCAGCTTCGACTTTTTCAAACTCAATTTTCATTTCACAATCCAACTTATCCTACGTGCATCCGGTGTAGGCGCTTTATCTTTCTCGGTCTCCATTACATTTTTTGCATATTTCCTCTTCAATCACCTTTTGTTCAAGAACTTCCTCCTCAATTTTCTCAATTACCTCAGAATTCTCAACATTGGTCAACTCAAATTTATTTTACCCTGTACATGACAAACATCATCTCTAACTTCCACAGATTCTACCATCCGGGCCGAACAATTCTCGTATATCACGTTCCCCATCTTCACGAGGTAATAGTATCAGATTTATTAAGTTCTCGCAAGCACCTTTCCAATATTCTCATTCACTGACAATCTTCAACTCCTGGTTGAGATATAATTAAATTAAAACTTGGGAAATCATCCCGCACGCCCAAAAGATCCTTCTTTTTCTCAAGGCACTCTCTTTTCTCTGAATTTTCAACTTTATCACTTCCTTTCTCCGATTTTTCTTCAATTATAGTACTTGAATCTGATTTCTTGCATAAAACATCCATTCCTGAAGTCAAACTAGACTGATTCTTATCATTATTCACCGTGGTCAATGGAGGTGAAACATCATCCGAAGGGCCAACAGAAAAATCAATATTTTGCCTTTGGCAGTTCTCCCCGATATCATTAATTGGAATCTTACCGCCTGCATGAAGTACAATTATCGAAAGTGCAGATTGACACAAACCAGACGTTGAAGAACCCTTATTATATTTACCAATTGTCAATGGAGTTGACAGATTAACCGCGGGCAAAGAATGTCGTCTTCTTCGATCAAGCCTCATCCTTGCTTTTCAAACTTTCCTCGGGTGAACTTTCACTATCACTTCCGCTTTCGCTCAATCTCCTTTTTCCAATAATTTAACAAAGAGCTAAATTTTTCCTTTTCTATAGCCCTTGGCTTTAGAACAATTCTACGAATCTGTCATTGAGAAAAAAAAACTCCCAATTGGTTAGTGGCATCAAATTAAATTAATTATAAACATTCTAGCAAGGGATATCATATCATACCTTTGACTCTTTTAGCTTACAAAGATCATAATGTTGCAATTTCTTGTTCAATTCACTCAAATCCCATCTAAAAACGGGGAATCCATTATCATTCACTGGTTCAATCAAATTAGTATGCTCGCATAACCGTAACTGTAAAGTAGTTTATTTGGTTAATTATATACACTAAAATATACTTAAAACATATTTTATGTAATGAATATTCTAAATGTAATACTCACAGGAAGTAACATAGCACATCCTCCGACTCGGAAATTTCTTGACCTCTTAATTTGGTTTATCGAAGATCAACAATCAACTTGCACTACCATAGTTTATTATTTGCTGAAATTTATCAAGAAAAACAACAAAGTGCCATGATATTGTTGAATTTTGTGTTGGTGCCAGCAATATTGCTAATAAATAGCAATGCGTCAAACGTGCAACATCTTTGCAAACTGTTTTGGTAGACATCTTAAGCATCTCACTCACCTTATCCAATAAATTATGCTTGTACAACGAGATAATTTCCATTAGATGATTCAATCTCATTCCCAAAACATCTCCTTGCCCACCTAGGTAATTCATAATTATTCCACTGAGTGGAATTTCATCACTTCCACAACTCACCCCAAGAATCAATTGAACATCCCTACTCGTTATCATGAGTTTTTGACCACCCAAAGACAAAACATTTCTTAGAAACATTGAATGTCAAAGAAAATGCTACGAATATCATCCTCGTACTTATGGCACCATTTTTTTAGAACATCATAGTCTCCTTTCATTATACCATTAAACAAGAACCGAGAAAGGTGTCTTCTTTATTTCTTTAAGATGACATTCTCTAAAGGTCAATTCTTTCAATTCTTTCCTGCTTTGTCTTAAAGTTGCTTCTATAATAAGTCGTATTCTTTTTTACAATAATACTTCTGAAATAAAAAAATCATACAAAAAACTATTAATCTATAAAACTTCCTGGAAGAATAAGAATTTATATGATTATCATAACACATACCAAAGCCATTTTTGGGTTTAAGTTCTACATCACCTGTCCTCTCAAGTAGAATCTTCCAAGTAATTCATCTATTGGACCAGCTTACAACTTAATCAATTACTGCCTCTACTACATACTTATCATTTTTAGAGAAAATACGATATGACAACAATTTAACTTTTTTTTTTCTCGTTAAATTATATTATTTTATCATACCATGTTTTTCACTTTACGATTCGGAAGGTATCCTTCTTTCTCGCTTGTTTACTTTCCTCTTCGTAAAAGGCCTTGGTTCAGAATCTAAATTAAAAACCAAATAAAAGTGTAACAAAAAAACAAAAATATATGGAATAAATCAAATATTATAAGCATTCATACCGTAATCAAGATGTTGACCTATCACTTCCACTTTGTTTTCTTAATTTTCTCTTTCGAGAAGGAATATCTACGAAAAATATATCATAATAAAAATACTAAATATTAAGATTTCCAACCAATATTTACTAATATTTTTACATACCGTAATCAAGACATACTATCCATTTTGACTTGAATTTTCCTAAAGCGGTAATAAAAAATTAATAAAATTCAGCAATACATTTTGTCAAAAGCAGATCACGTCAACGATTGACTATAGTAGTTATTAAATACCTTTTAATTTTCTTTTACATACATCGAATCCTCTATTCTTCCGGTCTTGGAATTCATGTAAAACAACAGCAATCATAAAAATGGTCGTGATCTTGGTACACACATTTGTTGCGAGAATATTTACTGATAATTGCAATTTAAAAAGATAGATTGCAAATCACATAATTGCAATCGCTTTTTCAAATATTGCAACTAGGCATAAAACAATTGCAATCCTTTTACAAATATTTCAACTAGGCCTTGACAATTGCAACAACATATAGATTTACGCAACAACTAAACCTACTATGAAATACTTGCAACTAACAACGGTTATAACAAAAAATCGAAATGAATTGTCCATTGAATAGATACGTAAAGATACAATCTAACCTTTCTCAAACTCATCCTTCTTTCTCGTTTCTTTACCGCTAATTTATTGTTCTTCCCTAATCATATCCAAACTCCTTACTTTTCCTTTTCGGTCTCACCATTTCTTCAAAAACAGAACCCCAATAATTTATTAAAAAGTTTTACTGAAATTTAAATTAAAGAAAATATTTAATGAAATTTACTGAAAAAATTACCACACTCAATCATAACATATTTACTCGTCGGTGTTTCTTTGAAAAAAACGTATTTCTTGAAAAAATGATTTTTATTTTTAAACTGTCATTGCAATTTTCGGAGACAAAAGCGACCCCATTCAGCTGATTTTGAAACAAAACCTTACCCTTTTTACTCGTCGGTGGTTGGATAGCCGGAAATAGAAAACCCTAGGTGAACAGAACGTAGGCGGAATCAATTTTCACTGTTTCAAACGTAAAAGGCAAAGATCCTTACTATACCGCACACGAACAGTCGACGAAGAAGATGAAAACTACTCTTACCTGGTTTCTCGACGAAGCTCGACGAAGATGATGAAGATCCTTCGATACCCAGTTTCTCGAACTGTTAAATGTGAATTAAATTGGGAATGAAAGTATATCTCGTTGTGAAAAAGTGAATTAAATGAATTATTAAATTGTTGAATTATTTTTACCGCACATAAAAGTACATTGGGAATGAAAGTATGTATAGTAAATGAGGGGTAAACTTGGAAATCACAATATTATTGTACCTAGTGGTAATGCCAAAAAGTCTTTTGTACTAGAGACAAATGTTACCTTCTATTTTGTACCTAGTGGTAATCCTCCCTATAATCATTTGCCTCACCGACTTTGGGCTTATTTTCCTGGAAGCCCAATTATCCTTGGTTGATATATTTTTAGGCCCACATCACAAAGGCTCATGTTTCCTTGGCTTTGGGCCTTGCTTGATGAAGGCCCATCGGGACTACTTAATTTGGACAGGTTATTTGGACCTCCTTTTTGCCAAATTCACCCCCTCTCAAATATTTTTTTTTTTTTGAAAAATTTGAAAATAGACAAAAATATCCCTTAATAAAATTTCAAGTACATAGATTACTCAATTCACCCCTCATGATAAAAATAAAAGTAGCATTTTCGGATAAAATAACACATAATCGAACATTTTTTTCTCAACCCAACTAATCGAACATCACCCAACATTGAGAGAACAATATCTCCTCACATATTGCGCTCATTTTTTTGGTCGAATGTCGCAACCTACATATGTAAGTATCGTTCATTTTTTTCTATGTTTAAGTTAGCATAATATTTGTGTTTATTTGTTAGTTTTCATTTATATTGGTATATATTATTTGAGTAGTTAATATACAATAGGAACAAATATATGTTGGTATTAGTGTTTTGAGCCTTTCTTTATTTTCAACGCACGAAAAATTTATGTTCGACTGGGTTTTTCAAACAAATGCTATGTGTTCGAAATTTTTTTCCGAACAAACAACATATGTTCGGTAAAAATTTCGAACAAATATGTTTCTTGCAGTAAAATTTTTCGAACACGTGTTAGAAATTTTTCCGAATAAACAACATATATTCGATAAATTTTTTTGAACAAATATGTTTCTTACGAGAAAAACTTTCGAATATGTGTACGATTTTTAAATTATTTTTGTACGGTCAAATGGCGGCGGCGGACGGCAAGGCTCCTAAGGGTGATGACGGATAATGATGGCGATGGGATTCGGCGGTGTTGGTGTGAGTTTTTGCAATAAAAAATGGGAGGGGTGAGTGAGTAATTGCAATTGAAGAGAAAAAGGGTATAATAGGAAAAAGAAGGGGATAAATCGAATCGAAAAGGGGGTAAATTCAATCGGGTGGTGAATTTTGCAAAAAAAGGAGTCCAAATAACCTGGTCCACTTAATTTACATGATTTCGACTCGGGAAGGGAGGTCGGACTTGCTTTTGGGCCGCGCCCTTCGTGGGCTTGCTATAAAATACTACATCATATATATATGTATATATATTAGGTGTTATATATAATAAAATATAAATAAACAGACATATCATTTACGAGTCGTACCTAATTTTTAAAAAATATATATCCATGACCCGTATTATATCGGTTCTGCACTTGTGTTCCCGTGAAATATAGGTAGTAACCGAAAGTAAATCTTATAAAACCCTATCATGATGCTTATATATCGAAAAATTGTATTAATTAAAAAAGATTCTTAAGAGAAATCTATCATGACACTTAATCATGTCGTATTAAATAAAATCCAGAACCATGGTGATTGAAAATGATTTAAATAATGAATCTATCACGGTATTTAAATATTATATTATTAATTAATAGTGAGAAATTTATATGCTTAAGTAAGTGTAAATAAAACTAACTTATTATGACAGTTAAGAATGCTAATAGGTTGATGTTGTATTTATATATACATCGATTTAGCAGATTACACTATAAGAAAATATCATAATAAATTATATGTTAATAATAAGTAACTTATATATAACATTTAGTTTTATGTTTTGCAAAGTTTATATTCTAAAGATTTTTATAAATTTATATATTTGGCATTTAGTTAAATTTAAAATTAAAAAAATATTTTTTATTCTGCTTAAATATTTTTAAATATATAAAACTCGTGAAATTTTATTTTTATCAACTTTGATATTAATCTCTTAATTTTAATGAATTATTTTATAAATAATGCCACATGTATATAAAAGATCCAATCATAGGCAACCAAATGAAATATAAAAGTTAAACAAATGTCATTTGTCGGTTTCACCTGTTGTAGATTTTTTTTTATATCATTTTAAAAAGTAGACTTAGGCCTCACTTGGTACGATGAATAGCGACGCATAAGGACGTATTATGTCTCTCCTCTTCCGCGAAGACGCTATATTCAGCTGCTTGGTACCACCTCTTCCGCCACCACCGACCCGCCATTAATACGTCAACCCGGGCTTGCTCTTATTCGACGACACTCGTTCCCTTCTACACAATTTGTAAGGCCCCGACCCCTATTCTTATTCGAAGGTGACTTCTACAATGATTTTTCTCCGCCATTTGCCACCTCATCAATGATTCAAGGCGCAGTGTTTTTAATTTTGAATTTATTTTTGGATGTTTCTCATTTTGTTCTCTTCTCTGTAGAAAACCCTAGCCGTCGCGATTTGGGGGTAAGTCAAATTTTGCATTGTTTGTCGCCATCGCCGTCACGATTTGGGGGTAAGTTGAATTTTGCATTGTTTGTCGCCGTCGCGGTCGCGATTGTGAAATCGTTTGACGCGTGGCGTGGGTGCTGTCGTCGTCGCGATTGTGAAATCATTTGACGCTTGACGTGGGTGTCGTTGCCGTCGCGATTGTGAAATCGTTCGACGCGTGATGCGGGCGGCATCGCCGTCGCGATTATTGTATCATTCGACGTGTGACGCTGCCGCCGCCGCGATTGGTATCGACCATTACTACAGTTGACGCCGCCGCGATTCTTATGTTATTTCAATGTCATTTTAGGATTACTTTTAATTAACGCAAATTCTTGAATCGCTCGCCGTCGTATTTTCTCACTTTGTTAACATGCGTTATAGGTTCTTTGAAATCTTGAAATTTTTGCGTTATTTGAATCTGATTTTCACTACTC
The DNA here is from genome assembly GCA_030762865.1 of Paraleonurus japonicus. Classification (NCBI taxonomy): domain Eukaryota; kingdom Viridiplantae; phylum Streptophyta; class Magnoliopsida; order Lamiales; family Lamiaceae; genus Paraleonurus; species Paraleonurus japonicus. The sequence goes on along the minus strand of CM061060.1, from coordinate 22,152,358 downwards.
TAGTTTTAACATTCCCGATATGAAGTCCAAGCAACACACTGGTAAATGTCGATCTTGATTTTGAATACTTTGGTTTTACATTTGTGCGGCTTTTTATTTGATTCTGGTTTTGCTGGTTATACACTATTATATAGTTATGAATAGTTTGTCGCGCATTTTGTGGGATTTAGTTGGTTGTGCGATTTTGGTTCACTGGTGTGTGAATTACCCATTTGTATGAATTTAGTTGTTGGCATTTGTGTGGGCTATTCGTGGGTTTACTTCTTTATTGTTTCATTTCTCACATATTCCATTGTTAGATCATTATGGATAACCTTGACTAACACCAAATGTGAGTTTATTTCTTTCTTGCTTTTAATTTCATCAAAAGGGGGAAATTGTTAGATCAGTGTTTTAGTTTTGATGAGTTAAAGTGTATAGACTAGAACTAGCTCATGTAAATAAGATGACCACCGAGTATGTATAGAACACTGAGGTAATAAACATTGGTACTAGGTTGATCGGACTAGGTAAAGCTAATGAAGTCGGTGAAGTCGAGAAAGAGAAGGTCATCTCAAGACAGTCTTGAAGAAGTCATCTGTTGGAGAGAATAATGAAGAGCTCAAGACGAGGTCAATTCCAAATGAGTAGAATAAGAAAGACGAGTCTTCACCAAGTCACAGCAGACGATTAACTCAAGATCAATTTGAAGTCAAGACGGTTTTCAAGATAAGTTTGTTAAACAGCTTTTAGTTTGTTACAACAAACTAACCGTCTTCTGAGCTTATAAATAGGAGTAAGCACAGTTTCAAAAAGAACTATTAGCACTCACAATTCTAATATTCACATTCTATAAGCACTCACAAATTTCTAAAAAGCTTTTAAAAAATTTCTAAGTGTTTAAAGAACACTTCCCGTACATGTTCAAACATATTCCGCACCGTATCTTTTAGTTTCCTAGGTAGATAGATAGTTTGAAGATAAGCGAAGAAGAAGATATTCAAGTTGTTGTAATTGTAATCTCCAGTAAGTAAGTAAGTGAGTAAGTAGTCGAGACCCTTCTTCAAGTTGGAGAAGGAGAGTGGATGTAGGATCATTTTGATCTCGAACCACTATAAACCCCGTGTCTTTTACTTTACGAATTTATCTTTCTGTTGATATTCAATTACTTTAACAAAATTATTCTCAAACCGCTTTAGATCCTTATTAAAAGATTGAGTTAAAATCATTTCCGCTGATCATCTCTGGTCTCTTGAATTGATAATCTAAATTTTGAGAAAAATTTAGATAATCTATTCAAACCCCCTCTAGATTATCTCTAGGAGGTGTACTTAGTTGCTTGTAATTACTCAATCTCGGGACCAACATGATGCATTCATTTGTACTCTATCATTTTTAACTAGAGTGGGTATTGGTGTGGTGTACGTTGTTTCTCTTATTACTTTATCCCTTCAAAGGTCTTTGTAGGATAATGTTGACCGATGATGGAAGAAATTTTTGATTAGGATATTGGTAGAACGGTCATCTCTTAAGAAAAAAGTTATGGTCATGATAATTGCACACATAATTATAAATCAAATCTGCTAGAAGAGTAAGAAGCTACAACATTGAATTAGCTTATAGTATGATAGACGAATTCCTTGACAAGTAGAAGAGTTGAACCGATTGCTTAATGTAAGTGATCTTGATTGTCTATCAAACCTAAGAATGGATAGAAACACGTTTGCACGATTGTGTTATTTACTTGATGGAATTAGGAGACTTAACCCGTAAAAATACTTGGGGGTTGAAGAACAAGTTGAAATGTTCCTAGCTGCTTTTGGCACATCACAAAAAGCAAAGCGTGGTTAGAGATGACTACAATAGGTTTGGTCAAACAATTTCTCACTACATCCATGTTGTCCCGAAGGCTATTTTAAAACCGCATTACCTTTTTTGGTTAATCTCACTCCTGCCTCGATGATTCAACGAATCCGAGATGGAAATAGTTCAAGGTAATAAAAGAGAAATTTTATTTTAAATTCTCGCGCAGCTTAATTCGTTTCAAAATATTGTAATACAAATTGTCCTCATCAATGCATTTTTTCAATACAATAGGTCTGTCTAGGTGCATTAGACGGAACATATATTGATGTTCATGATGGGCTCATTGATAAACCTCGTTATAGAACTCGTAAGGGTCGTATCTCGACAAATGTTCTAGGGGTGTGTGATAGAGACATGAGATTTATTTACTTTCTTCCTAGATGGGAAGGTTCAAAGAAATTGATTCTAGAGTTCTACGAGATCTTGTTTGTCGACCCAACAGATTGAAAGTTCTTTTTTAAATTATGTCCATTATATTTTTAGAAATACATCCCCAAATTATTTAATTGTTACTTTTTACCATTGATTAGGTAACTACTACCTTTGTGACAATGGTTATGCAAATTCAGAGGGTTTTCTCGCACCTTATAGAGGATGCAGATATCATCACGAAGGAATGGGGCCCAATGACCGAACGCCCTACCAATCATCGGGAACATTTCAACATGAGGCATACAAGAGCACGTAACGTCATAGAACGTGCATTCGGTGTCTTAAAAATGCGCTTTGGAATCCTTAGGAGCCCAACTTTTTACCCGATCAAGACTCAAATTAGACTTATAATGGCTTGCTTCCTGCTCCACAATTTCATTCGGTCTCACATGCCTAATGATCCATTATTAATAAGAGTAGACCGTGAGCCACCCATGAATCTGGTTCTCAACCACCGAAATTATTGATACGATAGAGTCATCGGCATAATTTAATCAATGGCAGGAGGATTTGTCTATCTCTATGTACAATGTCCGGAGATCTTGTGTTTAGAATATCAAAATATTTGTTGTATCGAAGAATATTTTTACGTTGTTGGGGGTATTAAACAATATTTTTTTGTTGTATCTGAATTTTGTGGAAATAAAAGGAGAGGTTTTTCTTAGTTTCATAAATGCACCAAAAAATCTTGAAATTTTCACAACATGCAACCAAAAATAAAGTATTGGGAAGTAGAGATTTTGGAATATTGTGTTGATAATGATGATGAATGAAGGACAGGGGATATTGGTTTATGCATCAAAATTTATTAAATTGCTTTTCCAATATCATTTGAATGATGTGCAATTCAACCAAAGTAGAAGGATAAATCCAAAGCACTTGCCCTCATAATTAGTATTAATTTAACAAATCATCGTGGTAATTATTTAATTTAGAAACATTGTTGCATTAGATTTAGTTTTTAAAAGTTATGTCATGATAATCTTTTTTCAGGTTATTCCCCACGCTTTTGTCCACATTTATGTCCACGCGTATGCCTACCGTGTGAGAACTTCATGCTTTTGTTGAATATAATGATTAATTTGGTTTATTTTTGTTAGTGGCCACGTCAAATATATTATTTCTGTTCATAGCCATGCTTCAGCCCCTTGTGACAGCAATAGAGGCTATTTTTGAAAAGTCATGACGTGTCAATTTTTTTTTCAGAGTTATTCCCGTGCTTTTGCCCATATTTATGTCCATGTGTATGCCAACTATGACGTAACTTCATGCTTCGTGTTCCTTTTTGGAGATATGTTTCTTTTGCATCTTTATATATATGTGGGCATGTGTTGTACTAAGCTTCCACTATCTCACTTAAACAAGCAATCCAAACCCTCTCTTTGTTGCAATTATGTCTTCTCAAGAACAAATCTTCTACAATAGAAATTGGACAAAGGGGATGGACAATTGTTTCATTGAAGCTCTTGTTGAACAAAATCAACTAGGCCATTGAGGTGGTCGGTATGAGCTTAACTTCCATGCGGTTACAACCGCACTTGGAAAAGTGAACGAAGATTTCTCGTAAGAGTCTATCTTGGGAGGATGTTGTGGCACGACGGCGGTTCTTGGAGGATCGGTATGACGCATTCCACGACTTGTTGCAAATGGGGGCACCCTCTGGGACACTTATTCCAATGTTGTGCAAATTCATGAAAAAAATCATATCATTTCATGAAAAAGGTTAGTACAACAACACACTAAAATGACTTGTATATGACTTGTATATAACTAATTTAATTTTTTACAAAGACAATAAACTTGTGAGGGCATATCGCTATGAAGGGGAGCCCGAATACCACAACCCGAGAATGTTGTTTGAGAGACTTGAACCCTCTCCAATTCCAGCTCCAGCATCCAGCACCACCAATTCCTAAAGTCATCGAGATATCCGATGATACAGTGAGCTACGGGAGAGGGCGTCCAAGCCGTGTGGTATCGACCATTGCTGTCTCGGATGATAGCGATGATGTTGTATCTCCTCCGATGGGAAACCATCATAGCACTGCTTGAAGATTGTTTGATGAGATCGGTGCTCCTCCTACACGTGTTGGTCGCCATACCATCCCAAGATGCCCTCCACGAAGGCCCCAAAATGCCCCGAGCTCAAGTCATGTTGCGTTGCCCTCTACTAAAGGCTCTCGGGCTTCAAGTAGCCCTTACAAATGGTTCCACTTCGTTGGACAACACACCGACAACCAGAGGTAGAAGGTGGTGGTTGTCACCGTGGTTCTTAGGGCACTTTGTGGTTGTTATAAATCTAGCTTAATTGGTAGTTTGTAAGCTTGCTTTTGTTCATGCACTCTATTGTTGTTGTTCTTTTTCATGCACTTTGTCTGTCCCCCGTTGAATATTTTAATATTTATGTATTTGTGACTTTTCGATTTAATTATTTTATGCTAGTCATTTTAATTATCATGTATTTTTATACGTTTATATATATTTTTATATGTTTATATACATGTGGGCGTAAATGTGGGCGTTTATGTGGGAATAATGCGTGAGCTACCCACAGCCTTTCGAATACAAAATACGTAATCGAAATAAAAAATGTCATTTGTTCATACACATAATACTGATTGGAGTGAATTGATGCATGTTTTTAGGGGTTATTTTAGTGCAAAAAGTGATCAAAAGTGTTAGATTTTGTGCTTAAATGTGTAGAGTATCACTACTTTGCCTAAAAAGTATTACTTGTGAGATATTTGATATTTTTCGTCTGTTTTCAAGTAATTCGGTGGAATTTGGCCAAACCGAGAGTACCGAGCATTCATAGGGTGAAGAGAAGATCGAGACGGGCGAAAATGGGGGTCGAGGCAGAGTCCGGGTCGAGAAAATTCCCTGGACTCGACCCGAGGGTGGTGGCCTAGAGATGAATTTCAAGAAATTGGAGCAAGCTCGACTCGAGGCTCACCTCGAGTTGAGGATCAGGGCAAAATGAGAAATCTCGAGTCGAGGTCTGAAGCTCGACTCGAGGCTGGAGGCAAAATTGGAATAACGTGTTAGCGACTTCAAGGCCTCGACTCGAGGGGCCTAACCTCGAGTCGAGGGATACCCAAAATCAAAAATTTTCATTTTAAGCCCATTTGAGCGGTAACATAGAGCACAATCTTCATAGCTTAGATTAGAGCAGTTATTTTACGCTTTTTGCACGAATTTCTCATTCCATAGCTTAATTCTCATTGTAATTGGATTAGATTGATAGATTTAGATAGAATTTGATCATTTGTACCTTAGATTAGCATTTTGATCCATTAGTTTTTCATTTCCAAGTTGTAATTCAAGTGGTGGAGAGATTGAATTTGAAGACAATTGTGAAGACTCAAGCATTTCTATTTTTGATCATTTAATCCAATTGGTGATGTTCTTCCACTTTTCTCATTTAAATTCCATAATTGTTGTGATTTTCTTTGTGATTTTGCAATTAGATTTTCTACCCATGAGTTTTAATCTTTGCACCATGGGCTAATACTCTTGTGCTTGGAATAATTGAAATTGAGGATGATTTGATTGCCTTATGCTATGATTGTTGATGATTGTGATCAAATGAGTTAGATTGTTCCCTAATTGTGATTCTCATTGTGATTCATACATTGTTATCTCTTTAGATTAATGTTTGATCACCCTAGCAATAGGCGAGAGTTGAGCTAACGTGATCCGGGATTAATCGAGTTATAATTGTGTATGAATGTATGAATTGGGTGCTTCTTAATTGAGAGATTAGTTGCACTAAGGATACTCACATTAGGCATTGTGTGGTTAATGGAGTGATTAATTGCGTGATGGTTTTATGCTTTCCATCTTGGTTGATTTGCAATTTAATTCAATCATAGCTTGTTGATCATTGATTCCTTGATGGATATTATCCCTAGCACCCCAATCCCCATTGAAACCAAGTTACTTGTTTTTGCATATTAGGTTTTGATAAATTGCTTGCCATTGTTTGAATTTTAATTCTTGCATTTGTAGTGTATTTCTAGAGCTAAATCCGTGTTGCAACAATAGTCATAGAGAACTTGTATTCCTAGGGCCTCATTACATACTTTTTCCCTTGGGTTCGATCCGCTTGCCCGGAATCCTACAATCAAATAACGCTCGTTGCCGGAGAATTAGTTTTTGCGCCTATAGTGAGACTTAGGAATTATTTGAAGTGACTTCTTGTTGTTTTTGTTTTTGTATTTTTGTTTTGTTTGTTTTTGTTGGATTTTGATACTTGGATTGGTGGTATTGGAGGTGCATGATTATAAGATCTAGTGGTATTCCACCTTTGCCACTCAATCCGGAAATTGAAGCTACTATTCGAAGAAATTATGGAGAAGACGAAGAGAAGTGATGGAAGGTGAAGAGTTGATGCATGAAGAGAGAGTTGTTGGTGAACCTCATGTTGAGGAGTTGAATGGAAATGGAGAAGGAAGAGTAGAGAATGGAGGAGATAATGGGCACAATTTGCCTTTCAATGCTCAAGTTGGTCCTTATCCTCAAGGGATGCCACCACATCAATTTCCCTACCAAAATTCATACCCCTACCCTCCACAAGCTCACCAATATCCATACTATCCACCTCATCCACAACAATTCCCACCATACTATCCTCAAATGCCATACAACCATGAGCCACGATGTCAAGAGTCACCGCACATTCCACAAGCCCAACCACAACCGATGAATGAGCCATCACCTCAAGGTAGGCCATTGAGAGAGTTCTTTGAGCCACAACCTTGTGAGCATTATGATGGGATAGCAAGACTGAGAATTGAAGCCAATAATTTTGAGATAAGTCCCGCTCTTGTGAGGATGCTTAGAGAGAAACAATTTGAAGGGAAAGATGAAGAAGAGTGCCCTCATCAACACATGGCACAATTTCTAGAGATTTCCGACACCACCAAGTACAATGGAGTGTCCGAGGATGCAAAGAAGCTAAGGCTTTTTGCCGTTACTCTTAAGGGGAGAGCCAAAGCATGGCTAAATTCTCTTCCTCCCGGAACCGTTTCGTGCGTGGGAGGACCTAAGCAAAAGATTCTTGATGAAGTTTTATCCACCATCCAAAACCGTGCAAGCCAAGGAGGCGATTTCACAATTCCGCCCAAAGAATGAAGAGACTATACCGGAGGCTTGGGAGAGGTATGGTATGTTGCTAATTAATTGTCCCCAACATGGCTTTCCGGAGGAACAAACGATTATGTATTTTTGCAATGGCTTGACGGATGGGGATCGATCCTTTTTTAATGCATGTGCTAATGGTTCTATTTGGTCGAAGACGGTGGGGAAAATGAATGAGATAATGGAGAACATTGCCCAAGATTCGCTCCAAGTGTCGGTTAATCGTGGAGCTCATCATAGAGTGTCACTTGTGGAGGAGTGGTGTCTGTCGCCGGCACCCAAAAATAAATTTATTACTCCGAACCAACCTACTAATGTAGTAGGGCAAGTAAGGGTCGATCCCACAAGGAACTGAGTAATTGAATTGAATTATTTGTGCGAAACAAAACGGTAACACAATAGGGGGAATATCGGATATCTCACTAATACGTAACTTAAGCAAAAAGTAAAACTAATGTAACGCAATGAATTTGACAACAATGATAGAAACAATCTAACCCAAGGATAACCTCCCTGAAATACTAAAAAGTAAAACTAATGTAACGCAATGAATTTGACAACAATGATAGAAACAATCTAACCCAAGGATAACCTCCCCGAAATACTTCTTCGTAATAGCAACTAATACTTGTCTTATCTCGAATCTCGCCCCTAAGCTAGTGGTACGACCAAACTAGCCCGAATTGGTTCTTAGGTTTAGTTAATTAACGAGTACGACCCTAATTAACCTCGTCCCACGAATAACCCCAAAATATGTATCTAGGATTCAATTCATGCAACGCATTAACGAGCCAAACCAATAGGGTGAACTAGACTATGAAAACGAAACGTTTGAATCATACAATCTAGAACTCGTTGTCCTTAGAGCTACAAACTCTATTCGCTACCACAATTACACGCAAATAACAATTACGGATTATAGCATGTAATTTAGCTACGAACGAATATTAGGCATGCAAGATGATCAAACTCACATAAATAATAATTCGAACTATGCTTAGCATATAAACAAACAACGAGAAAACGAATTAGGGCGAAATACGTTACTATTAGAAACGATGAAGCATCTCAGTTCGGGTTTCCTTGGATTAGAAAATAGTTTAGCCTCTACGCGAGGCCATAGTATGCACGATCACAAATAATTGTTCCAATCAAAACCAAAAGTAAAAGATTAAAAAAATATTCTCTTCCTTTCTCTCCCAAAATTCCCGTCCAGTGTTCGTCCCCCTTGCTTTGACTTTTTCCACAAGGAAACAATCCATCTTCTCTCTCAATCATCCTCTTTCCATTACGAGCGCGCGGCTTCGATTCTCTACTTCTCGATTTTCTATCCCGTGCTCCCAAAATTGCCTATTTACCTGTATTTAATAAAGAAACAAAATATCATAGTAAAAGGCGACATAGATAAAATAAGTGGAAATAATAAAATAGTGGCACTTAATTAATAATAAAATAATTATGTTAACCACACAAAATACACACAATATTCCACTTATCAAATCCCCCACACTTAGAACTTTGCTTGTCCTCAAGCAAACACTACACACACGGGTTCAAGCAAAGATAGTTAAGACACTCTTCTATTTCCCTAGCTGAATTCCCGAGCCAAACTCATGTTTCACGCGCCTATCAAAATAATTACAACTTATACTCACGATCAATCATAAAATCTCATCTACTCTTAGCTACTCAAGTCTTCTCCAAAACTCCCTAACAACTTGTTCTCAAATAAATTATTTTCGGTCTTTCTTCAAAGTAAAAACGAGTGGTGCCTAACTCCCTTATTTTTTTCTTTTACTATTTTTCCGATTTTCAAACGAGGGCTCGCGGCTCCGCTCTGCTCTCGGGTTTTAGCTCTTTGCGTGTTCTCTTTCTTTTTTTTATTTCCTTTTTAAACACTTGAGCCCCCAAGAGCAGGCGGCCGTATCGGACCCTCGTTATTTTTTCCACAATTCTTCAACTAGAACTCCTTTTATTTTTTTTTCCAACCACACATTTATTATTTTCAACTTTAGGCACCAACCCAAACTTCACTTTTCCAAAAGACCAAAACAACTATCAAGAACAAATTATCAAGTTGTAATGTCAAAGCCAAGCAACTAACAATCGACTCAATTCTATGACTAACACATGAATACAAATGCAATCACCAATCAAGACATGCAATTCACGTTTTCAACATATTTAACGAGAACAATCAGCAGCTACATCAACAGCTTAAGTGCTCAACTATCATGCTCGAACTCCACAACAAATACACCAACATACCACGACAGAGCCACAAGACACAAGAAACACAAAAATAAACAGAAGTAGCCATGAATCACTTCTATCAAAGCCCCCACACTTAAACAGTGCTAGTCCCTAGCACAAATGTACAATCAAAACAACTTGCACCATAAAGAAATACATAAAAAGTGGAGCGGGGTTACCGGGTGCTAATCGGTGGGAGGATGTTGCTTTGGCAAGAATAAGGTGGGTCCAAAGTCATAGTGGGAACCCGAGAACAACAAGAACACAAGCAAGAAAAACTAATTAAACTCACAAATAAAATTAAAACAACTATAAATTAAAAAAAAACGAAATTAAAAACAAAATATTGGGTTGCCTCCCAACAAGCGCCTTTTATTGTCATTGGCTCGACATAAGAAATTTATTTCAACCAATTTTTCCCATGTATGTGTACTTCAAGTGTTTAGGAGGTGGCTTCAACTCAAGCTCCGGTTCCTCAATGGCCTTGGCTCCTTTATCTTCTCCTTGCAGATTAAGCATGGATTTTTCCAATAACCAATTCCTGCAATCAAGCTCAAAAATTTCTGTACAATAGGCTCAACAATACTCACGAAAAAGCAGTCGGACTCATTAGGAAATTTCATAGCATCAAATATATTAAAATGAATAATCTGCAGTCAAATTCCATAGTGAGTGTCCCTCACGAACATCTATTTTTGTTTGGGAAGTATTCAAGAATGGTCTTCCCAACAAAATAGGTGTGGTATTGATTGGAGTGAATTGATACATGTTTTTAGGGCTATTTTTAGTGCAAAAAGTGAGCTAAAGTATGATTTTTGTGCCTAAATGTGAAAAGTATCACTCTTTTGCCTAAAAAGTATTACTTTGAGAGGACTTGATGTATTTCGCCCGTTTTGCAGGTAAATCGGTGGAATTTTGCCAAACCGAGAGTACCGGTATTCTTAGAATGAAAAGACGAACATACGGGACGAAACGGGGGTCGGGACCGGAGCCCTTCTCGATAAAAATTCCACGATCTCGAGTTGGAGTCGAGGGTGCACAGACCTCGACTCGAGGTTCATGCTGGAGGGAAACCATTTCAAAAAGTCAGCGAGCTCGACTCGAGGGAGGAGCCTCGAGTCGAGGGAGATGAAAATTGCAGCGAGCTCGACTCGAGGGCGAGGCCTCGACTCGAGGCGGGAGAGATTTTTAAAGAAACGTGTTAGCGACTTTTAGGCCTCGACTCGAGGGCACGAAGCTCGACTCGAGGAGTGCCCAAAACCGAAAATTTCAGTTTTTAAGTCATTGGAAGCCAAAGCAGAGGAGGAGTTGGTTCTAGCGGTTCATAGCAGTTTCTAGGAGTTTCTTTGAGCGAATTTTACATTTTGTAGCTTGAATTTACTTGTAATTGCATTAGATTGTTAGAATTGAGATAGATTCCACATTTAGTTCATTAGATTAGTAGATTGGTGAATTGTAATTGAAGTGTGCAATGAGAATTGAGAAGAAGTGAAGTTGAATTGAAGCATTGTACAAGATTAATCATTCTTATTTTTGCCTATTGAAGCTTAATTGGTGATGTTCTTACCCTTTGATCGCTTTAATTCATTGCTTGTAGTGATTAGATTTTCAATTGCTTTCTTAGATTTTCTAGCCATGGTTTTTGCTTGTAGCACCATGGGCTAATAGCTTTGTGCTTGGGATAATTGAAATTAGGGATGAAGTGATTGCCTCATGCTATGATTGTTGATAATTGTGATCAATTGAATTAGATTGCTTCCTAATTGTGATTCTTAATTGTGCTTCATGAAAAATTGTCTCTTTTGATTAATGGTTGATCACCCTAGCAATAGGCGAGAGTTGAGCTAACGTGATTAGGTGTTAACCGGGTTTCAATTTTGCATGATTGTATGAATTGGGGACTTCTACATTGAGAGATGGGAAGAACTAAGGATACTCACATTAGGCATGGTGATATTAATGGAGTGATTAATTTCATGATGGTTTATGCCTTCTAATTTGATTGATTTGCATTTGGATACAATCATAGCTTGTTAATCATGGATTCCTTGATGGAGATTATCCCTTGCACCCAATTCCCTCATTGATTTTAGTATATTTGATCTTGCATTCTAAGTGTTTGATTGATTGTTTGCATAACTTTCCATTTAATTCTTTGCAATTTGTAGTGATTTAGTTCAAGAGCTTGTTGCAACTTTAGCCATTTAGAACTCTTATCCTTGAATTTCGTTTGCATACTTTCTCCCTTGGGTTCGATATTTTTGTTGATTGGTCTTAATAACTCTTACCCTATACACTCCAAGCAAATGGCGCCGTTGCGGAGTTAGTTTTTGCGCCAATAAGTGAGATTCGAGGATTGTTTGAAGTGGCTAATTGTTGTTTTTATTTTTGTTTTTGGTGTTTTTATTGGTGAGAATTTGATCCTTGGATTTGTGGCATTGTAGGTGTATGCTAACAAGATCAAGTGGTGTTCCACCCTTGCCACTAAATCCGGAAATTGAGGCTACATTGAGAAGAAATCGTGTGAGAAGAAGAAGGGAAGCTATGGAAGGAGAAGAGCAAAGGCATGAGGAGAGATTAGTGGGTGATCCTCAAGAAGAGGAGGTACATGGACAAGGAGTAGGAGGAGGAGAGAATGGAGGTAATGGGAATCACTTCCATGCTCAAGTTGGCCCCTTTCCTCAAGGGATGCCACCACAAAATTATCCCTACCAAAATCCCTACCCTTATCCACCTCAAGCTCATCAATATCCCTACTATCCACCTCATCCACAACAATTTCCACCATATTATCCCAATATGCCGTATCATCAAGAGCCACGATATCATGAGCCACCACAACCACAACCACAACATGTAAATGAGCCACCACCTCAAGGAAGGCCTTTGAGAGAGTTCTTTGAACCACAACTTAGGGAGTATTATGATGGGATAGCAAGGCCGAGGATAGATGCCAATAACTTCGAGATAAGTCCCGCTTTGGTGAGAATGCTTAGGGAGAAGCAATTTGAGGGTAGAGATGAAAATGAGTGCCCACATCAACATATGGCACAATTTCTTGAGATAGCCGACACTACAAAATACCATGGGGTGCCGAAGATGCCAAGAAGTTGAGGTTATTTGCTTTTACATTGAAAGGAAGAGCAAAAGCATGGTTGAATTCATTACCGCCGGGACCGTACGGACATGGGAGGAGTTGTCAAAGAAATTCTTGATGAAATTTTACCCACCATCAAAGAACGTGCAAGCAAAGGAGGCTATTTCCCATTTCCGACAAAAGAATGGGGAGACGATACCGGAGGCGTGGGAGAGGTATGGCATGTTACTTATTAATTGCCCTCAACACGGTTTCCCGGAGGAGCAAACCATTATGTACTTTTGTAATGGCTTGACGGATGGGGATAGGTCATTTTTGAATGCTTGTGCTAATGGATCGATTTGGTCGAAAACCGTGGGGCAAATGAATGAAATTATGGAGAACATAGCTCAAGACTCATTCCAAGTGTCGGTTAATAGAGGAGCACATCATAGAGTGTCACAAGTTGATGAGCTAGAGAGTATGAAGAGTATGATGATGACTATGATGGACCGATTGGGAGCTCTTACGACTTCACAAAGCCAAGCAAGTGTGAGTCCATCCGTTCCTCATGTTGATGTTGGGCCAAGTTCATTGCCGGTGGAAGAAGTGAGTTATATGGGTAGGCCTCCATTCCAAGGAGGCTATCAAGGGAACTATCAAGGAGGAAGGCCTTATCAAATGCCTTACCAAAATAGGCCACAAGGAAGCTATCAACCTCAACCGCAAGCTCCATTCAATGGGAATACATGGAGGAGACACGAAAATTTTTCATATGCTAATCCGAGAGCCGCCGTTCAATTTCCTCCCAGATTTGATCCGGGTGCAAAGGCTCCAAACAATGAAGGAAAGGCTACTACGGAGGAGATCTTGGGGTTGATTGTGAAGAAGTTGGAAGCGAATGATTCAAGGCTTGATGATATAGGGAAACAAATGGACACTCATTTCAAGACGATTGAGCATCAAGTAGGGCAACTTGCTACTACGGTTGGGAAGCTCTCGTCTACGGTGGACCATCTTCAAAACAAAGGAAAGTATCCATCTACTACCGAGCCTAATCCTAAAGAATTTTGTAGTGCCATCAAGCTAAGGAGTGGTACTAGCTATGAAGGTCCAAAGAGGCTTAGAGATGGGGATGTTGAAGAAGAAGTGGTGCAAGAGGAAGAAGTTATTGAAGAAAATGTGGTTGTGGAGAAAGAGGAGTCAAGTGAAGAGCAAGTAAGAAGAGAGTCCAAGAAAGAAGAAGAGAAATCCAAGAAAGATGCATGGGGAGTGCCTATGAAAGCTAAGCCGGTTCCTATCCTCAAAGATTAGTGAAGAAAAAGTTAGAGGAGAAGTTTGGTAAGTTTTTGAAAGTCTTAAAGAGCTTGCATGTTGAAATTCCACTAATGGATGCCCTTGAACAAATACCCCACTATAATAAGTTTTTGAGAGATATCATGTCTAAGAGGAGGAGTTGGGATGAAAAGGGTATACTTATGCTAGTGGAGGAGTGCAAGGAGATCTCGGAGAGACACTTACCACAAAAGCGAAAGGATCCGGGGAGCTTCATTATACCATGCGAGATAAGTGAGAATGTGAACATCCAAGGATTGTGTGACTTGGGAGCAAGTATAAATGTCATGCCTTTGGCAATTTTTGAGAAATTGAAGCTAGGAGAGGTGACTCCTACTAACATCAACCTTCAATTAGCGGATCAATCATTTGCTCATCCATTTGGGATCATTGAAGATGTATTGGTAGGGGTTGGCAAGTTCCTATTTCCGGTTGATTTCATTGTTCTTGACATGAAGGAGGAGCTTGAGGCACCGATCATACTTGGTCGACCTTTCCTTGCTACGGGAAAAGCGATTATCGATGTTGAGAGAGGGAGCTCACGTTGAGCTACAATGGAAAAGAGGTTACATTTTCGAGAGCTCCATTGGAAGAAGTCGCCCAAAGCAAGATGGAGAAGAAGAAATGTGGCTATATAGAGATCATTAATTCATGCTCTTCCATTGATAGGGATGATTCTTTACCTTCTCCTTCTTCTAATTCTTTAATTAAGGAGCATTTTATTCCTTCTTGTAATGTGATGGCTAACAAGTCTTGTGTTTCTTTGGATGATTCTAGGAAGGAGGAAGCCTTCATTGATACTTTGCTTGACCTCGGTGATATGAAGCTTGAAAAAGAAGATGAGAAGGAAGTGACCAAACTTGAGCAATGCTCAAGTTTGGGGGTGTTAGAAGAAAGGGAGCAACCGCTTGAGAAGAAGGTTGAAACCTTTGTGGTTGGAGACCAAGTAGTATGGAGGGAGTCGAATTGGATGAGACTACTAGGAGTAAAAAGACTCAAAGAGGTGTTGAAAGTGAAGGAGATTAAAGAAGAAGGAAAACTCCTAGTGGAAGACGAAATGGGATGTTGCCTATTGACAAAGGAGATTTTGGTTAGGCACAAGGACCCTTCCACCCCAAAAGAAGTGCCTAACATTCATGTAGATGAAAGGGAAGTATGAACTCTTAGAGTTCCGTCCGGCAAAGGGCGTTAAACCTAGCGCTAGATGGGAGGCAACCCATCATTTTATTGCTTTTGTGTGTTTGTGTTTTGCTCTTTTTGTGGATTTTGCCTTGGATTCTTAGGGATTGCTCATGCTAGGAGAAGGTGTTAGTTGATGGAGAGTGTATTTGGTTTTGAGCTTTATTGTTATATCATTTAAGGGGTTGCATAATTGTATCATTCACATACTTAATTTTGAATGCATATCCTCATTCAAGTTTGGGGGTGTGTGTATCTAGTTTTGAAGTGCATTCCTTATTGATGTTGAGTGGATGACTAATGATGCCCGTGTGTAGGTATACTCACTACAAGGATTGGAAAGGATCGATTTTGCAAAGGAATCGAGGATTTGGGAAGAAAGGAAAGCTTAAAAGTTGGTGAAAATGAGCATTAAGGAAGAGAACCCGGTCTCCTCGATCGAATGAGCGACCGGGCTTAAATCGAGGGACCAATACGGTAATTTCTTGCATATTTGGGTTCATTAGGTGTGTAGAGGTCGATTTTGGGAGTTTTAGGTGTCGGGTTGGACTTGGGATTCGTCAAAATGCCTGGTCTCGACCCGAGGTCGAAGCTGCATAGACCTCGAGTCGAGGTACCGAGACTTAGAAAAATTTTAGGAAATGGCACATTCCTCGACTCGAGGAGGAACCTCGAGTCGAGGCTTTGAAAAAGTGGGATTCCTCGAGTCGAGGCCTGACCCTCGACTCGAGGCCGGTGTCTGTTATAAATACGCAGATCGGTTGCGGTAGAGTCACGACTCGAGGGTTTCTCCCTTTCACGTTCCTTTCCGCCATTCTTCCTTATTTTCGACATTTTCCATCAGTTTTCACCGATTAATCATCTCAATATCATAGCATTATCATCTTCTTGCATCAAAGAGTGGATTTTGAGGGTTCATAATCAAATTTGGGGCTTTTTGTGGAGAATTGTGTGGGTGTTCATATCTTTCATTCCAAGCCGGTTTATCTCAATTAAGGTATGTAATTTCGTCTCCTTTGGCTTTCAATTTCATGATTGGTGGTTGATTATTGCTTGGGTGTTGATAAAAGTGCTTGAATTTATTTGAATTGGAATTTCATTTGGGCATTTTGTCAAGCACTTGGTATGCATGATTGATGTTGATAAATTGAAGCCATTGTTGAGGATATTTGAGTTGATTGAGGGTTTTATGAGCATGTTTAGGATTGTATATGATGAGTTGCTTGGTTATTTGTGGAATTTGGCTTGAATGTGATTTTTGGCATACTTTTAGGAATTCCTAGTGCATTTGTGGTATAATTGGTCAAATTTAGTGGAGTATGGTTGATGGAAGGGCAAGTTTTGTGATGCTATGTGTTGAATTACTTGCTAGTTGGCTTGTTATTATGTGATATATTTGTGGAGCATATTTGAGGGATTTTGGTGAGCATACATGATGATTTTTATGGGCTAAAGTCATTCTAGTAAGTATGTATATGTTGAGGATTAGTTGAGCACTTCTATTGACTATATTTGATTTGATTGACTCATTGACCATTTGTGAGGATGGATTGCCTAGTCATTAGGAATTTTGTTGGGTTTGGAAATTATCGTTGACTCGTTCATGGTTTAGAGTGATATTTCGAGCTAGCTTTTTGATTGATGGACTCATTTGTGCTATTGGGATTATTTGTGCAGGAGTCATGTTTAGAGGAGTGGATGGCCACAATTATTCGGATGCGAGATCCGAGAGAGAGAAGATGCTATACGCTTTGCACACCGAATGCCTGTGGAATTGGGAATTCAGTGGGATGAATACAAGTGGAGAAAGCACATTATTTTGTATCTGAGTTGTACAAGAAGGTGGTCGACTCGTCTCGTAGATCATAATCGCATGCTTTCTATGGGGATTGAAGATGACATCCCTAGATTGTTCGAGCAAGTAGGAATGGGAGGTTTTCTAGCTAAGAGACCTCGGACCTATCTTGGACTCACTCTCGAGTTCTTATGCACCGTCAAAGTCCACAAGGCTAGGAGGAACAAATTTGCACGGAAGATCACTTTTGAGCTTATGGGGAACGAGTACGAATTGACGTTGGATGAGATTAATGAGCTACTAGGAGCACCTGATGACCCCGATAGATCACTGTTGAACATTAGAGGGGAGTACAACGCCAAGAGGTTACGGAGGCGTATTTCGATTCGGGGCTCCGAGTCAACCCGAGTTTGTGCCGGGAAGTCTAAGAGCACACACATTCGGAACCCGGTGGTCCGATACTTAGAGAAGATCCTCGCGAGTACCATATTCACGAGATCGAGGGAGGAGCCGTGGTCTCGAGGAGCTATATGTATTGTGGTGTTTCTTACATGGAGTGAGGTTCAATGCGGCAGCATATCTCTCGTTATTTGTTTGAGAGAGCGACGAGCACTAAGTTCAAGAAGATAAATTTTGGTGGGATGATTACTTTGATAGTGAGCACCTTGGTATTCCGACTCATAACCTTGTGGCACTAGATGGTCCAGATTTGACTACGGACACTATGAGGTGCATGAGGACGCTAGATCGGATCGGGAGGACGTGGTGCCTACAAAGAAGCATCATGGTGGCCGGTTTCCTCTTCCTAATAAGAGGTTGACGACGTTTTTGGCTCTCGAGGCATTTGTGACTATTAACTTACGTATGTGGTCGCAACGTCACACCGATGCCATCGATGCCTACACAAGGGAGCATGGAGACGTGCTTAGAGATGAGGGGGATGATGATGATCGGGCGGAGTCGGCGATCGGTGGTCAGATTCCGATTCTTCGATGATGATGGAGATGCGGTTAGAGCAGATGTTGCCGAGGAGGTTGAGTCCGAGGACGAGGATGAAGAGGAGCCGGAGCAAGAAGAGCAGCCTGTCGAGATGGAAGAGGAGTATCAGCCAGAGATTAATATGTATTGGCAGGATGAGATGAGGAGTAGAGAGTACGAGGCAGGGAGTTCGTCTCATAGACCATGGGTTGACGGAGGAGATGTGGGCGGCAGTCGAGGATGCACATTGAGAGTCCGACCGGCAGGATGAGATGTACCGGATGATGGAGAAGTCACGTAGGTTCAATGAAGAGACAAGGAGGATGCAAGAAGAATCAATGAAGACGCAAAATGATATGTATTCTCTCCCTTCAACAAATGAGCTCGTGGAATTTCGGGCCAAGCTATCCTCCTCCACCACCACCTTCCGACTACTAGGGCTATCCCCTATTCCTCATTCCCTCTTCTTAGTTTTAGATGCTTATGTTTTGGTGGATTGTACTCGTATTTTGATTAAGGTGTTTTGTGATGACTTGTGATGATTTGATGATTGGATGTTTTGGATGGATGATTTAAGTGATGCTATGATTTCCTTGATATATTTTGAGCTTATTGTCTATTGGTGATTTTGACTTGATGATCCTTTGGATTTCTTTATTCCATGATTCCATGTCTTTATCTTGAGCTTAATAGTGGATTAATTGACATATTTTTGAGTATCATTCATTGATGTAGTGAGTATGTTTGAGGTTATGTACATGAGCATTTGTGCTTGAGTTGTAAGATTGTTGGATTTTGATATGATCATTAGTAGATGTGTAGCTTGATGCTAGTTGCTTGATTAATTATGTGAAGATGAATGTGATTGAAAATTCTTAATTCATTGCTCAATTTAGCCCGTGAGTTTTGTGCCTAATAATCGTACATCTTATACGGTTGATATTAATCCTTTGTGAGTGCATCATTCATGATTTGTATACTAGAACTTGCCACTAGACTTGATGATATTAATCTTTGTGTGATGTTTTGAAAATGATAAGAGGCCATGTTTGATATGATGAGTCACTTTGCCAAATACTTTCCTACCAAATACATTTGATTTCCTTAGTGAGCCATGTTGAGCCTTATGATCCTTATTCTTTGGCAAGCCAAGTGAAATTGAAACCATTTAGCCTATTTTGATGAGCCTTCTTGTCCTCTGTTTAGTTGAGCTTGAATGTTGGCTAATGATGATGATTTGATTGCTAAGTGTGGGAAGATGATGAGCTAAGTGATGATGTGTTAAGAGATAGAAGAAAAGAAAGGTTGTGAAAAATTGAATTGTGAAGAAAAAGTGAAATGAAAAATGAAATGATTCAATTTGTGAGCTTTAAAAAGAGAAAGCTCAAGTGAATGGTGGAATGATCATTGAAGTTCAAAAGAAAGAGTGTTGCTAGATGAAAGTGAAGAGATGTGCATTGTATGGATTAGTTTACATTCAAGTCTCTACTACTTAGTCACTCTTATCCAAAAACATCCCACCTTTCCAAAGAGCCTACATTACAACCTAGAAGAAAGACCTCTTTGATTCTTGATTGATCACAAATGATTTTGATTGAGATTAAGTCTTGTGGCAAGCATATGGTGTACTTATTTGTGAATTTGATGATTGAGTGCTTTAAACCTTTATACACTTGAGTGAAGAGTGAAACACTCCATGGAAGGAGCAATGTGTTGAGTATTTGATTGAGCATTTGTTTGAGCATGATTTATCTTGTTTGCTAGTGGATAGTTGCATTGATATTTATGATGATTGATGAGTTTGATTGTCTTATTTTTCGTCTATGGTGCCATGTGACATAATTGCAATCAATTCACTCCTTTGTTCTTAGTTTCTACGTTGCTCGAGGACGAGCAACAATTCAAGTTTGGGGGTATGATTGGAGTGAATTGATACATGTTTTTAGGGCTATTTTTAGTGCAAAAAGTGAGCTAAAGTATGATTTTTGTGCCTAAATGTGAAAAGTATCACTCTTTTGCCTAAAAGTATTACTTTGAGAGGACTTGATGTATTTCGCCCGTTTTGCAGGTAAATCGGTGGAATTTTGCCAAACCGAGAGTACCGGTATTCTTAGAATGAAAAGACGAACATACGGGGCCAGCGAGTCGGGGCCAGGAGCCCTTCTCGATAAAAATTCCCGATCTCGAGTTGGAGTCGAGGGTGCACAGACCTCGACTCGAGGTTCATCTTTGGAGAAACCATTTCAAAAAGTCAGCGAGCTCGACTCGAGGGAGGAGCCTCGAGTCGAGGGAGATGAAAATTGCAGCGAGCTCGACTCGAGGGCGAGGCCTCGACTCGAGGCGGAGAGATTTTTAAAGAAACGTGTTAGCGACTTTTAGGCCTCGACTCGAGGGCACGAAGCTCGACTCGAGGAGTGCCCAAAACCGAAAATTTCAGTTTTTAAGTCATTGGAAGCCAAAACAGAGGAGGAGTTGGTTCTAGCGGTTCATAGCAGTTTCTAGGAGTTTCTTTGAGCGAATTTTACATTTTGTAGCTTGAATTTACTTGTAATTGCATTAGATTGTTAGAATTGAGATAGATTCCACATTTAGTTCATTAGATTAGTAGATTGGTGAATTGTAATTGAAGTGTGCAAGCGAGAATTGAGAAGAAGTGAAGTTGAATTGAAGCATTGTACAAGATTAATCATTCTTATTTTTGCCTATTGAAGCTTAATTGATGATGTTCTTACCCTTTGATCGCTTTAATTCATTGCTTGTAGTGATTAGATTTTCAATTGCTTTCTTAGATTTTCTAGCCATGGTTTTTGCTTGTAGCACCATGGGCTAATAGCTTTGTGCTTGGGATAATTGAAATTAGGGATGAAGTGATTGCCTCATGCTATGATTGTTGATAATTGTGATCAATTGAATTAGATTGCTTCCTAATTGTGATTCTTAATTGTGCTTCATGAAAAATTATCTCTTTTGATTAATGGTTGATCACCCTAGCAATAGGCGAGAGTTGAGCTAACGTGATTAGGTGTTAATCGGGTTTCAATTTTGCATGATTGTATGAATTGGGGACTTCTACATTGAGAGATGGGAAGAACTAAGGATACTCACATTAGGCATGGTGATATTAATGGAGTGATTAATTTCATGATGGTTTATGCCTTCTAATTTGATTGATTTGCATTTGGATACAATCATAGCTTGTTAATCATGGATTTCTTGATGGAGATTATCCCTTGCACCCAATTCCCTCATTGATTTTAGTATATTTGATCTTGCATTCTAAGTGTTTGATTGATTGTTTGCATAACTTGCCATTTAATTCTTTGCAATTTGTAGTGATTTAGTTCAAGAGCTTGTTGCAACTTTAGCCATTTAGAACTCTTATCCTTGAATTTCGTTTGCATACTTTCTCCCTTGGGTTCGATATTTTTGTTGATTGGTCTTAATAACTCTTACCCTATACACTCCAATCAGGTATCTATCGAGTTCACATTCATATTTAATACATAGAAATCAGCAGGAAATATCAATTGGTTTACCTCCACAAGGGCGTCCTCCACTACTCCGGCGAGGGTAGGCAAGACTTTTATCGGCTAGCTGAATAACCACTCCAGTTTCTCTCAATGACCCGATACCTAGCTGCTCATACACTGCCAAGGGCATGACATTAATAGCGGCCCCAAGATCAAGCATATCTTGCTCAATCTTATGGTTCCCTATCGTGCAAGGGATGACGAACATGCCGGGATCCTTTCTCTTTGGAGGCAACTTACATGTTGAAACATAGCTGAGACATTCTCTCCCATAAAAATCTTCTCATCATTGGCCAGCTTTCTCTTATTTGTACCATAGTTCCTTCAAAAACTTGCCGTATCTAGGAATTTGCTTCACACCTCCAACAAAGGTATTTTGAGCTCAACCTTCCGAAACACCTCAAGTGTTTGTTGATCCTTGATACCTATTACGCTTTTTTCATCCCGGAAGGGAAAGGTAATATATTAGTATCAACGAGGAATCGAACAATGAGATTTTACACGAATTTTCGTTTGGTGCACCGACACCGATGGGGTCGGTGTTAGTGCGATCTGCGTCCAGATTTTTGGGGACAATTTCCTCTTCCTCCACTTTCTCCATCGGTACCATGGGCTGCTCCTCCTCATCCTCTACATTCTGTTCCTCACTTTTTCTGACGTGTTGGTGGCGAAATTTCATCCAATTGCTTACCACTACGCAAGGTGATGGCACTCACATTTCTAGGATTAGTTTCGGGTTGAGAAGGTAGCTTGCCACTATTTTGTGCTTATGGCGGCTAACGGCGGTGGCTATTTGGCTCATTTGGGCTTCCAAATTCCTTTGACTGCATTCTAAAGTCCGTTGCCCAGACTGCAGAGACTTTATCACCACTTGAGTGTCTTGCTTTGAAACTTCATGGTGTTGGATGTCAACGCCTTCATCATATCCTCCAAAGAAGGTCCTGAATCCTTCTCACCCATATGTTGCCCAGAGCTCTCACCACCTCTATCATTCCCTCTAAATAATTGAAATTGTCGTTCTTCAAATGGAGGTGCTGAAATTGTCTCTGGTTGATTATTTGGTTGGTTTCCATAACGAAGGTTGGGATGATCTCTCCACCCAGGATTGTAGGTGTTAGAATATGGATCATACCTTTGACCTTGAGAATACCCATAACCAAGCTGCATTAGCTTGCTCTAACCTATCACTCGGGACTCGACAATCTTCGGTAGAATGCTCGTAGTATGGCAAAGTTTACAAGGACGGACTTCTAGAGCTTTGACCTTGACAGATCATCTCCATCATGCTTGCAATTTTTCTAAGGCATCATTCTTAGGCTGCTCCGTAGGTCTGCTCATGGCATCACGTACTCCAAATTCTTTGGGTATTTCTTTGCCATGCTAGAAATCAATTCCCGTGCATTTGTTGGTGTTTTACTCATCAAAGCTCCTCCACCGGCTGCATCGAGCATGTTTCTATCGGTGAGAGTGAGACCTTCGTGAGAAATATTGGATGAGCAATTGATCAGCGATTTGATCGTGGGCACGAAGCTATGAGACGCGTTTGAAATGCTCCCAATACTCATACAGTGTCTCCCCGGCCCCTGTCTAGCACACGAAATTTCTTTCCTCAAGGCGCCACTCGGGTGGCTGGAAAATAGTGTTGGAGAAATAGCCTCTCCATCTCATTCCATGAAGTAACTGATCTGGGTGGCAAGAAATATAACCAATCTCGTGCGGTGCTTTTTAGTGCAAATGGGAATGCACTCAACTTGACATGCTCATTGAAACTCCTGTTGGCTTCATACTTGAACATACAACGTGGAATTCTTTCGAGAAAAGCATGTGGGTTTTCACCTGCAAGACCATTAAAAGAAGGCAATAAGTGAATTAACCCAGATTTAAGTTCAAAATTAACATTAGTAGCAAGAGTAGGAATAGTAATGCAAAGAGGTTGATGGTTGGTGGCGGATTTGCCAACTCATTCATCGTCCTCTCTTCATTCCCCGCAGCCATGTTAGCGAACGTAAATGCAGATTCTACTTCTTCACTAGATTCACCCCCTTCGTCACTATGTTTATCCCTGTTGATGCAAAATCAATTCGTCTCCGCAACCGAGCCTCTCTCCTAAGCCGTCTCGGCTCGCCTTTCTACTTACGGATCAAACTCGAGTGATGCACTTCGATCTGAACGAGTGATCATTCACTGCAATAAAATTCTGAATAGACAACTCAGGGGTCGGTGTTAGCAAGCAGATAGCGAGAAAATAACGTTCGAGCGTCTGATGCAGTTGCGAGAATTTTTTCACAAATTTACTGTAACCAAAACAGTAACACCGAGGGAGTCGGTGTTAAACTCGAGAAAATGAAATGCATGCAACAATTCCCAAAATGCAATTTCCAACAAATTTTTTTAAAAACTTTTTCCAGAATTTTTCAACATAAAAAAACACAAAAACAATTCAACAAAATTACCAACGGTTCCCGGCAATGGCGCCAAAATTTGGTGTCTTTGTCGCCGGCACCCAAAAATAAATTTATTACAGAACCAACCTACTAATGTAGTAGGGCAAGTAAAAGTCGATCCCACAAGGAACTGAGTAATTGAATTGAATTATTTGTGCGAAACAAAACGGTAACACAATAGGGGGAATATCGGATATCTCACTAATACGTAACTTAAGCAAAAAGTAAAACTAATGTAACGCAATGAATTTGACAACAATGATAGAAACAATCTAACCCAAGGATAACCTCCCTGAAATACTTCTTCGTAATAGCAACTAATACTTGTCTTATCTCGAATCTCGCCCCTAAGCTAGTGGTACGACCAAACTAGCCCGAATTGGTTCTTAGGTTTAGTTAATTAACGAGTACGACCCTAATTAACTTTGTCCCACGAATAACCCCAAAATATGTATCTAGGATTCAATTCATGCAACGCATTAACGAGCCAAACCAATAGGGTGAACTAGACTATGAAAACGAAACGTTCGAATCATACAATCTAGAACTTCGTTGTCCTTAGAGCTACAAACTCTATTCGCTACCACAATTACACGCAAATAACAATTACGGATTATAGCATGTAATTTAGCTACGAAACGAATATTAGGCATGCAAGATGATCAGACTCACATAAATAATAATTCGAACTTTGCTTAGCATATAAACAAACAACGAGAAAAGCGAATTAGGACAGAAATACGTTACTATTAGAAGCGATGAAGCATCTCGAGTTCGGGTTTCCTCGGATTAGAAAATAGTTTAGCCTCTACGCGAGGCCATAGTATGCACGATCACAAATAATTGTTCCAATCAAAACCAAAAGTAAAAGATTAAAAATGTTCTCTTCCTTTCTCTCCCAGAATTCCCGTCCAGTTCGTCCCCCTTGCTTTGACTTTTTCCACAAGGAAACAATCCATCTTCTCTCTCAATCATCCTCTTTCCATTACGGCGCGCGGCTTCGATTCTCTACTTCTCGATTTTCTATCCCGTGCTCCCAAAATTGCCTATTTACCTGTATTTAATAAAGAAACAAAATATCATAGTAAAAGGCGACATAGATAAAATAAGTGGAAATAATAAAATAGTGGCACTTAATTAATAATAAAATAATTATGTTAACCACACAAAATACACACAATATTCCACTTATCAAGGAGATAGAGTCTATGAAGACTATGATAATGACGATGATGGACCGTTTGTGAGCTCTTACTACTTCCCAAAGCCAACAAAGTGTGAGTCCATTCATCCCCCAAGTAGATATGTGTCCAAGTCCATTGCCGGTTGAAGAAGTTAACTACATGGGAAGGCCTCCTTATCAAAGAGGCAATTATAAAGGGAATTTTCAAGGAGCAATGCCTTACCAAATGTCATATCAAAATAGGCCACAAGGGAGTTACCAACCTCAACCTCAAGCTTAATTTAATGGCAACAATTGGAGGAGACACGAAAATTTTTCTTATGCCAACCCGAGAGCTGCCATCCAATTTCCACCCGGATTTGATCCGGGTGCCAAAGCGCCGTATAATGAAGGGATGACCACTACGGAGGAGCTTCTTGGTATGATAGTGAAGAGGTTGGAGGCAAATGACTCAAGACTTGATGACATTGGAAAACAAATGGACACGAGGTTTAAGGCGATTGAGCATCAAGTGAGACAATTGGCCACTACGGTTGGGAAGCTATCTTCTACGGTGGACTATTTGCAAAACAAAGGGAAGTATCCATCCACCACCGAGCCTAATCCTAAGGAGTTTTGTAGTGCCATCCAACTAAGGAGTGGGACGAGATATGAAGGCCCAAAGATGCCCAAAGAAGTGAAAGTTGAGAAAGAAGTGGAGAAGGAAGAAGAAAGTGAAAAAAGTGTGATTGTGGAGAAAGAGGCAAGAGAAGAGATTCAAGAAAAGGGAGAGTCCAAGAAAGAAGAAGAGAAGTCCAAGAAAGATGCATGGGGAGTCCCCATGAGACCCACTCAGGTTCCATTTCCTCAAAGACTTGAGAGGAAGAAGCTTGATGAGGAATTTGGTAAGTTATTAGAGGTTTTCAAGAGCTTGCATGTTGATATTCCACTATTGGATGCCCTTGAGCAAATACCCCACTATAAGAAATTTTTGAAAGAAATCATGTCTAAGAAGAGAAGATGGAATGAAAAGGGTATGATCAAATTGGTGGAGGAGTGCAAGGAGATTCTAGAAAGACACTTACCTCAAAAGCTAAAGGATCCGGGAGCTTCATAATTCCTTGCGAGATTGGAGAAAATGGGAACGTCCAAGGTTTGCGTGACTTGGGAGCGAGTATAAATGTCATGCCTTTGTCCATTTTAAAGAAGTTGGAGCTAGAAGAGGTGACTCCTACAAATATCAATTTTCAATTGGCGGATCAATCATATGCTCATCTGTTTGGGATCATTGAAGATGTATTAGTAGGAGTTGGCAAGTTCATCTTCCCGATAGATTTTATTGTTCTTGACATGAAGGAAGAGCTTGAGGCACCTATCATATTTGGTAGACCTTTCCTTGCCACCGGCAAAGCTATGATCAATGTTGAGAAAGGGGAGCTCAAGTTGAGCTATAATGGAGAGGAGGTGACGTTTACTAGAGCTCCGTTGGAAGAAGTTGCTCCAAGCACTTTGGAGAAGAAGACGTGTGGATACATTGAGATCATAGATTTATACACTTGCATTGATAGGGATGATTCTACACCTTCTACTTCTTCTAATTCTTTGATTAATGAGCATTTTATTCCTTCTTGTAAAGTAATTGCTAATAAGTCTTGTGTTTCTTTGGATGATCTTAGGAAGGAGAAAACTCTCATGGAGCCTTTGCTTGACCCGGAGATAAGAAAATTGAAGATGGTGAGAAGAATTTGACCAAGCTTGAGCAAGGCTCAAGTTTGGGAGTGTTAGAGGAGAGAAGGACACCAATTGAAATGAAGGAAGCAAGTTTTGAAGTTGGTGACCAAGTGGTGTGGAGTGAGTCGAATTGGAGCCGTTTGTTAGGCGTTGAGAGACTCAAGGAGGTCTTGACGGTGAAGGAAATCAAAGAAGGAGGAAAGCTCCTCTTAGAAGACAAATGGGGATGTTGCCTTTTTGCAAAGGAAAATCTAGTGAGGCACAAAGACTATCCTCATGTCTTCGATGAAAGGAAAGTATGAACTCCTTGAGTTCCGTCCGGTAAAGGACGTTAAACCTAGCGCTAGATAGGAGGCAACCCATCCTTTTTGTTGCTTTGGTGTGTTTGTGTTTTTGTTTGCTTTTTGTTTTTGGTCCATTTCTTTGAGAATTGGCTAAGGATTGTATGTGCTCATGCTTAGAAGGATTTGTTATCATGCGATGGGATTTATTTGGAGTATTGAGCTTATTGTTGAAACCATTTGGAGTTGCATATGTATTTGTATCACTCTCATGCCAAACTACTGAAGTCATGCTATCATTCAAGTTTGGGGGTGTTGATCGTTTATTGTTTACGTGCATCTCTTAGTGGTAATGATTTGATGATTGTTATGCCCGATTGTAGGTACACTTACTACATTTGTTTGGGAAAGGAATCAAAATTGCAAGGAAATTCAAGATGGGAAAGGATGAGCTTAAAAGTTGGTGAAAATGAGCAAAAGGAAGAGACCCTGGTCTCCTTGATCGAATGAGCGACCGGGCTTAAATCGAGGGACCAAAAAGGTTAGTTTTTGCGTATTTGGGTTCGTTGGGGTCGAATAGGTCATTTTTAGGAGTTTCGGGGAGTCAGGTCGGTCCGGGAATCCATAAAAATTCCCTGGACTCCACCCCGGGTCGAGGTGACCCATCCCCGGGTCGAGGGAGTCATACTTAGTGAAATTTCGCAAAATCACACATCCCTCGAGTCGAGGCCTGAGCCTCGAGTCGAGGCTGAAATTTAAATTGCAACTCGACTCGAGGGACTTCAAAATTTGGATCCCGATTTGAGGGTTGGACCTCGACTCGAGGCTGGCAATTTTAAAAAGACGCATCGGTTAGCGTGACCACGACTCGAGGTTTGCCCTAATACCCGATCCCCTTTACTTCCTCACCAATTCCGACCATTTTGCTCACGTTCACCAATTATTCATCAATTTTTCACATCACATTCATCATCCATTGCATCAAATCATAATTTTGAGGGTTTTTAAGCATCAATTTGGGGATTTTGGTGAATTGAGTGGGTATCTTCCCTTTCATTCCTAGGCCGAAATTATCAATACAAGGTACGTAATTCTCACTCTTTTGGCTCTTTAATTCCGTTCTTGGATGGATAATTGCATGGGTAGTAGTTGAAATGTGCCAATTTGGTGTTTTTGAGTTAGAATTTCATTTGGGCAATTTGTGAACACCTTGTAGGCATGATTGATGTGGACGGATTTGAGCCTTTTGAGTGATTAATTTGGTTTGTTTGTTGAATTCAAAGGTATGTTTAGGAATGATTATGATATCTTGCTTTTACCTTAGTGAAATTTTTGCCTTGGGATTGATTGTGCTTGATTGTTCTTGGGAATTCCTAGTGAGTATACATGAAATTTGGTCAAGTGTTGCATGATTGATGATAGAGGTGCACGATTAGGGATTGCTATTGTTCTAAATACTCGATTAGATGGCTTATTTTTGTTGGACATTTTATTGAGCCTAATTGCATAATTTTTGTGAGCCTATTTGTTGATGTTGATTGTTGAGGCCATTCTTTTTAGTATGCATTGTTGGTGATTTATTGAACACTTCTAATCATCTTATTTGTTTGTTGGGATTTTTGACCAATTGTTGAGGCTTATTGCATTATTCACTTAGGGATTGTTTGTGATGGGAGATTAAGTTGTGACGATTGACTCGTTCATGTGCTTAATTGCTATCATATTTTGCTTTCGTATTGTTATTACGTGTTAATTGTTACCTTGGGCAATTTTGCGGGAAAGATGTTTCGTGGTGCCGATGGTCATAATTTTTCCGATGAGGAGATCGGGAAGAGAGATAGAGCCATTAGATTTGCACAAAAGATGCCGGCTCGGTTAGGGATTACGTGGGACAATTACAAGTGGAGGAAGCATATCATCTAGTACGCTGAGATCTGTAACAAGGTGGTGAAGACCCGCCTTGTAGACCATGCTTGTATGGTCTCTATGGGTATCGAGGAGGACATCCCAGTTGTTTGAGCGAGGTTGGCATGTCCAGCTTCTTAGCTAAGAGGCCACGAGACCTACTTGGGGCTCACTCTCGAGTTCCTCTACACCGTGAAATTTGATAAGGCCGGGAAGGCGAAGTTTCCCAGCTATCACATTTGAGTTGCTTGGCAATGAGTACACCCTTACCGTGAGCGAGATCAATGAGATCATTGGTGTACCGACAGATCTTGATGGCTCCTTGCTTAACATTCGGCGAGAGTACGACACCAAGAAAGTGCAGCAGGAGGATATCTGATTCGGGAGCACCTAAGCGGCCGCAATTCATTCCCGGAAAGTCAAAAAGTACGAGGATCCGGAACCGGTGATGAGGTATTTGGAGAAGATCTTGTCCAAAGACTATATTTGCCCGTTACGAGGAGGAGCAGTTGTATGGCGAGGAGCTTTATGTACTTTGATGCTTCCTCCACGGGGTTCATTTTAATCTTGCTGTCTATCTCTGCTATCTATTTGAGAGGGTGACTAGCACCAAATTCAAGAAGATTCACTTTGGAGGTTTGATTACATTGATCGCGAGCACTTGGGCATTCCGACGCATAACCTGTGAGAACTTGAGGGCCACGATTTGATGGCGAGACCATGAGGCGGATGAAGACTCTCGACCTCATTGGTAGGACTTGGTGCTTTCAAAGGCACCTCGGAGGCCGATTCCCTCTTTCTAATAAGAGGTTAACTACGGTGTTCGGCGCGGCGGGATATATGACTATCAACCTCCGGATGTGGTCACGAGACATACCGAGGCGATTGACGCCTATACTCGGGAGCATGGAGTGAATCTGAATCTTAATGATGATGAGGATGAGCAGCGGGCGGATCCGGGTGCAGTTACGAGAAGGAGGCTGAGGCTGCAGATGCGAGGAAATGAGGAAGAAGAGGAAGGCTGAAGAAGAAGAGCAAGTCGAGAAGCCGGTACGAGATGGATGAGGATGAGCATTTGATGCAGAGATTAACTACTGCGGCAGGATGAGATGCGGAGTAGGGAGTACGAGGCCGGTAGTTCATCGCGAGAGACAGTGGACCTCACCGAGGAGATGTGGGCCGGCAGTCGGAGGATGCGGTTGGAGTGTCGGCGAGACGGGGCGAGTGCTTCCGCATGATGGAGGAGTCCCGCCGCTTTAATGAGGAGATAAGGAGGATGCGGGGAGTATCTCAAGAATCAGCGGGATATGTACTCACTCCTCCAGCGAGATGAGCTCGTGGAACTTCGGGCCGAGGCCATTACCCTCCTCCACCGCCGCCGTCGATGCTTAGGGCGACTCCCCTATTTCCTATCCCTATCCTCTAGTTCATTTAGTTATCTCTTTTATTCCTCTTGTTTGATTTGTAGTGAATTGATGATTTGTGATTGCTTTGGATGTACTTGATGATTTGACTTTGAATGGATTTGAGTACTTGATTTCTTATTGATGATGTGTATGGATGATTATGGTATTTTGGATTTATTGAGCTTTATTGGTATGATGATGGTTATGCTATATTGACACTTGGATTCCTTGTATATTTTTGGTCTAGATTTGTCTTGAGCTTAATTGTGGACTTATTGCTTATCTTTGAGTGATCTTTATTGACATAGTGAGTGTGCTTAAGATTATGTACATGTGCACTTGTGCTTGATTTGCAAGACCTATTGAATTTTAATATGATCATGAGTTGATATGTGGCTTGAAGCTAGCATGAGTGATACTTGTGTGATGATGAATATGATTGAAGATGCTTGATCCATTGCTTAATTTAGGCCCGTGAGCTTTTGTGCCTTTATAATCGTACATCGTATACGGTTGAATGAATTTCTTTGTGAGTGCATCATTCATGGATATGTATGCTAGAACTTGCCCTTGAACTTGTTGAGATTGATCTTTGTGAGATTTCATGAAAGTGATAAGAGGCCATGTTTGGATTGATAAGTCACTAGCCAAATTTTTCCTCACCAAAGACATTTAATTTCCTTAGTGAGCCATTTTGAGCCTAGTATCCTTATTCTTTGGCAAGCCAAGTGAAATTTAAGCCATTTTGCCTATTTTTATGAGCCTTATTGTCCTATGTTTAGTAGAGCTTGATTGTTGGCTAGAAGATGGTGCATTGCTTGTACGGTGTGGTGGAAAATTGATGTGCTAAGTGATGATTGTGAAAGAAAGAAAGGTTGATGAAAAAAATGAATTGTAAAAAAATGATGAACATGACAAGAAGGAAAAATCAATTTGAGAGCTTAAGAAAGAAAGCTTAAAAGAATGGTGGTGATTGAACTTTGAAATGCATGAGAAAGAGTGTTGCTTGATGAAGATTTGAAAGAGATGTGTATTGAAGTGTTAGCTATCATTCAAGTCTCTACTATTTGAGTCACTCTTACCTAAATCATCCCAACCATTCCAAATAGCTTACATTACAACCTTTATGAAAGACCTCTTTGATTCTTGATTGAACACAAATGATAATGATTGAGATTGAGTCCATTGGCAAGCTTATGGTATACATGTTTGTGAATTTGATGATTGAGTGCATTATACCTTCATACACTTGAGAGAAGAGTGAAACACTCCATGGAAGGAGCAATGTGTTGAGTGTTTGATTTTGCATTTGTTTGAGCATGATCTATCTAGATTGCTAGTGGATAGTTTGCATTGATACTTATGTTCATTGATGAGTTCAATTGTCTTATATTTCTTCTATGGTGCCATGTGACATAGTTGCAATCAATTCACTCCTTTGTGCTTATTTGCTACGTTGCTCGAGGACGAGCAACACTTCAAGTTTGGGGGTATTATGATTGGAGTCAATTGATGCATGTTTTTAGGGGTTATTTTAGTGCAAAAAGTGATCAAAAGTGTTAGATTTTGTACTTAAATGTGTAGAGTATCACTACTTTGCCTAAAAGTATTACTTATCAGATATTTGATGTTTTTCGTCCCATTTTCAGGTAAATTGGTGGAATTTAGCCAAACCGAGAGTATCTTGACATTCATAGGGTGAAGAGACGATCGAGACGGGCGCGGGGGTCGAGGCGGAGTTCGGGTCGAGAAAATTCCTGGACTCGACCTGCGGTCGAGGTCCAGGGGCCTCGACTCGAGGGTGGTGGCCTAGAGATGAATTTCAAGAAATTGGAGCAAGCTCGACTCGTGGCTCATCCCTAGAGTCGAGGATCGGGGCAAAGGAGAAACCTCGAGTCGAGGGCTGGAGCTCGACTCGAGGCTGGAGGCAAAATTGGAAAAACGTGTTAGCGACTTCAAGGCCTCGACTCGAGGGCCCCAACCTCAAGTCGAGGGATGCCCAAAATCGAAAATTTTTATTTTAAGCCCATTTGAGTGGAAAACAGAGCATAATCTCCATAGCTTAGAATAGAGTAGTTATTTTAAAGTTTTTGGGCGAATTTCTCATTCCATAGCTTAATTCTCATTGTAATTGGATTAGATTGATAGATTTAGATAGAATTTGATTATTTGTACCTTAGATTAGCATTTTGATCCATTAGTTCTTCATTTCCATGTTGTAATTCAAGTGGTGGAGAGATTGAATTTGAAGACAATTGTGAAGACTCAAGCATTCCTATTTTTATCATTAAATCCAATTGGTGATGTTCTTCCACTTTTCTCATTTAAATTTCATAATTGCTGTGATTTGCTTTGTGATTTTGCAATTAGATTTTCTACCCATGGGTTTTGCTCTTTGCACCATGGGCTAATACTCTTGTGCTTGGGATAATTGAAATTGAGGATGATTTGATTGTCTTATGCTTTGATTGTTGATGATTGTGATCAAATGAGTTAGATTGCTCCCTAATTGTGATTCTCATTGTGCTTCATGAAAAGTTATCTCTTTATATTAATGTTTGATCACCCTAGCAATAGGCGAGAGTTGAGCTAATGTGATCCGGGATTAATCGGGTTATAATTGAGTATAAATGTATGAATTGGGTGCTTCTTAATTGAGATATTAGTTGCACTAAGGATTATAATTGTGTATGAATGTATGAATTGGGTGCTTCTTAATTGAGATATTAGTTGCACTAAAGATACTCACATTAGGCATTGTGTGGTTAATGGAGTGATTAATTGCATGATGGTTTTATACTTATTTTTGCATATTAGGTGTTTGATAAATTGCTTGCCATTGTTTGAATTTTAATTCTTGCATTTGTAGTGTATTTCTAGAGCCAAATCCGTGTTGCAACAATAGTCATAGAGAACTTGTATTCCTAAGGCCTCATTGCATACTTTTTCCCTTGGGTTCGATATACTTGATTAGTCTTAATACCGTATGCCCGGAATCTTACAATCAAATACTACCTAAAAAGACCTTATACAAATACTTTGTCAATAATATATTTTCTTTGCTAAATAACTCCAAGCAATACTTTTTTCGGGCTCGGGGCACATTTCGGTGGTCGATGCATTCGATGGAAGTTCCGGTAACGAGACACTCAAGTATTTTCACGGTAAGCACACCACAAGAGTCGAAATCCACCTGTTGGTGGAGCATGTGAACACAGACACGGGCCAAATTTTTCTTCCAGCAACAACAGCCTTATTGGTACCCTTTCGTAGCAATGCACTCAAACTAGGCATGAGCAATCCTAACATACGTAAGAGCGCCAAATATTTTGGATTTTTCCTTTTACCCGAACCCACCATTGTGTCATAAACTATGATAGCCTCTTGTGTTAGACACAACTCGTATAAGACCCGGTGGTTATTGTTTACGTGAGCCACACCATAACCGAATCAACCTCTACCCACGGCAAACCAACTCTGTGTAGAGGAAATCTTCCACGAACATACTCCCCAACGGTATTTTCATTGGACCAACTCCAATCAACTTTCTCCTTCTTCACCTTTGTCCATTGATTTTATACGCGGAGGGTTATAATCGTTCGCATATATTGTGCAATATTGTTTAATATAATATACATGTATTTTCATTATTAAGTAATGAAAATGAACTCACCCAAAAAGCCGTGTCAACAAGCGCCCATTTTGTCAAGAAATATTTTGGCCACTTCTTCGATTTCAAAGCACTAGCAGATTTTTGAGAGCATCAATATTCTATAATAAAAAAATATTTTATATGTTAAAGACATGAAAACGACAATGAGCATGATAGTGGGAAAAAGCAGTAGGCATGAACGTGGGCAAAGACACACCTCGGATGTAAGCCATCCTTGTGGATCCCAAACGCGTGTAAACCATTCTGCATCAATTTCTGGTATATTTTCAACTGAAACATTAATTTTTCCTTGTTATCCTGGCTGTCTATGTACCACCTTTAAAATTGTTCCTCTGCCCCATTTGGAGCGTCAACAATTAGTGGATTATAGTACACTCCATCAAATATTTGTGTGTCCATGTCAAACAAGCCCTCACCAAGGATGAAAATATCGCTATCCCAACAAATATCGCAACTTTAATTTTATGGATATATCGATGGATATATCGATATCGCATATTGATATCGCAAAAATTGAAAAAATGACGAAAACTTTATTAAAATCTTGGAAATTTAACAAGATATTTCATGGATTATCATAACATATTATTATGCACATATTCCATTAAAGATTACAATAAAATTATATTTTTAAAGCAACTATATGGATAATAGATTATATAAATACTTGTCCGACATAAATAAGTAACAATATAATACATAATACAATACAAAATGACTAATTATACATGTTACAATATAATTAATACCAAAATGAAGACCTATGAGGTTCAAATGTAGTAGGTTCACATGTGCAATTTAAAGACATCGAATAGATGGAGAACGACTTGAAGCTTGTTCTCCTTCACTGATCTGTGCCTTCGCACATATTAGCTAGGGTTCCCACATCTCTTTGGCTGTCTTACACTTCTTAATTTTCTCGTACCTCTCCTCGTTGAGTGTGACAATAATCTCGTTTCTTGCCACTTGATCCAGGTTATACACTTTCCTCTCATCATTGGTTAATTTTGACACTTTTTTCATTGTCCGAGTCCGTGATTCCGAGCTACTCGCTCCATCACTTACTCCACCATGGTAGAATTTGATTGGCCCATCGTGACAAGACATGTTCCATTCGAGGATGGATCGATTTAAGATGATTCTCCATGCGGAACTTTCAGTAATCATAGTCCTCTATATCAAAGTCCTGGAAGGTTCTTAACCTTTCTATCATTACTCGAGATATGGTTAGTAATTAACAAGAAAATCAGCGAGAAGATATACAAGAACAAATTTATTTCAAGATTTAGAAAACCAAAGATCACTTAGACCAAAAGAAATATTCGTAACAACTTTAACACCGCTCCGATACCACTTGTTGGTCCCGAGATTGAGTGATTAAAATGAGCTTAGATCGCCTCCTAGTGATAATCTAGAAGGGGGTTGAATAGATTATCAAATCTTGTTCGAAGATCGGATTATCTATTCAAGATATCAAAGTTGAACAGCGGAAACAAATTTTAAACTCAATCTTTTAGGATAAAAAAGCAACCTGAATTAAATCTGAAATAAATTTGCTTGAGTAGTTGATTATCAACGAGATAAGTAAAACAAAAAGTAAAGAACACCGGAATTATAGTGGTTCGGATCAAACCGATCCTACCTCTACTCTCCTTCTTCAACTTGAAGTGACTTATTTTCTTACTTACTCACCGAGTTTACAAGTACAATGATGTGAAGATCTCCTTCTTCAAATCTATCTTCAATCTATCAAACTAGCTAGAAAACTGGTAAAGTACGGTGCGGGAAGTTTGAAGATGTACAAGAGAGTGTTCTTTAAACACTTAGAAACTTATGAAGATTCTTTTGAAAACTTAGTGAGTGCTCTATGAAAATCGTGAGTATTGAAATGAGTGTGTTAGTTGTTATGTTCAAAGCGTGCTCAAACTTATTTATAAGCTCAGTGAACAGCTTAGTTTGTTGTAACAAACTAAAAACCGTTCAACAAACTTATTTTTGAAAAGCTGTCTTGACTTTGTCTCATCTTAAACTAGTCGTCTGCAGTGACTTGGTGAAGACTTGCCTTTCTTATTCTACTCAACTTATCTCGACCTCGTCTTGAGCTCTTCATTATTGTCTCCAACTGATGACTTTGTCAAGATCGTCTTCGATGACCTTCTCTTTCATAACCTCACTAACTATACTAGCTCTACCTAGTCCGATCACCCTAGCACTAGAATTCATTACATCGCTTGTTCTATACATATTCAAATGGTCATCTTATATACCCGAGCTCATCCTAATCTATACATTTTAACTCATCAAAACTACTTCGATCTAACAATTTCCCTTTTTGATGAAGTTAAAACTAAAGAAAGAAATAAGCCCACAATGGTGTTAGTCAAGATTATTCAAGATAATCGGATAAGCATATTCAAGCACATAAGCATTTAGTTCAGATACGTTCATATAAGAGCACTTAATTTATACTTAGAAAATTTTAAAGTTTTTAGAAAAGTTTATGTCTTAAAGACTATATCGAGTTATTAGTACATAGAAAATTTTAAGTCTTAGGACTTAGAAAATTTTAGGAAAATTTTAATACGAGATAGAAGTTTCCTCGAGATGATTAATACTTAGAAATTTTTTTAAGTTTTCTTAGAAAGCAAGAAGGAAACTTAAAGCGAGAAGATAAGATAATTCGGATACGTCCACAAAATCTCATTTAGATTTCACATATACACTGATTACATTTGGTGCGAGATAAGATAAAGAAATAGTTAAAAGAGAATTTGGTCTTATCTAAACACCCCACCGATCTCGCTTCTAAAACCATCACCAAGTAAAGACTCGTTTTCGTAGTAGCTTCAGCTCTTCTTCATTTTTGAGTCCCGATTCGATTTCACCTTGGTGATGATGCCTTTGATCTAGTTGAAGTCGATGGTTCCATCAAAGCATTTGACTTGGGTCCGGCCAACTCATAGGCTGGGGCACAAAGATTAGCGTTAAAAATTTTGTTCGCCTCTATCAATCGGTCGGTGGTAGAGATCGACATCTTCTTTCTCCATCCACTCGTGCCATCTTAGGTCTTCTTCTTTAGCCGATGATCCAGATCCTTTCAGATATATCAGAAGTACATCCATCTTGCATCCAAATTCTTTTATATTCCTTAGCATACCGCTCGCGACCATTTTTGGCGGATTGGTGATCGATGATAAGGACAAAATGGCTCATCATCTGCTGTCTTCATGACTTATTTTCTCGATATCCCTGCTCCATTGCATCTGCAGCCCCTTATTCTTCTTCTTCATCCGCTTCCTCTCCCTTTCCCCATACCAAGCTTTTTCTCGTCTTATCCTCCTTATCTCGCTCCTCGTATAAGTTGGAATAATCAGGCTCCCTTTTTTTTTTTTTCAGCCTCGGTTGATTTGTGAGCTTATAGCCTCTGCCGGAGATCCCTCGCACAACTTTCCTTTGCCCTTGCTTCTAAACTCGATAGTTTTTCGATTCTTTCATACTTGGCCATCACCGTGAGCAGACTTTTCTTCTTCTTCCTTCTTCCTTCTTGCCTCATCCTCCCTTAAGGCATCCTCAAGTCGACTCACCCTCACGGAGAGTAGCCAACTCATCGGACTTGAGTCCGACGTCCTCCTTGGCTACTTCCATTGCATCTTGGCCTTCGTGCCCAATTCTTTCTTAGTTTCCTCAATGGCAGTGAGAGAGCTTGTCTTCTTTCTTGCTCCGCCCTTTCCCCCTTTTTAACTTCGTCGGACAAGTCTGTCAGCCTTCTTGTCGAGATCGTTGCACTTCACTCAAGTCGACTTGTCGATGGCTAATTTATCTACAACCATCGCATTGTATTCCTTAACCTGATTTTTTAATTCGTGCACCTCCTCCTCTAGTGCCTTTACCTTTTCAGCCAAGACGAGTTAGTCAAAGTAGTAATCTTATCGATTAGATTTACCTCGACTTCCCTCATGCTTGCTATCATCCTCTCCATTACGGCTTCGACCATCTTCTTCGTCTTCTTCTTCATCTTCTTATAGAAGGCATTCTTCATCTTCTTTTCCATCTTTGAGAAAATCGAAGAAATGACAGTCATTGGCCGAGGTCACTATCTTCATCCTCGGATGAGGATTCAAACGTGGAGGAAGGAGTTTGAGGTTCTTTTGATAGTGGTGAAGGGGAGGGGGATCGCATCTGGATGTCCTCTAGGAATGAGTAAGAAGAGGTTGGGAGAGTAGTTTAGACTTGAGGAAGAGATGTTGTTTGGGTTTGAGGAAAAGGAGTAGGTTGTGATTAAAGGATAGGAATTTGAGAAGATGATGGTAAAGTAGATGGGGTTTGAGCAGGTTGTGGGGATGAGATTTGTTGGGTGGGAGACGATGTGGGTTGTTCTGGTTCGAGTTGAGGGTGGGAGTTGAAGCGTTTGAGATGGAGTTTGGGTTTGGACTATATGGGACAAGCGTGGCTGTTTGCAGGCTCCGAGGTGCCGGTAGGTACACCTCTTCATTGCCGGAAGGAAATAGAGAGAGAGACAGGGGAACAAGTTAGTACCTTTCTCTGGATGGGAGATAAAGCACTTCCTTGGTCGGAGAAGGAGGGACTTCGGTTTGGCCGACCTCGGCTGCTATCTCAAGAACTAGTACTTTCTCCGGTAGTATAGTAGAGGTTTCGACTGGCCGCC
Source organism: Paraleonurus japonicus (assembly GCA_030762865.1). Classification (NCBI taxonomy): domain Eukaryota; kingdom Viridiplantae; phylum Streptophyta; class Magnoliopsida; order Lamiales; family Lamiaceae; genus Paraleonurus; species Paraleonurus japonicus. The sequence goes on along the minus strand of CM061060.1, from coordinate 22,113,528 downwards.
CGCAGCCTTCAATAAGGAGGTTCCTTCAATAGACGACTCGTAAGCCTCGTGATCTACTACGAGGTCTCCTTTGAAGGATAAATCGGGTTTCTTCCTCGACTTCTCCTCGGAAGGTTGGCTGGTAAGAGCACCAAGATTCCTCTTTTGCTTTCTTTTCGAGGCTTTAATTAGCCTCATTCTCGTTCTCCTCCGAGGAGGGCTTTCAATTACAACAACCTCCTCGGCGAGACACCTCCACAGCTGTAGGAGCAGAGTCATCTCCTCAGTGCGAGAGCGACCTCCGGTTCGGCGGCCCGGTCTCCTCGCCTCCTCTGCTACTGCTGCTATTCTCTGTTCACGGGCAAGATCCATATCATCATCCGAGTCGCATCCCCCAAGTCTTTCATTCTTGGTCGAATGCCCTTCTGCTTTGAAAATTTCTTGGCCCCAACTCTCCAATCAACTATCTTGTTCAGCCTTCGATCAAAGATAAGAATCTTGTTGAATAGACTTACCGTGGTGGTGAAGTCTATTCTCCTGATCGGATTGAAGGTCAACCTTCCATTCTCTTCGCTCAACCTTTTGATTAGCAGCTCTACCCAATTTACTTGGACACCATCGATGATTGCCCTCATACAACATAATTTGGGCCTAGATAGCCCATCATGAGGACTCTGGTCACCCAGAACCGATTAAGTCCACGATCGTCATCGAGCCTATATTTTCTCTTGAAAGATTCTTTTTCAACTCCTTTCGAGTTCTCTTGTTCGTAATTCGGCCACGGATCAAAGGACTCTTCCCATACATCTTCTTTGTACGTCAATGGATTTACTCCCTCCATTGAAGTATCAAAGATTCGAGCAATGGTCTCTCTCGGGAAAGGAGAGTATTGTGCCATCTACCTTCGTATCAAATCCCTCGGGGTATCCACCATGTTTGTCAGAACTCGCTGCTCCCAAAGTAAGTCTAGAGTTTTGTTCTCGAGGCGACTTCATCGAATGTAATCCTCTCAAACGAGATCTTTCCAAAGAATCGAAGAATCTCACGATTCTTCGTCCTTCGTCGTCCTCAAGTCGACGAACATCTCTCGCTTTTAACTTGTTTTTGAAAATTTCTTCGCTCATCTTGAATTTAGACTCGTGAGTGGATATGAAGATGGGTTAGTGGCATTTTGTGGTTTTTTAAGAAGAAGCCATAGAAAGAATTAGAGTGAAAATTTGAGAGAGATTGCAGTAAATTAGGGCTAGGATTTTGTAAAAGTGAATTTTGAAACGAAGAGGGTAAGTTTTTAAATGAAATAGAGAGAGAGAGGGAAAATCGGAGAAGGTGACTACGTGGCAAGATCATGATCAATTTTGACCGTTGATTGATCAGAAGCGCGTGCAAGATATCAACGGCTATATAAAATAGTCGCTTCACCTCCGGCGCGTGGCATTAACTCATCTTAAAAGCGTAAAAGTAATCGTCCAGCCTACGAAATAGATGGCTAATAGGGTTACTTTATGCAGAGATAGTAAGTATACCTAGCGTAAGCCGAAATATACCTTTCTTTGCATAAAGGTTTCCTATTTGATCGGGTTTTATCGGACTTGGTAAAAAATGACCTTGTCTTATATTTTGAAAATTTCTCCAAGTCTCGATTGTTTGAAAACAAAGGTTTATGTTGATCTAACAATGTTAATTCACAACCTGTTCCACAGATACACAAACTTAAGAAACCATTAGTAGTCAAAGTAAGTTAGATAGGATACAATTAGTCATCAATTTTAAAGAAGTCACCGACTATTGTGTCCTTGTTCTGATTTAATTGATGTTAGATAAGAAATTATCAAGTCGATAAGGTCAATATGACTAATCCTTGATTCTTGATTCCTAAGAAGTAGATCAATGATATCAACTCTGTGATTGTCCTTTGACACATATCAAGTCCGACAATTCTTTCTAGACAAGATTTAAAGAAAGAAAAGAAAGAAAGAAAATACAAGATACATGCAATAGAAATTATAAATCAGCTAAGGATGCATCAAGTAATCCTAATTCTAAGCACAATTCCTTAAATCTAGACTCACCTAAGGATTTTGTAAGTATATCTCGCTCTCTCGAGACTCGCTTGCTATCTTTATATTCTAATGTCATTCCTCTCAACATGATCTCTAATGAAATGATGCCTTATGTCTATATGCTTACACCTAGAATGCAAAACAGTAGTTGTATGTCATTGCTATTGCACTAATACCATCACAAGAATAGGCAATGACGATGTGAGAATGTTATAATCCCTAAGTTCTTGACTAATCCAGAGAAGCCGAGAGCAACAACTACCACCGCCATGTATTCACTTTAGTCGTGGAGGTTGCAATGTAAGTTTGTTTCTTAGATAACCAAGAAATTAACTTGTTGCCTAAAAATTGACAAGTTCCAGACGTGGACTTCCTATCAATTTCTGACCTCCAAAATCTGAGTCCAATAAGTTGAAAGCTCGAAGTTGTCATCGATGGGTACCACAACCCAACCCGCAAAGTTCCTTTAAGATATTTAAGGATTTTCTTAGCCGTCTCTGCATGAGTTTTCATGGGATTTGATTGGAATCTTGCACATACCCCAACCGCAAAGGCTATGTCCGGCCTACTTGCGGTGAGATATAACAGGATCCAATCAATCCACGATACTCCATTGCATCCGTGGGTATCCCCTTCTCATACGAATCCATAGAGAAGTCGGTTGCCATATGTATTTTAACTTCCCTACTAGTAGTCATCCCAAATTTATCTATAAGGTCCTTAGCATACTAAGTCTCGATGTATAAAAATACCTCTACTTGTCTGCTTTAATTTGCAAGCCTAGAAAATATGTTAATTCCTCCATCATAGACATCTCAAACCTATTTTTCATGAGAACACCGAACTCTTCACATAAAGTCAGATTAGGTGAACCAAATATGATATCATCTACATAAATTTGAACTAATAAGATGTTACCATCTACTTCTTTTCTAAACGAAGTTCTATCTATCTTACATTTTGAGAAACCACTTGATATCAAGAATTCAGATAGGTTATCATACCAAGCTCACGGGTGCTTGCTTTAGTCCATATAGTGTCTTGTGAAGTTTATAGACCTTATTACTGGTCTTAAACCCCGGAGGCTATTCTACATAGACTTTTTCATGTAACACACCATTTAGGAAGGCGGACTTGACATCCATCTCGAAAGACCTTGAAAGATTTATAAGCAAGAAAATGCTAAAAACAGCCTTATTGCTTCTAATCCGCAACCGGAGCATAGGTTTCATCATATTCTATCCCCTCGACCGTGAATATCCTTGTGCTACTGGGCCTGGCCTTATTACAAACAATAATGTTGTTTTCATCAGCTTTTATTTTTAAACACCCATTTGGTGCCTATAATCTTTCTATGTAAGGGTCTGGCCCACCAATTCCCAAACATATTGTCTTTCAAATCGATGCAGCTTCTTCCGCATGGTCATTACCCACTTGGGTCGATAGAGCCTCCTCAATAGACTTAGGCTCGAGGAGTGAAACATAGCACTGAACATACTATGAGAATTTAACATCATTCATGTCTCGAACACTACTAGATGTATCCCCAATGATCTCGATCGGTTGGATGATAACTCCTCATCCTTTTGCCTATTTGAGTTGAAGTACCCTCATTTGTAGACTCGGTAGGTAACTCAACCGATTCTTCGTGAGCAGACGTTCCCCTTCATCAACTCGACTGGCCGATCGATGATGTCGAGGAGTCACCTCGATGGAACCTAAAGAGAAGTTGCCTTCGATTCTCGGATGGGGATTCTTCATCATCTGCTTACGAATCAAAACTAGCAGACAAGTTGTCCTCTGCTTAGTTTTATTTAGTTCAATTTTATCTAGATCATTGGCAATTTGATTTACCTTATCCGAGAAAGTATGCAATTCATCAAATACCACATGCGGAGTTTCTTCCACACAAAGAGTTGTCTTATTGAAGACTCGAAAGCTTTGGAAGTGTTGGAATATCCTAAGAATATTCCATTAGCCGCCTTAGCATCAAATGTCCTCACTTAGACTTATCATTGTTATGGATGAAGCATTTACACCCAAAAGCACGAAAATATGAGATTCTTGGAACCTTACCTTTCTAAAGCTCATAAGGTGTCTTACCCTTGTTCTTGACTGGTAAACATCTGTTTCGAGTGTAATATGCCGTGTTGATAGCCTCGGCCGTAACCTATGTGGTGTTCCATACTCGGCTAGCATGCTTGGCCGCTTCTTTGAGATTTCTATTTCTTCTCTCTACTACTCTATTCTGTTGTGGTGTTCTAGCTGAAGAAGTCTCATGAATTATGTCATTCTCATTCAAATAGTTAGATAAACAAGAATTCAAGAATTCGGTTCCCTTGTCACTCCTAATTTTAATAATATTAACACCCTTCTCATTTTGAATTTGTCTCAACAGATCTGGGATCTTGTTCACTGCCTCATTCTTTTTGAAAAGAAATATTACCCAAGTATATCTTGAAAAATCATCAACAACTACTAGGGTATACTTCCTTCCACTAAAGCCGAGTGGTGAAACAGTCCAAACAAATCAAGATGAAGGAGTTGTAAAACTCTTTCAGATGAGGATGTGTTAATATTTTTAAAAGAGTTCCCGGGTTGTTTACCTTTTGACACGCATCACATTTTAGATAAGTTGAACAAAGCTTCTCAGCAAAGTCCTTTGACAAGATTCCTCTTAGCTACTTTGATAAGGGTTTTGAAATTCAGATGACTAAGTCTTTTATGCCATAGCCAACCGAGATCATCTCCACCTTTAGCTACAAGATATGTATCTTTGGGGTAACTATTAAAATTAGCCACATAGACTTTACCATGTCTCAAGCCGCTTAAGAGTACCTTGTTTGAGGAACTATCTAAGATATCACACTTATCTTTAGAAAATCAAATATGAAAACCTTTATCACGGAATTGGGAAACAGATAACAAATTATGCTTCAAACCTTCTACATAGTAAACCTCGATACCCGAACATCCCCTATATTTAAGGTTCCCACACCCTTAGTCTCGTCTCAGCTATTGTCACCAAACAAGACTCTAGGACCATCATTATTCTGAAAATTTTATAATAGCTTCTTCTCACAAGTCATGTGCCGAGAACAACCATTGTCTATGTACCGATGGAAGCTAGAATCTCCTCTTTTAATGATAGTCCCCGGGATTCCTGCAAGATGACATTAGGTATGAGGTACCCTAGTGATCTTGGGTCCTTTGAGGTCAACAATCACTTTGGGTATCCAAACAAACATCTCGTTATTCAATAACAAATTAGATTGAAGTTGTCTACCAAATCTGGCCCACAAATATATCACATTTAAATGAGAATTTATCAAGTCGATTTGGTGACTTTCTTTGTGACGCCCTAATTTTTAAAGACTTAAATTTTAAATAAGTAATAGAAATTAAGAGATTTGAGGCGTCAAATTTAATTTTGAAATAAAACAACGATAAATTTTATATGAAAGAGTTAACGTCTAATTTTTCAAAAGTGAAACAATGTTACGGCGAAACGTAAACATTTAAATAATTTCTAGGAAAAACATAAATTCCTAAGTTCAACATAAATTCATTAGCTAAATAAATAGTAAAAGTAAAAGCATGAGCATGATGTCCCTCGTCATCACTCCTCGCCGTCCACCTCATTACCCGAAATGGGTTTATTGGGGGTGAGTATGCAAGCACACTCCGTGGAGATAAAATTTATTCAAAATTTAATACACAAGTAAAAACATGATAATCAACTAAAATCAAATAAATTCACATGAACTTTGCCAATAATAAACTTTGCCAATTTTGCCATTGATACTTTGCCACTTTGCCATTGATACTTTGCCACTTTGCCAATAATACTTTGCCAACATAGAAATGGAGTTGTGAGCCTTCCCAAAGCCATTTAAAGACTCGGTATTCTCACACGTAGAATGGAGCACGGCGGGTTAAACCCGAAGATCCGTCGATCCCGGACCACATTAGGGCCCCTGGCTATTAGACTTTGCCATTGAGCACGGCGGGATACACCGAAGACCCGTCGGTCCCGGACCTCATAAGGGCCCCGGCTATTAGAATAACATGGAATAATAAAATTTCAAGCGTATAATCACATAATTTACGGTAGGCATTAAACATTGAATAAAACATGCAATACTCTACGATACCACCGTAGAGCTTAGAGCAATTAAATCCCCACCTTAATTGATCACCGTAGGAGTGTAACAAAATAGCCTCGTAAAATTTAGCCTTCAGAACTTTCGTCACCTAGCATAATAATTATTTATATTTAATTAGCACATATCCTAATCAAATTTTCAAGAGGACTAATGATTTTAGTTATATATTTATTATAAATTTGAGGATCAAAAAGCAAGATCTTAAATAATTTTTGGACTTAATTATAAGAAATCACAAATTAATTTGGGATAATCTAAATCCCCAAATTAAAACCCTAATTCTCAAATGGTACAACAACTAAATTTATATTAATAATAGTGAGGCAAGAGTTACCGCATAATTATTCATATAATTATAATTCTTAATTTAATAGAATAAAATAAAGTAATATTAAGAGAAAAAAAAATAAAGTAAATATATAAAAAAATGCACCGATAACTCACGCACACTATCATCACACACTCAAAATTACACACACACATATTGTACACACACAAAACTCACGCCACACACAACACACTCAACACACACCGCACCTACACCAATCTTGCACACACACACACACAATTACTCACACACACCACACAAAGGCGCACACACACGCACAATACACACAAACACAACACACACACTGCATACAACGCACACACACACCCAAATATATATATATATATATATATATATATATATATATATATATTAGGTATAAAATATTTGATATTTTTATATACATCAAATTAAACATGAAGATATGAAAAGAATTAATAGAGAGATAATATTGATCATATTAATTGATTAAGTACAAAGAATTGAAAAGAATTTTGGTAGAATGAAAATACCGTTATTCTTGAGAAAGGAAAAAGTCGCCGCTGCCTTGAGAAATATGAGAATTATTTGGGTGCGTATGATTTTCTAGGTTAAAACTCTTATAAATAAGTATTAGGAATGGGATTGGGCTTGAGTGAGATAAGGACTAATAAATATTATAATCTAATTGGGAGATAAGAATTGAAATTTAAATTTAAATTAGAATTTAAAAATTGAGGGTGAAATTGAATTAGAGATTTAAAAGATTAATAGGAATAACTAATAAAATAAAATAAAAATTACATTAAATATATATTATATATTATATAATTATGGGTATTACAACCTACCCCACTAACAATAATTTCGTCCTCGAAATTTTAAAACTTACCACGTAGTAGGAAGTTTGGGTATTTTGCTTGTATTTCATCTTCTCGCTCCCACGTGGCTTCATCTTTTCCATGTCGACTCCATTGTACTTTGATGAGAGCTACGCCTTTGTTCCGAAGTTTGTGAGTCTTTCTTTCTAAGATGAGTTCGGGTACCTCCTCATATGACATGTCCCTATTGACCTCCAAGGTTGAGTAGTTGACGATGTGGCTTGGATCATGTACGTACTTCCTCAACATGGACACGTGGAAAACGTTGTGCACCGCCGCAAAGAGATGGGGGCAGAGCAAGCCGGTAGGCTAGGTCGCCGACTCGATCTAGAATTTCGAAAGGACCAATGTACCTTGGTCTGAGTTTTCCTTGCCACCAAATCGAATAACTCCTTTCGTAGGTGAGATCTTCAAGAATACTTTCTCCCCTTGAGCAAATTCTAGCTGTTTCCTTCGCTTGTCGGCATAAGACTTTTGTCTATCTTGAGCTACCTTGATTCTTTCTCGAATCTTTTGTATTACCCCAACAGTTTGTTCGACTATTTCGGGCCTAAAACCTTCTTTTCACCAACCTCATCCCAATAAGAGGGAGACTCGCATCTCCGTCCGTACAATGCTTCATAAGGTGCCATTCCGATCGTTGCTCGATAGCTATTGTTGTAAGCAAACTCAACTAGTGGCAAATAAGACTCCCAATTTCCACCGAGATCCAACACACAAGCTCGTAGCATGTCCTCCAAAATTTGAATAGTTCTCTCGGATCCATCATCTGCTGGATGGAAAGTCAGTACTAAAGTTCAACTTCGTCCCCATAGCGGTTTGTAAACTCTTCCAAAACTTTGAGGTGAACCTAGTGTCTCGATCGACACTATTGTGACAGGAACTCCATGAAGTCTAACAATCTCTCGAATGTATATTTGTGCGCTTGTTCCATCCCGAATGTCATCTTCACGGGTAGAAAATGTGTAGACTTCACAATCTATCAACAATGACCCATACAAAGATGATTTCCTCTAATCGACCGTGGCAAACCCACTACGAAATCCATGGTAATGTGCTCCCACTTCCATTCGGAATTTCAAGAGGCTTAAGCACTGACGGTCGTTGGTGCTCGGCTTTAACTTGCTGGCATACTAAGCATCGCTCCACAAATGCTCCAATGCTACCCTTCATGTTCCTCCACCAGTAACATAGTCCTTAAATCTCGGTACATCTTAGTTCCTCCAGGATGAGCCGTATACGGTGTACAATGAGCTTCTTCTAGAATTTCTCTTCTCAAAATTTCATCTTTGGGTACACACAATCGCCCTCAAACATGAGAGCACCATCGGATGCTACCATGAAGCCTTTACCATCCCCATCTAGTGCTCGCTTCCTCATCTTGTTCAAGAATCCATCCTTGTCTTGTGCTTCTCTAACTCGTCTCGTAACAAAGGTTGAATCACCATAGCCGCCACAATCGCCTCAACATTCCTTGGCGATCCCACTACTTCTATCCGTAGATTGGCAAAATCCCTTACTAATTCCCCTTGCTGTGTCAAAAAGCATGTCAACTCTCCTCTATCCTTACGACTTAACGCATCCGCCACCACATCGGCCTTACCCGGATGGTAGTGAATGGTGCGGTCGTAATCCTTCACTAGTTCCAACCACCTTCGTTGCCTCATATTCAACTCTTTTTGCGTGAAGAAATATTTTAGACTTTTATGGTCTGTATAAATCTCACACCTTGCCCCATAAAGATAATGCCTCCAAATCTTCGTAGCGTGAACCACCGCCGCAAGCTCCAAATCGTGAGTAGGGTAGTTCATCTCATGATTCTTCAATTGTCTCGAGGCATAAGCAATCACCTTGCCATGCCGCATCAAAACACATCCTAGACCTTGCTTTGACGCATCATCAGAATTACAAAACTTCCGGATGTATCTGGAATTGTCAAAACAGGGCTGAAACTAATCTCATCTTCAATTCTTGGAAGCTCTCCTCACACCGGCTCGCCCACTCAAACTTTTCCCCTTTTCTCGTTAGACGGGTCATTGGTGAAGAAATCTTTGAAAATCCTTCAATGAACCTTCTATAGTATCCGGCCAAGCCCAAAAAGCTGCGAACTTCATTAACATTGGTAGGCGTCTTCCAATCATTAATCGCCTCAACTTTAGCTGGTCGACCTCTATCCCTTGAGCAAAGGACAACATGTCCAAGGAACACAACCCGATCAAGCCAAAACTCGCACTTCTTGAACTTCGCATACAACTTCTCCTTGCGAAGTACCTCTAGTATTATGCTCAAGTGCTCCTCGTGTTGCTTGTTGTTCTTTGAGTAGATCAATATGTCATCGATAAACACAATGACAAACCGATCCAAGAACGGGTGGAAGACTCGGTTCATCGATCCATGAATACCGCGGAGCGTTGCTCAACCCAAAAGGCATTACCGTGAACTCATAATGCCCATATCGAGTCCTAAATGCCGCTTCGGTATATCACTATCCTTGATTTTCAATTGGTGATAACCCGATCGCAAGTCTATCTTAGAAAAGACGCTGGCTCCTTTTAGCCGATCAAATAAATCTTCGATCCTGGCAGTGGGTACTTATTCTTGATAGTTAATCGATTCAACTCCCTATAGTCGATGCACATCCTCATCGTCCCCATCCTTCTTCTTCACAAATAAGACAGGTGCTCCCCAAGGAGAGACACTTGGTCGAATGAATTTCTTGTCCAATGTACTCTTGTAATCGTACCTTGAGCTCTTCCAACTCTTTCGGTGCCATTCGATATGGTGCCTTTGATGTGGGTGCTGATCCCGCAATAAATCTATCGTGAACTCCACTTGTCTTTTGGGTGGGATACCGGGTAAATCCTTCGGAAAAACATCTTGAAAATCTCGAACCACCGGAACATCTTCAATCTTCGCTTTCACTAGTAGGGGTTCCCATCACATCGACCAAATACCCTCGACACCGCCGCCGTAGCATCTTTAGTGGCCTTCATAGCTGTTATGATAAGGCTCTTAGCTCCCGTCCTGATCCAAAGTAAACCAATTCCTCTCCACTTGGTAGCTTTAACACCACTTCCCTCTTTCCAGTACCAATGCTAGCATGATATTTGGACAACCAATCCATGCCAAAGATTACATCAAAGTGACTCATTTCTATGACATATAAGTTAGCATCTAAGTTTCTACCACAGATTTCTAAATTCACATCCTTAGCTACTCTATCTCGTGTGACCACCGTTTGACCCGAGGGTATACTAACGTCAAGTGCTTCGACTTTGTTGGTTTCTTTACAACCAACCTTAGCACAACACTTTGTGGATATAAAAGAATGCGTCGCACCCGTATCAAACAAAGCTAGAACTGGAACTTTATTTAATGTCAACATACCCGTCATGGTATCGTGGTGTTGCCGACCTCCATCCTCATGACCGGACATAGAGTAAACTCGTGCTTTACCTTTAGGAGCTGGATTCTCGACCTCCGAAGTTAGGACAGAATGGGGCTGTATGGCCCGGGCCGACGGCACTCAAGCACTTCCCTTGTCCCGCAAGACACTCTCCTCCGTGATTCTTCCCACGGTTGGCGCAAGTGGGTTTGATTGGTTGAGCATTAGCACCCGTGGCTCCCCGAAACTTTCCTTGCTTATTCTCGACTCTGGTTGTTATTTTGGTTATGACCGTCCCATCTCCTCTTTCCCAAAAGGTTTGTTGGTTTCAATTCAGTTTCTCGCGCCGGCTTGCAGCAATTTCACCGGCTCTCCTCACCAAGTCACCGAAAGGCATGTCTCCATGACCTCGCTAGGATGCTCCGTATCTACGGTCTTAACCCCTTCTTGAATTTCCGAGCTTTCTTACGTTCAAGATTCCACCATATGGTATGCAAAACGAGACATGTTGCTGAATTGTCTCTCGTACTCTTCCACAGTCAGGTTTCCTTGTTGGAAGTTGAAGAATCGGGACTCCATCTCCTCCCGATAGGTGTCCGGAAAGAATCTCTCCATAACGATTTCCTTGAATTCATCCCACGCCGCATCTCTTGCTTCTTCGAGTTCTCGATCTCCATTAGCCTTCCCACCAATGGTCAAGCATCCTCCACCAATTGAAATTCAGCACAAGCTACACATTGCCGAGACGTGCATCTAACGAGACGAAAGATACGTTCCAACGCTCGAAACCATTCTTCAACACTAGCAGGTCCATCGCGTCCGTTAAAGGTGGGTGGCTTGTAACGACGGAATTGTTCCACGACATTAGCATTATCTCTAAGTCTCCTTGAGTAGTTGGGTTGGGAACATCGGTTTGGTTGCGCGCGTGACCTCGGCGAGCCATAACCTAAGATATTTTGTTACGTACTAAGTAAATATGCTACGCTTTCACGCACTACACTAGAGACCTCTAAATATGGAGAAGACTATTGTAATTAAGTAATAATAAGGTTTCAACTAGCATCCCACATAGAGTTCATATAAGCATGTCAATTTATGCATCAAGACATCACATAATTCGCATATATTAAAACATAAAATTTTGTACCTTATAAGTCAAACGGTGAGGCGGTGATGGGCGACATATGCTCGAACATTTATAAATGAACTCTTTTTTTTTTTTTCGTTGATAAAATACACTTAAAATAATTTTTTTTTTTACACTTAAAATTTTTTTTTTTAGCAAGTCTACAAGAACGTAGACTGCTCCGATACCACACCGTGACGCCCTAATTTTTAAAGACTTAAATTTTAAATAAGTAATAGAAATTAAGAGATTTGAGGCGTCAAATTTAATTTTGAAATAAAACAACGATAAATTTTATATGAAAGAGTTAACGTCTAATTTTTCAAAAGTGAAACAATGTTACGGCGAAACGTAAACATTTAAATAATTTCTAGGAAAAACATAAATTCCTAAGTTCAACATAAATTCATTAGCTAAATAAATAGTAAAAGTAAAAGCATGAGCATGATGTCCCTCGTCATAACTCCTCGCCGTCCAGCTCATTACCCGAAATGGGTTTATTGGGGGTGAGTATGCAAGCACACTCCGTGGAGATAAAATTTATTCAAAATTTAATACACAAGTAAAAACATGATAATCAACTAAAATCAAATAAATTCACATGAACTTTGCCAATAATAAACTTTGCCAATTTGGCCATTGATACTTTGCCATTGATACTTTGCCACTTTGCCAATAATACTTTGCCAACATAGAAATGGAGTTGTGAGCCTTCCCAAAGCCATTTAAAGACTCTGGTATTCTCACACGTAGAATGGAGCACGGCGGGTTAAACCCGAAGATCCGTCGATCCCGACTACATTAGGGCCCCTGGCTATTAGACTTTGCCATTGAGCACGGCGGGATACACCCGAAGACCCGCCAATCCCGGACCTCATAAGGGCCCCTCGGCTATTAGAATAACATGGAATAATAAAATTTCAAGCGAGTATAATCACATAATTTACAAGAGGCATTAAACATTGAATAAAACATGCAATACTCTACGATACCACCGTAGAGCTTAGAGCATTTAAATCCCCACCTTAATTGATCACCGTAGGAGTGTAACAAAATAGCCTCGTAAAATTTAGCCTTCGTAACTTTCGTCACCTAGCATAATAATTATTTATATTTAATTAGCACATATCCTAATCAAATTTTCAAGAGGACTAATGATTTTAGTTATATATTTATTATATATTTGAGGATCAAAAAGCAAGATCTTAAATAATTTTTGGACTTAATTATAAGAAATCACAAATTAATTTGGGATAATCTAAATCCCCAAATTAAAACCCTAATTCTCAAATGGTACAACAACTAAATTTATATTAATAATAGTGAGGCAAGAGTTACCGCATAATTAATCATATAATTATAATTCTTAATTTAATAGAATAAAATAAAGTAATATTAAGAGAATAAAATAAATAAAGTAAATATATAAAAAAAAATGCAGCTGATAACTCACGCACACTATCATCACACACTCAAAATTACACACACACATATTGTACACACACAAAACTCACGCCACACACAACACACTCAACACACACCGCACCTACACCAATCTTGCACACTCACACACACAATTACTCACACACACCACACAAAGGCGCACACACACGCACAATACACACAAACACAACACACACACTGCATAACGCACACACACACCCAAATATATATATATATATATATATTATGTATAAAATATTTGATATTTTTATATACATCAAATTAAACATGGAGATATGAAAAGAATTAATAGAGAGATAATATTGATCATATTAATTGATTAAGTACAAAGAATTGAAAAGAATTTTGGTAGAATGAAAATACCAAGTTATTCTTGAGAAAGGAAAAAGTCTTTGCCGTCCTTGAGAAATATGAGAATTATTTGGGTGCGTATGATTTTCTAGGTTAAAACTCTTATAAATAAGTATTAGGAATGGGCTTGGGCTTGAGTGAGATAAGGACTAATAAATATTATAATCTAATTGGGAGATAAGAATTGAAATTTAAATTTAAATTAGAATTTAAAAATTGAGGGTGAAATTGAATTAGGGATTTAAAAGATTAATAGGAATAACTAATAAAATAAAATAAAAATTACATTAAATATATATTATATATTATATAATTATGGGTATTACATTCTTGTATTTTGGAAATAAGGGATAACATCTCGCTTCTCCCACCAAAAGAACTATAATAAGAATTTCTCTTAGTCTTGGTTCTTGGAATCCTCTTTGTCGAATAGGATTCCTCATCCGATTTTTATTTTTCAGATTGGGAGATGTAGTCCTTATTTGACTCGTGGTTTCCAAGGTCCAATTTTGATTTCTCTTGATGTTTCACGGCCTTCACAAATTTCCTTGGTTTTGGAATTTCGATTTATTATTCTGTCATAACCAAGACCTCGTTTTGTCATGGGATTTTTGTGAAGTTCTAAAAATATGGTCTATAGCTGATTGTGAGTTATTAAGCTGGCTCATTTTGAAGACAAACTTCTCATTGACCCTCCTAATTGACTCATTTTCATTGCAAACCACTTCAAATTTAGCTTTTAAAGACTTCAATTCATTTTCAAATCGTTCAGCAGAATAATTGAAGTACTAGCCTCACTGGGGTAAACATTCCCCGTGAATGTTTCCTCGACTCAGCTTATAACTTGTTTGCCTTTAATTAGAGTTTGAACCTGGTCTTTCAAAGTTAAATTTTCAGTCTCTAATTGTTTATAAGCACTTAGAGACATTTTTAAATCTTTCAAAAGACTCTTGATTACAGTTTGGTCATTGTCTGAGACAGATTTGTAAGACTCATTATCGATTGAGGAATAGTAATCTACCTCTTTTGCCATTAGGCACACTTCATCATCCGATCCAAAATCAGATGAAGATGATGACGATGATGATTTTCTTGATTCTTTCTCCTCGCAAGAAGGGATCTCCGATCCGCAGCGCATATCTCTCTTCTTCCTTTTCTCCTCTCTTTCCTTAGGAGTCACTGGGCATAGTCATAGCTAAAGTGCCTGGCTTGTTACAGTGTAACAAGTATCTCCCCGATCCGATTTAGGACTCGATAGGGTTCTTCTTTACAGTGATATATACCTTCCGTCTCGATTTCTTCTTTTATCATCATCTCGTTGATTCACCATCATCCTTCCTTTTGGATCTTGATTTGGATCTGTCCTTCTCTCGCAAATTTTAACTTGTTACGCTTATATTTAATCCTTAAATGATCATACCTCTTTGTTAATAACGCCATATGTTCTTTCCGGGATAGATCAACTCCTTTAGGCTCAAGAATAGTTTTGTCTTCTTTGTTGATGAAAGCCACGCCTTAGATGAGGTGCTTGACTCCATCTCATCTTCTTCATCTTCTACTCGAATGTCAAACTCATAACCTTTTAAATGAGAAAATAAAGTGTAATGAGTCATAGTAGAGATCCTTAGTGGCTTTAATCAAGTTTCCTTTTTCGCCTCCAACGCTTGGTTAGAGATCTAAGGATTTTATTATTGATTTCTTTTTCAGGTAAATCTTTCCAAGATCGGTGGCTCTATTGATCGATTGGTCATTCTCATATCAAGCCGATCGATAGATTCACCCTCTTTCATTTTAAAGACATCGAATAGATGGAGAACAACTTGAAGCTTGTTCTCCTTCACCTGATTTGTGCCTTCGCACATATTAGCTAGGGTGTCCCACATCTCTTTCGCTGTCTTACACTTCTTAATTTTCTCGTACCACTCCCTCGCGAGTGTGACAATAATCTCGCTTTCTTGCCACCTCGATCCAGGTTATACACTTTTCTCTCATCCTTGGTTAATTCGACACTTTCTTCATCGTCGAGTCCGTGATTCTCGAGCTACTCGCTCCATCACTTACTCCACCATGGTAGAATTTGATTGGCCCATCGACAAGACGCCTTCCATTCGAGGATGGATCGATTTAAGATGATTCTCCATGCGGAACTTCCAGTAATCATAGTCCTCTATATCAAAGTCCTGGAAGGTTCTTAACCTTTCTATCATTACTCGTAGACATGGTTAGTAATTAACAAGAAAATCAGCGAGAAGATATTCAAGAACAAATTTATTTCAAAATTTAGAAAACCAAAGATCACTTAGACCAAAAGAAATATTCGTAATGCCTTTAACACCGCTCTAATACCACTTATTGGTCTCGAGATCGAGTGATTAAAACGAGCTTAGATCGCCTCCTAGTGATAATCTAAGGGGGGTTGAATAGATTATCAAATCTTTTTCGAAGATCGATTATCTATTCAAGATATCAAAGCCGAACAATGAAACAAATTTTAAACTCAATCTTTTTTGGATAAAAAAACCTGAATTAAATACGAAATAAATTTGCTTGAGTAGTTGATTATCAACGAGATAAGTAAAACAAAAAGTAAAGAACACCGAGATTTATAGTGGTTCGGATCAAACCGATCCTACATCCACTCTCCTACTTCAACTTGAAGAAGGGCCTCGACTGACTTACTTTCTTACTTACTCACCGAGTTTACAAGTACAATGATGTGAAGATCTCCTTCTTCAAATCTATCTTCAATCTATCAAACTAACTAGAAAACTGGTAAAGTACAAAGGCAGGAAGTTTGAAGATGTACAAGAGAGTGTTCTATAAACACTTAGAAACTTATGAAGATTCTTTTGAAAACTTAGTGAGTGCTCTTTGAAAAATCGTGAGTATTGAAATGAGTGTGTTAGTTGTTCTATTCAAAATCGTGCTCAAACTTATTTATAAGCCTATGAAACGGTTAGTTTGTTGTAACAAACTAAAAACCGCTCAACAAACTTATTCTTGAAAATTGTCTTGACTTTGGCTCATCTTGAACTAGTCGCCTCAGCCTAACTTGGTGAAGACTTGTCTTTCTTATTCTACTCACCTTATCTCGACCTCGTCTTGAGCTCTTCATTATTGTCTCCAATAAATTACTTTGTCAAGATCATCTTCAGATGACCTTTTCTTTCATAACCTCACCGACTATACTAGCTCTACCTAGTCCGATCACCTAGCACTAGAATTCATTACATCACTATTCTATACATATTCGGCTGGTCATCTTATCTACCCGAGCTCATCCTAATCTATACATTTTAACTCATCAAAACTACTTCGATCTAACAGCTTGATATTAATATTGTTTAGACAAAGATGGCATAGTTATGAGTGAAGTCGGCCTCACCAAAGGAACGAACTTAATAACACTGATTTGAAAAATAATCATCTTAATTATTTCCACCATCACCATCATTTCCATCATTTTTCCATCATTATTTCCTCCATCCTCGGTTGAACGATCTGTTTTTGGGAATCTTGCAGACAATTGATTGCCTATAAGTCTATGTCTAAAATATTCTATTATTTGTGGAAATGAAAAAAATTAAAAAAATTTATAAATTATATAAAAAATAAAAATTGCAATTTTTAAAAATTTTGCGATATTTTGCGATATTTCTGCGATATCCACGAAAAAATGCACTACGCCCGAACGATATCGATATCGATATTTTGCGATATTTCTGCGATATCCGGAAAAAATACATTACTCCCTAATATCCATATCCCAACCTAAATTTTTCGATATATCCGTGATATATCGCGATATTTCAATCCTTGGCCCTCACCGTTGTATCATCACAATGTGCATTTGTGTCACCTTGGGTATAAAATCATTGTGCGACATGTGTTGATCTCTTCTTCTTGAACTTTTTTCTTCTCCCCTTCTTGCACTTCTTTCATGTCCTCTTCTTGCTCGTCCTCCTCTTACTCATCTTTCTTGACCTCTTCTTGATCATCTTTCTCATCTTTCTTTTGCTCAAGTTCTTGCTCAACTTTATTCTCCTCTTCTTGATCTCCGTGTTGTTCTTCATCATCTTCATTTTGTTCATTATCCATGTCCTCATTTTGCTCATCATCCTTTTACGCCTCTTCATTCTCCGAGTGGTCGTCTTGCGGGTCATCCTCATTTTCTCCCTTGTCCTCCTTTTCTGTTGACTCAAAACATCCCAGCCTTTAATATTATTAGATGTTGATTCGCCTCCACAGCCTGTAGTGCTCGGGACATATTCTTGTAGTTTCTATTTAATTTTATCAATTGACTAACAAATAGTCTTCCGCCACCACTAGGATCTTCTTTGAGAGGGAAGAGGAACTCTGTCATCAACGGCTAATTCTTCGAACTTTCATTTTTGACTTTGCATATGATGCCCCACTCTTGAACTCGACCATCAACCCAAGACACCACACTAACGTAGTGTGTTGTTTTGCTTTCCTTAAGGGAAGGTACCATCTTTTCCGTCACCCGAATCTAAAAATACAGTCACCTTATTAGCAATAATAATAAATAATATTAATGTCGAAATTTTATTTCAAAACACAAAGAAATCTAGAAACTTACACGAGCGGGTACTTCATCTCCGTGCCTCGGGACGGGAAGCATTGCTGCGTTAATTCTTCAAATCTAAAAGCTTTCGATGCATCCCATCGTAACATTCGTGGGATGGAGGATCTCGACTTTCTGGTTGCACATAGTTGTGCAACGCATGACATTACTTCATACGCTCATAATTGCACAACATGTGCAAATCCATGGACATTGATATGTTCCCGGTTAATCTTCTTTTGATGTTTTGCACGTCGAGCAGTTGCTTGATTGGAGTGAATTGATTCATGTTTTTAGGGTGTATTTAAAGTGATCAAAAGTGTTAGATTTTGTGCATAAATGTGTAGAGTATCACTATTTTGCCTAAAAATATTACTTGATGGATAATTGATGTTTTTCGTCCGCTTTACAGGTAAATCGGTGGAATTTGGCTAAACCGAGAGTACCGGCATTCTTAGGATGAAGAGACGATCAAGACGGATGAAAATGGGGGTCGGAGGCGGAGCCCGGTCGAGAAAATGTCTGGTCTCGACCTCCGGGTCGAGGTCCGCAGGCCTCGACTCGAGGGATAAGACAGATGGAGAGAATTTCAAAATTAGAGCTGCCTCGACTCGAGGGCAAAGAGGATCCTCGAGTCGAGGCAGGAGGAAAACCGGAAAAACATGATAGCGACTCTTAGGCCTCAACTCGAGGGCCCCAAGCTCGAGTCGAGGGAGGCCCAATTCCGAAAATTTTGGTTTTAAATCATTTTGAGCGGAAAACAGAGCATAATCCTCCTAGCATAGTTTAGAGCCGTTATTAGGCGCTTTACGAGCGAAATTATCATTCCATAGCTTAATTCTTCTTGTAATTGGATTAGATTGTTAGTTTTTGATTGAATTCAAGCTTTTGTACATTAGATTAGTGATTTGATCCATTAGATTTTCATTTCCAAGTTGTTATTGAAGAGAAGGAGATTGCAATTGGAGCAATTGTGAAGACTCAAGCATTCTTATTTTTGTTAATTGAAGACAATTGGTGATGTTCTTTTACTTTTCTCTCTTCAATTCATTATTTGTGTTGATTAGTGCTTTAATTGCTTTCCTAGATTTTTCACCCATGGCTTTTGCTCTTAGCACCATGGGCTAATAGTTTTGTGCTTGGGATAATTGAAATTGGGGATGATGTGATTGCCTCATGCTATGATTGTTGATAATTGTTGATCAATTGAGTTAGAATGCTTCCTAATTGTGATTCTCATTGTGCCTCATGCAAAATTATCTCTTTAGATTAATGGTTGATTACCCTAGCAATAGGCTAGAGTCGAGCTAATGTGATTAGGTATTAATCGAGTTATAATTTTGCATGATTTTATGAATTGGGGACTTCTTAATTGAGAGATTGGAAGGACTAAGAATACTCACATTAGGCATTGTGTTATTAATGGAGTGATTAATTTCATGGTGGTTTATGCTTTCTAACTTGATTGATTTGCAATTGGATACAATCATAGCTTGTTAATCATTGATTCCTTGATGGAGATTATCCCTAGCACCCCTATCCCCATTGATTTTAGCTTGTTTGTTATTGCATCCTAGGTGTTTGATTAATTGCTTGCATATATTTAGAATTTAATTCTTGCTATTATATTGTAGATTTTAGTCCAAACCCATCTTGCAACAATAGTCACTAATAACTTGTATTCTTAGGGTCTCACTTGCATACTAATTCCCTTTGGGTTCGATATTTTTATTGGTCTTAATACCACTTACCGGATTACTACAAATTATTGCTCGAAAGCCCATCGATGTCCTCAGCCCTTGATGAGAAAGTCGAAACCCACTCTTCCCTAGGGGTATTTATTGAAGTCATCCAAATTGTTCACAAGGTGAACGTGATCGCAAGTCAATCTTCTTCGTGGTGTAATCCTTCATCAAGAAAATACCGTATAGAATCCACAATAGGGCTAGCTTGAGACAATCGTCTCCCTCGCCCTTATGAACTTTTGCTTCCTTAAGAAAAGTATCTTCGACATCTTGGACAAATAATTGTGTTTTTCTATTAAAGTATTTCTTGTAAGACGTCGAAGTTATCGGGATGACTGATTGCGGACCGAAATGTAATCTCGTCATCAATGCAAACTCTGTCGGTCCAAAATCCATCACACAACCATTCACGTGAAACTATACTTTATCAATGCTCATGGTGCTGTCTTGTTTAAAGAGAAGGTGGAGCAAGAGTTGACCTTGAAATTGGATCTTCTCCATGTCTAAAAACCGACCAAACAAGACTTCGAAAATGATCTTTATTCTTCTTTCCCAAATTTGTTTTAATTTTTGAAATGATCGTTAGTCCGCCCTACCGCTTAACCTTGGCGGAAAATAATCTTCTTGTGGTACTACGACCATCTTAAACATGCAAAACACACAAATATTCATATATGTCGATCACGGTTAGAACATTAAAACCCATAAATAAACCTATTCATTAACCCACAAATCGAACATAGAACCGAACTCGAGATACAAAGCGCATAAATAATCCGTATAACCCACTCAAAATACCACATTAATAAATCCACTCCAACCTACTTAAGGATAAAGTCTAAATCAAACATATAGAACTCCACTCGTAATCCAAAGAGACTAATTTTTAATAAATCCACTGGAAACACAATTTAAATCAAAGAACCAAAATTAAGCAATGTAGAAATAATAAATTGATGAGAATGATTCCAAACAATCGACGAGCTAAACAACAAATGATAGATGAGAATGATTCCCAATAATCGACGAGCTAAACAAAAATAATAGTTGAGAATGATAAAATCATATAGTTTACAATCGACGAGCTAAACAATAAATAGATAAGAATGATTCTCAATAATTAATAATAAATTGTAGAAGTATAACCCACTCAAAATATAACAATAAGAAGCAATAATTTCAGAGTTAGAAACATACCTCTATGGTTGTCGCGGCGGGAACGACTTTTATCTTGGCACCGAATTGTGGGACAAGCGGCCGTTCTCGACTAGGGTTGGGGGCGACTTATATTCCACGGAGTAGAGGATATCCTGTGGCGGGAATGAAGCTTTTGCACGACGAAGTGGAGTGGGAGTGGGAATAACGGTGGGTTTGTGCCGGATTTAGAATGGGCAATGCGTCGTGATTAAATTGAGTGAAGTAATGTTTGATTTTCGATTTGGTGTTGGTAGTTATTTGGCGGATGTTTCAAAATGACAAAAACTTGTGTGAGACCGTCTCACGCATTTCATTTCGTGAGACGGAGTCACTTTTTAATAAATAGTTATCACTTTTTTAAAATGTGATACAAATTGATATAAAAATGATAAAAAATTGAAAAGTGATACATTTCACATCATAAGTGATAATAATTTATTAAAAAGTGATAACAATTTATTGAAAAGTGAATCCGTCTCACGAAATGAGATCCGTGAGACAGTCTCACACAAGACTTACTCTTCGAAAATTTACAGAAAAAATGGTGAACAACTCGAGTTTTCGAAATGGAGGAGTGGGGATGTTAGTGGGGGAGGTGGGAGAAAGAAATGACCGACTTTTCGGTTTCTGCCCAACGTCGGTGGGCATATATGTGAGCTTAAGTGTGGGCCTTAAGTAGGTTTCAAGTAAAAATTATTTATTCACGCTCATAAACCCGTATCTTTCTCAATATAATTTATATGTCCTCTAAGTACAAAAATACTATTTATTAAATTAATCAAAAAATGCCGGATTTAAACCTATTTTAATTAAGAACAAAATATTCAATTTAAACCTATTAAATAAATTTTTTCCAATTAAGAATAGCTCTACATATATAATATATGATCTATTAAATTGGTCATAATATTCAAATCTATGTAAATTGGACATAATCGTGTGGCCACTTTTTATTATAATTTAACATATATATCGGACAAATCAAAATTCTTCTTGCTTTGAAATTTGCCATTTTTTCAGAAGGTATTTGACATAATTTTTTTTAACATAATATACAATTTTGAACAATCAACAATCAATTTTCAAAGAATAAAGACTATCAACAATAAAAAAATTATATATAACATTTCGATACTAAATTAAAAGGCTTAAATCCATACGGTTCAACTTAAAATTCAACCTAAATTAAACTCTAATTCAATTTTTCATACACAACAATTAGCAAAAGAAGGCTTGAGAAACCAACAAATAATTACAGACGTGTATGCATCATTACAAACGATCGAGATGGTCAAATCCCCGCTAGCAAGCGATGCACGTAACGTGACCGGTGAATTTTGGGAACAGTCATAAAAACTCCAACCGCGGTGTGTTCTTTAATAAGATCTCGGAGGCATCAAAACTTTCATCCACTGTTAGCTCGGGGATGGGCTCAAGCATGCCGATGATTTTGCTACGAAAATTGAATGTCTCGAGCCTCATACCCAAGGGAAGACTGGATCATGTTTCCAATTCGCTCATCGGATGCTCAAACAAGTCTCCAAGTGATGAAATAAGTTCTTTGTTTTGATCGAAACGAGAATGCGATGCTCTCTTCTTGGAGTTGGAGGGAATTTGCGGTGAAGGTATAGTTGTTTCAGCATTAGAAGCAGCTTTCACTCGAACATCCATCTCATCATCTTCCTCCGGAATAAAAACCTTGCTCCGGTTCCGTTGAAGGTTGGGGAAAACTTACCGTAGGAGTTGTCTCAAAATCCTGGCTATTAAAATGATTAACAACATCCATGACGCCCTCGGGACGTTTTCACCGTAGCCCAATCGCTTTCCAAATATTTCAAGCCAATCCTCATAGAAAGGCCATGGTTTGTATCGCATCAGAGCGACTGTTGGTCCCTTCGTAAAAAAAAAAAAAAAATACACAAAATAGATATATGCAAATAAATTATTAACAAAACATCAACTACGTATATTAGAAAATCATACCTTCACAACTTTAGACCAAGCCTCATCGAGACATCCAAGACCTTTGTTACGGTGTTAAACCCACCCCGTGTCTACAAGTGCTATTTGAAGTGCCCCATGGTGTCTCTTCCATGTAGTTATTCCGGGAGTTGATGTGGGGCGATCCACGAATATCACCTAGAAATTTTTTTACACATCATATCTTGCGCTTTCTTTAGGTAACCAGGTCTAAACCCATTGTCGCTCTTCCAACCCGCAACAATAATTTCCTTCAAATATTGTACAAGTAAAAGTTCTTCATTTTCGTGCTGTAACCTTCTATTTTCACTAGATACTTTCTCTTTCTTTGCTCCCAAACCCAAACTACTGTCACCACTCTCCATATCTATCTACAACATAGAATGATTTTAAGAACCGAATAACACATAAATCAATGAAAGCGACCAATGCCCACAGATAAACCACATGAAACTAATCGAAAATCTAACATTGCAACAATGAATTTTCCGTAATACATGAAACCAACACAAAATCCAAAATAATAGACTATTGTCACCCCTCTCCACATCTAATCTATCTACAACATAGAATCATTTAAGAACTAAAACAAAAATCAAACATGTGCCGTATAATTAATGATACCTCATGAAACGAAGAGAAAATCCAACATTGCAACTACCGAATTCGTTGTACAACAATACATAAAAGTGATAAATCAAATGTGATAAAGGAACAATAAAGACACAAAATTACTCAAAAATATGCTGCATAATGACATTCATATATATATCGATGTTCATAACTAAATAAAATAAAAAATCTAGAAATAGACAAAACCCATCACAACAAATAGAAAGAACAATATTATCCAACTCGAAATAAATCTTGAAAAACCAGGGAGAATAAAAAGAAAAAGCTCAACAAAAAGAGCAATAAAGAAATGAAATTTACTCAAACATATGCCGCATAATAATTTTTGTACATGATTTTCGAAAAAAAAAAAAAACAGAAAATGGAGAAGACAACAAATATCATCCACCGTGTAAATAATATCAGAGAGTGACGCTGTCACCCAACACCGTTTTTGCCATGATTCGGTTGTCGCCTCCTGTTCGTCCACAAAACCCTCTTCACCCGTTGTTGTTCGTCGCCGCGTCAGAGAGAAGTGGGAATTGCCACCGTTGTGTAATGAGGAGAGAAGAAGGAAAAGTTAACCTATTTATTTAATTTGAGGGTAAAATTGGTATTTTCATTATTTGTATGGATATTATACGGGCTACCAAGCAACTACATTAAAGTTGTACAATTTTTATATGTGCTACCAAGCACAACATAAAGTTATACAAAATTTTATATTGCGTATCAAGTGATGTATTAATTGATGTATTACATGCTACTAATCAAAGATAATATATTCACCTCCAAATTATAATCCCTAGCATGGGAACAATTATATTCACCTCCAAAGCTCCAACTTTAGGAGATACATTTTTCTTTTTTTAAAAATCTAAAATAATTATTAAATGTCTATAGTGTTGTTATGATACAATATTCTATCTCATATTTGAACTTTTTGCCGAAGTATGTCATTTTTTCACAAAAAAATCAAAACTTTGGTTTTTTTGGAAATAATTTCGAAATTTAACTATTTTTCCAAAATTTCAGCATTGTTCTTGAGATCCGTATGTTTTGAATGATTACTAGGGATATAGCTTGTTTTCTCTAAATTTCAAGTGTTTGTTATTGTTGATTTATATTATTTATAGCCCCCAAAAAAAAGGTCCGACTTATGTTTTCTATTGTGAAAATGTATCCATACTCTATTCATGTGGTATCAAAATTATCACTCTCTATATCAAAAAGTTAATTGACAAAAATATCTTTTTTTTAATTCCAACAAAAATAGTAGACAGGATATAATCGTATTACTTTAACTTATCACATGATTAATTCTCAATACAAACACTTAAAAATATTATGACTCATGATATAGCAAACATGTGATTTGTATGATTTAGTAAAACATATCACATTAAAAGTCAAATATAACACATATTTCACTGTCCCTCATTATAAAAGTGTGGCCTTCATTTCATTAGTTGTCATGCTGCCTCCATTGTTCTTCTGTTGCTATCTTTTTATTTTATTATTATTATTATTATTATTATTATTATTATTATTATATATATATATATATATATATATATTTTTTTTTTTGTAAATATGAGGGATGAACGATATGGGCAGAGAAGAAGAATCAGTTTTTTTTTTTTTTTTTAAGCTGGGTGTATTTGAGAGAGTAAAAACAAGTCTAATTTTTGTTTTATATCAAGTGTATTCTTGACATTTTATAATTGCATAAAAAATTACATAAAAATAAGGTGGATGTAAATTATATATAAGCAAACATAAAGATCGACTACCTTAAGAGCACAGATGGATGATAAGTGAACAAGGTGACTGGAGTAGAAACATTTCGATATTTTGGGTTCGATTTTGTGTAATGACAATTCTTCGATGAAATATTGCAAGAGTTTGTTGCTGGATTTGTGTCCCGTACTATGTATTATATTATACTCCCTTCGTCCTAGTGAAAGTTTATCATTTTTTCATTTTCCTCCGTCTCAATCAAAGTTTCTAATTCTTTTTTTTTAGTATACTCAAATAATATTTTAATATATTTTTACACCTTTGCATCTACATTTTTATCTCTTTTCATCACATCATTTGTGCTATACTATTATTCTACTAAAATTTCTTAAATATTGTGTCAAAATACAATGGAAAACTTTCATTGTGATAGAAGGAGTAGTACATTTTACAATTTACAATATGTATTATATTTTGTAATAAATTGAAACTCATACTATGTAAAATTGACATATTGGTACATTAACTCAATTTTATTCTTTTTTTTTCAAATTGATTATCTTTCTATAATCAGTCTTTCATCATGCCTCTACCCCAACCAACAACCATATTTTTGTCAATATATTTTAAATTTAGAACACAACACCGCAACACTAGTGGTGTAACCATATTTTAATTAAATTATAATTAATATATAAACGATAAATGGCAGCCAAAGAAAATGTAGGGACTTGTTATTAACTTGTGAATCATGCAAAAGGTTGAGCAAATCTTCTCGTTCATCAAAAGTTAGGGAAAATTGTAGTTTTGATCTCATGAGAATTTTTCAACGATAATGTTAGTCCCACGCTTTTTTGGTCAAAAAAATTATGGAAAAAGTGTCAAAAAAGAACCATTTTACAAACCACTCATTCTCTTGGAATCAAAAATGCAATTTACTCCCAGAAGTTAATACAAGTAGTATAAATATCAACTTCTATGGCCTAATTATCATAAATAAAATTAATTATACATGGTTTAGCAAATGTATGCTGCCCTCGTGTCGTATATATATCTTATCTAATCTCATTGAAATAATTCCATATTATAACACAATTTTTAGGTTAAATATCAATTTAAATCTTAAATTTTAAAGTATTTTAAATTAGGGTCTAATATTTTTTTCTCAATTTAAAATCTTTTGTTCATTATGTCTCAACTCAAGGCCCAAAATTTAAAAAAAAAATAAAAATTCAAGGCCCAAAATTATTTTCTAATTATTTTTTCATTTCTAATCACACACCGCTAATTTTTTTATAAAAAAATATTTTTATTAACGATCTCTCACAATCCAACCATTTAATAAATAATTCATTTATCTCTCTTAATTCCCGTACATAATCTACAACAAAATTCTATCGTCTTTTTTCCACTTTATCAACGATTCAATACAACCTATAAAATAAAATTCTTTTTTCATTCTTTAATGAATACATATATATTATATATGATAAATTTTTATTATATTCAAAGTTTGTTGGTCCTGAGGTTGGGTCTTCTAAATATAATTTAGAAGAGGGGTTGAATAGATTATCTAAAATTCTTCGAATTTACTTCTAAATCACTTAGAGTACACAACAGAATTCTTTTGTACTCAACCTTCTCGAAACGGATCTTAATTCTTGATTTAATTATGAATAGTAAGAACAAATGAGTAAACTGGAATTCAAAGTGCAGAAAGTAAATAACACCGATTTATAGTGAGGGACAGTGAATATAATATAAAAAAAAAAAAACACAATTGAGCATGATCATAATTATTATAAAGAATATTGTAGATCGATCTGAGCTGCCTCGTCTACGTAAAGAAGAGAAATGAAGTTTATCCCTGCACCTTTCATAAACACTTATTAATTATAAAGAAGAAAAATTAGTTAATTTGTTAAAGAAGAAAAATTCAAATCAAATTAGTATGCCAAAGTAATAATAAAGTTAATCCATTTGAATACAATTGACACTACTGCATATAATAATTCCCACGAGAATCTAATCATTTATTGATGTTATTTTTAGATTTAAAAAATCAAATTTTGAAAATCAATTTTATAAAACCATCACTATAACACCTATAAACCTATTATTTTACTTTAAATACAATAAATTCTCTCTCCTTATATCTATAACCTTATAAAGCTAAACCTAGAAAAGTTTATGTGGCAAAACTACATTCTTCTATTCCAAAATTTCTTTCCTCTCATTCATTTAAGTTTTAAGTATTGATCTCATCCATCAATTTTATAAGTTTTAATCCCATCCGTCCATTTATTTATATATTAGTCTATAAATTATGAGAGATATACCAAATCTACGTTTAAAATTTTGAAATTTTAAATCAAGTTATTCAATTTTATTCAAATATTTGGAAAAATATATTTAATTTATTTGATAATATATACAAATTATATAGATATATTCAATTTAGTTGATGATATATACAAATTATATAAAATATGTACGTAAAGCAAGCGTCTAAACCTAGGAAAGCTTATGTGGCAAAACTACATTCTTCTATTTCAAAATTTCTTTCCTCTCATTCATTTAAGTTTTAAGTATTGATCTCATCCATCAATTTTATAAGTTTTAATCCCATCCGTCCATTTATTTATATATTAGTCTATAAATTATGAGAGATATACCAAATCTACGTTTAAAATTTTGAAATTTTAAATCAAGTTATTCAATTTGTATTCAAATATTTGGAAAAATATATTTAATTTATTTGATAATATATACAAATTATATAGATATATTCAATTTAGTTGATGATATATACAAATTATATAAAATATGTACGAGAAAGCAAGCGTATATTTAATTTATTTTGTGATATATACATATTATATTAATAATCAGAAAAAGCAAACATATATTTAGTTTATTTGGTGATATATACCGATTATATAGATAGTCATGAGAAAATGTATATTTAATTTATTTGATGATATACACGGATTATATAATATATATTATGGTATTTTCTCTCTTCCACCTTTATCTTGCTCTATAATTTAAATAGATTGTATATTATAATTATTTAAATTTAATTTTTACTACATATATTACATTTCTTTCATTATCCCGCGAAATTCGCGGACCTAATACTAGTTTTATGATATTTATATAATAACTCACATCATCCAATGTACACTCAATAAGAATATAATAATATAATTTCATTCACTCTTACACATTGATTCGATATAAAGCTAAATTCACCCTACTCAAAAACCCAAAACAGACACACACATTAAATTTCATAATCCCTAAATTTCAAAAATTAATTTTTAAAAGTCATTTAAAACCAAAAAAATAATCACTTAAAAATATAGAGAAAATTACAAATAGGTTAAAAAAATCAAAATTACAAATAGGTTTAATGTGCAAATATTTTGTGCTTCGTGTAAAATATTATAATATTAAAATATTGTAGATCTCATGAGTTGCTTCGTCTACATAAAGAAGAGAAGTGAAGTTTATCTCTCCACCTTTCATCAATACTTATTAGTTCTAAAGAATATAAAAAGATTTAGATATGGGATTAAATGGCAAGTTGATTTCTGCAACAGAATTCAGAGCTGGAGGAGATTTGTTTCATGAACTTTTCAGGTACAAGCCTCAGCATATTTCCAATGCTAGCCCTGATAAAGTGCAAGGTTGTGATTTGCATGAGGGTGATTTTGGACATGTTGGCTCCATCATTTTCTGGAGGTACACACATTGTATGTATATATAAATCACTCTTCGCCTTTGCCATAAATTTATTTTCCATGTATTATTGATCGTTGCATTTTTTGTTCTAAAAGAATGAGCGATCTGCAAAGTGATACTTTTTTCGATAATTCGATGTCGTAGTTTTTTTTTATATTTTTGTCCAGAGAGAATTGCAGTTTTGATCCGAAGAGAATGATAAATTGTAGTTTTTGTCACAAATGAATGTGGTAAAGCTCAGTTTTTGGTCTGAAAAATAATGGTTGAGACCGATTTTGCAAAAAAAAAAAAAAGGACCAAATTAAAAAGAATGGGCGATCAAAATTATTATTGAAAAATTTTCATGGACCAAAACAATAATTTTTAATTGTCGTATAAATCAAGAATTTTACATTAATTGCAAAACAAAATCAATGTTTGAGATGGTCGTTTGAAAGAAAAAGACTGGTATTCATAAGGTGTATCATATAATTCAAGTGCATTAATTTTTTAATGGTATTTGTTGATTCATTAACGTGCAATTGTTTTTACTGAAAAGTGCAAGTGAAACAATTGCACTGCATTCAATAATAATAACTAATATTATTAAAAATGCACTTAAATTGTACGTGATACATTTGGTATACAAGTGAACAACACAATATGAAATACTATACATATATAGTAGTTAGATTTTTTTTTTTCACATTATATTATTATTTTTTCATTTAACACATTTTTCTCCTTACGTAACATCATTGTGTTCATATAGTAACTCATTTTCCAACATCTTATAAGCACAAATATTTTTTTCTCGTAAGGAAAAATATGTATTACTCGTCCCTACAACGACACATACATACTTTACAATAACACATGTTTTGGGTACAAGTGCTCATGTTTTGCATTTGCACGAGTTTTAAGAAAATTAAATTTATTTGACCCGATTTAACCTTTTTAAAATTCATAAATTTCTCTATATGGACTAGATTTTATGGTGTTGTGATATGAGAATAAGCAAGGGATAATGCTTGCGGCTCGCCGAACCCCGCGAGCATCTTTATTGGCTCCACGAGCATCACACCGGTCCCACCGAGCACCTTCCCGAATCTCGCGGGAGAACCGATCAAGCGAAAAACCCGGCAAAGACCGAAGAGCGGCCAGCTCGAGACAAGATCTCCCCCAAAGAGGAAAGATATCCGGAGACAGTGGTGCGGTCGAAGATGCCATGCCCCAAAAGGGAAAAGATCTCGCCGCCGCGGAGATCCCAACAACTATGCCACGTGGAAGGCGGAGAGGGCTAGACTCCTGCTCGTCCGTACAGTACTTCCATAGGCGCATTTAATTCTGTACCTTTACATTAAATGCACCCGATTCTACGGGATTTATGAGCCGCCATTTTGCATGTATGAATAAGACCTACAAGGCACAATAACAAGGATCGAAAAACATCTAACCTTAAGCGTGGGACTCACCCTCCCAAAGAAACCTCTTTACATTCCGCTTTCTACATTTATATTTCTCATCATCGTACATCAATGCTTTACTGCATTTATATTTCTCATCAAACCTCTTTACATTTACTAGGCAGTCGATTAGACATCCAAAACCCGATTATCGGGTGGTTTTAATCGGTGTAACAACAATTGGCGCCGTCTGTGGGAAGCGCTAGACAAGAAAAGCCACTCCCAACTAGTATCTCTTACGCTCTAAGGAACCGCCATGACTAACGGTCGAGCCATCGGCAAGCATGTTAGCCACGACAATGAAGAATAGCGGTGGCAAAACAGCCCGGTCCGTAACATCGAGGACTAAATTTCTCACCCTCCAGGAGTACCAGACTCGAGCAATGAGCAGAGCTATCCAACAGCTCCAAGCTCGAGCTCGCGAGCTTGAATCTCAAGTGAGACCGTCGCCGTTCCCGCCGAGGGCCCGTCAAGGCCCCAAAAGGGGAAAAGGAAGGTCTCGTGACCAAGAGGTCGAAAGCCATGACCGATCGGGTGCGCTGCCTGAGCGATCGGTGTTTAATCGCCCAGGCTCCCAAGCCCGAAGGCTCGATTTCGACGAACGGCCCCAGTGTCTCCTCCGAGAGAAGCTATCCACCGTAGCCCTCAATGGGCCCAGAGCGTCGTAATAGTAAGGTCTAGGGTCCCGGTCCTCAACCGCATCGGCCCCAACGCGGCTCACCGAGCCCTCACTCAGCCGGACCAGGCCATTGTCGCTCTCCAGCGGAAGCCGGACCTCATTGAGGGCCGAGTGGATGCCCGCGAAGGCATCCCAAAGAGGACCGCCGTCAACCAGCCCCTATCTATGGCCATCGAGATGGCGGAGGTTGACTAAGATCCCGCCTCCAAAAGCGCCCTATACGATCGACTGACGAGGTCCATCTCGCAAGTATATCACTTACATGATTGGGAGGGGGCATCGGATGCGACGAAGTGTCGTCTGTTCTCGCCGACGCTGGCGAGCTAGCCCACAAATGGTACACCTCTATCCTCTCTCGCACGATCAACGACTTCTCCAAAGCATCGGTGAACAATTTGTCTCCTACTTCGCCTCTAAAATTACTCGCCCGGAAGCCGGCAGAGGCTCATGGGCATTAGGCAGCAGAGAAGGAGTACGACGAGGAGTACCTCAATCGACCGGACGAAGTGCTCCTCATAGGTGAGCCCGTTAACGATGAGCCGCAGCCTTCACGCTGCGATGAGCGGGCTCGGGCGGACTCGCACATGTTCGTCACATGACCAAACAGTACCCATCCTCCTACGCTGAGTTCAAAGCGGCGAGCGGGCGACTTGATTACCAGTGCAAAAGCTCCTCGCCCAACGCCCGGGTGAAGTCAAGACGCTACCACCGAGGTAGCAACGCGGCTTCACTCGCCAAGAGGCCCCATCATGCGAAAAGGCGGGACCAGGCCAAAGCCCGGGGACGTACAAAAGTTTCGAAGGGGTCGAAGTCGTGGATAAACCGAAGTGCTCTCCGGCCTTTGTGTTCAACGCGATGAAGGGAGAAGGGGTATTCACCCGGCTAAACCCCCTTAAGAGCAATGCCGTGAGGAAAGCCTCGAACAAGTTCTGTGCCTTTCATGACGGCCCCGGCACAATACGGCGAGTGCGAGAGATCTCTTTCGCCACTGTGGAAGCTCTACGAGGAGGGAAGGTTGAACGAGTATGTCAAGAAGCCCGCCCCACGACCAAGGCACGATGGGGAGGAGCGCGGTCCTCCTCGCGAGAACAGGGAAGAGGGGGCACGGGCAGTTTGTGGTCAGCTGCGGACTTGGATGCGAGGTTACAATAGCGATGGCGTCCCTCGCCGAACCGGGGGATGGGTCCAAATGATCCCGCCTAGAGGAAGTAGTTTGGGCGGATCGACCCCATCCTCGCATGTCGAACAGGAAGCGGAAGGCCGAACTCCGCGCTATTGACAACATCCACATCGTCGTACCTCCCCCGAGCCAACGATTTCAAAATCTGCCGCCATCGGCTTCTCCAACGCTGATCGCGAGGGCCTCCTCTTCCCAAAGAGCGAGGCCTTGGTCATCTCGACCAAAATTTGGGATGACGGTGGAAAGGATCTGATCGACAATAGCTGCTCTGCAACATAATCTTCAAATCCGCTCTGGATCAAATGGGTAACCCGACGAGATTCATCAAGCCATACGATTTGCGGTGAAGGGATTTGGGGATACGACGGTGAATCCCTACGGAAGAATAAAGCTGTCCGTGGAGCTCGCAGATTTCCATAATGAGAAGCTTAGGATCACGAGGCCTTTAGAATTTATAATCGTCGACCAGCCGAATATCTATAATGACTTTCTTGGTCGACCTTTTCTCGAAACTTTTGAGGCGGTTTGCCTATTCTTACTTTTATTGTATCAAATTCCCCACCCCGAGGGGAAGTTGGCACTATAAAAGGGAATAAAAAAATGGCAAAGAAGTGTTTGAACTACTCTTGTCTTAATTTTCTTTCCGCACCTTTGTTAGATTTACAATGTAATACTTTAGCGGAGGAAAACATGAGCGCCATTCCATAACCAGCCATACTCGCCACTCTTCTTCGGGACATTCTGCTTGGGCGTGCGAGGATTTAGAACCAAGACTTGGTTTCGAACCCGCAACCATAGACTTGGATCCAAGGGGCAATGCTCGCGATCCCCAAGGCCTCAAGCGGACGGCCCCGATCTAAGAGCTCGAGCGTATCTGGTTGACCCATCTCGCCCGAGCTCGAGGTCACCATAGGGGCAAAGGTCCCCGCAGAAATAAGGGATGATCTCATCAAATTTCTCTCGAGAGAATGTGAGCGTGTTCGCATGGTCACATCAAGACATGGTTGGGATCGACCCACGGCACGCTTGCCATCATCTCAAGATCGACCCATCGCGACGGCCGCCTCACAAAAAGGAGGAAGATTGGCCAGAAAAATATGCCGCTCTCGCCGAGGAGGTCAAGAAACTCCTGGACAATAAACTAATCGAGCTCGCCGTAGACGAGCCCCAATAGGTGGCCAATGCCGTTCTCGTCAAAAGGCGAACAACACATGGAGACTGTGTATCGATTTTACCGACCTCAACGCAGCCGCCCAAAGGACCATTTCCCAATGCCGCACATTGACCACCTCATCGACAGACACCGCGGGACACGAGATGATGTCTTTCATGGATGCATTCACGGGATACCACCAAATCCCCATGGCGGTGGAAGATATCAAGCACACTTCTTTCCTCACGGAGAAGAATATTTATTCTTAGACAAGAATGCCTTTTGTCCTCAAGAATGCCGGCGCGACTTATCAAAGGTTAGTGAATACCATGTTCATGACAAAATTGGGAAAACTATGGAAGTGTATATTGATGACATAGTCGTGAAAAGCCTAAGAAAAGAAGATCACCTAAGGGACCTCAAGGAAACTTTCTCTATCCTTGAGAAATATAACATGAAGCTCAACCCAAAGAAATGTAGCTTTGGGGTGGGGTCAGAAAATTCCTTGGCCACATCGTCACCGCAGAGGGGCATCGAGGCCGACTCCAAGACAAGTCAAAGCTATCCTCGACATGGAGGAACCAAAATCGGTGAAACAATTCCAGAGATTTGGATGTCTCGCGGCTCTTAGTCGTTT
Source organism: Paraleonurus japonicus (assembly GCA_030762865.1). Lineage (NCBI taxonomy): Eukaryota > Viridiplantae > Streptophyta > Magnoliopsida > Lamiales > Lamiaceae > Paraleonurus > Paraleonurus japonicus. The sequence continues at coordinate 22,079,109 of CM061060.1, read as the reverse complement.
CATCTCGCGGTTAGGCGACAAGAGCAAGCCTTTCTTCGCATAATAAAAAAATAGAAATTTTCTGGAACAAAGAAAGCCGGCTCGCATTCAGGAAGCTCAAAGAGTATTTGAGTAGACCTTAGATCCTCGCCAAGCCGGTTCGGGAGACCCTCCTCTTGTACCTCGCGGCTTCAAACGGCAATAAGCGTTGTCCTCGTGCGAGCAGAGGGACAAAGAACACCTCCCCATTTACTACATAAGTCAAGTGCTACATGACGCCTTGAGCTCGTATATTCGCCACTCGAAAAGCTCGCGTATGCACTAGTCATGGCCGCAAGAAAACTTCGAGCGTATTTCTTCGACCGCCGATTCAAGTGCTTACGACCATGCCACTACGGTAGGTACTCCACCGTCCAGGACACTAGTGGGCGGCTCTTGAAATGGGCCTAGAGCTCGCCCAAGACAAAGCATATCGTACGCTCCGCACACCGCGATCAAAGGACAAGCATTGGCGGACTTCGTGGCGGAGCTTACCTTCCCAACCAGCCCAACAAAGCTCAAAATTCCCCCTTGGAGACTCTACATCGACGGGTCATCCACATCAACTTGCGCCGGCGCGGGTGGTCCTCATCGAACCGGAGGGCCGTTGTTTTACAAATGCGATAGATTCGATTTCCTGGCAACGAACAACGAAGCCGAGCACGAAGCCCTGCGTGGCCTCGAGCTCGCAATGGCCATAGGAGTCCGCCACCTCCTTATCTTCATGGACTCCCTCTTGGTCGTAAATCAAATGAAGGGGGAATACGAGGCCGGGGGTGAACAGATGATGAAATATCATGAGCTTGTCGTCACCCTTTGCAAACAACTTCACTAGGTGTTCATAGAGCAAATCCCTCGCGAACACAACTCGCAACGGATGCTCTATCCAAACTCGCAACATCGTAGGGCGCCGCGGACATATCCAACGTAGTTCTAACAAAGCTTACCCGCCCTCAATCACTAAGCACCTAGTGACCGCCATTGCCGAGGAAAAGGAAAGCTGGATGACCCCCATCCTCGGGTACCTCGACTCGGGAGGCTGTAGGAGGATAAAATAGAAGCTCGTTGCATTCAACTCCGAGCAACAAGATTCCCGATCCTGACGGCCAACCTGTATAAGCGAAGCTTCTCCCTACCCCTCTTGAAATGCATCGAGACCGAGGAAGGTCACATAATTCTCGCGGAGAACCACGGTGGAGTGTGCGGAAACCATGCCGGCGGCCGGTCTGGTCCACAAGACGATGCACCAAGGGTACTTGGCAAACCTTAAAGAAGGATGCAATCGCCTACGCCAGAAAATGCCACCAGTGCCAAGTCATGGTGCCGAACATCAAGCTCTCACTGAAAACCTCACGTCGATATTCAGCCCGTGGCCGTCGCGATGGGGGATCGACTTAATTGGTCCTTCTGCCAACGGCCCCGGGCGGATGCAAATTCGTAGTGGTCGCCGTCGACTATTTCACCAAGTGGGGCGGAGGCGGAGCCCTCAATAAGATCGACCAAACGGCCATCATCGAGGTTCATTTGGAAGAATATCATATGCGAGATTCGAGGCTTCCACAAGCAATCGTATTCGATAATGGGAAAGCAGATTCGACGGCCTCGAGATCGCTGAATTACGTGAGCACTAGAAAATAAAGAGGTTGTTCGCAACACCCTACCACCCCCAGGACTAATGGTCAGGTCGAGGCGGTCAACAAAATTCTCAAGCACACGTTGAAAACTAAGCTTGAGGATAGGAAAGGAAAATGGGCCCAAGAACTTCCCGATGTTTTTGGGCCTCTGAACGACAATAAGGAACTTCATGGGAGAAACCCCTTTTGCCCTCACTTATGGTACTGAGGCGGTCATACCATCCGAGGTCTCGATACCCACGCATCGAACCTCCCAGATTCTTGGCGAAGAAAATGAGATCGCTAGAAGACTTGACCTCGACACATTGAAGGAACGTCGGCTAGCATCCGTCAGGTCAGAACGCCGCATACAAACGAAGTTTGGAGAAGTATTACAACTCCAAAGTCAAAGTCCGACGATTCGCAAAAGGCGAGATGGTCCTCAAAAGGACCCATGGCCCAAGCATCGGGGTATTTGGCCCGAATCGGGAGGGCCCATTTAGGGTATCCAAATGGCTACTGGCGGGGCGTCACGAGCTAGAACACCCCGACGGCACTCCGGACCAATACCCCGGAATGCAAGCCACCTTAAGAAGTACTACCGGTGATTCAGCCAGCGCGTAAGCCATATCTAAACCTCTTCGCATGTAATAGAATGTAGTAGGGCTTTTTGAGTTCAATAAAAATCACTATTTCCCACGAAGTTGTATAGTCTTCTTAAAACAAATGCAATCCAATGAAACACCATCAGGCTCGCGACGACTCACACTCTCGCCGAGCACTCCAAGACTCACGATGACTCACACTCTCGCCGAGCACCACAAGCCTCGCTAGGTGGCCCAGGCCCACGCGTGCAGCCAAAAAGCCTCCGACGAGGCTCGACCACGCGAGAGCATAAAGACTACACAGGTTATACCCACGAAGCATAAAGACTCGCGCGAGAAGAATGGCCTCACCACGAGCACCAAAAGTCTCGTCTGGACCTAAGCCCTCATGAGCAACAAAAGTCTCTTGTCGCGGCCTTTGCTCCGGTGAGCATAAATGTCTACACAGGATTGCACCCACAGTAGCATAAAGACTCGCACGAGAAGAATGGCCTCGCTGCGAGCATGAAAGTCTCACGATGCGGCCAAAGCCCACGTCGGCAACGTCTTACGGCCGCATGCGATGATGTCCCGTTTGCAAAGCCTTACGGTCAACGATACCATTCCGTTTGACACCTAAAGCCTCACACGAGAAGAATGGCCTCGCCTGCGAGCACGAAAGACTCTTGGTCGAACGAAAACTTCCCAACGAGCACTAAAGACTCCCGCGAGCGCAACCTCCCGACTAGCAGCTTTTCCTTATATATTTCAAAGTATTTAACATGTTAACTTGTTTAACATCGTGAATGGTTACTTCGCAGGCCGCAGAGTTCTGCTCATCGTTGCACGAGAATTCAAAGTTGCGTAAATAAAATGCTGAAATAAAAGGCGCGAATAGATGAAAGCAAGCTTCTCATTCATATTAAAGGGGCGGCCAGTGGCCGAAGTACAAAAGATCCTAAACCCTAAACCCTAACCAAATGAAAAAGAAGGATTACAACGACAACGGGAATTCAAGATATCTATTAAAAATGGAGAATTGTTCTTTGCGGCGGGAACGAGAGTTCAAGGTATCGATCAAATGCACTCGGAGGAGCCACCTCGCTCTCCGCCGAACTCCAGCCGTCACTCCAACATCCGCTTGGGACCCCGCTGCCCGCCACCTCGGCGTCCGCCACCACGACCGCTCCTCGTCCTCGCCCCGCCTCGTCCTCGTCCGCGGGAGGATCACAAAGCTTGGCACGATAGGGGAACCAGACGAGTCCACCCCATAGACGGTCGCGAGGTCCTTGAAAGGGAAGTCCAGGTATCCGGGACGGCATGCTCGGGATCTAGAACGTAAGCCTTGAGCGACCTCTCTAAGGGGGCAAAATCCATCTTTGCCTTCTTGAGATCGCGGATGGCGTCTCGCAGAAGGCGAAGTAGTGGCGGCGTCGCCGCATAACGTCCGCGTCCTTGAGGGGATCGGTGCGGTAGTCATGGAGCTCAATCTCCACCAACTCGGCCCTCCTCGCGTCCGCCTCGGCCTCATCCTTACGGGACAGCGGCGAGCTGCTCCATCGGTTGGGCATGGGCCCGATCCGCGGCGTGCCATGAGGACTCGGCGGCCCCCACCTTCTCGCTCGCGGCGAGCGCATTCTCGTGCGCGGGCCGGGCGTGGCGAAGGGCCACAACGGCTTCATCCGGGCGGCGGTCGGCTCTCCGACTTGCCCCTCGGCCATCGCAACCTTACCCGCCAGGGGCATCCCTCTCCACCGGTAGCGGATCGACCGCACCGTCTCCTCATCGCGGGACCGAAGGGCCGCCGCGATCTGTCACCGGGGCACTGGGAGGTCGGGATATGGCTCACCATGGCGCGCTCACAACTGTTGAAATTGACGGTGGCCTCCCGGCTCGCGGCAAGGTTTCGCATTCTTGAGCCGATATGAGTGGGGAACCCGGTGGCGGAGCGCCGCGAGGGGAGAAAGTTGTGTATGATGGGAGGTCGCGGGACCCCATCGGCGAGCAGCTGTGCAAAGAACGGAAGTTTAGAAAGAGAGATTTAAATGGGCTCGGAAACGGCGAAGAAGGGGACTTACCGGCTCTCCATGGCCGGGTCGCGGCCCGTAAAGATCGGATCTGCGGGATTCTTGAGTGGGCACCGTACCCATGGCGTCCCTTGCGGCGGGCGGCATCATGCCGCGACTTCTTGCGGATCTCCGGCGGAGACCTCCCGGACCTCATCATCGTCTTCCCGCGGTTGGGCCCGACCCTCCCTATCCGGGAAGACCTGTGGGGCACTGAGGACCCACAGGAAGTAGGCCGGGCCGTACTCGTGGGTGCGACCTTCACTCGAACGGCTCTTGTGGGCCCCACGGCCGGTCGGGGGCAATCACGAAGGTTGGCCACTCGAGGGCCGCGTTTCCTTCTTCACGCCAGGCGCGCTCTTCCCGCCAACCCGCTGCGACAACTTGAGCTTCCCCATTACTTCATGGGGACGGAGTTCGGAAGACGGGGATAGCGGGAGGCGCGGAAACCAACTACAAGTTAGCTCGCGAAGGGTAAAACGAGAAGGGAACGCGAGAAGGCAAGCGAGGTTTACGGGTTCAATATCAACCTCACGAGGACGGCTGATCAAGCGAGCACCCTTTAATCGCTCAACGGTCGGGATTCCCCGCCAATGCCGTTCACTCTCGGGAGCTTCTTGATCCGCTCTAAGCACAACTCGAAGTCGATTCGGCTCTCGGAGCGGGCAGATTCAAGTCATGCGAAGACAAAAAAAAGAAATTAGATCAGTAGCCTTCGACGTTTGTAGAGGGAAATCTTACTCGCTCGTTTCCGATCAAACTCGGTGGGGTAGGCGAGGAGGTATCGCGAGCAGGCCCAGCCCGCCTTCCAAGCTCCCGCGACCCAGAACCACCGGTCTTGCCACTCATAGACCTTGTTTGGTACCCCGCGATGATGGTCCCTTGCTTCGGCTTGAGGTATAGCCCGTCTTTCCCGTCTGTGAGGCTATATACATAGAGGAGCTCTTTAGAGCTCGGCATCCGGAAAAGACGGTGCTCGCCGAAGAGCACCAGCGAGGCCATCGACGCCTCCACCCATTTGGATGCAATTGGATCGGGGCCACCTCCCAAGCGGTAAAGTAGTAAGAAAGTCACGTCGGGAGCAGGAGGCTGGACACCGGCCTCCATCATGGCGAAGTTAGCGGCGACCATCCTGTGGGGAGGCTGGTCGGGCCGCTCATACGACCTAGGTCGGTGTAGGTGGACCGAGGAAGGAATCTCCCACTGCTCGTGGAGGCGGTGCAACTCCGCGGACGCCACTGAGCTCTCCCGGGCGTCCAAATCGCATGGCCGGTGAGAGGGTTTTGCTCGCCGGATCATATCATCTCCCCACTTGACCCGCTCGTGCGGGCATAAGGCCAGTACGTGGAGAAATCAAACTCCGGCACCGGACCCGCCAACCGATCCATGAAAGCGGACCCACTCCTTGTAAGCGAGGTCGAGCTCCGCCTCCGTTCATTGCCTCCTTTCCTCGGCCCGGCCTCCTCCTCCAGAGCACTCGGAGGACTCACCCGAGGCTTCCCCACCTCATCCCTCTCCGAGGGATCCGATCCGGTGGGGACTCGGGACCAAGATCGGAATCGGTCCCTTCTTCCTCGTCGGGGCAGCCGCCGGCGTCACCCTCTCCGGGAGCCTCGGGTCAACCCCGAGGGTCCCCTAGACCGGCAAACTCGGGAGCTCCCGCGAGGTTCAGGGCATCGCCGCCTCGGCGGCCCCGCCAAGGCGAAATGGGGGCAACGGGCCGCCCAAACACCACGTCCAGCCCCTCCAAGTTGGCCTCCGACCACGCCCCAGCGATTTCCGAGGCCGAGGGTCACCGAAATCACCACTACCGGACCCACTCTCCATTCCGAGCCCAAGAAGAAAGAAAACGGGGAAGAAGGAGAGTCAATCGAAAAGTTTACCTAGGAACGCCGATGGAATCCTGCGCAAATCCAAAGCTAGGGAGTTTTTAGTCGAATCGGGACGTCTCGGAAGTTTTTAGGAATCGTCTCTCGAGTTCTCGAGAAGCGTAAAACGGAAAATGGTTGAGGGCTCCCCTATTTATAGATATGGGGGCCCCTCGGCAATTTTAAGTCAAGAAAAGGGGGCCCAAGGGGAATTTTCCCTAAGTTGGGACCTCAAAGCTATCCCCGCCTCGAGATGGCGCGCGCGTGGACCTCCCGCACCATAAATGCGACGGCCCACGCGCCTAGGGAAAGCGCCCACTCACACCCTTTAAGGTGAAAAGGCGCATCGGTTCCCGAAAAAAGCGCCACACGACGTCATCGTGGGCGGTTGAAGGGACGTCACAGAGCGTCCGGGAAGAGCTAGCCCGCATCAAGTCACCCGAGAATCACACCTCGCTCCAGCCCGAGCACGGCCGGGACCGAGCTGAGGGGCAATTGTTGTGACATGAGAATAAGCAAGGGATAATGCTCGCGGCTCGCCGAACCCGCGAGCATCTTTATTGGCTCCACGAGCATCACACCGGTCCCACCGAGCACATTCCCGGATCTCGCGGGGAGAATCGATCAAGCGAAAACACCGGCGAAGACCGAAGAGCGACCAGCTGAGACAAGATCTCCCAAAGAGGAAAGATATCCAGGAGACGGGCGCGGTCGGGAAGACGCCATGCCCCAAAGGGAAAAGATCTCGCCGCCGCAGAGATCCAAAGAACTATGCCACGTGGAAGGCGCCGAGAGGGCTAGATGCCTGCTCGTCCGTCTGATACTTCCACGGGCGCATTTAATTATGTACCTTTACATTAAATGCACCCGATTCTACGGGATTTATGAGCGCCATTCGGCATGTATAAATAAGACCTACAAGGCACAATAATAAGGATCGAAAAACATCCAACCTTAAGCCTGGGACTCACCCTCCCGACCAAACCTCTTTGCATTTCTTGCTTTACTGCATTTATATTTCTCATCATTGTTCATCAATGCTCATATATTAATTGTCAATCATCGGCATTCAATATCCATCGATCCAAGCTACTAGGCAGGCCGATTAGACATCCAAAACCCGATTATCGGGTGGCTTAATCGGTGTAACAACATATGGATTTTTGATTCATGAAATATTTTATATAATTCTTTGTGTTAAAAGAAAATATGACTCAAATATCTGAGTGAAATTTAATATATTAAAGTGAAATCTTATTTAATATATTTTGCTGTTTCAAATATGACCTTCTCTATGTATTTAACTGATGAAGTTTGATTGTTTCACATTTGAATTGATGAAGTTGGACAAATTAATCTCAAAAATATATTTGAGTTGTAAATATACATTTGACTTTATTTTTTCACAAAAATATAACACTTTTATTCTTAATTACCTGTCTATTTTATCCATTCACATAAAAAAATTATTAAGACTTATATTTATATAAAATAGCTGACAAATCAAAGATTTGTGATATGTAGTCTAGTTAGAAAATTTACGGATCCTAATCGGGTCGTTGGGTTAAATAGATTTTTAAAAAATCACGTAAAGCAAAATATGAAAATGCGGTCCCAATTTATGATACTATAAGAGTAAACATGTATTATTTTAAGAACAAATAACACATAATTTTTTTTTCGAAAAAAACAAATAATACATAATTTATAACAAAGAATATTTGTAATTGAGTCGGCAAGTCGTGAATATACAATAAAATCTCTTGTATATCAAGTCAACCGTATTTACTACCTCTTTAATATATATTAGTTTATATAATAAAATCCCTTATATTTTTCTAGCAATATTTTATCATTAAATTATTCAAACCAAATCTCCATAGAATATTTATAAATTTACACTCTTTTAGTTTTTTGTTTCTTTTTTCACGACGTTCTTCATTTCTTCTAATTTTTTTATTTTTTATTTCAAAAAAAAAAATTCTTAAATTCATTCTTATGAATTTTATGTACCTCCATTTTTCCCTAAATATTGAGTTATATTTTATATTGTTTTGAATCGATTAGTTTGAAATAGTTATATTATAATATAATATATTTAGTAATTATACATTTTATTTTATTTGTATGTATAATTATAAAATTATCTTCATATTAACCCGAATATTTTTATTTATTACAAAACTTACGAAGGGTCTAATATATATTTTTTCACCGGATTCATTGCATTTAATATGTGATGGCGTGCAGTTAAAGTTGATTTCATGGTCAATATTGGACAGGATCAATCTAATTAATTACTAATTAGCTGGATGGACTGATCTCATTCAAATTAATTTGTGTATATTGGATCCTACATCTATCTATAAATCTGACGAAAAAAAAATTAATTTTTAACCATTTTTTTTTTTCTGTTTTCATTTTTGTCATTAACCTATACACTTACCCATTTTGCTTGCTGGATTTACATTTTGATTTTAATCATTAACCTAGCTTTTCTTTTCTTTCATTTACCTTTAAATTATTTGTTCTCAATTTAATCATTAACTAATCCTTGAACGAAAAAAAGGTACGTAAATATTAGGTTCAAAAGAAATAAAGTTAGGTAAATCATGACCACACAAAGCAAAAAGTTATTCATCACGAGGGAAATGGAAGAAGTGTTAATTGTAAAAGACTAACCGGTTAAATTGCATTTTTTTTTTAGAATGAGTAGTCAGCAAAATGGTTTTCTTTTTGACACTTTTGAGATTTTTTCGATAATTTTAGTCTAAAAATTGTAGTTTTGATCCCAAAAGAATAATATAAAATTGCACTTTTGGTCTAAAAAAATGAGATAAAATTACAATTTTGATCCTAAAATAATGGTTTGGACTATGTTTGAAAAAAAAAAAAAAAAAATAACGTGGAATTAAAATTGTCGTTGAAAATTATCGGAAACCAAAACTATAATTTTTCCAAGACCAAACTGTTTAATGTAAAAAGATTATGGATAAAAATAGAAATATTTACCAATGTTCCCAACGCTATGAAATAAGATCACAAAACAACAAAGAATTGTATAATCATATATTAATTGTTTTATGTTAAATTTGTGATGCATAGATGGGAAAGAGAAGACAGCAAAACAAGTAATTCAATGAATCGATGAAGAGAAAAAGTTAATGGAATTTAAGATGCTGGAAGGAGACTTGATGGAGCTCTACAAAACTTTTGTAATAACAATCCATGTAGAGACCCGGGTTCCTCACTTTAGTGGGAGACCCGGGTTCATTTCCCTTTGAGAATGAATTTAGAGTTGGAGGTATAAGGAGGCTTGAAGAATTTAGAATTGTAAAGAGACTTGGTGAACTAACTTCTAACCACTAACAACTAACATTTACCGATCAAAAAAAAAAATCCATGTAGAAACCAAGGACAACCAGGGACGGATCCATAATTTTTTTACGGTGGGGGCACAAAAAAATATATATAAATATATAACACATTAAAAGTTATTTTCATATAACAAATAAAATGTTTTCTATTTTAAAAGTGTGAAACTTATATTGGAATGGACGAAAAAAAGAATGTGTGAAATGTTTTATGAGACGGAGAAAGTATAATGAATAGAGTGTTCGGGATAATTTCTTTAAAAAATAAAGAAAAGAAATAGATTAGATAGTGATGCATAAAAGCTGACTGGGCGGTTTCCCCACAGGTTCACGTGGGTAAAGCCTTTACGCAATAAGATCCTTAGCTTCCTCGAACCAACGTACTGCAAAACACGCCGGAGGGTTCTCCGGCGTAGGCACTCCGACGCTCAAGTCGGATTACCGGAAAACACTCAAAAGTACGTATAGAGTAGCTAAGTATGAGTGATAGTAATTCAATACCGTTACCTCCTGCTTTGGGTGTGTTCTTTATACGTAAGTTAAGGGTAATAACCGTCATCACGGTTTCAGGCATTATCCCACACGTTCGCCATGATGTCGTGTGTGGATATCTTTTCTCTCAAGAAATCTGCATGTGCCTACGAATTCCCCCACAGACGGAGGTTGGACCCAATCAATGAGGAATATATGGAATATTCCTTGGCTTGGGCCTCAATTATCTCAACGGCTCGTCACTCCTCGGTCTTATCGGATAGATAACCGCTATAGGCTTGGTCAAATACTCGCGTGTTCTCCAAATCTCGCACAGGCCTCTCGGCCCACTGCGGCTAGGTTTGGGCCTCGCGGCCCACTGTAGTCGGGTTTGGGCCTCGCGGCTTGTAATGGTGGGCTTAGGCCTCGTGGCCTAGCCGTAGTTGGAGTGCGGGCCTCCTGGTCCGTCTTCATACGAGGCTTATGCCTTGTGGCCCCACTGTAGGTGGGTTTATGGCTTCGTAGCCTTATTGTGGCCGATCTAGGCTCGAGCCCATCTCGGGTTTTCCTCCCTCTACCTAGGGTATTTGGTGACGTCATTGGGCCCTATTGGGCTGGTCGTACTTGGGCCCTACGTGCGGTTGGGCACGACATTTTTATCCGCATCAACCACTCCCTACTCGGTGAGCGATCTCGGAGCTCCTGGAGTAAGAAAGATTTACACAGTCCTCCCTGCAGATTTAGCTTGGGATATCCTCCTGCAAATTGAGCCGGGATATCCTCCCTGTGATCTTACTCTCGGGGACACCCTCCTGCAGCTTTAGCTTTGGGACATCCTCACTGCAGCTTTAGCTTTCCGAGATGCATCCCCCCGATTGTTGGAGTTTAGTGACCCTTCGGCTCCACAGGCTGCCGGTGTCGAGCATGCATTTGCTCTTGACCTTCGTACACGATATACGTCCCATCAATTTCCTTCTTTATTTTAAATCGATTCCCGCTTCTTCTTCTCTTTCTCTAAATTCTCGCTCCTCGGGACTCCTTCGCAAAGTCCTCATGATCGCCCTCTCCAATCCTTACTTCAACTTTTTTCCACTTTGTCCGGGTAATCTTTCTCTCCTTTCTCTCGCTTGTTCATACAAACGTTTTATCAATGTCTCGATCTGGTTCCTCTCGAACCATTTCCCACGCTCAAAACTCATCTCGAGTTCGCATCACTCCTCAATCCACAATCCATCCAGGGATTCCCCTCCTGTTTCCTCCTCCTCTCAGAGGTAGATAGGGTTCGATTCTCGGGATTCCTTCGGCGGCCCTCGAAAATTTCCGAAAAAGCCCTAAGCGATCTTGTCTCGTGACCATATCACACTGGGCTACCTATCTCTTCTGATCGGGGCACACCCTAATCTAGCAACTCCCGACTTTAGCTTTACGCGAGGCCCGGTTCGAGGCTGGGTTATGCCTTCCTCCTCCCAAGTTCTTGTGTCGATTTCAAACCTCTACGGAGTTCCTCTTAACAGCTTTACCCGAATGCCATCGGGATGATGATCTCCTTCTATGTCCTCCTCAAGGGAAATGGAGGGGACCATCTGACTGTTCTTCTCTCGGTATAACCGCCAAAGCTGTCGGACCCTTCTACTATGTAAGTAGCGGGGTGAAAGGGAAATGTTCGTTTCTTGGTAAGATCCCTAATATTAACAAAGAGTGGGGTGACCACTTTGTCTTCATCACTCGAGATAAACCTTGGCCTTTCAGAACCAAAAATGGATTTATCGAAATCCCTCTCCTCCAGCTCCTTCCAACCATATATCCTCTTCCACAAATCGCCGAGTTATTCAAATGTTGAATGCCCATGTTCATGCTCACGGGTACTTTAACCTACCCGACCTTTGCTCCAATCCACACGTTCTTTCTCATTTTAAATTCAGCTCGGTGAAGGTTCCTCTAGAACCAGGTGATGGTAATCATTGCATTATTACTCTCGGTGCTTATGAATGCGATCGTATCGACACTAACTTTCACCACTTTTTGTTTTCGGAAATATTGTGGTTGTCCAAGATTTTGGAAGATCCTCGCTGACTCTTCCGACTCGGCCCCTCGTCCGAGGCCCCTCAAGATGACATTACCGAAGCCACACCATCTTCTCCGACTCCAGTTCACACCGAAGATCACGACACCGACTTGCCTCCCGCAAAGAAGACCAAGACCAGCAAAGGTAAAGCTCCAGCAAGTCAAAGCTCCCTCCCATCCAAAGACACATTGCGCCGCAAGTACCCCACTCGACGGAGTCAAGGCCTTTCTTCAGCCCCCATTGGCGTAGACTCCTATTCGTCGGGAATTTACGCTAGCAAGTTCTTTGGTGAGTTGGTGTCCGGCCAAGATTGCGACGGAGTTCTGAGCCTTCCTCCCGACCAGCGGCATCAGTGCCCGACCATTTTGCTCAGTACTCTCGATTTTCCTTTTTCATGCTATGTTATAAGCTCACACGAATTTTTATCCGGATTTAGCTTTTTCTCATCAGTCTTGTATTCCACGAGTTGGGCGTGCTACTCTCGGGCTTGTGGAGCCCCTCTAATCTCCTTCCTTTCTCCCAATCAAGGAGTTAGAGGATTCCCTCTTGGCTGAAAGGAAGAAGTCTTTCTGCTCTCCGCATCAAGAAGTTGGAATCGGAGCTAGCTTCTGCGTTGAAGGACCCGGCAAAGGCTCAATCAACCCGGGAAAGCTGAAAAAGAGATGAACGAACTGTCTGTCCATTACTCCTGCATGAATCCCAAGTCCATGAAAAAGCCTGTGTGGGCGCAATCCTTCTTGAAGCACCTTTTACTTGCGGAGAACTGTCAAAGATTTACGCATTCTCTTTGGGCTGATTTAAAGGATAAGTATCTCCGGCCACCGAGTTTCTTGGGGGACATGGGTCCCTACATTAGGTACTTTTATGACTACGATTTCAATGCTTGCCGTTCAACAACATGCGAGACTCCATCCTTTCTTTGGAGAATTCGGCGGACCGGTCCTCGACCTCGATGCCGATGCCACCTCATTTCAAAAGAGATGCTAGTCAATCAATTGAAGAGGCATGGTGGCTTCCGGTCATGAGCCGGGTAGTTTCGATCTCCACGAGGACAGATGTGTTCTCCGCCACCCCTGCACCCATGGAACAGCCCCTTTGCCCTCTTACTCTGGATGTCTCGCTTTCTCTTGAAGAGGATTGCATGGAGCGAGCCCTCAAGACGGTTCTTGAGCAAGTTGCCCCTGCTTGATGCCACGAGAAGAACCCCAGTTCCCTTCCTTCTTAATCTCCGATACTCTCTTTAATCACTACTTTTGTAATGAATACTTTTACTTTACGCTTCATGTGCTAGGTTAGCACTCAAACTCTGTTCTCCCCTTTTGTTGGGAGTTTTATTTTCTGCACTCTTATTGCCCCCTCGTTGGGGGCCTTTTGCCGTGAATAGACACCATCCCTCCCTTGCCGGGAGTGTTTTATCGTATGTAGTATTCATCCATGCTTGTGTCCTCTCTTGCCGGGAGTTGCATGCTTTTATCTGCACTTCTCATATTCGATTTACGCTACATACTTACAAACCTGTCTAGCTTAGTAAGTTGTTAATTTGAATGCTTTTTCATTTGTGCTTTTCCCGAATGCTCTCAAAGCTGTTAGCTTCTAGGCTGTTAGTTTTAAGTGCACAGCTCAATCATTAGGAACATAGCGTGCATGTATCCTTTTTCTCCTAGGCTGATAACTTATACGCTTAAAACCCCTTTCCTATCTTTAGGGTTTTATGCTTTAGGTTTTCCGGGTTTCCTTTGACTTCATAGTCTAAGGGTTTCTCCAGATGGTTTTTCTCATGCTTACGTATGTTAGAACCTTGCTCGGTAGGTTAAACTTAGTATTTCAAAAGCCTTTTTAGTTTCTTGCTCTTGAAGCCTCCCTCTAGGTGTAGCGTGACCAAACCCTTTCTCCTTTGGTTCAGCTGTATTCCTCCGGCTATCTCTTAATTTTACTTCGAATATTGCCTCCCAGTGTGGATTAGTTAGATTCTTGTATGCCTAACTTACTCAATCCTTCACGGGTATGGGTTTAGCCAGACTTTGCATGCTTGACTTCAATACTTTTGAAACTTTTCGACTTCGATCCTTATCGTCCCTCTTAGGTGCTTATCTAGCTAAGCTCTTTTTGTAGGCTTGACATTATATCTTAGACTTCTCACTCGGCCAATTGGGCTCTTGCTATAAAGTCAAGTCGGCTTTAGGAAACTTCCTATTAGTTCCTGTTTTCTTAAATATCACGGGGTTCAGGCTGCATCCCCTTTGCATGTTCAACTTAGGCGACATGAAGCCAATAGTCGGTTTTCACCTTTTGCCACTCCTTCCGAGGAGTAAGTAAGCTATACGCACTCCGGCTCAGCTTTTCTCTTCTAAAAAACCTTTCCTTAGGTTTAGCTTGATGTTTTGAAACTATTTCTTAGTTTCTTTTCTTAGATTTTACCAGGCCTAGGCGGGTTAAACCTTTGTCGTGGATCCCGGCTTTACGTAGCCCGGTATGCCATAGTTTTACGTCTCGTAATCCCTTTCTTGGGACCAACCTAGTTAGACACTTATAAGTCCAACTTGATAGCTTTAAGACTTTCATAGCCTTAAGTCTAATAGCCCTCTCTGGACACGGGTTTAGCTAAACTTTATAAGTTTAACTTAATGACTTCGCAACTTCGGCAGCTTTCGAATCTCGTGACCCCTCTTAGGCGCGGGTTTAGTTGAACCCTTCTTGTGGGCCTGGTCAAAGCTTTTAAAGCCCTATCTCATGTTTTACACCTAATCGATTAGGTCCTCACCGTAGGATTAACCGGGTTCTTCAAAGCCATATTTCGGCTTTACCTCTTACGCCCTTCCTTGGGTCTAAATAGGTTAACCCCCTCGAGGGTTTAGATTCGGTTTTCTGGATTTAGGTAGGTTAAACCCTCTCGTGGGTTTACCTTTAGTGTTTTGAAGTTATCTCTTAGCTTCGTTTCTCGTAACCCTCTCTGGGTTTAGGTGGGTTAAACCCACTCTGTAGGTTTAACCTTAGTGTTTTGAAGCTATCTCTTAACTTCATTTCTCGTAACCCCTCTCTGGGTTTAGGTGGGTTAAACCCTCTCTGAAGGTTTAACCTTAGTGTTTTGAAGCTATCTCTTAGCTTTGTTTCTCGTAACCCCTCTCTGGATTTAGGTGGGTTAAACCCTCTCTGTAGGTTTAACTTTAGTGTTTTGAAGCTATCTCTTAGCTTCGTTTCTCGTAACCCCTCTCTAGGTTTAGGTGGGTTAAACCCTCTCTGTAGGTTTAACTTTAGTGTTTTGTAGCTATCTCTTAGTTTCGTTTCTCGTAACCCTCTCTGGGTTTAGGTGGGTTAAACCCTTTACGTAGGTTTAACTTTAGTGTCTTGAAGCTATCTCTTAGCTTCGTTTCTCGTAACCCCTCTCTGGGTTTAGGTGGAGTTAAACCCTCTCTGAAGGTTTAACCTTAGTGTCTTGAAGCTATCTCTTAGCTTCGTTTCTCGTAACCCCTCTCTGGGTTTAGGTGGGTTAAACCCTCTCTGTAGGTTTAACTTTAGTGTTTTGTAGCTATCTCTTAGCTTCGTTTCTCGTAACCCCTCTCTGGGTTTAGGTGGGTTAAACCCTCTCTATAGGTTTAACTTTAGTGTTTTGAAGCTATCTCTTAGCTTCGTTTCTCGTAACCCTCTCTCGGGTTTAGGTGGGTTAAACCCTCTCTGAAGGTTTAACCTTAGTGTTTTGAAGCTATCTCTTAGCTTCGTTTTGTTTGATGTGAATTCATTTCGTGAATGCTCATCGTATTTCTCATGGAATGCTTCGTGTGCATTTTATTTATTCGTTTAACTTTCTCGCAAGTTATTAATTCTCATGTAATCAATCGTGTGTTGTGATGCAATTGTATCATGCAATCCTATTATTTCAATCGTACTTTCAATCGAAAGAATGAACTCATAAACTCATAGATAATGGAAAAATCGCTTTCATTAATTGATAAACAAATTTGCCCCATTGACCATAATCGATCAACGCAAGTTAAGGATTAATTTGGCCGGCCTCTTTAAAAAACCTCCTGCGGTAAAACCCGGTGGGAAACCCGTAGGGAGGGGAAAAAAGAGTATCGGTGGAGCGAAATTACACTTTGTTCGAAATCAAATAACATGAATAAAACAACTCTTGCATAAAAGGAACCACCTACTTGCGGCGAGGCGGGTACTTTCTTCGGGTATAAAACCCTCTTCAAATGGCGAGACATTCCAAGGTCTTGCCGGTGATTTCCTTCCATGTCTTGTAGCTCATAAGCTCCTCCTCGGAGGACCTTAGTCACATTGTACGGCCCCTCCCACTTGGGATCGAGCTTTCCAATGTTTTTCAATGCATCTGCTTGCCTCAAGACTAGATCTCCTTCTTCAAATCTCCACCTTATGACTTTACGGTCATAAGCGGTCTTTATGTGGCTTTTATATTTCTCGGCTTTTAGGTGGGCGATTTCGCGCTCCTCCTCTAGCATGTCTAGGTTCTCCCTCATCAGCTCTTCATTTCTTCCCTCACGGAAGTGGGCTAAGCGATGTGTCTCCATCCCCACTGCGGGTATGATGACCGCTGCCCCATACACTAAGTGGAAGGGGGACTCCTCGGTTGGCTCCCTAGGGGTGGTCCGATAAGCCCACAAAATCGACTCCGGCTCATCGACCCACCTCCCTCCGGCTTTGTCGAGCCGGGCACGTATTCCGTTCACAATAGTTCTGTTGGTGACCTCCACTGGCCGTTGGCACGGGGTGTGCCACCCGATGTGAATCTCTCGACAATCTTGAGGTTATCACACCATTCGCGTACCATGTTTCC
Organism: Paraleonurus japonicus; assembly: GCA_030762865.1. Classification (NCBI taxonomy): domain Eukaryota; kingdom Viridiplantae; phylum Streptophyta; class Magnoliopsida; order Lamiales; family Lamiaceae; genus Paraleonurus; species Paraleonurus japonicus. Next base: position 22,062,252 of record CM061060.1, on the reverse strand, counting down.
CATAAAGCTGGGTCCCATTATCGATATCGAGGATTCTAGGTATGCCAAACTGCAGCAAATATATCTCCATAAAAATTTGATTATGTTACCTTCTTCTATCCTCGCTAGAGGTACAACTTCGACCCACTTGCTAAAGTAGTCCACCGCCACCAATAGAAACTTCCGCCGCCCACCGCAATTGGGAATGGGCCCACCAAGTCCATCCCCCACTTTGCGAAGGGACATGGAGAGTGCATGGTCCCCATCTCCTCTGCAGGGAGGTGGATGAGGCAGCCATGCTTTTGGCATTTCTCACACTTCTTCACCGGTCTTTGGCGTCTGGGTCATGGTAGGCCGTATCTCGGCCCTCAAGCCTTTCATGGTCAGCACAAAAACATTCATGTATATCTTTGATTACGTACCTCCCTTCTTGAGGGGATAAACACCTCAAGTAAGGCTGCGTGAAGGACCGCGGTACATCTTGTCTCCGATCATCGTGTATCGGATTCTCCAGCTTCTGAGCTTTCCTTTTATCCGGGCAGCTCTCCGGGTTCTCAAAGACTCGATATATGCTGGTTCTCCAATCATCTTCACTCCGATGACCCCTACCGAGGGAACCGTTGCAGCCTTCTGCAGTCACTGTGGTGATCTTCCCCCTCCCTGCGGTGTTGCGGAACTGCTTGACTTTGAAAGGCTATCCGCTCCGGAGTTTTCCTCTTGAGGTATTTGCCTAACCTCAAAGGAACCGAACCTTCCCTGCAGCTCGGCTACTCGCTGAAGGTCGGCTACCATCTTCTCATCTTTGGCCTCGTACTCCACCGTAACTCCTTTGGGTTACAAGTTGGGAATCGAAAATAAGACCACCCGACCTGCTCCCGGCTCTGCGGCCATCTCCATTCCTCGAATCGGGGCCTCGTACTCGGCTCCGTTGTTGGAGGTAATGAATTCAAACCTCACCGCAGACTTGTGTTTCTGGCCCTCTGGATCAATAATTACGATCCCGCTCCACACTCCGCATAGATACGTAACTGCCAACATATACCTTCCACTCTCCTTCCCCAAGCGCACGTGTACCCTCCTGGATGAAATCGAGAGAGGCTTGTGCTTTAATGGTCCTCCGTGGCTCGAAATGCACATCATATTCTCCCGATTCGACGGCCCACTTGACCATCCTCCTCGAAAGATCAGCTCTCCCTATCACCTTTTCGGAAGGTAGTTAGTCCGAACAATGACCTTATGTGACAAAAATAAGGTCGTAACCTCCGTGCCGTGACCATTATAGTCGTGGCTGCCTTCTCTATCTCCGAGTATCTCACTTGACTCCTTGTATGAGCTTGCCGATGTAGTACACAAGTTTCAGGTCGACCTTTCCTCCCTTACCAGCACGGAACTAAGTGAGACCCCACCTACAGAGAGGTAGAGGTAGAGTGTCTCCCCGGAATTGGCTTCGTTAACGTAGGTAATCGGGCCAGTGTTGCTTAAGCTCCTCGAATGCTGCTGGAATTGCTCGTTCCACTCGAACTTGGACCCCTTCCCCAAGATTTTAAAGAAAGGATGGCTCCTCTCTGCAGATCTCGACTATGAATCTACTCAATGTTGTAATTCTCCCATTTAATCTCTGTAGCTCCTTGATATTGGTGGGAGGCTGCATATCGAGCATGACTTTCACCTTAGCAGGTTAACTTCGATTCCCCGCCGGGTCACCATATTTCCGAGAAATTTCCCGGACCTCACTCCGAAAGAACACTTGGCCGGGATTCAGCTTCATGCCATTCCTCCCGAGCACCGAGAAAGCTTCCTCCGTGTCCGCCACGTGTTTTTCAGCTTTCACGCCTTTCACCAAAGCATATCATCAATGTAGACTTCCATGTTCCTCCCTACCGGTCTCTAACATTTTATCAACCATTCTCTCGGTAGGTTGCTCCCGCATTCTTCAATCCAAAGGGAATTCTAATATAGCTGAAAGTTCCACCGGCACTAATGAAACTAACCTTTGGGATATCTCGGAGGGAAAATTTGTATTTGATGGTAGCCTTGATAGGCATCCATCATACTTAGCAACTCAAATCCCAATGTAGAATCGACCATCCGGTCAATCCTAGGCAAGGGATAATGATCCTTAGGGCAAGCCTTGTTCAGATCTCGAAAATCTATGCACATTCTCCATTTCCCCTTGGTTTTGCCACCAACACGGCATTGGATAGCCAGGTGGGAAATTGGATTCGCTTGACATGTCTGCCTCCGTGAGTTTCTCTACTTCAACCTTCGTAATGGCATCTTTTACGGTCCAAAGACCCTTAGTTTCGCTTCACTTTGGTTTAGCCTTAGGGTCCGCGTTCGGGTGATGCATCGCCACCTCCTCGGGAATTCTGTCATGTCGGAGGAAGAAAAAATAAAAACGTCGCATTTCTTCGTAGAGTACATTGCAGGTCTCTCTCTAGCTCGGCTCGGTGAGCTCCGATCCTTATTGTGTATCCTCTCTTCTCTGGATACAACTCCACCATCATCGGCTCTTCGTCGGCCTTCCATCTTCGGAGGATCGATTTCCTCGAAATCTTACACCTCTTGGATTCTCGGTCCACCTCCTTGTCTCTTCTCAAAGCTGCGTGCAGCTCTTTGTCGGCCATCTTTACCGCCTCCACGTAGCATTTTCTCGGATTGCGGTGATCACCACCACTTCACCTACCTCATCATTCACTGGAAACTTGAGTTTCATGTGATAAGTTGATATAACCACGAAATAAGTTCAACACCGGCCTACCAAAGATCATGTTGTAGGATGAGGGTACATTAACAATAAAAAAATTTGCCATAATTACCCTCCTCCGTGGAGCTTCGCCTAGCCCCACGGAAGGTTACGACCAAGAGGGTGGACTGCCCCTCCTGTGAATCCGCATAACGCTGTATCCACCGGTTGCATTTCTATATTTAGATTCATCTTCTTGAAACATTCTAAGAAGATGATGTCTCGTAACTCCCCGTATCCACGAAGATCCTTGCAACAAGATATCCGGCCACATCGGTTGTGATGACTAGCGCATCACCGTGGTCCTCCTTCCTTAGGCCTCCATCCTCCGGGGCCAAAATGAATCCGGGGTGTATGGATGACCTCCTTTTGATCCACGTCTCTGGACATCTCTCCTACCTCTCTTCTCGAGGGTCCTTTCTCCAGCTTTTCTAGCGCGGAAGGAATCTCCCTCTGCTTTGGACCTCCGACTATCATCTGGATAAGTCCTCTCTTCTCGGGAGGGTCTCTCCTCTTGCCTCCCTTCGATCATCCTTCCTTTCTCCTCAGCTTTGTCATCGGCTTCCTTTCTTTTTGCCCCTGGAGCTAACTCGATCTCTGTAAACAAATTCTTTAAGATGTCCCGCTTGGATCATCCTCTCAATTTCATCACGTAAGTGAAAACAGCTTGTTAGTGCCATGCCCATATTCATTATGGAAATGACAAAACTTATCCGACTTGGGCTTCGAGGCCCTGCGGATCGTGTCCATGGAAATTTCATTTCGTGGTGGTCAAATGCTACCTCCAGTAGTTCTCGCGGCTCGAGCTTTAAGGGGTCCAGATTTTGCGGCTTTTTCCGGCTCCGCCATTGAACTTTTCTTTGATGATTCTTTCTTCTTCTCAGTCCGCTAGAGTTTGACCTCGGCCCTCTTCGCCTTCCTCACCTCCTCCAGCGTGACGTACTTTTCTGCTCTTCTTCTTAGTAGTTCATCGAACGTCCGAATCCGGCTTCTTGGCCAGGGAGGAAAATAGGTCTCCATCTCGGAGATTGCTAGTAAAAGCATTAATTTTTACCTCTGGGGTGGCGGTTGGGACTTCCAGTGCCGCTTTGATTGAACCTCTTCATGAAGGCCCGTAGGCTTTCATTTTCACCTTGTTTCATGTTGAACAATGTCGGCGTAGCTCTAGGTTGCCTCCTTGCACTAGCGAATCGATGCAAGAAGAGCTCTCCAAACTCGCTCAAAGGAGTTGATGGAGTTGGGCTCCAATCGCTAAACCACTGGCCGCCTTGGATAGAGTAGTAAGAAAGACTTCGCACTTTACACCCTCCCCATATCGATGGAGGAGGGCCGAATTTTCAAATCTCACCAAATGGTCATAGGGGTGGTCGTACCATCATATTCATAATTAAGAGGTTTAAAATTGCTAGACAACTCATCTTGTAAGATATTCTCGGTAAATTGGCAACAGTAACGGGTCGAGGCATACCGACCCGATTTTCCATCTCATGCTTCATGTTGTCCATCTGTTTCCTCAAGGATCCGATTTGGTCTTTCATGGCCTCAGATTGGTTGTCTCTTGTACCCTCTTCTTGGTCCTCGATCTTACTTCCTCGCCGCAGAGGGGCTGTCTCCTTCCCCGTGCGGCTTCCTCCGACCAGCCTCCCTCGGCCGAGGGATGCCGACCTTCTCTCCTGGACTCCTTCAGCCTCCCGGGGTTTCCTCCTAGTTCCCGGATTCCACCTCTCTCCTTCGTTCCTCTTGGTGCTCGCCCCGCCTACTCCCCCAAGTTGGGATCGGGCAGGCGGATTTACGGGTCTGGTTCCCCAATCCTTCCCGCAGGTGGGGGTCCTCCCCCTCGGCCATTGCCACGGCCACGGCTCGAGCTATCATATCATCCAGTGCTCCCGAGTCGGAGCAACGGAGGCGGTGGTTCTGGGATTCTCTCGAGGTATCCCCCTAGCCGAGCATTGGCGGCTCGGGGATCCCCACTATAGGTATTCCTTACGGTGCAGAGGAAGAGGAAGGCGGGTTCCCCCTCCCTCTCTAACCAGCTCCTACTCCCGGATGGCGTTGGCACGGAGTCGAGCTCTTGTCTCGCAAAGATCGTAACCGGTGGAGGTCCTTCAAGATGTGGGCACAACCACCGGAGGCACGGGGTTGGACACGGCTTCGCCACCGCACGGGGTTTGCGGGGTTGTCCTTCCCGAGCCGGTACTAGTGCAATCGGTCTCATGGGTGTACGTTCACCGGTCATGATGTCTTTCTTTCGAGATAATCGAAAAAGAAAAGAAGTTGAAACTCACGTCTCAACTCTTCTTTCCCACAGACGGCGCCAATTGATGCGTAAAAGCGACTGGGCCGGTTTCCCACCGGGTTCACGTGGGTAAAGCCTTTACGCAATAAGATCCTTAGCTTCCTCGAACCAACGTACTCGCAAAACACGCCGGAGGGTTCTCGGTGTAGGCACTCTGACGCTCAAGTCGGATTACACGGAAAACACTCAAGAAAGTACGTATAGAGTAGCTAAGTAAGAGTGATAGTAATTGATACCGTTACCTCCCCGCTGGGTGTGGTCTTTATACGTATGTTAAGGGTAATAACCGTCATCACGGTTTCAGGGCATTATCCCACACGTTACGCCATGATGTCGTGTGTGGATATCTTTTCTCTCAAGAAATCTGCATGTGCCTACGAATTTCCCCCGGACGGAGGTTGGACTCTACCAATGAGGAATATAGGGAATATTCCTCGGCTTGGGCCTCAATTATCTCAACGGCTCGTCACTCCTCGGTCTTATCGGATAGATAATCGCTATAGGCTTGGTCAAATACTCGCGTGTTCTCCAAATCTCGCATGGGCCTCTCGGCCCACTGCAGCTAGGTTTGGGCCTCGGCGGCCCACCTGTAGTCGGGTTTGGGCCTCGGCGGCCTGTGGTGGGCTTAGGCCTCGTGGCCTAACCGTAGTTGGATCTCGGGCCTCGTGGTCCATCTCCATACTGTGCTTAGGCCTCGTGGCCCCCGTAGGTGGGTTTATGGCTTCGTAGCCTTATTGTGGCGATCCGGGCTCGAGCCCATCTCGGGTTTTCCTCCCTCTACCTAGGGTATTTGCTAACGTCATTGGGCCCTATTGGGCTGGTCGTACTTGGGCCCTACGTGCAGTTGGGCACGACATTTTTATCTCGCATCGATAGGATATATGTTTAGGTTCCAAAAATAATTACATTTTGTGATGTTGAATTTATGAAGACATTTATTTCTTGGGGATGCAAACAATAATTATGAGATGTACGAATGAGATAAAAATATAAATAACTATACGATGAAGGAAGTACAACCGAAATCAATAAATTTTTATAGGATAGACAACAATGGTGCCGCTGAGAAAGAAAAGTCGAGCTCAAGGCCAAAGGAAAGGGCAAGGTAGCCGAGGAACCTACTTCACTGAGGTGGTTCCAAAAGCCGCTAAAAGCAAAGGAAATAGGGAGCAGGACTACTCGAATTTGTCTCGAGGAGCGGATCAAGAGGATTAAGAGAGAAAAGGTGATGTATGGGGAGAGGGAAAGGAGGAAACCGAGGAAGCGAGAATAAGGACCTGAATTTCACTTGGAGAAAAGCTGAAAGAAAATGGATGAGGAATCCAAAGATGCTCAAGGGAATGTGAACTTCAGGCCATTCCACAGATCGGTTGCCCCTCCAAAAATAGCCACCGCACAATACACAAAAGAGTACAAGGAGAAAAATATGGATGCTAAATGGATGTACTTTTGGTACGTTAAGAAGGCACCAGTGTGTTTCAATTGAAGACTCGGACATTGCATGGCATGAGTGGATGGAAAAATAGGACCTTGATCTCTACCATCGGCCGATAGATGAGGCGGACAAAGAATTCAACACCGATTTGGTAGCTTCGCCTATGAATATGTCAACCCTAAGAGGAACGCAGACGGATCCATCGACCTTGGCCGGGTAAAAGAGATCGTTCTTAAAGATGAGGTAGAGTCATGAATCAAAGACGAAGAAGAGATGAAGCGGTTGAGAAAGAGAGTCTTTGATCGGCCGGTGGTTCGAAGGCCGATCGTTGGATGCTTTAGATAAGATTTTTCATTCCCCTACCTTTTATATATCTTATCTGCTCAACTTGTAAATGTAATCTTTGTGATGAATATATGAATGAAGTATTTGAACTTATCTAATTTACTATGTCTTATTCATTTTCTTAAGTTCAAATTTTTAGTCATAAAATTATGTAAAATATCTTAAAGAAATTTTTCTAAGTGTTCATAATGCAAAAAATTTCATGCCTTAGAATATTTCCTTAAAATTTTTGTAAGTATAAAATTACTTGTATGAGTAGTTGCTCTTATGTGAATTTATCTAATTGAGAAGTATGCTTATGTGCCTTATGTGATTAAGCTGTTTTATCTTGAATAATTTTGACTAACACCAATGTGAGTTCATTTCTTTCTGTAATTTTAACTTTATCAATAAGGGAAATTGTTAGATCGAGTTTAGTTTTGATGAATTTAAAAATGTATAAATAAGATGAGCCTATGTAAAGTAGGATACCAAATTTGGGATTATATAGATTAGGCGATATATTTGTCTCACTAGTTAGTTCATCGGACTAGGTGAGATAGGCTAATCGGCTAAGATCAATAGTTTAAAGGTCGTCTCAAGACTGACTTTAGAGAAGTCATCGATAGAGTGGATAATGAAGAGCTCAAGACGAGGTCGAAGTCACCGAGTAGAATAAGAATTAAAGGCAGACTTTCACTAAGTCGAGATCAGACGACGTACTCATCAACTTAAGTCAAGGTAGTTCTCAAGAAAAGTTTGTTAAGCGGTTTTAAAGTTTGTTACAACAAACTTACCGCTCTGCACTTTTATAAATAGACCTAAGCACAGTCCTTAGAAGGACTTTTGCACTTATCTGAAACACACATTTACAGAGCACTCACTAGCATTCGAAATTATTTTTGTGATATTTTCTAAGTGTTTATAGAAAACTTCTTGTAAATCCTTCTAAATACTTCTGCACCGTAAATTGTAGAAGTAGAAGATAGATTGATAGTTAGAAGGAGATTTGAAGACGAAGATCTTCACAATTGTAACTTGTAATCGAAGAAAGAAAGTGAGAAAGAAAGTAAGAAAAGACCCTTCTTCAAGGTTGAAGAAGGAGAGTGGATGTAGGATTTTCAAATTCGAACCACTATAAATCGGTGTTCTTTACTTTCTGTCTTTAAATTTCGATCGATTATAATATGTTCTTATATTTTAATCAAATTGCTTTGATTCGATTTAAAGATTGAGTATAAAATTATTTCCGCTGAGTACTTTGATTAATTTGGAAGATTAGCTTGGATAGATAATGCTTTTGAAAAGAAATTTAGATAATTTATTCAGACCCCCTTCTAGATTATCTCTAGGAGATTTATTCGATCACTCAATTTCAGGACCAACAAGTACCCACTTTTATTCATATAGTAACACAAAAAGTTGTGGGAAAAAAGAGAAAAAAAAAAAAAGGCAACAGAACTGACTTTTGTTAATTCTATAACACATTTCGTGTATATAAGAATCACATTTTTGTTCATGTATAACACAAAAAATTGTGGAAAAAAGAAAGAAAGAAAAACAACAATAAAATTGAATTTTCTTCGTGTAATAATACATTTTGTGTCTATGTGGAAAAAAAAACAAAGTATTCCCTCCGTCCTAATTTTGATTGCTCAAAGGGAAGTGACACAAGTATTAATAAAAGAATTGTTTATTAGTATTAAAAGGTATAAAGTGAAGGTTAAATGAGTATTTTCAATTTTATTGAAATGAATTATCTTAAAGTCTACTTTATTGAAAGGGCTAATTGAGTGGTATTGAAAAGTAAATAAGAAATATATGTAAGGGTTCAATTTAAGAGGATAGTGTTATTATTATTATTATTATTATTATTATTATTATTATTATTATTATAATTTTTTTTTTTTTGCTATTTTGGATATTTGAAAACAACAATAACAAGACATCCATTTTTGAATTTTGAGCAATAAAAAATGAGATGGAGGGAGTAGCATATAAAAAAGAACAAAAAGTAGCAAAAAATTTGATATTTTTTCATGAAGTAATACATTTCATGCCTATGAGTATTAACATTTTTGTTCATATAATAGTAAAAACAATACAGGAAAAAAAAGAAAAAAGAAAAACTGCATTAAAAAACAACAAAATTGATTTTTGTTCTTATAGTAAAACATTTCATGTCTATAAGTATCACACTCTTATTCATATAGTATTATAATATATAAGAATTAAATATTAAAAAAAAACAACAACAAAATTTACTTGTCACCTACAATTTTAAAAGAAGAACAAGCCAGCAGGCTATACACTATAAAAATAATAAAAACACATTCTCTTGCACATATATAAAGACTTAGGCGCCGCTTGGTTGGGGTATTAGAATTAGGTAGTGGGAATGACTAGTGATTCATTCCCATTGATGACTTTTGGAAAAAAGTTGAGCACGAAAAAATTTGAGCAAGAAAAAAGTTGAGCGGATAAAAATGAATGATTGTTAAATGATTGATTATAAGAGGGAAATTATGTAATCAAAATAAATTAGTGATTATTTTATTTTTAAATCAATTCCAAATTGTAAATATTATCGAGCATCATCAATGGGAATGATTAATGAGTCATTTCCATAACCTACTTCTAATACTCCCAATCAAGTGGGCCCTTAGTTATATATTGACCTATTTTTAGCGATCCGCTTCACCCGCTAGTTGACCCGTGAATTTTATAATTTCTTAATTTAGACACGTATTGATGTGCAATATTGCACAAGAGATCAACTCTTATTTTTTATATAGAAATGAGCAAGTAATTGGTTTAGTTTTGCTTTTAAATTCTAAATTTTTGTGCAAACTTTGTACCTCCTCACAATTGGATTGGATTAGTTTTCGTCTTTATTTTATAACTTGGCCTTTAGGTTGAATTTATTAGTGATTTTATCATATTTTTATATTCCTTGTAATAGTCTTTATTGTTAAAAAAATTCTAGATGTTTGTTGCTAAAGGTTGATGTGAATTTGAAGAATTAGCTTCAGAACAAGTTCAGCTTAAAAATGCTCAAGTCCAGCAGTCAGTTGATGCTCTGATAGATTCAAGGATTTTCAGTTTCTGGATTTTTTTATGGGACAAATAGTGACTTGAACTCATGATTTTATGGCATTGGTAGTAAGACTTTAACCATTTGATATATACCACTTCGTCTGTCCAATTTTTGAATTTTAATTTCGCCTTTTGAGTTTAATTGTTTATTGGTTTTATTTCATTAATTGTTGTGGATTTTTTTCTAATCTGATTTAGTGGATTTTGTTAGTAAATAAATATAAATGAATCAATTTCACGTCTCTCTACATTCAAATCTTTAGATAAGATGAAATTATTTCATAGTATTTAGAGTTTTAGGCTCACTGCTACAACTCCACTCATATTAAGGTGACACTTGTTTCAATCTCTTCAATAAAAATGAGAATTAAAATATTATTTCCCTATATGTCTCTGGATATATTGAAGAAATGTTGTTTAAATGGTGATATTACATCATTAGTGTTGTACTCCAATTTTGTAAAAAGACATAAAAAAATTATTGGTGGTGATAATGAGAATGATTGTGAAGAAATAATTTTAGGAGGGAAAGAAGTTTATCAAAATACGTAATATTTAATTATTTAGAATCATGAGTATTTTTCATACTCATTAACCAACATAATTGTCCTACACTCATTCTTATTTTCATTGAAAAATTTCTAACCAAACGCCCTCTAAATTGCCCACTAGTTCAGACTCCTCCCCAAAGGAAAAAGTTAATGATTTAGCCCATGAGTGAGGACAATACTTCTCTACAAGTTTATATTTTTAGATAAGATGAAATTATTTCGGTTTGATTTTCTGATTAGAATGGAGATTTATTATAAAGGTACAGAGCATGGTTGTCGTTTGAATCATTGCTAAATTGACATAAGCCTTAATTAATGATGGCAGAACCACATGACATGCATTTTTCTTTTCAACGTGGGGTAACAGATCAAAGAGGATTTCTATTAGGGAGCAGCATGATCTATGAGGATTTTCATTTTCCTTTTCAAATCTGTCTCGGCCCCAATCAAAACAAAGTAGTGATTATAGCTACTTTAATGCGATTCATGTCAATAGTGGAATTGCAATATCCAAATGTTTAAATTGAAATTTTGAGTTCTAGAGAATCGGTGTATTAGGATAATGATATAAATTGATTGATTCTCAACCTCTCTATAAGTTCAGACTTTTAGACAAAGTAAAATTCTTTAATAGTATATGAGCAAAACCTTGGGTTTAAACCCCGCAGAAAGTAACTCCACTGTTTAAATTAAATACTTGTTGGGTCTCTCCATGATGGAGTTGACACCAACCCACGAGTGAGCAAAAGTATTAGGGTCATAATATAAATGGATTGATATTCAACCTCTCTACAAGTTCGGACTTTTAGACGAGAAGAAATTCTTTCCGGGTGGTTTGTAAACATTTCTTTTTCGATATTTTTATCCCAAAAAAATGATAAGTTGTAATTTTAGTTCCAAAATATTAGTTTTGGTCTGAAAGTTAATGTATAGGACCAAATTTACTAAAGAAAAAAAAAAGAAAAAGAATAATTTTCATACAAAGGTATCAAAAGTGTTTTGCACACATTTTTTAGAATCAAAACAACAATTTACCCGTATCAAATAAAAGAAGCAAAGCTGGAGTCTGTTCAATTTATTTTCTCATTGATTAATTAGGCCAAGAATTGTTAAAATATCTAAATCTAAGAAATGCACAATAGAATATAAAAACAAAGAAAAGAGAGAGAATGTGAAGTGTTACAAAACACTAACCAGAGTTATGTTGCTTGGGTTCGGGTGCGGGTATTGGACACGGATACGAAGATACGTGTCAAACACTCAAATTTTTAAAATTCAAGGTACGTGGACACTTTGTAAAAAGTATCCGAAATTAGGACACATGTGCGAGAATACATTTGAGTCATTATATTTTTATTTATTTAAAATTATTCGTGTAATTTTTTTAATTTTTTGAAGACTAAGTCTTAAACAGTCTTAAGAACCGTCAATATTCTTATGCCATTATATCACTTCCATTTTTAGGGAGATTGAAAGGTAAGTGACTTAGACGTATTTTTGCAATAATTTTAGCAATAAATACAAACCACAAGAGTATGGTATCAATGTAGCATGCAAGTATCTAGATCAAGTATTATCGAACCCAAACAACTTGGAGAATAGCGGACCCTCGAAATTAAACGTTGGCATAGTCATTATAATGACTAACGAGGTTTTTTTATAAATAAACCAACAAGACATAGGGATGACAACGGTGCAGATCGGGCGGTATCTAGATACCCATGCCCGCCCGTGCATATACCCGGCCTACCCCGCCCGCCCCATGCCCCGCCGCGGGGCAAGACAATTGTGCCCCATACTGCCCGCACGGCGGGTCCGCCCGTCCCGCCCCATTCTTTTATTTTTAAAAAAAAATTAAGACATTAATCCATTTATAATTTAAAACACATCCAAAATTATAATGATGCATAAAATTCATAAAAAATATTACATAAATCATTGCATACACTACATATATTTCTTACAATTACCTTTTTTCCTTATAAATTTATTACATAAAGCAAATTTATTTGGAGAATTGACGTATTAATAATAACATTACTGAACTACCCATATATACCATTCTTTGTTGTTCATTCATCAACAACTAATGTCTTTTAATTTGCTTATCAGAATTTCCTAATTTTTCCGTTTGACAAATTTCAAGCTCTCGGTGATCTCACCCAATTTCCAGAAAACATAAGCCTTAAATGGGCTATTTTTATTTTTATATTTTATCAACCAAGAAATATTATAAATAAGGAGAAGAGAAGGTACAACAAGTTTGAAAAAAATAGAATGGCACAAGGAATGCCACAACCTACAGAGCGATGCTAAACAGATCATGATAGAGATCGGGTTTATCATAGGTGCCACGGGAAGCAGGGGACTAAGGAAAGGATTAATTAGTAAATTCGGTTAGGGTCGTAGCTAATTAGGGGAATAGGGAAGGTATAAAAGGGCTAAGGGAATATTTTTGTAGATCAACTTGATAATAAGTTGTAATCAGCCTTCAAAGCTTGGGCAGAGAGAATTCCCGAGAATTAATCCATCAATAAAATTCTACTTTTTTATCTTCAATCTCAGTCCAAATTCTTGCTTCTAACAATTTGGTCCTATCTACCGGATCGATGACGAGGATTGATTCAAGAATGGAAGCCCTGGAAATGGGGTTAAAGGAGTTAGAGAAAGAAGTTGATAATGTGGTCGCGATCTCGGCGGATGGATTGAAGGGCTCACGAACAATTCAACATTAGAATTGACGAATTGAGTCACTCTTGAAACAGTTGGTTAAGGGGAAGGCAATCGAATAGGCTGAATCATCGGAGCTGTAGAAAGTTCCCAAGAAACTTCCCGATTAACGAGCATCGAGAGGTTACCGCTGAAACCGACATGAGCCAAATAAGAACTTCCATATTTCACCGGAGATAATCCCTCTACGTGGATATCAAGAGCGGAGCAAGATTTGTAATTGATAACACACCCGATGATATGAAAATTCAATTAGCCTTGATAGCAATGGAAGACACCACTCTACAATGGTTGCAATGGCTATTATCCCAAATACTGGAGTTGTGTTGGCAGAGGTTTACAATAGAGTTGTTACGCTGATACGACGAGGGTCCAAGAACTAATCCTTACGAGGCACCGGGCAATGACTTGCCAAATGGCGTCTATTGACGAGCACGCCGACACCTTCATCTCGAGGTTGTCTTCAAAGGGGCTCTCTAACTCAATAGCGCTTGGAATATTCTTGAACGGTTTAAAGGAGGAAATCCGATTGAAAATGCGATCCAAAGACACGGAGGATATCTTGTCGATGATGCATTTAGCAAGAGAGATTGAGCGGGAACTCCATTCTTCATCCACAACTTCTTGGAATTCACAATCGTGGAATCGATTTCGCCTCCTTGTTCAGAATTTCCATCAAGGGTCGATAAGCCAATATCAAGCGCGAACCCATCTAGGTCAAGTGGATCGGGAAATATCGCCTCTTCCCACCCTCGGCCGCGATGTTGGGCACCGCTCTCCTGGCCGAGTCCAAAGGTTTGTTTGCGCCCCAATGCGTCCAAGGGACTAGCTACATGTCCCATTCGGAATACACTAACCTTTGGGCACGGGGTCTATGTTACAAGTTTCGTGAGCCTTATTCGCCTACTCACGTTTGTTCCAATAAATGCAGCACGTATCATGCTAATAGATGTGGATGACGAGGGAGAGGTAGTAGATTTCGATCAAGTAGAAAGGAAAAATGTAGGACCTCAAGATCTCGATTCGCATTATCCAAGATTTCAGCGTGTGGGTTTGATGGACCACGCACGATGAAGATCATGGGAATAATCAACGGTTACCCAAGAGGGGCGATGATTGATAGCGGGGCTACTCACTGTTTCATCGCACGAGAGATGGTGGACAAGGCCGTAATAGTGGTTGACGGGAGCTATATTTTACCACTGTCTGGGGATGGAAAGAATACTCAAATGGCGGGGTTTTGCTCTAAGGTTAACCTAATTCTCGGTGTGGATATAATCTTGGGGATTACGTGGATTGAAATGTTAGGAGAGGTCTCCGCGAATGGGCCAAGATGATAATGACGTTCAAATATCAAAAGAGGCAGGTTTCTTTAATCGGAGATCCACGGTTGGCAATTAGAAAACTAACCTGAATTGAGGAGTTGAAAACGGAGGACATCGATGGGGCATAGATGGTGTGGGCTATGGAAATAAACAGCCTGAATCGATTCCGCATAAGCAATCCCTACCGATATTAAGAATTTGTTGATGAATTCAAGGGAGCCACGACTCCCCTTGAAGGACTACCGCCATGGCGATTATATGATCACCACATTCCATTACAACCAGGTGCGGCCTGATTGGAGTGAATTGATGCATGTTTTTAGGGCCTATTTTAGTGCAAAAAGTGAGCTAAAGTGTTAGTTTTTGTGCCTAAATGTGAAAAGTATCACTCTTTTGCTTGAAAAGTACTATTTGTGAGATTTTGATGTTTTTTGTCCATTTTGCAGGTAATTCGGGGAATTTTGCCAATCCGAGAGTACCATTGGGCCTAGAATGAAGAGACGGACATCTTGGACGAAAATGGGGGTCGGGGCCGAAGCCCCGCGCGAGAAAAGTGCCACTGGACTCGAGCTGCAGTCGAGGACCATGAGCCTCGAGTCGAGGGATATGCAGAAAGGACTAAAATCAAAAGAAAAGTAGGAGCCTCGACTGAGGCATGACCCTCGAGTCGAGGGATGGGACAAAGCGAAGCCTCGAGTCGAGGCCTCGGCCTCGACTCGAGGGGGCGCTTTTCAATTTTTGTATTTAAAGGGAGAAGCAGAGCAATTCATAGAAAACTTAGATATAATTGATAATAGCAGTTAGTAGCGATTTTGGGACGATTTCTCAGGCCCCAAGCCAATTTTCCATTGTAGTTAGAGTAGAAGTTAGAATTAGATGTAAATTTCAATTAATTGTTGCTAGATTAGCCATAGATTAGCTTTTGATCATTGTAATTCCATTCAATTCAAGCTTGTATTTCATTTGGAGATTGGTGTTGAAGACTCAAGCATTCCTCTTTTTGTTGATTGAAGATCAATTGGTGATATTTTTCCTCTTTTGTCTCTTTAATTTCTTAATTGTTGTGATTTGCTTTGTGTTTGATCAATTCTATCTTCTTCCCATGGATTTCACCAGGCTAACTCTCTTGTGCTTGGGTTAATTGAAATTGATGATGAATTGATTGATGATGCTATGATTGTTGATGATTGGAGATCAATTGAGTAGATTGCTTACTAATTGTGATTCTCATTTGTGCTTCATGCATAATTATCTCTTTAGATTAGTGTTTGATCACCCTAGCTATAGACGAGAGTTGCGCTAACGTGATCCGGGATTAATCGGGTGATAATTGTGTATGAATGCGTGGATTGGGTGCTTCGGAATCGAGAGGTTAGTTGCACTAAGGATACTCATATTAGTTTCTACCTAATTGTGATTCTTAATTGTGCTTTGTGTAAAATTGTCTCTTTTGATTAATGGTTAATCACCCTAGCAATAGGCGAGAGTTGAGCTAACGTGATTAGGTGTTGATCGAGTTTCAATTTTTCATGAGTGTATGAATTGGGGATTTCTACATTGAGAGATGGGAAAGACTAAGGATACTCACATTAGGCATTGTGATTTTAATGGAGTGATTAATTTCATGATGGTTTAATGCTTTCTATCTTTGTTGATTTGCAATTTGATTCAATTGTAGCTTGTTGATCGATGATTCATTGATGGATGTTAATCCTAGCACCTCTATCCCACCATTTATTGTTGTTTTTGTTCTCGCATTCTAGGTGTTCGATCATTTGTTTGCTTGATTTTTGTTTGTATTTTGCAAGCGTTTGGTAGTGTTAGTGCCATATCTTGTTGCATCAATAGTCACTAAGAACTCTTATTTCTAGGGCCTCATGTGCATACTTTTTCCCTTGGGTTCGATATTTTGTTGATTGGTCTTAATAACACTTACCCGAAAAACTACTCCAAATAAATGGCGCCGTTGCCGGGAATTAGTTTTTGCGCCTTAAGTGAGACTTAGGAATTGTTTGAAGTGGCTACTTATTGCCTTTGTGTTTGTGTTTGTTTGGTTATTTTTGTTGGAATTTGATACTTTGATATCTTGTCTAGATGGAAGAATACAACTCATACATGTGGAATCAAAATTATTATCAAGATAGTAGGGTGTATTCTCCACATTTTGAAGATTTTGGATGCAAAAATTGGATGAGCTTTGAAGATAATTCTTAATTGCTACAAGTTCCATCCAATTATGAAAATTGGAGATATGAAGAAATTCTTCCCCAACCTCAAGAGATGTTCCCATACTATGAGCCTTATGATCAAACATTTGATCCATGTCTTGGATTTGAGTGTCAAGGAGCATCGGAAGGGGCTTATTATGACTATGGGAGAAGCCATTATTATGACTACCAAATGCCACAAGCTTCTCCTCAATTTGAAGAATGGAGACTCTATGATGTGAGAGCCATATTGCAAGAAATGCTTGGAGTGCTATTGAAGGGAATTGAGGACAATGACCCTAGATGTGAAGAAATGTTACCCTTATATGAGAACATTTATGAGACCAAGGCATTAGGCTGATTCATGGCTAGAGGGGAACATGGAGATCACCGAAGCTCAATTCATGGTCATAAAAAGTCAACTCAAATATTTTCTACTCCAAGTGAAGGACATAACCATCATGGAGAATCAAGAAGAAGGGGAGGAAGAAAATACAATTGAAGAAGATGTGGTAGAGGGTCCAAGCGAAGAGGCAAAAGTAGAAGACTTCCTTGTCAAAATTGAGGAAGAGGAATGTCCATTGATGGACATAGGCTTTAATGAGGAAGCAAATCTCGAAGCACCAAATGAGGAATTGAAGATTGAAATGAGCATCTTTATACCTTCAAACTCTTCAATTCATACTTTTATTGAAAATGATGCTTCTAATGATTTTATTTTACCTCTTGTGCACTTTGACTATAGGAAAGCATTAAGGAATTGCTTGGGCATCCTTGGGAAAAAGGAATGGAGAAGGAGGATGGTGAGAGAGCAAGAGGCGAATCCACCAAGAATTATGTTCAAGATATATATGGGTGGTTGGCCTATCTATTATGTGGACCTCCTAGATTATGAAGCTCAAACGTTGAGATACAATGGCAAGGAGGATCGCTATCCTTGGCCATTCCGATGAAGGAAGATGGAAGTGAAAGAATAAGTCCGGCATAGGACAATAAAAATAGCGCTTGATGGGAGGCAACCCATCCTTTTTATTTCCTTACTTTCGTGTTTTTTTGGTAGATTAGTATTTTTGTTTCGTTTTTAGGGAATTGACTTGCTACTAAATTGCTCGTTCTAGGAAATTATGCTCTTTGCTTTGGGTATAGATGATAGTGATGAGCTTACTTGTTGGTATCATTATGAGTTGCATATATTTTGAGCCAAATTTGAATGCATGTCTTCATTAGAGTTTGGGGGTGTGTGTCATTTAGGGTAGAATTGCATCTCTTAGTGATGATTATTTGATGACTATTTTTGCCCGTTTGCAGGTATACTCACTACTTGGATTAAAAAAATCGAAATTGCAAAGGAATCAAGGAATCAAGAAGGAGAGGAGAGCTTAAAAGTTGATGAAAATGAGCAAAAGGAAGAGAACCCGGTTTCCTCGATCGAATGAGCGGCGGCTTAAATCGAGGGACCAAAACGGTAATTTCTTACATATTTGGGTTCGTTAGGGCGTAGAGGTTAGTTTTAGGAGTTTCGGGGTCGGGTCGGGCCTAGGAATCGTAAAAATTCCCTGGACTCGACCTCGAGTCGAGGTTGCATAACCCCAGTCGAGGCATTGACACTTAGAAAAATCTTGAAATCGGCACATCCCTCGACTCGAGGGAGGAACCTCGAGTCGAGGCTTTTGAAAAAATGGGGTTCCTCAAGTCGAGGCCTGACCCTCGACTTGAGGCTGGTGTCTGATATAAATGTCGCGTTTCAATCATAGCGAGCACGACTCGAGGAGTTAGCCCTAGTTCACGATCCCCTTTACCTCTATACCATATTTCCGGCGATTTTGTGCCATTTTCACCGATCAATCACCATAGTGTCATCATATTGTTATCATATTGGCATCAAGAGTATATTTTGAGGGTTTTTGACATTCAAATTGGGGATTTTGAGGAGTAGTGAGTGGGTCTTTGCATTTGAACGTTTTCGGCCAATTTCTCGAATAAGGTACGTAATTCATCATCTCATGGTCTTTAATTTCATGGTTGAAGTGTGATTATTGCATAGGTGTTGATAAAAATTGCATGAATTCATTGAATTGGAATTTCATTTGGGCATTTTGTCAAGCACTTGGTATGCATGATTGATTTTGATAAATTGAAGCCATTGTTGAGAATATTTGAATTAGTTGAGGATTTTAGGAGCATGCTTAGGATTTTATATGATATGTTGCTCGCTTATTTGTGGAATTTGGCTTGAAATGTGATTTTTGGCATACTTTTAGGAATTCCTAGTGCAATTGTTGGTATAAGTGGTCAAGTTGAGTTGAGTATTGATGATGGAAGTGAAATTTTTGGTGATGATATATGTTGAATTACTTGCTAGTTGGCTTGTTATTATTCGATGTATTTGTGGAGCATATTTGTATGATTTTGGTGAGCCTACATGGTGATTTTCATTGGCTAAAGCCATTCTAGTTAAGTATGTATATTTTGAGGGTATTTGAGCACTTCTATGGATGGTATTTGTTTGAGTTGACTCTTGGACCAATTGTAAGGGATTATTACCTAGTCACTAGGAATTTTGTTGAGAGTGGATATATTATTGTTGACTCGTCCATGGTTAAGAGTGATATTTTGAGCTTGCATTTTAAGTGTGGGATTGATTCTTGCTCTTTGGATTATTTTTGCAGGAACAATGTTTAGGGAGTTGACGGCCATAATTTTTCGGATGCGTAAATCCGGGAGAGAGAGGAAGCTATCCGATTTGCACATAGGATGCCCGCCGAACTTGGAATACGAAGTGGGACGATTACAAATGGAGGAAGCATATCATCCTCTATGCCGAGCTTTACAAGAAAGTGGTCAAGACCAGATTAGTAGATCATAACCGCATGTTATCCATGGGGATCGAGGAGGATATTCCTCGACTTTTTGAGCAAGTAGGCATGGGAGGCTTCTTTGCCAAGAGGCCTCGGACTCATCTCGGACTCACCCTAGAGTTCCTTTGCACGGTTAAGGTTCATAAGGCCGGGAGGGCCAAGTTCACTAGGAAAATTACTTTCGAGCTCATGGGGAATGAGTATGAGTTGACCTTGGGCCGAGGTCAATGAGATTCTTGGCACACCCACGACCCCGATAGATCATTGCTTAACATGAGGAAAGAGTACAACGCCAAGAGGTTTTGGAGGCGTATTTCGATTCTGGGCTCCAAATCGGCTGAGGTCGATCTGGAAAATCAAAGAGCACTCACATCCGAACCCGGTAATCCGATATTTGGAGAAGATTCTAGCAAGCACGATATTCGCGAGATCGGAGGGAGGAGCCGTGGTATCCGAGGAGTTGTACGTCATTTGGTGCTTCTTGCATGGAGTTCGATTCAACGCTGCCGCATACCTCTGCTATTTGTTTGAGAGAGCTACTAGCATGAAATTCAAGAAGATTAACTTTGGAGGCATGATCACCTTGATAGCCGAGCATCTCGGGATCCCCACTCACAACCTCGCGGCATTAGATGGTCCCGATCTTACTACCGATACCATGAGACGCATGAGGACACTTGACCGCATCGGTAGGACATGGTGTTTCCAGTGACACCATGGTCGCCGATTCCCTCTTCCTAATAAGAGGTTGACGACGGTATTTGGATCTGCCGCCTTTGTGACAATCAACCTTCGCATGTGGTCGCAGCGTGACACCGATGCTATAGATGCTTATACGAGAGAGCACGGAGATGTTCTCCAAGATGAGGGTGACGATGATGATAATGATGGCCATGATCGGGATCGATGATGATGATGAGGATGAGGGTGTTGCAGAGGGTGCAGAGGCCGAGGAAGAGGATGATTCGAGGATGAGGATGACGAGGAGCCGAGAGCGGGAGGAGCCGCTGTACGGATGGATGAGGATTACCAGCCGTAGATCAACATGTCTTGGCAAGATGATATGAGGAGTTGTGAGTATGAGGCGGGTAGTACATCGCAGAGGCCGTGGGTATTGGCGAGCGGATGTGGGCGGATAGTCGAGGTTGCATATTGAGAGTCCGACTCACCAAGATGAGATGTATCACATGATTGAGGAGTCCCTGTAGATTCAATGAAGAGACTAGGAGGATGCAGGGAGAGTCACCGAAGACTCAAAATGACATGTACGCCCTCCTACAGCGAGATGAGCTCGTGGAACTTCGGGCCGGGACATTACCCTCCTCCTTCGTCACCGTCGAGACTATTAGGGCTATCCCCTATTCCTCATTCTCTATCCTTAGTTTTTAGACTCCTATCTTCTTGATAATTTGTACTTTTGATGGTGATTGTACTCTTTATGATGATTGTGCTTCTTTTGGTGAACTTGATGATGTAATGAATTGGAATATTTGATGACTTTGATGATGATTGTTATTCTCTTGATCTTATTGAGCTTGATGATCTTTTGGATTCTTTATTCTTTGATTTGAGCTTAATTGTGGATTTAGTGTCATATCTTTGAGTATCATTCATGTGGTAGTGAGTATGCTTGGATTTATGTACATGAGCACTTGTGTTTTGATTTGTAAGACTTATTGGATTTTGATTTGATCATGAGTAGAGGTGTAGCTTGAACTTAGCATTCTTGATTAATTATGTGAAGATGGATGTGATTGATAATGCTTGATTCATTGCTCAATTTAAGCCCGTGAGCTTTTGTGCCTTAATAACCGTACATCTTATACGGTTGATTTGAAATTTCTTTGTGAGTGCATCATTCATGATTTGTATGCTAGAACTTGCCACTAGACTTGTTAATATTGATCTTTGTGTGATGTCTTGAAAATGATAAGAGGCCATGTTTGGAATGATGAGTCACTTTGCCAAATTTTTCCCCACCAAATACATTTGATTTCCTTAGTAAGCCATGTTGAGCTTTATGATCCTCATTCTTTGGCAAGCCAAGTGAAATTGAAATCATTTTAGCCTATTTTTATGAACCCTTCTTGTCCTATATTTAGTTGAGCTTGAATGTTGGCTAATGATGGTGATTTGATTGCTAAGTGTGGGAAGATGATGAGCTAAGTGATGAATGAAGCATAAAAGAAAGAAAGGTTGAAAAGAAATTGAATTGTGAAAATGTGAATATGAAGTGAGTGAAAAGAAAGATTCAATTTGTGAGCTTAAGTGAAAACGAAAGCTCAAGAGAAGTGTGGTGATTGAAATATAATTGCTTGAAGGAGACTTGATGAAAAGAGAAGAGATTGTGCATTTGTATTGATTAGCTTACATTCAAGTCTCTACTACTTAGTCACTCTTATCCATATATATCCCACCTTTCCAAAGAGCCTACACTACAACCTAGAAGAAAGACCTCTTTGATTCTTGATTGATCACAATTGATTTTGGTTTAGATTAAGTCTTTTGGCAAGCATATGGTGTGCAAGTTGTGAATTTGATGATTGAGTGCATCATACCTTTATACACTTGAGTGAAGAGTGAAACACTCCATGGAAGGAGCAATGTATTAAGTGTTTGATTGAGCATTTGTTTGAGCATGATTCATCTTGATGGCTAGTGGATAGTTGCATTGATACTTATGTTCATTGATGAGTTCGATTGTCTTATTTTTTCGTCTATGGTGCCATGTGACATAATTGCAATCAATTCACTCCTTTGTTCTTAGTTTCTACGTTGCTCGAGGACGAGCAACAATTCAAGTTTGGGGGTATGATTGGAGTGAATTGATGCATGTTTTTAGGGCCTATTTTAGTGTAAAAGTGAGCTAAAGTGTTAGTTTTTGTGCCTAAATGTGAAAAGTATCACTCTTTTGCTTGAAAAGTACTATTTGTGAAATTTTGATGTTTTTCGTCCATTTTGTAGGTAATTCGGGGAATTTTGCCAATCCGAGAGTACCATTGGGCTTAGAATGAAGAGATGGACATCTTGGACAAAAACGGGGTCGGGGCCGAAGCCCCGCGCGAGAAAAGTGCCACTGGACTCTAGCTCTAGTCGAGGACCATGAGCCTCGAGTCGAGGGATATGCAGAAAGGACTAAAATCAGAAGAAAAGCAGGAGCCTCGACTCGAGGCATGACCCTCGAGTCGAGGGATGGGACAAAAGAAGAAGGCTCGAGTCGAGGCCTGACCCTCGACTCGAGGGGCGCTTTTGCAGAATTTTCGTATTTAAAGGGGAGAAGCGAGCAATTCATAGACAACTTAGATATAATTGATAATAGCGATTAGTAGCAGTTTTGAGGCGATTTCTCAGGCCCCAAGCCAATTTTCCATTGTAGTTAGAGTAGAAGTTAGAATTAGATGTAGATTTCAATTAATTGTTGCTAGATTAGCTATAGATTAGCTTTTGATCATTGTAATTCCATTCAATTCAAGCTTGTATTTCATTTGGAGATTGGTGTTGAAGACTCAAGCATTCCTCTTTTTGTTGATTGAAGATCAATTGGTGATGTTTTTCCTCTTTTGTCTCTTTAATTTCTTAATTGTTGTGATTTGCTTTGTGTTTGATCAATTCTATCTTCTTCCCATGGATTTCACCGTGGCCTAACTCTCTTGTGCTTGGGTTAATTGAAATTGATGATGAATTGATTGATGATGCTATGATTGTTGATGATTGGAGATCAATTGAGTAGATTGTTTACTAATTGTGATTCTCATTTGTGCTTCATGCATAATTATCTCTTTAGATTAGTGTTTGATCACCCTAGCTATAGGCGAGAGTTGCGCTAACGTGATCCGGGATTAATCGGGTGATAATTATGTATGAATGCGTGGATTGGGTGCTTCGGAATCGAGAGATTAGTTGCACTAAGGATACTCACATTAGTTTCTACCTAATTGTGATTCTTAATTGTGCTTTGTGTAAAATTGTCTCTTTTGATTAATGGTTAATCACCTTAGCAATAGACGAGTTGAGCTAACGTGATTAGGTGTTGATCGAGTTTCAATTTTGCATGATTGTATGAATTGGGGATTTCTACATTGAGAGATGGGAAAGACTAAGGATACTCACATTAGGCATTGTGATTTTAATGGAGTGATTAATTTCATGATGGTTTAATGCTTTCTATCTTAGTTGATTTGCAATTTGATTCAATTGTAGCTTGTTGGTCGATGATTCATTGATGGATGTTAATCCTAGCACCTCTATCCCACCATTTATTGTTGTTTTTGTTCTCGCATTCTAGGTGTTCGATCATTTGTTTGCTTGATTTTTGTTTGTATTTTGTAAGCGTTTGGTAGTGTTAGTGCCATATATTGTTGCATCAATAGTCACTAAGAACTCTTATTTCTAGGGCCTCATGTGCATACTTTTTCCCTTGGGTTCGATATTTTGTTGATTGGTCTTAATAACACTTACGAAAAACTACTCCAATCAGGCCCCGTATCGGTAAAACCATACCGTTATAGTGTCGCACCGAAGAACAAAATCGAAAAGATGGTAGAGAAATTGTTGAGAGCTGGCCTTATCCAACACAGTACAAGACCTTACGCTAGTCCGATGCTTTTAGTGCACAAAAAGATGGAAGTTGGCGATTTTGCGTCGATTACGAGAGCTAAATAAACGAACGGTGCCGGACAATTATCCTATTCCGGTTATACAAGAGTTGTTGGATGAATTATACAAGGCTTCTTGGTTTACACATTTGGATCTCAAGTCGGGCTACCATCAAATAAGGATGGCGGATGAAGATGTAGTAAAAACCAGTTTTTGAACTCATTGCGGTCGCTATAAATTTATAGTAATGCCTTTCGGGCTCGAGAAAAGTGCCCTCCACGTTCCAAGCTGTCATGAACGATCTATTCCGTCCTCTACTACGAAAGTTTGTACTAGTGTTCTTTGATGACATATTGATATACAACCCGATAGAGAAGAACATCTCAATCACTTCGGGACAGTGTTGGGCTTCTTGTTGAAAGGAAGTTTCATGGTAAACATTAAGAAATATTCATGGGCTTAACAATCGGTTGAATACTTGGGCCATATCGTGGCCAATGATGGGGTAAGAATGGATCCATCAAAGGTGCTTGCCGTGCTTCAATGGCCAACGCCGAAAACTATAAGAGCGATGCGTGGCTTCTTGGGATTAACGGGGTATTACCGCCGTTTCATACAAGATTATGGAAAGATTGCATCACCATTTGCGCGACTCTGCGAAAAAACGCTAAATCAAGATTTAGTTGGAATGAAGAGGCCCAGGAGGCATTCCGAAGTTGCAGATCGCCATAACCATCGCCCTTGTATTAGCAATGCCCAACTTTGCGAGAAAAATTCTTTATCGAGTGTGATGCATCTGGAAAACGGTTAGGGGCTGTCTTAATGCAACATAATCGGCCGATAGCATTTTACGGCAAGGCGTTATCGGAAACTAATGCCCGTAAAGTTTATCTACGAAAAGGAGTTAATGATGCTGGTTCACGCTTGATGTTACATTGGCAACCATATTTGCTCGATCGCAAATTCACCGTGAGGATAGATCATCGAAGCCTACGCCACTTGCTTTGTACTAGCAAATCTCATCTCCCTCTCAAGCAATATTGGGTCGCGAAATTGATGGGTTTCGATTTTGACATAGAATATAAAACAGGGCCCTCTAATACGGCGGCGGACTCCTGTCTAGGCGAGATGTGGATGCTAAGGTAGCAGGCGATCACTCTTCCATGTTGGATTAATTGGGATAATTTACGAAGAGAGGTGGCTGAAGATGTCGATTATGCACTAATAATCCAAGCATTAATGAACGGCGAAGCGATGGATCGACCCTTCATATTGATTCATGGGATTTTATACTATAAGGATCGATTGACAATACCCGCCAAGTCCCCTTGGGTAACTCATTTTAAACGAATTTCACGGTAATCCCGTGGGTGGCCACCTTTGTTAGATCAGGTTTTTAGTGTTGATGAGTTAAAATGTATAGGTTAGACAAGCTCGGTAAAAATAGGATGTCCAAATTGAAATTGTATAGACCAACCGAAGTAGTAGAATTGTACTAGGTGATCGAGACTAGGCAAGGTAAATGAAGTCGGTGAGATCGGGAAGCTAGAAGGTCATCGAAGATAGTCTTGAAGAAGTCATCATTGGAGAGAATAATGAAGAGCTCAAGACAAGGTCAAGACCGGTGAGTAGAATAAGAAAGGCGAGTTTTCACCAAGTCAACGACAGACGACTAACTCAATATCACCTGAGGTCAGGGCGGTTTAAAGAAAGGTTTGTTAAGTGGTTTTAAGATTGTTAAAACAAACTAACCGTCTTACGAAGCTTATAAATAGAACTAAGCACAGTTCATAGAAGAACTCTTAGCACTCACTATTCTCGTCTTCAAAGGTTTTCACAATATTTTCTAAGTGTTTAAAGAACACTTTACGCACATCTTCAAATCACAATGCACCTGTAATTTTAGATTAGTTAGGTAGATTGTTAGATTGAAGGTGAATCGAAGATGAAGATCGCCTAACTTTATAAATTGTAATCAACGGTAAGTCGGAGAGTAAGTAAGAAGGTAGAGCCCTTTCTTCAAAGTTGAAGAAGGAGAGTGGATGTAGGATCTTTTGATCCGAACTAATATAAATCGTGTGTCATTTACTTTCTGCATTTAATTTACATTGATTATACGTGTTTCAAATAAAACTTGTTTGATTGTTTTAGATCCAGTTTCATAGATTGAGTTTAAATTGTTTCATTGATGAACTCTAACTTTGGGGATTTCCAATTATAATTTGAATTTGATAATCGAATTTTGCAAAAGAATTAGATAATCTATTCAACCCCTCCTTCTAGATTATCTCTGGAAGGTTTGTTTAATTTCCCGTAAACTACTCCATCTTGGGACCAACAAGTGGTATCATAGCGATGTTAAAATTGTTCAGCGGTCTTCTTTATTCAAATCTTGAAGCAGATTTATCTTGAATATTTCTGCTTTTTATTCTTGTTATCTACTAATCATATGCATGAGTAACGAGAAAAGTCAAGAATCTTTGATTTTGAGATTGAAGATTATAAGTATTGGAAGTTTCCTATGGAAAATCATCTAAAGTCTATTCATCCTTGTATGGAAGATGTTCTATACGAAGGTCCAATTAAATTTTTCCATGGAGGTGTCGGTGATGGAGCAAGCGGCTCGAGTCTCGAATACGGATAGAGAAAAAGGTTTACGAATTGACAAATGATGAAAGAAAAGTATACAATCTTGATCGGTGGCCGGGAATGAGATTATAGTGACTCTCAACAGAGAATGGTATGAAGAGATCAAAAGTTTAAGTCGGCAAAAGAGATGTGGGATACTTTAGCCAATATGTACGAAGGCACGAGACTAGGTAAAGGAGAACAAGCTTCAAGCGTTCTCCATTTATTTGATGTTTTTAAAATAAAAGAAGGTGAGTCTATTGATCGCCTAGACATGAGAATATCTAATCGATTAATAGAGCCACGACTTGGGTAAAGTCTACACCGAACAGGAAATTAATAATAAAATTCTTAAATCTCTAACCAAGTGTTGGAGGGAAAAAGGAAATCTAATAAAGGCCACGAAGGATCTTTCCACCATGAGTCATAATACTTTATTCTCTCACTTAAAAGGTTATGAGTTTAATATTCAGGTAGAGGATGAAGAAGATGAGATGGAATCCAGTACCTCATCTAAGATATTAACTTTTGTCAATAAGGAAGACAAACATGTAAATTTGAAACAAAAGGAGCCGATCTTTCTTTAAAAGAGCAGATGGCTTTATTGACTAAGAGGTATGATCAACCGAGAATGAAATATAAACGTAACAAATTGAAATTTGCAGAAAAGACAGATCAAGATCAAGATCCGTAAGGAAAGACGATGTAGAATCTACAGATGATGATAGAAGGAAAAATCGAGACAAGAAGAATAAATCACTGCAAAGAAGAATCCCAGTCTTAGATCGGATCGAGGAGATACTTGTTACACTGTAACAAACCGAGGACATTATAGCTATGATTGTCCCCGGTGACTCCTAAAGGAAGAGAGGAGAAAAGAAAGAAAAGAGATAGACGCTTTGCACCTTCTTGCTGAAGAAAGAGAGTCAAGAAAATCATCTTCATCATCCTCATCATCTGATTTTGGATCGAGATGATGAAATCTGCCTAATGGTAAAAGAGGTAAATTACTACTCTTAGTCGATAATGAGTCTTATAAGTCAGTTTAGGATAATGATCAAAGCTGTTATCAAGGGACTTTTAAAAGATCTAAAAATGTCTCTAAGTGCTTGTAAACAACTAGAGACTGATAATTTAACTTTAAAAGATCAAATTCAGATTCTAATCAAAGGAAAGCAAGTCGTGAACTCCTCTGAGTCTATGGAAACATTCAAGTGGGAATGTTTACCTCGGCTGAGGCTAGTACATCAGCTAGTCTTTACGAAAGATTAAAAGAAGAATTAAAATCTTTAAGTGCCCGTTTGGTAGACATGTTTAGCAATAAGATAAGGACCTAATTTAGCCTAAATTGGGTCCTTATCTTATTGCTAAACATGCCTACCAAACGGGCACTAAAAGATAAATTTATAATGGTATGTAATGAAAATGAGTCAATTAAGAAGACTAATGAGAAGCTTGTCTTCAAGATGAGTCAACTTAATAACTCACAACTGTTATAGACCATATTTTTTGAACTTCACAAAAGTCTCATGATAAGACAGGTCTTGGTTATAATGAAATTAATAAGCCGAAATTTTGAAACCAAGGAAGTTTGTAAAAGCTGGTGAAACATCAAAATGAATTAAAATTGGGCTTTGAAAACCACAAAGTCGATGAGGATCACTTCTCCCGATGCGAATAGTAAGAATCGAGATGAGGAATCCTAATCGATAAAAGGATTCCAAGAACCAAGATTAAAAAGAATCTTTCTTATAGTTCTTTTGATGGTAAAAGCAGACGTTATTCTTTGTTTCAAAAGATCAAGAAGTTCACCAAATCTGATTTCAATAAACTTTCATACAAATCTGATATATTTGTTGTGAGATTTGGCGGAGACAACTTGAATCGACCTATTATTGAATAATGATATGTTTGTTTGGATACCCAAAGTGATTATTGATCTTAAAGGACCCAAGATCACTAGGGTACCTCTTACCTAATCTATTTTATAGGGATTTCAAGGCCTATCTTTAAAGGAGGAAATTCTAGCATCTAATTGGTACATTGACGGTGGTTGTTCTCAAGAAATGACTTGTGAAAGGAAGCTACTTTCAAATTTCCAAAATATAGATGGTCCAAGAGTTTTGTTTGGTGACAACAAGCTGAGACAAACTAAAGGAGTTGGCACCTTAATTATAGGTGATGTCCAGGTATCTGAAGTCTATTATGTAGAAGGCTTGAAACACAATTTGTTATCTGTTTCTCAACTCTTTGATAGAGGTTTTAATGTTAGATTTTCAAAGGATAAGTGTGATATTTTAGACAGTTCCTCGAGACAAGGTACTCTTAAGCTGGTTTTGAGACATGGTAATGTTTATGTGGCCAACTTTAATAGTTGTCCCAAAGATACATGTCTAGTTGCTAAAGGTGGAGATGACCTCGATTGGCTATGACATAAAAGGCTTAGTCATTCTGAATTTCAAAACCCTTAACAAAATAGCTAAGAGGAATCTTGTCAAAGGAATTTGCTGAAAAACTTTGCTCAACCGATCTTAAATGTGATGCATGCCAAAAATGTAAACAACCTAGGAACTCCTTCAAAAGTATTAACACAACTTCATCTGAAAGAGTTTTACAACTACTTCATTTAAATTTGTTTGGACTAGATTCACCCCTCGGCTTTAGTGCGAGGAAATACACCCTCGTAGTTGTAGATGACTATTCAAGATATACTTGGGTGATATTTCTTTTCCGGAAAAATGAGACGGTGAACAAGATCCCAGATCTATTCAAACAAATACAAAATTAAAAAGGTGTTAATATTATTAAAATAAGGGGTGACAAGGGTACGAGTTCTTGAATTCTTATCTATCTAACTATCTTACCGAGAATTAAATAGTACATGAGACATCATCGGCCCGAGAACACCACAAAGAAAATGGAGTCGTGGAAAGAAGGAATAGAACACTTAAAGAAGCAGCTAGGAGCATGTTAGCTGAATATGGTTTTGGACTGAGGCAATTAATATAGCCTACTACACCCGAGAATAGATGCTTGCTGTAAATGATAAGGGTAAGACTCCTTATGAACTTTGGAAAGGTAAGGTTCCAAGAATCACTCATTTTCGTGCTTTTGGGTGTAAGTGTTTCATTCACAACAATGTGAAGTCTAAATTAAAGACATTTGATGCCAAGGCGGTGATGGAATATTCTTAGGATATTCCCGGCACCTCTAAGGCTTTCGAGTCTTCAATAAGACAACTCTTTGTGTGGAAGAAACTCCACATGTGGTGTTTGATAAACTTCATACTTTTTCGTATAAGGTAAACCAAATTACTAATGATCTAGATAGAATTGAAATTAACAAAACTAAATATAGGAAAACTTATCTACCTAGTTTTGATTGATTCGGATAATGAAGAATATTCATCCGAGAATCGAAGGGAACTCCTCTATCCTGTTCCATCCGAGGAGACTCAATGATATCATCCGATCGGCCCAAGGTCGAGTAGATGAAGGGGGAACATCTACTCGAGGCTGAACAAGATGAGTTACCCTCGAGATAGCAGATGAGGATACTTCAACTCAAATAGGCAAAAGGATGAGGAGTTATCATCCAACTCGATCAGATTATTGGGGATCCCTCAAGTAGTGTTCGGATTACACGAACAATGTTGGATTCTCGAGTATGTTCGATTGTTATGTTTCACTCCTTGAGCCTAAGTCTATTGAGGAGGCTTTATCTCGACCCAAGCTGGGTAACAACCATGCAAGAAGAATCGCATCAATTTGAAAGGAAAAATATTCGGGAGCTAGTGGATAGACCCATTCATAGAAAGATTATAGGCACCAAATGGGTGTTTAAAAATAAAGCAGATGAAAACAACATTATTGTTCATAATAAGGCTAGACTGGTAGCATAGGGTTATTCATTGTCTCAAGGAATACACTATGATGAGACCTATGCTCCAGTTGCCATATTAGAAGCAATAAGGTTGTTTTTAGCCATTCTTTGCCTATAAATGTTTCAAAGTCTTTGAGATGGATGTTAAGTCCGCCTTCCCGAATGGAGTGTTACTTGAAGAAGTCTATGTAGAACAGACCTCCTGGGTTTAGGATAAATAACAAAGTCTATAAACTTAACAAGGCACTATATGGTCTCAAACAAGCACCCCGAGCTTGGTATGATACTCTATCTAAATTTTTGATATCAAGTGGATTTTCTAAAGGTAAGATAAATAGAACAACTGTTTAGAAAAAAAGTGAATGGTGATATCTTATTAGTTCAAATCTATGTAGATGATATTATTTTTGGATCACCTAATCGACCTTTGTGTGAAGAATTTAGTGATCTAATGAAAATGATTTGAAATGTCTATGATGGGAGAACTAACATATTATCTAGGTTTGCAGATTAAATGACAAGCAGAGGGATTTTTATACATCGAGACCAAGTATGCAAAGGACCTCATAGATAAGTTTAGGGTGATT
The DNA here is from genome assembly GCA_030762865.1 of Paraleonurus japonicus. Lineage (NCBI taxonomy): Eukaryota > Viridiplantae > Streptophyta > Magnoliopsida > Lamiales > Lamiaceae > Paraleonurus > Paraleonurus japonicus. The sequence goes on along the minus strand of CM061060.1, from coordinate 22,031,012 downwards.
ACTAGTAGAGTGGTTAAAATACCTATGACAACTAACTTCTCTATAGATTCAGATGAGAATGGGATACCCACCGATGCAACGGAGTATCGTGGATTGATCGGATCCTTGTTGTATCTCACTTTGCAAGTGGGCACGATATAGCCTTTGCGGTTGGGGTATGTGCAAGGTTTCAATCAAATCCCAAGAAATCTCATCCGGAAACAAACTAAGAAAATCCTAAAGTATCTTAAAGGTACTCTGCGGGTTGGGTTGTGGTACCCATCCGATGACAACTTTGAGCTATCTCGGTTATTGATTCAAATTTTGGAGAAATGTAAAATTGATAGGAAGTCCATGTCCGGAACTTGTCAATTTTAGGTAATAAGTTAATTTCTTGGTTATCTAAGAAACAAACTTGGTGGCCATCTCCACAACTGAAGTGAATACATGGCGGTGGTAGTTGTTGCTCTCAACTTCTCTGGATTAGTCGGCCTTAGGGACTGTAATATTCTCACATCATCTCGTACCTATTTTCTCGTGATAGTAGTAGTGCAATAGCTATGACATATAATCTGTTTTGCATTCCAGTGTAAGCATGTAGATATTAGGCATCATTTTATTAGGGATCATGTTGAGAAAAATGATATTAGATTAGAAAAGATAACAACCGAATTACAGAGAGGTGATATACTTACTAAACCTATAGTTGAATCCAAATTTAAAGAATTATGTCTAGAATTAGGTTTTACTTGATGCATCTTTAGTTGATTTATGACTACTATTGCTTGTATCTTGTATTTTCTTTCTATATCACTTTCTTTAAAACATGTCTAGAAAGAATTATCAGACTTGGTATGTGTCAAAGGGCAATCACAGAAATGGTATCATTGATCTCCTTTCGAAGGAATCAAGAATCAAGGATTAGTCATATTGACCTTATCCAACTTGATATTTTCTTATCTCACATTAAGTAAATCGGACAAGGTGTTAGGATGAAAAAGATGTACTTAGTTTTGATGAGTTAAAAGTGTAAGATTAGGATGACCAATGAAGAATAATGTATAGTCGGTGATGTAATGAAGTCTTTGTAAATAGACTAAGTATAGAACAGAAGATAAGGTTGATCAAAGAAAGTCAGATTGAGACAGAGGCAGAAAATCGACGACGTCAAAGACAGACGAGAAGGAAGATCAAGACATTTACCAAAATAAAGTAACAGTTAAGGTGAAGAATCAGAGATAGGGTGAAGAATCGACAGGGGTAAGAAGTCGACGAGCTAAAGAGTTAATTAAAATCAAGAGTCGATTACAACCAAACAAGAAGTAGTTTCAAGAATTGGTTAATCGATTACAACCAACCACAACGAAACAAGGAAGTTATAACCGTCATCATCAAGAAGACCTATAAATAGGTTCATAGTTTCAGAATTTAGTAAAAGGAAAATTTAGCAACATAGCAATTTTACATTAGCAATCTAAAGAATTAGAAGCTCTCTCCACGATCATTTTGCATAAACATCATTCACGAGCAGACTTAGTGTTCATTCATTTTCTCGGTGTTTAGAGAACACCATTTTCATTTGAATCTTCAAAAGCCGAATAGAGTTAGAGTCATTTTTGTAAGGTGAAGATACAAGTTGTCAACGAAGAAAGGAAGAAAGAAGTAAGACAGGTAAGTAGAGTCCCTTCTTCAAATTGAAGGAGGAGAGTGGACGTAGGATCGTTTGATCCGAACCACTATAAATCCGGTGTTGTTTCTTCTTATTGTTCTTTACTTGTTTTTGTTGATTATTTCTTGATCACAAATTCAATATACTGATAAAGCTTTAGATCCTAATTGAATTGAGTTTAATCGAGAATCAAGTTTCATTGTAGAACCGATTGAAAATCGGGAGCTTGGCGGAGTTCTCAATTGAGGAATATGATTATTGGAAGTTTAGAATGGAGAATCATTTAAAGGCCATTCACGACCGAATGGAAGAGGTTCTTGAGGAAGGTCCAATAAAATTTTATCATGGAATTGTAAGCACTGGAGCTGAATCTTCTCGTACAAGAAGTCAACAAGAAAAGAAGAGTGCGGAATTAACAAATGATGAAAGGAAGATTCATAATTTGGATCAAGTTGCAAGAACTGAAATCATTGAAACATTGAGGAAGGATTGGATAGAAAAAGCTAAGAGATGCAAGACTGCTAAGGATATGTGGGAGACTCTTGCAAGTGTTTGTGAAGGGTCGATCGAGTCAAAGAAAATAAGTTGCAATCCGTTTTAAGTAACCGCCCATTCTACGGATTAGATGACTAACAGGGTTACTTTATGCAGAGATAGTAAGTATACCTCACATAAGCCGAAATATACCTTTCTTTGCATAAAGGTTTTTCTATTTCGTGATCGGTTTTATCGAGACTTGGTCAAAAATGACCTCGTCTTAGATTTTGAAAAATCTTCCAAGTCTGATTATTTTGAAAAATAAAGAATTTTAAGACCGAGTTAATTTTATGCCTTTATTTTAAATAAACTAAGTCTTATATGCAAATATAACTAGTATATAAGAATATTTACTCATTGCGATTTTTCGAAAAGACAGCTTATCCGAATTTTTTAAATTAGATGAGCTATGAGAGTAGTTTTTGAAAACAATTTTAAGGAGAAAACAAAGAAGGATTTTGCTCGGATAAGGAGGTCTTTCAGATGAGAAGGTTTTACACTCGATCTAACAATGTTGTTTATGACTGTTTCTGTAGATACAAAAACTTGAGAAACCATTAGTAGCTAGAGTAAGTCGACACGTTACATAAGCTCATCCGATTCTTAACAAAATTAGTTGATTATGTTCTTGTCGATTTACTTAATGTCGATAAGAAATTATCTAGTTAGATAAGGTCAATATGACTAATCCTTGATTCTTGATTCCTTTGAAAGGAAATCAATGATATCAGCTCTGTGATTGTCCTTTGACACATACCAAGTCGATAATTCTTTCTAGACATGATTTAAAGAAATGAAAGATAAAGAATATACAAGATACATACAATAGAAGTCATAAATCAGCTAAGGATGCATCAAGTAATCCTAATTCTAAACATAATTCCTTAAATCTGGACTCACTAAAGATTTGGTCAAAATGTCACTCTTTGGAAATCGAGTCAAAATCTTTTCTAGTCGATATCACCTTTCTCAACATGATCTCGTATAAAGTGATGTCGAATGTCGGCATGCTCACACCTAATATGTAAGACTGGATTCTGGGTAATGGCTATGGTACTATTACTATCACAAAAGATTGGTACATCTTTAGTGATAATATTATAGTCCCTTAGTTGTTGACCAATCCGGATAATTTGTGAACAACAACTTCCACCGCCATATACTCACTTAGGTGGTGGAACTAGCTACGCAGGTTTGTTTCTTAGACAACCATGAAATCAGCTTACTTCCCGTAAATTGGCAAGTTCCAGAGGTAGATTTTCTATCTATCTTGCACCCACCAAAGAATACTGAGTATCTGATTGGAGTGTATAGGGTAAGAGTTATTAAGACCAATCAACAAAATATCGAACCCAAGGGAAAAAGTATGCACATGAGGCCCTAGGAATACAAGTTCTTAGTGACTAGAGTTGCAACAATGGTTTGGTACAAAAACAACAAAACACAAGCAAGAATACAAAACAACAATGAGCAAGCAATAGATCGAACACTTAGAATGCGAGAACAAAAACAACACTAAATGGTGATATAGAGGTGCTAGGATTAACATCCATCAATGAATCATCAATCAACAAGCTACAATTGAATCAAATTGCAAATCAACTAAGATAGAAAGCATAAACCATCATGAAATTAATCACTCCATTAAAATCACAATGCCTATTGTGAGTATCCTTAGTCTTTCCCATCTCTCAATGTAGAAATCCCCAATTCATACAATCATGCAAAATTGAAACTCGATCAACACCTAATCACGTTAACTCAACTCTCGCCTATTGCTAGGGTGATCAACCATTAATCTAAAGAAGCAATTTTACACAAAGCACAATGAAGAATCACAATTAGGAAATAAACTAATGTGAGTATCCTTAGTGCAACTAATCTCTCGATTACGAAGCACCCAATCCACACATTCATACACAATTATCACCCGATTAATCTCGGATCACGTTAGCGCAACTCTCGCCTATAGCTAGGGTGATCGAACACTAATCTAAAGAGATAATTATGCATGAAGCACAAATGAGAATCACAATTAGTAAGCAATCTACTCAATTAATCTCCAATCATCAACAATTATAGCATCATCAATCAATTCATCATCAATTTCAATTAACCCAAGCACAAGAGAGTTAGCCCATGGTACCACAAACAATACCCATGGGGAGAAGATAGAATTGAACAAACATAAAGCAAATCACAACAATTAAGAAATTAAAGAGACAAAAGAGGAAAAACATCACCAAATGATCTTCAATTAACTAAAATAGGAATGCTTGAGTCTTCAACACAATCTTCAAAGGAATTACAAGCTTGAATAGAAAGGATAACAATGATCAAATGCTAATCTATGTCTAATCTACCAACAATCAATGGAAATCTAATCCTAAATCTAACTTCTACACTAATCTAAGGAAGAAATTGGCTTGGGGCTTGAGAAATCGCCCCAAAACCGCTACTAACTGCTACTATCTAGTATGTCCTGGATTGCTCTGCTTCAAGTCCTTAAATACCGAATTTATGAAAAACTTCCCCCTCGAGTCGAGGGTCGGGCCTCGACTCGAGGTCCTCGCTCTTCACTCCCTCGACTCGAGGGTCATGTCTCGAGTCGAGGCTTACGCCTTTGTCTCATCCCTCGACTCGAGGGTCATGTCTCAGTCGAGGCTCCTGCTTTTCCTTCGATTTTGGTCCTTTACGCACATCCCTCGACTCGAGGCTCTTGTCCCTCGACCCGCAGCTCGAGTCCAGTGGCATTTTTTCTCACACGGGGCTTCGGCCCCGACCCCTGATTTTCGTCCGGATGTCCGTCTCTTCATTATAAGCCTAATGGTACTCTCGGTTTGGCAAAAATCCACCGAATTACCTGCAAAATGGACGGAAAACATCAAAATCTCACAAATAATACTTTTTAGGCAAAAGAGTGATACTTTTCACATTTAGGCACAAAAACTAACACTTTAGCTCACTTTTGCACTAAAAATAGCCCTAAAAACATGTATCAATTCACTCCAATCATACCCCCAAACTTGAATTGTTGCTCGTCCTCGAGCAACGTAGAAACTAAGAACAAAGGAGTGAATTGATTGCAATTATGTCACATGGCATCATAGACGAAAAATAAGACAATCGAACTCATCAATGATCACTTGTATCAATGCAACTATCCACTAGCCATCAAGACAAATCATGCTCAAACAAATGCTCAATCAAATACTCAACACATTGCTCCCTCCATGGAGTGTTTCACTCTTCACTCAAGTGTATCAAGGTTTAAAGCACTCAATCATCAATTCACAAATAAGTACACCATATGCTTGCCACAAGACTTAATCTCAATCAAAATCATTTGTGATCAATCAAGAATCAAAGAGGTCTTTCTTCTAGGTTGTAATGTAGGCTCTTTGGAAAGGTGGGATATTTATAGATAAAAGTGACTAAATAGTAGAGACTTGAATGAAAGCTAATCAATACAATACACATCTCTTCACTTTCATCTAACAACACTTTTAATTTTGAACTTCAATGATCAATCCACCATTCACTTGAGCTTTCTCTTTTTAAGCTCACAAATTGAATCTTTCTTTTCATGCACTTTCTTTACAATTCAATCTTTCTTCACAACCTTTCTTTTCTTTATGCTTCATTCATCACTTTGCTCATCATCTTCCCACAATTAGCAATCAAATCACCATCATTAGCCAACATTCAAGCTCAACTAATCATAGGACAAGAAAGGCTAATCAAAATAGGCTAAATGGTTTCAATTTCACTTGGCTTGCCAAAGAATATGGATCATAGGCTCAACATGGCTCACTAAGGAAATCAAATGTATTTGGTAGGATAGTATTTGGCAAAGTAACTCATCATCCCAAACATGGCCTCTTATCATTTTCAAAACATTACACAAAGATCAATATCAACAAGTCTAGTGGCAAGTTCTAGCATACAAATCATGAACGATGCACTCTCAAAGGAATCAAATCAACCGTATAAGATGTACGATTATTTAGGCACAAAACTCACGGGCTTAATTTGAGCAATGAATCAAGAATTTTCAATCACATTCATCTTCACATAATTAATCAAGCAACTAGCATCAAGCTACACATCTACTAATAATCATATCCAAATCCAATAATCTTACAACTCAAGCACAAATGCTCATGTACATAACCTCAAGCATACTCACTACATCACGATGATACTCAAAAATATGTCAATTAATCCACTATTAAGCTCAAAATCAATCAATCTCAAAAACCTAAAGATAAGGAATCCAAAGAAATCATCAAGGAATAATCATCAATAGACCATCAAACTCAATAAGATCAAGATAATAACCACCATCAATAAAATCATCCAAAAATCCAAAACCAATCATAACAATCATCAAGACAAGAGTATAAGCACCATCAAAAGTACAACGGAAAACAAGAATATCAGAATCTAAAGAACAACAAGAAGAGGGAATGAGGAATAGGGGATAGCCCTAGTAATCGGACGGTGGCGGTGGAGGAGGGTAGTGTCTGGCCCGAAGTTCCATGAGCTCATCTCGCTGGAGGAGTGCATACATGTCATGCCGAGTCTTCGGAGACTCCTCCTGCATCCTCCGAGTCTCTTCATTAAATCTACGTGACTCCTCCATCATCCGGTACATCTCATCCTCGCCGGTCGACTCTCTATATGCATCCTCCGACTGTCGCCCACATCTCCTCGGGCCAAAACCCACGGTCTACGAGATGAACTCCCGCCTCGTACTCTCTACTCCTCATCTCGTCTGCCCGGTACATGTTAATCTCTCGGCTGGTAATCCTCGTCCATCTCGTGCGGCGGCTCCTCTTGCTCCGGCTCCTCATCATCCTCATCCTCGAATCATAATCTCCGATCTCTACCTCTGCTCCCTCTGCAGCTCCATCACCCCGATCATCATCGAACCCGATCGCTGACCTCCATCGTCATCATCAACCTCCCTAAGCACATCCCCATGCTCTCTAGTGTAAGCATCGATCGCCTCGCATGACGCTGTGACCACATACGCAAGTTGATAGTCACAAGGGCACGAGATCCGAAAATCGTCGCCAACCTCTTATTAGGAAGAGGGAATCGGCCACCATGATCTTCTTTGTAGGCACCACGCCCTACCGATGCGGTCTAGCGTCCTCATGCGCCGCATGGTATCAAGAGTAAGGTCGGGGCCCTCCACCGCTCCGAGGTTATGCGTCGGAATCCCAAAATGCTCAGCAATCAATGTAATCATGCCACCGAAGTTAATCTTCTTGAACTTCGTGCTAGTGGCTCTCTCAAATAAATAGCAAAGATAGGCGGCAAGATTAAATCGACTCCATGTAAGAAGCACCAAATAACGTACAGCTCCTCGGAAACCACGGCTCCTCCCTCCGATCTCGCGAATATGGTACCCGCGAGAATCTTCTCAAGATATCGGATGACCGGGTTCGGATATGTGTGCTCTTAGACTTCCCGGAACAAAATCGGGCTGATTAGGAGCCCTTAATCTGAAATCCTCCTCCAAAACCGCTTAGCATTATACTCCTTCCCGATGTTCAACAATGATCGGTCTGGGTCTGTAGGTGCTCCAATAATCTCGTTGATCTCGCCCGAGTCAACGAGTACTCATACCCCATGAGCTCAAATGTGATACTCCTCGGGAATTTGGCCCTCTGGCCTTATCAACTCTCACCGTGCACAAGAACTCGAGAGTGAGTCCGATATACGTCCTAGGCCTCTTAGTCAAGAAGTCCCCATCCCGACTTGCTCAAATAGGCGAGGAATATCCTCCTCGATCCCCATCGATATCATGCAATCTTGGTCCACTAGTCTAGTCTTGACCACCCGGTTATAGAGCTCGAATATAACTCAATATGAGTCCTCCACCGGTGATCATCCCACCGAATTCCGAGCTCGGCGGGTGTCCTATGTGCACGTCGGATAGCAGCTTCTTTCTCACGAATCTCCGCCTCGAAAGGTTATGTCTGTCGGCCCTCTAGACATTGTTCTGCAAAACATTCCCAAAAGCAAAAATCAATACCAACAAATACAATACGAGCTCGAAAAATATCAATCATACCATGAACGAGTCAACGATCCATAATCATCTCAAATGAACCAAATCCCTAGTAACTAGCAACTAAGCCTCAACAATGGTCAATGAGTCAACTAAACACATATATCCAATAGAAGTGCTCAAAATAGTCCTAAAACATGTATACTTACTAGAATGGCCCCACAATTAATTCACAAGTAAGCTCACAAATAATCATGCAATTATGCTCACTAAAATCCCAAAAAAAAAAAAAAAAAAAAACATAGGCCAATTAGCAAGTAATTCAACAATTATGCATCAACAAATCATACACTTCTATCAACACCATAATTCAACTTGACCAAATGATCCCAACAATTATACTAGGAATTCCTACAAATGCCATAATTCACAATTCCAATCCCAATTCACAAATAAACGAGCACAATATGAAATTCAATCCTAAACATGCTCCTATTCTCATCAAACAATCCAAATATACTCATACAAGGCTCCAAATCATCCACAATAATCATGCATAGAAGGTGTTTGTCAAAATGTCCACATGAAATTCCAATTTAATTAACAAATGGCCTAATTGAATCACCCATGCAATAATCACCATAACACTACGAAATTGAAGCCAAGATGAGTAGAAATTACGTACCTTGTTTGAAGAATTGACCCAAAAATCGGACTTGGAAAACACCCAATCAATTATACCCAAAAATCCCCAAATTTTCTTCCAAAACCCTCAAGATCCTCTCTTAATGCAATGTATATGATAAAATGATGAAATGATGGTGAGTGTATGGTGGAAATGACGCAAAACCCGTCGGAAATAGGTTGGAGACGGAGGAACGGCGCTGCTGAAACCTAACCCTCGAGTCGGGATTACGCTGCTGGTCCCGCGTATTTTAAAAAAACCCGCGCCTCGAGTCGAGGGTCAGGCCTCGACTCGAGGGATCCAAAATTTCGCTGCCTCGACTCGAGGTCTCACGCACGACTCGAGGCTCTTAACAAACTGACCCCCTCGACTCGAGGTGGCACCTCGACTCGAGGGATGTGTAAAATTCTGAATTTTTGACTAAGTGTAAATCCCTCGACCCGGGGCCATGCACTCTCGACCACGGGTCGAGTCCAGGGAATTTTTGACGATTCCCGGCCCGACCCGACCCCGAAACTCCTAAAAATGACCTTTATACCCCTAACGAACCCAAATATGCAAGAAATTACCGTTTTGGTCCTCGATTTAAGCCCGGTCGCTCATTCGATCGAGGAGACCGGGTTCTCTTCCTTTTGCTCATTTTCACCAACTTTTAAGCTCTCCTTTCCTTCTCGATTCCTCGATTCCTTTGCAAATTCGATCCTTTCCAATCCTCATAGTGAGTATACCTACACACGGGCAAAACAATTCATCAAAATCATCATCACTAAGAGATGCATTTCTACCCTAAATGACACACACCCCCAAACTTGAATGAAGTCATGCATTCAAGTTTGGCTCAAAATATATGCAACTCCTAATGATATCAACAATTAAGCACAACAATATATGAATCTCAAAGCATAGAGCATCATGTACCAAGAATAAGCAATATAGTAGCTAGCCAAATCTCCTAAAAACAAAAACACTAATCTACCAAAAGCACCAAAAAGAACAAATAAAAAGGATGGGTTGCCTCCCATCAAGCGCTATTTTTCGTGTCCTATGCCGGACTTATTCTTCACATCTAAAATCCTTCATCGGAATGGCCAAGGGTAGCGATCCTCCTTCCCATTGTATCTAGATCGTTGAGCTTCATAATCTAGGAGGTTCACCGAAACGATAGGACAACCACCTATAGATATGCAAAGTGTCCATGGTTGTTCCCCTTTTTCTTTTGCCATCCTTCTCTTTTCTTCTTTTCTTTCAAGGATGCCCAAGCGTTTTTTCAATTCTTCCCTATAGTCAAAATTCACAAGAGGCAAGATTAAATCATTAGAAGCATCAATTTCAATTAAATCACAAATTGAAGAGTTAGAAGGTATAGAAATGCTCATTTCAATCTTCAAGGTTTCATTCGATGCTCTTAGATTTTCTTCCTCATTATAGCTCATGTCCATCAATGGACACTCCTCTTCCTCACTTTTGACAAGGAAATTCTTCCTTTCATCCTCATTGCTTGGACCCTCTACTACATTTCTTCTTTCATTGTCTTCCTCCCCTTCTTCTTCTTGACTTTCCATGATATTCAAGTTCTTTACTTGGCGTAGGAAATCTTTGAGTTGACACTTAATAAACGTGAAATGCACTTCGGTGATCTCCATAGTTCCTCTATCCATGAATTGACCTTTTCTTTGGTCTCATACATTTCTTCATACAAGGGAAGCATTTGATCACATCTAGCATCATCTTCCTCAAATTTTTCCAACACAAATCCAAGCATCTCTTGCAATATAGCTCTCATATCATAGAGTCCCCATTCTTCAATTTTAGGAGAAGCTTGTGGCATTGGATAGTCATTCTCATAGCTCCTCCTATCATCATAGTAAGCGTCCTTCCGATGCCCCTTGACACTCAAATCCAAGACATGGATCAAATGTTTGATCACAAGGTTCATAATATGGAAACATCTCTTGAGGTTGGGGAGAAATTTCTTCACTTATCCAATCTTCATAATTGGATGGAACTTGTTGCCATTGAGAATTATCTTCATAGTTCCTCCAATCATTGTAGCTCAATTCTTCAAAATGTGGAGAATACACCCTACTATCTTGATAATATTCTTGATTCCACAAGTATGAGTTGTATCCTTCCATCTAGACAAGATTTCAACGTATCAAATTCAAACAAAAATAACAAAACAAACACAAACACAAAGGCAACAAATAGTCACTTCAAACAATTCCTAGGTCTCACTTAAGGCGCAAAAACTAATTCCCGGCAACGGCGCCATTTGATTGGAGTGTATATGGTAAGAGTTATTAAGACCAATCAACAAAATATCGAACCCAAGGGAAAAAGTATGCACATGAGGCCCTAGGAATACAAGTTCTTAGTGACTAGAGTTGCAACAATGGTTTGGTACAAAAACAACAAAACACAAGCAAGAATACAAAACAACAATGAGCAAGCAATAGATCGAACACTTAGAATGCGAGAACAAAAACAACACTAAATGGTGATATAGAGGTGCTAGGATTAACATCCATCAATGAATCATCAATCAACAAGCTACAATTGAATCAAATTGCAAATCAACTAAGATAGAAAGCATAAACCATCATGAAATTAATCACTCCATTAAAATCACAATGCCTATTGTGAGTATCCTTAGTCTTTCCCATCTCTCAATGTAGAAATCCCCAATTCATACAATCATGCAAAATTGAAACTCGATCAACACCTAATCACGTTAACTCAACTCTCGCCTATTGCTAGGGTGATCAACCATTAATCTAAAGAAGCAATTTTACACAAAGCACAATGAAGAATCACAATTAGGAAATAAACTAATGTGAGTATCCTTAGTGCAACTAATCTCTCGATTACGAAGCACCCAATCCACACATTCATACACAATTATCACCCGATTAATCTCGGATCACGTTAGCGCAACTCTCGCCTATAGCTAGGGTGATCGAACACTAATCTAAAGAGATAATTATGCATGAAGCACAAATGAGAATCACAATTAGTAAGCAATCTACTCAATTAATCTCCAATCATCAACAATTATAGCATCATCAATCAATTCATCATCAATTTCAATTAACCCAAGCACAAGAGAGTTAGCCCATGGTACCACAAACAATACCCATGGGGAGAAGATAGAATTGAACAAACATAAAGCAAATCACAACAATTAAGAAATTAAAGAGACAAAAGAGGAAAAACATCACCAAATGATCTTCAATTAACCAAAATAGGAATGCTTGAGTCTTCAACACAATCTTCAAAGGAATTACAAGCTTGAATAGAAAGGATAACAATGATCAAATGCTAATCTATGTCTAATCTACCAACAATCAATGGAAATCTAATCCTAAATCTAACTTCTACACTAATCTAAGGAAGAAATTGGCTTGGGGCTTGAGAAATCGCCCCAAAACCGCTACTAATGCTAGCATTATCTAGTATGTCCTGGATTGCTCGCTTCAAGTCCTTAAATACCGAATTTATGAAAAACTTCCCCTCGAGTCGAGGGTCAGGCCTCGACTCGAGGTCCCTCGTTTCTTCACTCCTCGACTCGAGGGTCATGTCTCGAGTCGAGGCTTACGCCTTTGTCTCATCCCTCGACTCGAGGGTCATGTCTCGAGTCGAGGCTCACTGCTTCCTTCGATTTTGGTCCTTTCGCACATCCCTCGACTCGAGGCTCTTGTCCCTCGACTGCAGCTCGAGTCCGTGGCATTTTTCTCACACGGGGCTTCGGCCCCGACCTCCTCGTCCCGGATGTCCGTCTCTTCATTATAAGCCTAATGGTACTCTCGGTTTGGCAAAAATCCACCGAATTACCTGCAAAATGGACGGAAAACATCAAAATCTCACAAATAATACTTTTAGGCAAAAGAGTGATACTTTTCACATTTAGGCACAAAAACTAACACTTTAGCTCACTTTTTGCACTAAAAATAGCCCTAAAAACATGTATCAATTCACTCCAATCAGTATCCCGACAACTCGAAATTATCATCGTTGGATACCACGGTCTACGTTTATTGTACCTTTGAGAAATTTTAGAATCTTCTTGGCTGTCTCAAGATGACTTTTCTTTGGCTTTGCTTGAAACCGTGCACGTACACCCACCGCAAAAGATATGTCGGGTCTACTAGCGATTAAATATAATAATGAACCTATTAGACCTCAATACTTTGTTTGATCCGTGTCTTCCCCCTTGTAAATGCTGGATCCATGGAGAAGTTTGTCATCATAGGTATTTTGGCTCCTCGGCCGGTACATATTCCAAACTTTTCAATTAGATCCTTTGCATATGTGGCTTGGCTAATGAAGATCCCCTTCTTAGTCTGTTTGACTTGAAGTCCAAGAAAGTATGTCATTTCACCTATCATGGACATTTCAAATCAGTTCTTCATGAGATGACTAAATTCTTCACACAAAGATATGTTAGTTGATCCAAAAATTATATCATCTACATAAATTTGTACTAATAGAAGACCACTACCAAATTCTTTTCTAAATAAAGTTCTATCAATTTTACCTTTCATAAAACCATTCTGAATTAGATAGTCAAACAAAGTATCATACCATGCTCTTGGTGCTTGTTTTAGTACATATAGAGCTTTCCTCAATCTGTAGACCTTGTCTCCTTTGACAAAGCCTAGGGGCTGCTCTACATAAACTTCTTCACTAAGATTCCATTTAGAAATGCTGATTTTACATCCATTTGAAAATCGTGAATCTTTTAAAAGCAAGATAAGCTAAGAACAATCTTATGGCCTCCAGATTTAGCTATCTAGTGCAAAGGTTTTTTCAAAATCAATCCTTTACGATTGTGAATAACCTTGAGCAACTAGTCCGCTTTATTTCTAACCACAATATTGTTCTCATCTCTTTTGTTTTTAAAGACCCATTTAGTTCCAATGACTTTTTGATGATGAGGTCTTTCAACAAGCTCCCACACATCTTGTCTTTAAAACTGATTCGATTCTTCTTGCATAACATTAATCCAATTGGAATCGGTTAGAGCTTGATAATTGACTTAGGTTCAAGTAATGAAACATAACAACTGAACATACAATCTTGATTTAGCCGTGTCCTCATCTGGACTCCGAATCTAAATCTCCAATTATTTGTTCATTTGGATGATAAGTCATCACCTTTTTACCTTTGTCTTTTACAATGGACGAAGATTTGTCTCAAATATCATTTTTAAATGATTCTATGTTACCTTCGAGATACATCTTCCCGATCATCCGTATGGTAGTTGTGCGATCGGCTAATTTTGAATAACTTTCGTGCTCTTTTTCTTTATTTGAGTCCGACTCTTCTTCCTCGTCTAAATCGATTCTAGTTCATAGAACTTCATTGTTGATCTTTTGATAGTCATCTTATCTAGAACATACGATATCTTCGTAACGTCATCCGCATTTCTAGACTCAAAGGTAGATTCATCAAATACAACATGTGGTGTTTCTTCCACGCACAAGGTTGTCTTATTAAAAACTCTATAAACTTTAGACACAAATGAGTATCCTAAGAATATCCCATCTCGCAATCTTAGCATCAAAAGTTTTTAAATGAGATTTTTCATTGTTGTGAATGAAACACTTACAACCAAAAATATGAAAATATAAAATTTTGAGTGACCTACCCTTCCATATTTCATAAGGGGTTTTACACTTATTTTTAACAATCAAACATCTATTTTGAATAAAACAAGCAAGATTAATGGCTTACGCCCGAAACCTCGTGTGGAGTGTTATATTCGAGCAACATAGTTCTTGGCACTTCTTTCAAAGTTATGTTTCTTCTTTCAATAACTCCATTTTGTTGGGGTGTCCTTGCACTGATGTCTTATGAGCTATGTCATTCTCAATTCAATAGTTAGTAACAAGTGTATTAAGGAATTCAGTACCTTTATCACTTGATTTTAACAATACTTAGTCCCTTTTCATTTTGAATTCTTTTAAGAAATTCTGGAATCTTTGTCATAGTCTCATTCTTTTTGTACAAGAAAATAACCCGGTGAATCTTGAGAAATCATCTACAATCACCAAGGTATATTTTTGTTGGGTCCCTTTAGAATGAGTTAATCACGTAAACAAGATGCCTTCTTAGCGATAATCTAGAAGGGGGATGAATAGATTATCAAAAACTTTTTCAAGTTTAGATGATCTATCAACTCCAAGAATCGGCTTTTACAATGAAACAATTCTTGATTAAACTCAAATCAATTAGGATCTAAAGCTTTATCGGATATTGAATTTGCGATCAAGAAATAATCAAAGAAAACAAGTAAAGTACTGAAAAGTAAACAACACCAGATTTATAGTGGTTCGGATCAAATGATCCTACATCCACTCTCCTCCTTCAACTCGAAGAAGGGACTCTTCTTACCACCTTCCCGCTTGCTTACTTTCTTACTTTCTTTACAGCGTTAATCTTGACCTTACAATGATAATACTAGCTCTAAATCGGCTTTTGAAGATTTACAAAGAATATGGTGTTCTACAAGCACCGAGAAAATAGATTGAACACAAAGTGTTCGTGAATACAAGTGTTTGAGAAGAGATCTTCTAATTTTTATTGCTAAGGTGAATTTGCTTGATTGCAATACTATCAACTTATCTACTCTAAAAATTCGAGATAATGAACTTATTTATAGACCTCCCGCTGATGACAGCTTGTAACTTCCTTGTTTTCTGCTTTTGATTGATTATAACCGACTAACCAAATCTTGAAAACTCCTTCTTGCTTGGTTGTAATCGACTCTTGAATTTTAACTAACTCTTTAGCTTGTCTCGATCTTCTCCTGTCCGATTCTTCACCTTATCTCGATTCTCTATCTTAGTAAGTATCTTGAACTTCCACCTTGTCCTGTCTTTGTCAACGTCTCGATTTCTTCACCTTGTCTCGATTCTCTATCTTAGTAAGTATCTTGAACTTCCACCTTGTCTCTGTCTTTGTCAACGCCTCGATTTCTATTCCATTCTCCATCTCGACTTTCTCTGAACAACCTTATCTTGCACTTCTATACTTAGTCTATTTTGCAGAGTTTTCATTACATCAAGTACATCACCGACTATACATTATCTCCAAATGGTCATCCTAGTTTTACACATTTAACTCATCAAAACTAAGTATATCTTTCTCATCCCAACAATTTCCCCCTTTTTGATGATGTTAAAACATAGCTCAAGAAAAAAAAAACGTTAGTGATCTTAGAGGATAAGGATAAACAATTATGTCACATAGTCGATTATTTGGAACACTCATCTCTATTATGATGATGAGAAGATCATGAATTAGAAAATCGGAACAATAAGTTTTATCAACAATCGATTCGGATACTCAGAGCACTTAGTTCATAGAATCGGATGATCGGGTAAATAGATGACCAATAATAAAAGTTAGTTTATTTTATTTAGTTCAATTTTAGATATCTTAAAGAGTCTTAGTCAAGTTATGTTACAAGAACTGATTAGTTAAACAGATTAGGTTAAGAAAATTTTAAAGGAAATCAACAGATTATGAGAGTAGGTTAAAAGTATGTTCACAAATTTCCATCACTTTAGCCTTCATACGAGTTCGGACAAGATTCGGATAAGGTAAGAGAAAAAGAGATTTAATCATACCACCTATTCTCCTCTGGAATCTTAAGCCGCCAAAGACTCACTTTTTCAACGATACGGTTTCTCCACCCTCTGCAAGATCAGCTAAGGATTCAGCTTTGATGATGAGCCGCTTGATCTTCTCGAGTCCAGACGACCGCCGTTTGTCGAGGGGGATCCATCGGGAGTAGGTGGTGCGACTACATCTGCGTGAAATTCGTCATTAGCAATGTTGACAAGATATCGATACATTTGAGGGTCCTTCTGCTCCGGCCGGTTATGAAAAGCTTCATTTTCATCTAGTCCCCATCTCGATGATTTTGCAGACGTGAAACCGGAAGACCTACCCACTTCAAAAGGCCTCCACCTTGCCTCGGTCTCGCCATTAATAGCACTTCCTTGGGGACTACTTCACTTCGATGATAAGGCCGAAGAACTTCTTCCCCCGCTCATTTCTCTCTCTACGAACCCACCTCCTCGGTGAGCGGTCATAGAATTTTCCTCGCCGCTTTCTTTCTCGCTCTGCTCTCTCCTCTTCTTTGCATCCCGCCGCTTATATTTCTCCTTTTCATCTCTCTTTCTCTTCCGGATTTTCTCCTCCTCATCTATCTCAGCTTGTGTTTTCTTTGTAGTTCTAGATGATGCGGAAGGAGATGCGACCATTTTGATTTGAGCAGGATCTTGCACAGAAAGATCCCTAGGCTGCAGATCGGGTTCGGCTTCTCTTATCTTTCTCGGCTCCTTCTCCGACTGCCCTCTTTCTTCTTCTTCTCTTCTTCGGCTTTCAGCAGCCTCCTCGTATAATTCCTCTATCTTCATGCTCGTGGGGCCATGATCTTATCATCATGCTCGCCTACTCTTTTCTTGAGCACACTATCTTCCCCCTTTTTAGCATCAAAGAAACGGGTGTTGCGTATAGTGGCTACTTGTTCAATTTGTCCCAGTAGTTCATGTCGAACATGCCTCGTCTTCTCGTTTCTAGCTGTTCATTTCTCTTCTTCTCGAGCCGCCTCCTCCTCCGAAACTCTCCGTCTATGAATTGCTTAATTATCGCTGCCTCGCCTATCCTTCTCCATTGCCAAATGCATTTTCAAAGACTTGATGAAATGAGGCCTCCTTAGCTTTCGTGATTCTCTTACTTGTTCCTCAACCGAATCCCGATTTCGTATAGGCAGTAACGAACGCATTGTTTAACCCATTCATCCCGAGAGTTCATCTCCGTAGCAACTTTCTTCTTTACTTCAGCCATCTATTCCTCATGTCACCTCTATGTTTTCTTTGATAGATGATGTAATGACTCCAGTGAATCACCAGAGAGCATTCAGACTAGCTCTCTTGAGATTCAACACCTCCTCCTTCAGCCGTGTTGAACTCGGATACGCATACGATCATTGAAGATCCTACCAAATCTTCGATGGAGAGGATTGAGTTAAGTCAATCATCTCCACCGAATTTCTTCTTCAACTCTAGTCAAGGAGAATCAGCCAGTGTGCGGTTGTAGTTGGCTCCTCCACTGTACCTTCGTTGATCGCTCTGTTGGTGCCTCCCTGGGCCAGATCAATCTCACTGGCTCATCGGCACTCCACCCATAGCCATCTCCGGCTCTTCTTTAGTTTCCTCCCTTACCAACTCGCTCCACTCTCCTTTCTTCCTCCGACTTCTTTTGTGCTTCCTCCGTAGACGGCATGTCTACGAAATATACCTGTGAAGGATATAATCGAAGAACATGTTCTCGCTTAAGATATCCATGAAGGATTTGAGTTTGGCCTTCTTGACACCTCCTTCTCCCATAAGGACAGGTTGTTTCCTCCAACCTCAGCTATGAGGATAGCTGTCTCCTCAAAGCTCCTGTCCTTATCCTCCACAAGCAGCCACACATCTACCAATTCCTCCAACGGACTCCGGTTCATCAATCAGATTATGCTCTTTTCTCAGAGAAATTTCTTTCCAACCACCCGAAGAGATTCCTCCGTTGGTCCCATGACTCCGGTATGGTTAGGAAGAAGGGAAAATAGATGGGGTTCTGTTTGGGATGAGGAAAGAAAAGAGAATGGGTCCGACGAGGGTTGTGTTTGATTTGGACTTTTGGGAGTAGACCGTTTTAGAGGCTCGGAGGCGCGGCCTTGTCCGCCTTCATCGCCTGGGTGGGAAGATGAGGGTTGGGTGTCTTTAGCCTCGGATGAGGAAGAAGATGATGTGGAGGGTTGGGTTTGCTCAGCTTCCTCGGCCTCGTCTCCGATGAGACTTCCACTGTCCTCCCCGCCTGCACTTTCCGGCCGCGACACTTCCCCCTTGGGAAGGCTGTCCTCTCCTCCTCTTCCTCTTCATTCTCGGCTTCTCTCTGTCTCCTCGGATGATGACTCATCTCGCTAACATCGTCTCCACCTTCTTACCCTTGGCTTTAGAAGCCTTTTTCTTAGGTGATGGAGGTGGGGTGTCTCCTTCTGAGTCTGTTAGCCCGAAAGGTTTCTCATCCTTGATGAGCAGACCCTTCTACTTTGTGAATTTCTTCACCCGTCTCCCACTCAAGCTTATATGTTCCAATTTTGTGTTCAAGTATGATGGTGATCCTTGCCATCATACTTGTGATTTTTGTGAGAGACCACCTCACCAGATCCTTTGATATCTCCTTTTTTACAAATTTCTTTTTCTCTTCCATCGATCGAGAATACACTGTCGAGCCCGATTAACATTAGCATCTATAATAGCCCTCGACAACATATCCTCGGCTTAGTCAATCCGTCATGACTCTGCTGTTCTCCCAAAGATGCATTTTGTCAAGATGAGCATCGAAGACGGTAGTTTCTCCTTAACATCCCCTTTTTCAAATTTGCGGTTTTATTCTTACGGGATTTTCGTGCCATCATCTTATAACTCTCCAATTATTCCTCCGCCTTATACGTAAATGGATTGCCGCCGGTGGTGCTTAGACAAAAAATCTAACCAATATCAGCAATGGATACATGAACCTTTCTACTCTTTTCTAGGGTTCGAATTCGGGTTTCTAACCCGGTGTCTCATTGATTTTGCTGCTGGTTAGAAATTGCAGCAATATCATCGAGGGTTTTGGGTTTGGTGGGTTTCATCGAACAATATTTCTTCAAGCCTCCGGTTTCGAGAAGTTGAAGAATTTCTCTTGTTTCGGATCGGTGGTGATATCCTATTCTACGTACATCTCGGATTTTGTTCGATCTCCGATAGAGGCATGATCGTATTCGTACTTGATTCTGGATTTTTCAGTGTCCGCCATTAAAACAGTGTTTGGAATGTTTTGAGAGGGAAAAGAATTTTTAGAGAATATGAATAGGTAATTATCTGCGTAAGTTATTATGCACATGATTTTCTATTTATATGGAAAAATTTAATAATAAACTAATCAAAACTCATAATGACTACAAAAGTATAGATTTTGGCTTTCGTGCCCGCATTAAATGCAATTATGCTGATTTATTTTGAAAAGTGCACGAATAATATTAAATATGTCGCGCGTGGAATCGCTGACGGTTCATATTTCAAAACCGCCTCCAATTTGTGCGCGTGAATGTCACTCAGCGTATTTCAAAGCTTTATTTGATAAAATTTCGGTCCGATAGTAACTTCTCGACAAGAAGTAACTTGATTTGTAAAATCTTTTCAGTTAATTGGAGAGATAAATCGAAATATTATCTCTTTTTATTTTCAAAAGTATATCTTTTAAAAACGAACCCTTTATATTATTTTAAAACAAATTTCAAAAAGAACTACCGAGTGAATTCAATTTTTGAATAATTAACTAATTATGAAATTAAATTCACATATTAATTATGTGATTTAATAAATATAATTTTTAAATACAAAAAGTTAGAAAAACTCCCTATGATTTTAACTATGTCCGGATTGATCATTGTCCGCTCTTTTCTATGTGTCCGATCGATGAGTTATGCCTTATTCACTTAACTAAAGATTTTCCTGAAATCAAAAATACTTGAGCAAACTTATTAGTATCTTTTGTGAGTAATTCAGACAAGGTACATATAATCATCTCTGCCTTTTTAATTAATCGGTGATTATGATGTATTTGTCTGGATTACTTCAGTCTAGACAAGTAAATATCAAGTTAGTTTTAAAACCAATAGATGGATCCTTGATTCTTGATTCCTTATAGGAGATCAATGATATCGAGCTCTATGATTATCCATGTGATTTTTAAAAATTCAGATATGATTTTCTAAACATAGTATTAAGAAGAGAAACAAGGATTAATAATAAAGAAAAGATTATAGATCACCGAGGTAGCATCTAATAATCCTAATTCTAATGAAAGATCTTTGAACCTTGTCTCCGCTAGTGGTTTTGTTAAAATGTCTCGCTCTTTGATAATCGGTCAGGGATCTTCTCTAATCTAATATTACCTTTTTCCACATGATCTCGGATGAAATGATGACGAATATCAACATGTTTGCACCTAGTATGTAAGACTGGTTTCGGTAATAGCTATGGCACTATTACTATCACAAAAGATTGGTACATCTTTGGTGATAATATTATAGCCCCTTAGCTGTTGATCGATCTGCATTAGTCATGTGAGCAACAACTCCCACCGCCATGTACTCGGCTTGAGTAGAAGTAGCTACAGAGGTTTGTTTCTTAGACAACCATGAAATCGCCTTACTTCCCGTGAATTGGCAAGTTCCAAATGTAGATTTCCTATCTGCTCTTCATAAGATGACTAAATTCTTCACACAAGATTAAATTAGTTGATCCAAAAATAATATCATCAACATAAATTTGTACTAACAAGAGATCTTTATCGATTCTTTTCTAAATAAAGTTCTATCTATCTTACCTTTTACAAAACCATTTTGAGTTAAATATTCGGATAAGGTATCATACCAAGCTCTAGGAGCCTGTTTAAGTCCATATAGAGCTTTTCTCGCTTTATATACATTGTCTCCTTTGACAAAACCTGGAGGTTGCTCTACATATACTTCTTGACTATGACTCCATTTAGAAAAGCGGATTTCACATCCATTTGGAACACAATAAATCTCTTATAAGCAGATAAGCTAAGAACAATCTTATGGCTTCAAGATTTAGCAACCTGGTGCAAAGGTTTCATCATAATCAATTCCTTCGATTGTGAATAACCTTTTGCAACCAATCTAGCCTTATTTCTAACCACAATGTTGTTCTCATCTCTTTTGTTTTTAAAAACCCATTTTGTTCCAATAACTTTTTGATGATGGGGTCTTTCAACAAGTTCCCACACATCTTGTCTTTGAAATTGATTTAATTCCTCTTGCATTGCATTTATCCAATTGGAGTCGGTTAGAGCTTCGAGTAATAGATTTAGGTTCGAGCAATGATACATAACAACTAAACAGATAGTCTTGGTTTATCTCGTGTCCTTGTCTCAAACTTAATCTAAACTTCCGATTATCTATTCAGTTGGATGATAAGTCAATACTCGTTTACCTTTATCTTTTACTGAGTATGAAGTCTTATCTCGAGATATTCTCATCAATTGGTTTTGTATTACCTTCAGGAATATCCTCTAGTCCATCCGGTAGTGTAGTTGTCCGATCGGATGACATGGAAGAACTCTCGGGTTCCTTATCTTTATCTTTGTCTTCCTCATCCGATTCCGATTCGTAAGTAGAACTTGATCGATTTCTTGATATCCATTTTGTTGAAGTCTTCTACTATCTTGGTGACGCTATCTCGTATTTTTAGACTTAAAAGAAATCTCATCAAACACAACATGTGGTGTTTCTTCCACACATAATGTAATCTTATTAAAAACTCTATATGCTTTGGATACGAGATGAGTATCCTAAGAATATCCCATCTGCAATCTTGACATCAAAAGTTCTTAATTTAGATTTCTCATTATTATGGATGAAACACTTACAACCAAATATATGGAAATATGATATTTTGGGTATTCTACCCTTCCATAATTCATAAGGGGTTTTGCATTTATCTTTCACAATTAAACACCTATTTTGTACAAAACAAGCAAGATTAATGGCTTCGCCCAAAACCTCGTGTGGAGTGTCATACTCGGATAACATCGTCCTTGCAGCCTTCCTTCAAGGTTCTGTTTCTCCTTTCTACTACTCCATTTTTTGGGGTGTTCTTGCAGATGATGTTTCATGTGCTATACCATTCTCAGTACAATAGTTAGTAACAAACGAATTTAGAAACTCAAGACCTTTATCACTTCTAATCTTGACAATATTTAGTCCTTTTTCATTTTGAATTCTTTTAAGGAATTCTCGAATTTTTGTTACAGTCTCATTCTTTTTGTACAAGAAAATAACCCAAGTGAATCTAGAAAAATCATCTATAATCACTAAAGTATACTTTCTTCCACTAAAACTCGTAGGTGTAACAGGACCAAAAAGATCCATGTGTAAAAGTTCCAAAATCCTTTCGTAAGCGTGACCATTTATTGTTTTGAAAGAAGTTTTGGTCTGCTTTTCCCTTTTGACAAGCACCACAAATATGATCTTTTGAAAATATTTTATCTGGGAGTCCTTTGACTAAGGATTTCCTTGCTATTTTGTTAAGAGTTTTGAAATTTAAGTGACTAAGACGTTTATGCCATAGCCAACTTAAATCCTCCGAACTCTTTGCAATAAGACAAGTATTCCTAGGGCAACTCTTGAAATTTGCAACATAGATATTGCCTTGTCTGACTCCAGCAAGTAAAATATTTTCATTTAAACCATCCAAGATATAACATGCATCATTAGTGAATTTTACACAATATCCTTTGTCACAAAACCGTGAGAGTATAATAGATTATGTTTCAATCCTTCCACAAAATAAACTTCATTAACACGGACATCTCCAATCATTAGAGTTCCAACTCCTTTGGTTAGACCAAAGTTGTTGTCACCAAACATTACTCGAGGTCCATCTATTGTCCGATAGTTGGAAAGAAGTCTTTTCTCATAAGTCATATGCTTAGAGCATCCACTGTCTATATACCGGATGACTTCAAGAACATCTCCTCTTTCAACTATCTCCTTATTTCCCGCAATCACAAAATTAATTTTTAGGTACCCTTTGTGTATTGGGTCCTTTCTTGTTAAGTTGATACTTAGGTATCCAGATAAACACATCCAAGTTTTTCAAAACTAATGATTGAATCTTGCAACCATATCTATCCACTAATATTAGACTATATAGATTAATTTTATTTAATTGATCTCTAGTGATTGTCTTATATTTTGGAAAGAATGGATATGACTTGCTTCTTCCATCAAAGCCATTATACTTTGGAAATGACTTTGTCTTAGTCTTTGAATTTCTTTTGGGAACATTTCTCCTAGTCTGTGTTTTCTCCTTAAAAATATCGATGAGGTGATTTGCTCCTTAGATTTCTTTGGACTAAGCTTTGTCTTTTCCATAGTTTCAGTAGCTTTGACAAAAACCCTTGGTTTCATAGTATTATTCGGTTTATTTTTATCAAAACCTAATCTATTTATCATAAGGCTTTCCGAGAAGTATCGAAGATGTTATCAATTGTAGTCGAGAATTATTAAGATATCCTAACTTGAGATTCAATTCTCTGTTAGTCTTTTAAAATTCTCATTCTCCATATTGATATCTGAAAATTTAATTTTTAAAGCACTCAATTCTTTTTCCAACTTATTGGTTTTCTCGGATGAGGAACTAGTAGTAGTCTTAGATTGACATTCCCCTTGAATGTACAATCCAGGTTTTTTCTTGTCCCCTGCCTCGATGTTCCTTTGTTAGATTAAGAATTTGATTCTTTAAACTTAAATTTTCAGTCTCTATCTGTTTATAAGCGAGATAAAGCCGTCTTCGAGATCTTTTAAAAGCTTGTTAATAAGACATGGATCAGATTCGCATAAGTTATCACAATCATTATCTCAAGATGAGTAATAGTTTACCTCTTTAGCCATTAGGCATATGTCATTGTCTCGACCCAAAACTGGATGAGGATGATGATGATGATGTCTCATGTGTTTCCTCCTTTTCGCTAAAAGAGCTCGTTGATCTCGCATACCTCCTATCCCTTTTCTTCCTCTTTTCTTTTCTCTCTCTAGGAGTAAGTTGAGGACAATCATAGCTAAAATGACCGGGTTTATTGCGGGTATAATGTATATCTCCTCTATCAAATTTTGGACTATTTTCTCCTCGTCTCGATTGGTGATTTATACCTTTTCACCGGATCCTTCTTGTCATTATCTCGAATACTTCTCTTCCTTGTCTCGATTTATAATTTCGCGATTAAACTGTCTCTCTTATTCCTTTTATACTTCATCTTGAGTCTCTCATATCGTCGATCAATAGTGCCATTTCCTCCTTGATTGACAAATCGATGCCTTAGAAATCTTGTCGAGAATCTTCTTGATGAAGAAATGCCACAGCTTTTTCTAGATGTAGATGACTACGCCTCATCTTCTTCATCTTCAATGTGTATATCATATTCCAGTGCTTTTAAGATGAGAAAATAGAGTGTGATGTGATATTGTCGGCCATTCTCGTGTTGCTTTGAGAATATTAGCTTTCTCCCTCCATCTTTTGCTCAATGATCCGAGAAGGGACTCTTCTTACCACCTTCCTACTTGCTTACTTTCTTACTTTCTTTACAAAGCATTAATCTTCACCTTACAATGATGATACTAGCTCTAAATCGGCTTTTGAAGATTTACAAAGAATATGGTGTTCTACAAGCACCAGAAAATAGATTGAACACAAAGTGTTCGTGAATACAAGTGTTTGAGAAGAGATCTTCTAATTTTTTATTGCTAAGGTGAATTTGCTTGATTGCAATACTATCAACTTATCTACTCTAAAAATTCTGAGATAATGAACTTATTTATAGACCTCCCCGTTGATGACAGGTTGTAACTTCCTTGTTTTCTGTTTTGATTGATTATAACCGACTAACCAAATCTTGAAAATCGCTTCTTGCTTGGTTGTAATCGACTCTTGAATTTTAACTAACTCTTTAGCTTGTCTCGATCTTCTCCTGTCTCGATTCTTCACCTTGTCTCGATTCTCTATCTTAGTAAGTATCTTGAACTTCCACCTTGTCTGCCTTTGTCAACGCCTCGATTTCTTCACCTTGTCTCGATTCTCTATCTTAGTAAGTATCTTGAACTTCCACCTTGTCCTGCCTTTGTCAACGCCTCGATTTCTATTCCATTCTCCATCCGACTTTCTCTCGAACAACCTTATCTTGCACTTCTATACTTAGTCTATTTTGCAGAGTTTTCATTACATCAAGACATCACCGACTATACATTATCTCCACTGGTCATCCTAGTTTTACACATTTAACTCATCAAAACTAAGTATATCTTTCTCATCCCAACAATTTTCTTCCACCGAAGCCGAGAGGTGTGACTGGTCCAAAAATCCATATGAAGAAGTTCCAAAATTCTTTCTCAAGAAGGACTATTTATTGTTTTAAAAGAAGTCTTGGTCTGCTTTTCCTCTTTGACAAGCATCACAGACATGGTTCTTTGAAAATACTCTATTTGGGAGTCCTTTGACTAAGGATTTCCTTGCAATTTTGTTAAGAGTATTGAAATTTAAGTGACCAAGACGTTTATGTCATAGCGAACTTAAGTCATCTCGAACTCTTTGCAACAAGACAAGTATCCTTAGGACAACTTTTAAAGTTAGCAACATAAATGTTACCTTGTCGACTCCAGCTAATAGTATATTTTCATTGATACCATCTAAAATGTAACATGCATTATAGGTAAATTTAACACTAAACCCTTATCACAAAACCGAGAGACAAATAGCAAATTATACTTCAACCCTTCAACATAATAAACCTCGCCGACATGGATGTCACCTATCATCAAGGTTCCAACTCCTTTGGTTAATCCAAAATTATTTTCTCCAAACATGACTCTCGGTCCATCTATAGTCTAATAGTTAGAAAGTAGATGCTTCTCATAGGTAATATGCTTTGAACAACCACCGTCAATATACTGCACGACCTCAAGAACATCTCGCCCTTTCTACTAGTCTTGTACCTTCCTCGCAATCACAGATTTAAATTTTAGGTACCCATTGTAAATTGGGTCCTTCTTGGTTTAGTTGATGCTTTTGGAATCCAGATAAACACATCTATATTTCTTAAAACCAATGATTGAAGCTTGCATCCATATCTATCTACCAATATAAGACTATCAAGATCAATCTTATTCAAACCGACCTTTTGTAATTGTCTTATATTGTGGTAAGAATGGATATGAGTTGCTCCTTCCATCAAAACTATTATACCTCAAATGAGACTTTGACCTAGTCTTTGGTTTTACCTTAGGAACATTTCTCCTTGTCTATATTTTCTTTGTAGAAATATCGA
Organism: Paraleonurus japonicus; assembly: GCA_030762865.1. NCBI lineage: Eukaryota > Viridiplantae > Streptophyta > Magnoliopsida > Lamiales > Lamiaceae > Paraleonurus > Paraleonurus japonicus. Next base: position 22,004,171 of record CM061060.1, on the reverse strand, counting down.
TGAGGTGATTTGTTCTTTAGGTTTCCCAGACCAAATCTTGTCCCTTCCTTAGGTTTGGTAGCTTTGACAAAAATCCTTGGTTTTACAGTATCATCCTTCTTATTTCTATCAAAACCCAATCCTGTCTTATCGGTAGACCTTTGAGAAGTCCCAAGATTTTATCTATTTTAGATTGAGTGTTACTAAGGAGTCCTAACTTGAGATTTAGTTGTCTGTTAGTCCTCTTAAAATTCTCATTCTTCGAATAGAGACTTGAGAATTTAATTTTTAAAGCATTCAATTCTTTTTCTAACTCATCACCTTTTTTCGGATGAGGAGTTAGTGATCGCCTTAGCCGACATTCCCCCTTGAATGAACAGTCTAATTTTTCACTAATCCTAGTCCGACTTTCCTTGGTTATATTAAGAATTTGATCCTTTAAATTTAAATTTTCAATCTCTATCTAAGTAGATGAAGCAGTCTCCAAATCCTTCAAAAGTTTATTAATAAGACTTGGATCTCGATTCGAGATAGATTTTCCTTACCATTATCTCGAAGATGAGTAATATTTTACCTCTTTAGCCATTAGACATATATTATCGTCCCGATCCGAATCCAGATGAGGATGAGGATGATGATGTCTCATGAACTTCTTCTTTCTTAGCTAGAAGAGCTCTCGTCTCGCATATCTCCTATCACGTTTCTTCCTCTTTTCTTCACGTTCTCTTGGAGTAAGATGAGGACAATCATAACTATAATGACCAGATTTTTGCAAGTATAGCAAATATCTCCTCTATCTCGATTTTGGACTATTTTCTCGCTCTCCCGACCGGTGATCCGAACCTTCTTGGCTGATCCTTTTTCTTCTCATTATCTAAACTCTTCTCTTCTCTCGTCTCGGCTTGTAGTTTTGTCGACTTGATTTGTCCCTTTTATTCCTCTTATATTACATCTTAAGCCTTTCATACCTTTTCATCAAAAGAGTAATTTCTTCCTTGATTGATAAGTCTCGATGCCTTGGATACTTTTTCGGACTCTTCTTGATGAAGGAATACAACTGTTATTCTAGAAGTAGATGACTCGGCTTCGTCTTCTTCATCTTCAATTTGAATATCATATTCGAATGCCATAAGATGTGAGAATAATGTATGATAAGAGATTGAAGATAAATTCTATGTTGCTTTAAGAATATTGGCCTTCTCTCTCCACCTCTTACTCAAGGATCTCGAGAATTTTATTATTGATCTCCTTTTCTCGTGTAGGATTTTCCCAAGTTTGCAACCTTGTTGAGAAGATTTGTCAATCTAACATCCAATTGATCAATAGTTTCGCCTTCCTTCATTTTAAAAGTATTGAATGTGTGCAATCCGATTGTAGCTTTGCTTTTTCTTTACTTGATCTCGACCCTTCACACATATTAGCCAAAGTTTCTCATATTTCTTTTGCGGTTTTGCACCTTTTAAACTTTTCGATCTAGTCTTTACTAAGTGTCTCTATTATCTCAGTTCTTGCTACCACGATCCAAGTTGTTAATCTTTCTGTCATCGTTTGTCGATCGGCTCCTTCCTTTTCTCGTCTCGACTCTTATTTTTGAGGATCCAACACCATCACTTACAATTCCATGATAAAATTTTATGGGGCCTTCTTCTAACACTTCTTTCATTTGATCATGAATAGCTTTTAGATGATTTTCCATCCTAAACTTCCAAGAATCATAATCTTCAATGGAAAATTTTGGTAGACTCCTAGTCTTTTACTTTTGATCGTAAACATGGTAAACAAGAAACTTAACGAAACTTATTAGTAATGTTAGTGAATCAAAGATAAAGAAGATGATCACAACACAATTTCAGAAACTTTAAGACCACAAAATATCGAAACAGCACTTAACACCGCTTCCGATACCACTTGTTGGTACCTAGATCGAGTGATTATTAAGAGTTTGAATGACCTTCCAGAGATAATCTAGAAGGGGGTTGAATAGATTATCTCAATCTTTTGAAAATTCAGATTACCAATAAACTTTAATTGCAAACTCGTAAATCAAAGTGACAGCAGTAAACTAGGTTATACTCAATTTATATGGGATCTAAAGCGATCTCGAAATATTATTTGATCAATTTGTAAGTAGTAATGAGATATTGAAAGCAGTAAAGAAAGAACACCAAATTTATAGTGGTTCGGATCGAAAGATCCTACATCCACTCTCCTCCTTCAACTTGAAGAAGGGCCTCGACTCACTTACTTCCTTACTTACCGATAATTACAATTACAATGGTAGACGATCTTCATCTTCAATCTATCTTCAAACTAACAATCTATCTAGAAAATCTAAAAGGTACGGTGCGAGAATGTGTTTGAAGATATACAGAGAAGTGTTCTTTAAACACTTAGAAAATTATGAGATCTTTTGAAAACTTGTGAGTGCTTATCGAAAAATGTGAATATCGAGTTATGAGTGCTAAGAGTTCTTCTAAGAACTGTGCTTACTCTTATTTATAAGCACGTAAGACGGTTAGTTTGTTGTAACAAACTTAAAAACCGCTTAACAAACTTATCTTTAAAAACGACTTGACCTAAGCTAATCTTGAGTTAGTCGTCCACGCCGACTTGGTGAAGACTTGTCTTTCTTATTTTACTCAAATTTGGTCTTGACTTCGTCTTGAGCTCTTCATTATTCTCTCCAACAGATGACTTCTTCAAGCCTCTTCGACGACCTTCTTATTCCCCGACCTCAACCGACTTCATTAGCTTTACCTAGTCCGATCACCCTAGTACTAATGCTTACTACATCACTGCTCTATACAATCTCAGCCGGTCATCTTATTTACATGAGCTTATCTAGTCTATACAATTTAACTCATCAAAACCAAAACCCGATCTAACAACCATTTTGGGTTTTTGAGAGAGAGAGAGAGAGAAACGAAGGATGCGTAAATATACAAGAGAGAGAGAAAGTTGTATAGGAAAATGAGTTTTGATGTGCTATATATAAGCACGTAAAACGTGTCTATTGGGCAGGATAAAGTTGTAATTCTTGAACTTTCACCAATAACGCCGTTTTGAATAGGGCTAATATTTACACAGCCCACAAGTCATTATATGCAAAAAGGCCATAACTAATTATTATTACTCGAGTTAGTCGTATTTAAGAATAAAAACCGTTTATCTAAGTTAAAATTGAACAGGCCCACAATAGTTTATATGCAAACAGGCCCTAAAAAAATTGAACAACCCTAAAAATAAAATTGAACAGTCATTAAAAAAATTGAACAACCCAAGAATTCATTGAATCAATTTTATACTTCTTTGACATTATTATATGTAATAATAATTTATGGGCCTGCATGTAAGATATATTTATGGGCCTAACATTAAAACCTTTGCAAAAGTTAAAATTGAACGAGGCCCGAGAACACTTTATATGCAACAACCCAAAAAAGTTAAAATTGAACAGCCCTATAAAAAAAAAATTACACAAACTAAAAAATAAAATTGAACAGCCCTAAAAATAAATAAATAAATAAACAGGGGCCTGTAACAATCATGATAATCATAATGTACATCCAAAAATTAAACAACCCTACAAATTTTGAATAGCCCACCTATATTTGCATGTACAACCAAAAGATAGGGATCAAACAACTAAAATATATAATTGTTTGTAGTCCAACATATATTCATTTACTCAAAAGTTGGTAACGATTACCAAAGTTAATTACATATATTCCGGACTAAGAACAACATATTCCATTTGCATTACTCGCAATGTAAAACCAAAATGATTAAAAGGTATACATGCATATATTCATTTCCTCAAAAATGTGGTAATGAATAATTGATTACTAGAGTTAATAAGTAAAAGACTAACGAAGCAGTTGAATTTACTTAGCCGATGGAGAGGGTCTTGCTTTCTTCTTCGGAAACTCCCTATATGAAGTGATCCTTGATTTCTTGGGTCGTCAGTGTAACGCCCGGAATTCAGAAAGTCGACCTTTGAGGTCTTGACGCCCTGAACCCGAGTCATCACTTAGTGAACCATAAAATCGAGCCAAAAATTTCTTTTTAGAAAGCAAAGCCATTCATTTAAGTTGCAGCGGAAGATTTCACAAACACTTATTTAAAATATTTGAACCATATTCATAACTAAACGAAGAGACTAATCGTTTGACAAAAGCCACCCGGTGAGTCTAAGGTTCAACTCTTGGGAAAAACATAGTGACGAGTCTTTAACAAAATACAAATTTCATAAAGATCTGAAAAATATAAAGCGATATTTTTAGATAAAGAGAGTGGAAGCGGTCGTCTATTGCAGCTCCGGGCCTCAATCTCGTGACTGAAAAAATATTAGTTATAGGGCGTGAGATAAAATCTCGATGGATGACACAGTACATCTGTTATACTGATTGACAGAAATCCCAAAATAGTTGAATGTTTTATTCTTTATTCTCATCTTTCGTTATTTACTTCCTTGTTATGGCGTTGTGTTCATTTGTATTAGGTAATCTTCCGTTATAAGATTTTCATCCTTTAAATTTCGTTCGATTAAGAGATTCATCTTTCTTTACAACAGCTTAGTACATAAATATAGCACATATGAGATAGCACATGATAGTTTCCTATCACATCCGATCTCCGTAATCACATTGTGGAATGACACGTTTACACGTCCGAGACCCGTAATCATATGGGAGAGCACATGATAGTTTCCTATCACATCCGGACCCCGTAAACTTTCATCAATGGGAGGGCACATGATAGTTTCCTATCACATCCGGACCCGTAAACTTTCATCATATGGGAGGGCACATGATAGTTTTCTATCACATCCGGACCCCGTAAACTTTCATCATATGGGAGGGCACATGATAGTTTCCTATCACATCCGGACCCCGTAAACTTTCATCATATGGGAGGGCACATGATCGTTTCCTACCACATCCGGACCCCGTAAACTTTCATCACATCATATAGGGTTTGCCCTCTTTTCATAAAATAATAAATAAAAGTAAAATATAGCTCATCATTTGATGATCACACATTTAAGTTATACATTCACACGCTTTTGGTATTTGCATCTTTCGAGGAATCTGTTTATGTTTGATTCAGGAAAACCGACAATGATCCATATAACATTAACTAGCTATACAGATAGTGTCACCCACCTGGAGAACTTTTAAGAGAAAGTTTAACTTCTTGATTGCTTAAGCCTCTCGTACAAAAATCTCGGTCTGGTTCATTTGTACTCTACCTAGCACAATTCGTATGTTTAGTTCGATAGATCTTTTGTCCATTGGAAATTTAGGTTCTTGATCTTATTGTGCCTTCTAAAAACTAGGCTTTCATGAAGAAGAGGTACTTTATTTTATCAAAAGCTTCTATGGGTTTAATCCTATGTCCAATCGACTTTGTTGGTGTACTACGGTTTGTGGGTCACGAATTTGGGACTTTCGGTTCCGTTTATTTTCAAGAAAACACGTAAGACACTCAAGTATAAGCATTCCTAAAGTATCATGTATGACATTTGATATTCAAACATGCATTTCATTAAAAGTTTTGGCCATTTAATTTAATCAAGTACCAGTCAATGAAGAAACAATACCTATACATGCATAAATAAAATAAAATACTTAGACTCATTGGAAAATTATGAAATTTTATTATGTTGTACATTTTTCAGTGTAGAACAAAGTTTATTAAGGGTCCGAGTTCATTTGAGTTACGAAACTATAGCAGATTTTGTAATAAGGACTCTAAATTTCTGTTTCGGCAAAACAGTGACCTCAAACTTATAAACTCCATAACTCGTTGTAGAAATATCTAAAAATTATGAAATTAAAACATGTGATGCAGTACTCAAGTATGAACAACTTTCATTCAGGGACCCAAGCCATTTGACCTACGGATTCTGTCCAGAAAAATCGTGAACATTCAATCCATCGTTTGGCTCGGTTACTGAACATGTCTTACGAGAAAATTCATAACTTACTGGATACTCGTTTAAAAATCACCAAATTTAAGGATCTTGTTATAAAAAGGTTGTAGGTCATTCATAAAGTTTTCCATGATTTATACAATAGTCTAACTGAAAAATAAATTCATGCAACACAGAATAACCCTATGCGTCGAACATCGACCAGGTACTCAGAAAATGAATTTTATCTCATAAAGTACTAAACGAAAAGTCATGATTTTTTACTATGATTTACAACACATCAAGGGGAACATCCCAGATTTTTCCTAGAATTTTATAACCATCAGAAAGGGAAGAAATAAAAGAAATGAGTCACTGCTCCCAGTTTCGGATCACTTCCGACACATAATCTTTCATGATTTTATTCTCACTCTACAAATATCCAGTGACCACGAAATTTTACTATGTTATTCTACACTTCAGATACTAGATCTAGGAATTTTTCCATCATTTTTAAACGGGTGGAAAGGGTTCGAATAAATTTTACGAAAACTGGTCAGTGGTTAGGGCATGGTTTTGGCAGCTTCATGTTTTAAGCACAACTTCACCATTTTGACTCTAAACACCAAAATTCCAACTCAAGCACTCCATATAGGATCATATTATGTAAGAAGGGGTTCTTAGGAGTTCCTATCATGCTTCTACTAATTGTTTAAAGGTCTTAAAACAAAACATAAGCTTAGAGGCTAACCTTTGTAGTTTCCTCCTAAGGACTTCTTGCTTGCTACTTGTTATTTCCTTCTTTGTTGGTGTAGGAAATGAAGAAGGGGAAGAGGGGTATTTATAGGGGAAAAGAGAGGGGAGGGGGCCGGTCAAGTGAGGTGGGGAAAGGGAGCAAACTAGGTGATTAATAGACATAAGGCTATAAGGCTAGTTTAGGAGCTAAACCTAAGATTTTGGCAAGATTTTTTGTTAATAGGTGCTAGCTAATCCCACTACTCTCACATGCCTTCACATGGCTGCTTGGTTTGGGGGTTTTGGTAAGATTTTGGCAAGATTTTTGGTTAATAGGTGCTAGCTAGTCCTACTACTCTTACTTACCTTCACATGGCCGGTTGTTTTGGGGGTTTTGGGCTGTCCCTTTGGCAGCCCACTTTTAAAAGCGATTGTGATCTCGACGTTGAATTTTTGGTATTTTTCGGTCTGAGTTTCGGCTCCGAAAATTATTAAAACGCACGATTGGAAAACAAACATTTTTCTTAGGGTTTTCTTGAGTGTTTCCCACCTTTAAAGGACTTATTGATAATTAATAATTATTAATCAAATCCGGATTACGGATATGGGTTGTAGAAGTATTAGTAGATTTTCGGTTCAAGAACCGTTAAATTGGAGAAAAATACACATAAAATTTTAAATCAAACAATAAAATAAATCAAACTTAGAAAATCAAATATAAAACTCTAAGTTTTGGTTTCGGGTTATTACGATCCGGGTTGTCGTTTTAACGGTGGTGGGAGGATTTTTTTACTCTTATCATAATGATTGCATTCAAACCGCAAAGTTTGAGGAATGGGATTGATGTGTGACTTGTAGGTCTTTTGATAATTTTTAGTGAAATAACACTCATCGATGTGAGTGTATATTGAGTTGCAATGCTTTGAGATAACGGCGGCAGCGTGTGCACAAGGGAATCCGGTTGTTTGCCATACATGACATGAACAAGTTCTTTTAGTAAGGTCAACCGTGCACGAAATATCGGAAAGTACTTCGTAATCACCACCTGAACATTTGTGAACCACCCAAGACCTACCAACATCACATGCAACGCTCTAAGCCGAGTCCCTTTTAGGAACCAAATGTGTTATCCACTTTTCACACTCTTTCCTCCATTCAACAAACCAACGTGCAATATTGGAAAGTATCAAATCACACAACTTTGTGACCAAGAAACAGCGTACCTCAACTAACCAATTATTGAATGACTCGGCGGCATTAGAAGTCATCTCTCTATAACGGATAATATTGGGAGAGTATGCTACCGCCCAATTCTCCACAGGTAATTGTGCTATCTAATGCTTCCATAGGCCCACCAATAAAACGATCAATATTCTCATGGAATAAACGTTGGGTTGGAGCATAAACACAAGCTTTAAAAAGCTCACCAAGATCAGCATGCTGATTGTTGGACCAACCAGAAGAAAAATAACCCCTCGGATTTGTTAATAGGTGATACATACAAAAAAAAATGAATTGGTTCTTCAAAAACAGTTTTGAAGGCCGAAAGAATCCCTAGATGTCATTTAAAATGTAGAAGGTTTGTTTTTGTGTTTAATTATGTCTTTCAGCTTTTGGACAAACCATGTCCAATTGGATGTGTTCTCAGCGAGACAATAGCAAAAGCTACCGGGAATAGACTCGTGGAAAAAAATTGCAGAAATGTTATTGTGCAAATAATACCTTCGATGTGCAAAAATGTTAAAACGATTGTGCAAGAATTATCACTCTTGTGCAAAAATATTGGATATGTTGTGCAAGATTTATAAAAGTAAAGTGCAAATTTTCTTATGTTGTTGTGCAAAAACTTACAAGAAGTGCAGAAACACCTTGGATAAAAAGTATACGTAAAATAACACAAAACACAAAAGTGAGAAGACAAAAATATGGAAATATACCATTGTTACCATCTTTGGCGGTTGCCGTCAATAATATGTGATTCGGGTGATTTTTGCATGATTTTGGTGTGCATTTGATGCTTATTTTTCATACATTTTCATGTTTTCATTGCCCAAGTTGAGCTAATTGCACTTAATCATTGAGATTGTGTAATGAGTTGTGATTTGTAGGTAAAAGGGATATTTTTAGGGTAAATTGAGGGTCTGTAGATTATCCAAGCTAAGAGAGGAATTGCATGGCTAGAAAGAGGGCTGAGAGACAAGCACAACGTTAAAAGAATCAGCTCGATCGGACGTCGTACTTGGAAGATATGCTCAAATGAAGTTGAAGGTGGCAATCCGGAGAAGCCACTCAACCGAGTCACATACCACTCGGCCGAGTGGACTAGCAACAGCAAGAAATCAACTCGGGCAGCCATATTCTCACTCGGCCGACTCAAACCTCCATTGGTCGAGTGAAGTAACAACAGTTTTAATCCCACTCGAGTTGCCACATTTCAACTCGGTCGAGTGGCGGAAGTTTTGGCCGAGTGGACTCGCAACAACGTGATTTACACTCGGGCATCACACAAAGTGATTCGGCCGAGTCATTACCCCGTGGCCGAGTCACTTACGTACTTGACGGGATTTTTGAGTTTTTAACCTTAAATTGAACACTCTTTAGGGACTTAAGTATAAAATTAAATGTTTAACCTAATTGCCCACTATAAATACTTCCCAATTCAGATTTTAAAAGGGAGAACACCCATTCCAACACACCCACAGTATATTTACACACACTTGGAGGTTTTTGGTTTCTTCTTCCCCAAGTTCTTCCACTTTGAAGCAAGAAATTATGAATTGAGCTTGGATTGTAATAGATTTTCATCCCCAAGATACTAAGCTTCCTTCTCTTTCTCTTTTATTTCAGCTTTTATCCTTTAATTTTGTAATAGCTTGGATGACGATGGTTGTTGGCTAGAACTCTTTGTTCTAGGGATTTGTGGATCTTATATTGAAATCTATGGTTTAAATTTCTATTTATTTGGTATTTGTTGTTGATTATGATTCATGTGTTGGATTTATCATAATTTAAGAGCTTATTATCATTGGTCATGAGAGTTTGCTCTATTTATTATTGCTTGGGTTTATGATTGAGAAATTTAAATTCATTAATTGACCTCTAATGCATGACCCATTTGATTATCACTTAAGAAAGAGATAAATTAGTGGGAAAGTTTTAGGAATCCAAGGTGTTTATTGGGTTGATCATATTGATAGGGTAGAGATACTTGTTAATATTGATTTTCCTTGGGATTGATTGGATAGAAAATTACTTTCAATTCTTGTTTAGTTATTCACTTTGCATCATCATCACATTACCTTATAAATTTGAGTTTGCCACCATAGATGGATATTTGAGTGAAGCATGTTCCCTAGGACTACCGCTTTAATTGTTGATTTCATACGTGTTCTTTTGATTGCTTAGTTTAATGTAGTGTTTAATTGGTGTGGCTTTTCTTTCTAATTTTCTTATTGGTGACACTTGGTAGAAGTTAGATAAGTTTAGTCTTAAATTGACAACACCTTTTAATTGATTCTCTAGACTTAATTAAATCGCTTTGCATTACTCTTACGCTAGTCCCTCCTAGTGGATCGATAATCTTACTTATCACGCTATAATTTGAAAACCGTACGCTTGGGAATTGAATTTGTGTATTGATAAAAAGTGCAACAAGTTAATGGCGTCGTTCTTAGGAAGGGGCGTTTATTAGTTCTAGGAGTGATAAGTAGTTAGATTTTGCACTAGATTTTACTTGCTTTCTTTTAGTTGTGAAAAATTACAAAAATATTGAGTTATTGCTTTTGTTGGTTTATTTTGCTACTCTTCTTATTGTTGGTAATTGTTTTAGATTGGTGCATGAACACTAGAGCAAGAGAAAATAGACAAGATCTTCATCCTTTGGAGTTGGAAATTGAGGCTATTTGTAGATACCAAAACGTTGAAAGAAGAAGAAGGAGAGTAGTAGAAGAGATGAACGGTGATAACCCGGTAGTAGATGATGGGGGAGGAGTCTCATTTGATCCTCAAGATGGAAATAATGTTAATCCCGATGTTGCGGCACCACAAGAGAATGCTCCGAATGATGGAAGATCACAACAAAGGGTATTGAGAGATCACTTTCGTCCAATACCAAGACCTTATGGAGGAGCTGGAATGGAGCCCGCAGATGCTCATAACTTTGAGCTCAAACCGGTACTCATCTTGATGGTGCAAAACAATCAATTCGGAGGCTCAGCAAGAGAGGACCCCAATTTACATTTATCTCAATTTCTTGAGATAAGCGGGTGATTGGAGTAGTTTTTCCGGGTAAGCGGTATTAAGACCAATCGCAAATTATCGAACCCAAGGGAAAAAGTATGCACATGATGCCCTAGAAATACGAGTTCTTAGTGACTATTGATGCAACAAGGGATGGCTCTAACACTACAAACACTTGCAAAAATACAAACTAAAACAAGCAAACAAATGATCGAACACTTAAGATGCGAGAACAAACACAACAAGAAATGGTGGGATAGGGGTGCTAGGGCTAACATCCATCAATGATTCATCAATCAACAAGCTACAATTGAATCAAATTACAAATCAACTAAGATAGAAAGCGTTAAACCATCATGAACTTAATCACTCCATTAAAATCACAATGCCTAATGTGAGTATCCTTAGTCCTTCCCATCTCTCAATGTAGAAGTCTCCAATTCATACAATCATGCAAAATTGTAACCCGATTAACACCTAATCACGTTAGCTCAACTCTCGCCTATTGCTAGGGTGATCAACCATCAATCAAAAGAGACAATTTTACACAAAGCACAATTAAGAATCACAATTAGGAAACAAACTAACGTGAGTATCCTTAGTGCAACTAATCTCTCGATTCCAAAGCACCCAATCCATACATTCATACACAATTATAACCCGATTAATCTCGGATCACGTTAGCGCAGCTCTCACCTATAGCTAGGGTGATCAAACACTAATCTAAAGAGATAAAAATGCATGAAGCACAATTGAGAATCACAATTAGTAAGCAATCTACTCAATTAATCTCCAATCATCAACAATCATAACATAGTCAATCAAATCATGATCAATTTCAATTAACCCAAGCACAAGAGAGTTAGCACATGGTGCCAAGGGCAAAAACCATGGGAAGAAAATAGAATTGATCAAACATAAAACAAATCACAACAATTAAGAAATTAAAAAGATAAGGGAGGAAAAACATCACCAAATGGTCTTCAATCAACAACAATAGGAATGCTTAAGTCTTCAACACCAATCTTCAAATGAATTACAAGCTTGAATTGAATGAAAAACAAGGATCTAAAGCTAATCTATGGCTAATCTAATCAACAACAATTGAAATCTAAATCTAATTCTAACTTCTACTCTACCTAAGATGGAAATTAGCTTGGGGCCCGAGAAATCGCCCCAAAACCGCTTAACTGCTATATTGAAAGTTTTTTTCTGGAATGCTCTCGCTTCATGCTTTAAATATTAATTTTTAAGAAAAACCTTCTCCTCGAGTCGAGGGTCAGGCCTCGACTCGAGGCCCATGCAAATCTCCTCTCCCTCGACTCGAGGGTCGGACCTCGAGTCGAGGCTTCCGCCTTTTCTCCAATTTTTGTCTTTTCAAGATGACCATTGACTCGAGGCTCTTGCTCCTCGACGAGCTCAAGTCCAGGGGCACTTTTCTCGAGTGGGGCTTCGGCCCCGACCCCGTTTTTGTCCGATATGATCGTCTCTTCATTCTAAGCACACCGGTACTCTCGGATTGGCAAAATTCCACCGAATTACCTGCAAAATGGACGAAAAATATCAAAATCTCACAAATAATACTTTTTAAGCAAAAGAGTGATACTTTACACTTTTAGGCACAAAAACTAACACTTTAGCTCACTTTTGCACTAAAATATCCCCTAAAAATATGCATCAATTCACTCCAATCAGCGGGACGGTGAAGATAAATCGAGTACCTCAAGATTACATCCGGAGGCAATTATTCCCTTTCTCTCTTAGGGATCGAGCAAAGCAATCGTATATCTCTCTTGATATGAATACAATTACCACATGGAATGATTTAGTGGATGCATTTTTGATGAAGTATTTTCCCCCAAGCAAAACCATTCAAATTAGGGGAAATATCTTCTTTTATGCAAGGAGAAGATGAATCATTGGCCGAAGCATGGGATCGTTTTAAAGACTTAATCCGGAGTTGCCCACAACATGGTTATTCTAGAGACCAAAGGATTTGCTATTTCTACAATGGGATGGACCATCGCACAAGAGGTATGGTAGATGCCTCGGCTGGAGGATCTTTGTTGGGAAGAACAACCGAAGAAGGGTATGAATTGCTTGAAGAAATGGCAAAGAATGGCAATCAATGGCCATCGGAAAGGAGATAACATAGAAGAGTCACTTCTACTCAAGATTCGGAGCTCTTAGCCAAGCTAGCATCCAAGGTTTACAATCTAACTTCTATGGTGACCAAGCAAACTCTCAAAGAGCCTTTGACGGAAGTTCAACATGAAGAGGCTCATTACATGGGCTATCCAAGAGACCGAAATTATGGAGAAAGGCAATACCGAGGGAATCCACCTCATCACAACCCAAACCATTATCATCCGGGTTAAGAAATCATGGGAACTTTTCCTATACCAATCCAAGGAATGCTCTTCAATCGCCGGCGGATTTCAAGGTGAATAATGGGGTGATCGAAGAGGCCTCTAAGGGTCTATCTATGGAGGAGATGTTCACACCATTTATGGGAGTAACCAAAAATTTCATGCAAGAGACAAAGCAAAAATTTGCAAAGCAAGATGAGAAGTTTGATCACATCTCTCATGAAATTGGAGGGATCAAGGACAACATGAAGGCCATTAAGGTGCAAGTTGGTCAAATTGCCAACATGATGGGAGTCAACACAAACCGGGTCAATTTCTATCTAACACGGAATTGAACCCCAAAGAGCATTGCAAGGCTATAAGATTGAGAAGTGGCACAAGCTATGAGGGGCCAAAGATGCCGGATGAAGAAGAAAGAAAAGAGAGCACTAAGATTGTTGAAGAAGAGATAGTGCTAGAAAAGGAAGATCAACAAGAAAGTGTAGTTGAAAGAGAAGCAGTGGAAAAGCCAAGTGAAGAGAAGGGTGAGCAAAAGTGGACGTTTCTATTCCTCTCAATGACAAAGGAAAGCAAGCAACATCCGTCCCTTATCCACAAAGGTTAAAGAAGAAGAACTTAGATGTCAAGTTTGCCAAGTTCTTGGAGGTATTCAAGAGGATCCATATTAACATACCTTTTGCGGAAGCATTAGAGCAAATGCCTCACTACACCAAGTTCTTAAAAGACATCATGTCTAACAAGAGAAGGATGACCGATTATGAGACCGTTAATCTCACCGAGGAGTGTAGTGCCATCATCCAATCCAAGCTTCCTCAAAAGTTGAAGGATCCGGTTCATTCACACTTCCATGTAAGATTGGTAATAGAGGCACATTTAGAGCTTCGTGTGATTTAGGGCCGAGCATAAATCTTATGCCCCTATCTATCTTCAAGACACTTGGCTTGGGAGATTTGAAGCCTACCACCATCAATCTTCAACTAGCGGATAGATCCATGGCATATCCAAATGGGATTATTGAAGACGTATTAGTGAAAGTTGACAAATTCATTTTTCCAGTGGATTTCGTGGTGCTTGATATGGTGGAGGATAGGACAATCCCCTTGATCCTGGGAAGGCCATTTTTAGCAACCGGTGGGGCCGTGATTGATGTGAAGAAAGGAGAGTTGGTTTTAAATGTCAATGACGAGCACGTGATGTTTGACATCTACAAAGCAATCAAATATCATGATATTGAGGAGGACCAATATGGGTGTCATATGGTGGATATTGTGAAAGCTTGTGTGGAAGAGCAAGTAGAGAGGAGGAACTTGGGAGACGCACTTGACCTTTGCATTTAAATTTTGAAGATTTAGATGATGTGGAATTGTTTGACTATATTCGTTATCTTGATGTTTTGCAGGTTTTATTGGCCAAAGAGAATGAGAAGTTCTTAGAGCTACACAAAGAAACAAAGTTTGGGGGTGCTTCTTGAGGAGCATTTGAGATTTCCACACACCAATATTGAGGAGTGACCCTCATGCTTTGAAGTGGAGACAAGGAAAGATGAGGTCAAACAAAAGGAGAACATGCAAGAAAAAGGGAAGAAATTGGAGTTGAAACCATTACCCGATCATTTAAAATATTCTTTCCTTGAATCGGGTGACCTCTTTCCGGTTATAGTCTCTTCTTATTTGAATGAGAGTGAGCTTGATAAATTGCTTAGAGTCCTTAGGGAGTATAAGTCGGCCATAGGATGGGATATTTCTGATTTGAAAGGCATTCCACCTTCCATATGCATACATAAAATTTGTTTAGAAGAGTCGGTCAAACCTAAGGTTCAAGGTCAAAGAAGGTTGAATCTAATTATGCAAGAGGTTATGAGAAAAGAAGTGCTTAAATGGTTAGACAATGCAATAATCTTTCCTATTAGTGATAGTAAGTGGGTGAGTCCAACTCAAGTAGTTCCTAAGAAAGGGGGTATGACTATTGTGACCACCGATAGCTTAGAGGTGCTTGCTACTAGAACTATTGTAGGATGGAGAGTTTGCATTGATTATCGCTTGTTGAATGCGGCCACTAGGAAAGACTATTTTTCCCTCCCTTTTATTGATCAAATGCTTGATAGGTTGGCGGGATTTGAGTTTTATTGCTTTCTTGATGGTTATTCGGGATACAATCAAATCTTGATTGATCCTAAAGACAAAGAGAAGTCTACATTCCCAACTCCTTATGGCACTTTTGCATTTGAAGGATGCCATTCGGATTGTGTAATGCACCCGCCACCTTTCAAAGGTGCATGATGGCTATCTTTCATGGCATGATAGAAAAGATAATGGAAGTCTTTATGGATGATTTTTAGTTTTTGGCTCTTCATTTGATCATTGTCTATATAACCTCTCTTGTGTTTTGCAGTGTTGCATTGACACCGACGTGGTGTTGAATTGGGAGAAGTGCCACTTTATGGTGCGAGAGGGAATTGTGCTAGGACACAAAGGTGTCTTCAAGAGGATTTGAGGTTGATAGAGCAAAAATTATGGCCATAGAAAGATTGCCTTCACCTTCCAATGAAAAGGCCGTTAGAAGCTTCTTGGGGCATGCCAGATTTTATCGGAGTTCATCAAGGATTTTTCTAAGATAGCCAAGCCTATGTGTGCTTTGTTGGAGTAGGATACCGAATTTCACTTTAGTGATGAATGTGTAAGGGCATTTGAGATTTTGAAGGATGCATTGATCAAAGCTCACGTGTTGATAAAACTCGATTGAGTCAACCATTTGAGATCATGTGCGATGCTAGTGATCATGTCGTTGGAGTAGCTTTGGGGCAAAAAGGGATAAGCTCTTTAGAGTTATCTACTATGCAAGCAAGACCTTGAATTCCACACAAAGGAATTATACTACAACCAAAAAAAGAGATGTTGGCGGTTGGCTACGGTTTTGACAAGTTTCGAGCATACTTAGTTGGAGCCAAGACTATTGTGTTTACAGATCATGCGGCTATTAAATATTTTGTTCGACAAAAAGATGCCAAGCCACGCCTCATTCGGTGGATTCTTTTATTGCAAGAATTTGATGTGGAGATTCGGGATAGAAAGGGATGTGAAAATGTGGTGGCCGACCATCACTCAAGACTTGAGAACATTGAAGAGAATGATGTGCAAGTCTCAATCAAAGAGAGTTTTCTCGATGAGCAACTCTTAGTCATCAAGGATGGGTGCCATGGTTCGCCGATTTGGTCAATTTTCTTGCCACCGGGACATCACCATCAAATCTCACCTCTCATCAAAGGAAGAAGTTTCATCATGATGTGAAGTTTTATATTTGGGATGATCCATATCTCTTTAGAAGATGCTCGAACATGGCCATTAGGAGATGCTTACCGGAAATTGAATGGGAGAAAGTCATGGAAGATTGTCACACTTCACCATATGGAGGCCACTTTGGTGCCAACCGTACGGCTCACAAAATTCTTCAAAGTGGATTTTATTAGCCCTCTATCTTTAAGGATTGTCAAGATTTTGTGAAGAAGTGTGATAGATGCCAACAAATGGGGAACATCTCCAAGAAGCAAGAGATGCCAATGAAGAATGTGATTGAAGTGGAGCTCTTTGACGTTTGGGGCATTGACTTTATGGGGCCCTTCCCTTTATCACATGGAAATTCCTACATTCTCTTAACCATTGACTATGTCTCAAGGTGGATTGAGGCCATTCCAACAGTCACTAATGATGCCAAGGTTGTTCTCAAATTTCTAAGGAAAAATATCTTCACAAGATTTGGTACCCCTCGAGCATTAGTGAGTGATGGAGGATCACCCTTTGCAATAGGTGGTTGGATCAACTTCTAGTGAAGTATGGAGTGAACCATAGGGTGACGACCCCTTATCACCCTCAAGCAAACGGTCAAACGGAGCTTGCAAATAGGGAAGTGAAACAAATTTTGGAGAAGAACGTGGGAGTGAGAAGAAAAGATTGGGCCATCAAGCTTGATGACGCTCTTTGGGCTTATAGGACCGCATACAAGACTCCATTGGTTACATCTCCATATCAACTTGTTTAGGGTAAGTCGTGTCATTTGCCCGTGGAGGTGGAGCATCAAGCCTATTGGGCTATCAAGGAGCTAAATCTTGATCTCAAGGCCGCCGGAGAAAGGAGAAAGAAGATGTTGAATGAGCTTGATGAATTTCGAAGTGAAGCTTATGAGAACTCCAAGTTGTTCAAGGAAAGTGCAAAAAGATATCATGATAAGATGATCGAGGAGAGAGAGTTTAAGGTTGGAGAGCAAGTGTTGCTATATAACTCAAGGCTAAGGCTATTTCCGGGAAGCTCAAGACCAAGTGGTCGGGACCATTCATGATCAAGAATGTCACACCCATGGGAAATGTGGAACTCATAGGGCACGATAGAGAAACTTTTGTGGTGAATGCCCAAAGAGTGAAACATTACTATGGAAATGAGAAAGTCCGGATGATTGAGATATTCTACTTGGATGAAGCCTAGAGAAAGGGAAGTCCGTCCGGCATAGGACGTTAAAAATAGCGCTTCTTGTGAGGCAACCCAAGGTTTTTATTGCTTTCTAGTGTTAGTTGTTTGATTTTGCTTAGCATTTTTGTAGGTGGATGATTCATTTGAGAGCTCTAGTGGACTTGAAGGAAGAGAAAGAGCACCATGGGATGAAAAGAATGTTGCGATTGTGATTTCCGATAAAGATGCATAGGATGTGCAAGTAGAGAGGTAGCTTGTTGATGCCCCAAACTTAGAATTATCACCCATAGTGAAATTCTAAGTTTGGGGGGTTATTTGTTTGTTTGTCTTCTTCATGCTACTCTTGCTATTTTTGCACCGGCGCACCATTCTACTAGGAGTCACATTCTTGCACCGGCGCACGCACCCGTGGTGCTAGATTTTAGGTTGTGTTGTGTGATAGCGTTATTGTGGTTGAGTTGCAAATTTATTCATTGGATACTTGTGCTTTGATTGGTGGATTGATGAGTTTTTGCTATAATGATGAATTGATTGGTGAAGTTTGATGCTTACATGATAGCTAGTTGTGTGATGATTGATGCTTATGATGGTACTTTGTCCATGTTCATTGAGCCCATGAGCGTTAGAGCCTATTAGACATGCATATATTTTGGGTCTAATGTCTTTCATGTGAGTGTCATGCATGCTTGTGTGCTCTAGAACTTGCCAAGTGTCTTATTTGAGCTAATTATTTATGTCAGATTTTTGAAGAGGATAAGAAGCCATCTTTGTTCTAGTAGTCACTTAGCCAAAGTTTTCCTACCCAATGAAATTTTTCCATAGCTAGCCAACTTGAGCTTATTATCCAAATTCTTTGGCAACCTATATGTATTAACCGAATTATCCTTCTTAATGAGCTTAAATTATCCATATGAACTAGTGGAGCTTGAATGTGGATAAGGAGGTTAATTGAGCTTAATTGTGAAGTTAGTTGGATTATTTGGCATGAAAGTGAAAAGTGAGTAAAAAGAATGAGAAAAAGATGAGATGTGAATGCACAAGAGAAGTTGAGTTGTTGTGAAAAAGAAAAGAAAAAGAAAAATGAGAAGAAACTCTCTTTGTGTGCAAAGAATTTGGTGGAGTTTGATATTCAAAAAGTGATGAATGGATGATGAGAAAAAAAAATGTGTTTGATAGAGTGACAAATAATTGTTGGAGTTTTGGAATTGTATTGCAAATGGATCATTTATCCTTAATTGTTGCTCCACTAGTTTGTTAGTCACTCAATCCAAATTGTCTCACATTGACCAAAGAGCCAATGTTACAACCAAATGAAAAGCCCTCTTTGATTCTTGAATTGAGCATGAATGCATGGTAAGAATGTAGATGCTTGGCAAGCATATGGTAGTGCACTTGTGTGATTTGACTTTTGAAAGTAAACACGTCCTATATATCTTGTGTGTAGAGAGAAACACTCCTTGAGAGGAACATTAGATGAAGTACTTGAGTTTTGCATCTCTCAAAGCATAGCATGTTTGATTGTTGGTTGATTGCAACACTATGAGATTTGTTGTTATAAAGAGAACTTGATGATTCCATTTGATGTCTTGTGTCCGATTAACTTTGATGCAATCATATCACCCTCATATTTTAATTTCTCGTTGTTTGGGGACAAACAACACTTTATATTTGGGGAATTTGATTCGGGTGATTTTTGCATGATTTTGGTGTGCATTTGATGCTTATTTTTCATACATTTTCATGTTTTCATTGCCTAAGTTGAGCTAATTGCACTTAATCATTGAGATTGTGTAGTGAGTTGTGATTTGTAGGTAAAGGGATATTTTTAGGGCAAATTGAGGGTCTGTAGATTATCCAAGCCAAGAGAGGAATTGAATGGCTAGAAAGAGGGCTGAGAAACGAGCACAACGCAAAAAGAATCGACTCGATCGGACGTCGACGTGGAAGATATGCTCAAATGAAATTGAAGGTGGCAATCCGGAGAAGCCACTCGACCGAAGTCACATACCACTCGGCCGAGTGGACTAGCAACAACAAGAAATCAACTCGGGCAGTCATATTCTCACTCGGCCGAGTCAAACCTCCATTGGCCAAGTGAAGTAACAACAGTTTTAATCCCACTCGAGTTGCCACATTTCGACTGGTCGAGTGGCGTAAGTTTTGGCCGAGTGGACTCGCAACAGCCGTGATTTGCACTCGGGCATCACACAAAGTGAGTCGGCCTAGTCACTACCCCGTGGCCGAGTCACTTACGTACTTGACGGGATTTTTAGTTTTTAACCTTAAATTGAACACTCTTTAGGGAGTTAAGTGTAAAATTAAATGCCTAACCTAATTGCCCACTATAAATACTTCCCAATTCAGGTTTTAAAAGGAAGAACACCCATTCCAACACACCCACACACATTTACACGCACTTGGAGGTTTTTGATTTCTTCTTCCCCAAGTTCTTCCACTTTGAAGCAAGGAATTATGAATTGAGCTTGGATTGTAAAAGATTTTCATCCCCAAGAGACTAAGCTTCCTTCTCTTTCTCTTTTATTTCAGTTTTTATCCTTTAATTTTGTAATAGCTTGGATGACGATGGTTGTTGGCTAGAACCCTTTGTTTTAGGGATTTGTGGATCTTATATTGATATCTATGGTTTAAATTTCTATTTATTTGGTATTTGTTGTTGATTATGATTCATGTGTTGGATTTATCATGATTTAAGAGCTTATTATCATTGGCCATGAGAGTTTGCTCTATTTATTATTGCTTGGGTTTATGATTGAGAAATTTAAATTCATCAATTAACCTCTAATGCATGACCTATTTGATTATCACTTAAGAAAGATATAAATTAGTGGGAAAGTTTTAGAAATCCAAGGTGTTCATTGGGTTGATCATATTGATAGGGTAGAGATACTTGTTAATATTGATTTTCCTTGGGATTGATTGGATAGAAAATTACTTTCAATTCTTGTTTAGTGATTCACTTTGCATCATCATCACATTACCTTATAAATTTGAGTTTGCCACCATAGATGGATATTTGAGTGAAGCATATTTCCTAGGACTACCGTTTTAATTGTTGATTTCACACATGTTCTTTCGATTGCTTAGTTTAATCTAGTGTTTAATTGTTGTGGCTTTTCTTTCTAATTTTCTTATTGGTGACACTTGGTAGAAGTTAGATAAGTTTAGTCTTAAATTGGCAACACCTTTTAATTGATTCTCTAGACTTAATTAAATCGCTTTGCATTATCTTTTACGCTAGTCCCCCTCCTTGTGGATCGATACTCTTACTTATCACGCTATAATTTGAAAACCGTACGCTTGCGGGAATTGAATTTATGTGTTGATAAAAAGTGGAACAATATGTCTTTGGCCCGGCCCTTGAGGAAAGTGCCGTCAAGAAACAACATCGGTCGGCATGTTTGGATCCCATCCATGCAAGCCTTAAAAGAGGTAAATAACCTTTCAAAATAATATGTAACTTGATCCTGCTCGATAAAAGACTCACCGCCCGGATTGGTTCTATGTAAAGCCTCTACATACCATCTAAGATGATCATAAGATTCGTCATAACTATAAAAATCTGCTCTTTGGCTATTTTTGAAGCACGCCACACTTTGTGATATGAAACCTCAATGTTATAATTGTTGCAAATAATATTAACTAAATCGGATGCACGGATAGTTGGTTTGCTCTTGATATCTTGCATCGTAAGATTACCAATTAAACGTGGGCCAAGACGTTTTGCCTTATTATTTACCAAATTATTCATACATGCCTTATAGATAATAAATTACCCTAATAGTTTCTTTCTTTTTTTTTTTTTTTTTTGCCCTAATAAACCAATCACAACATCCATTCAATGATTCAATGCACACAACATATATATATATATATATATATATATATATATATATATATATATATATATATATATATATATATCGTATTCTTAACATATTTGAACAAGAAACCTAGATTGGTAGAATACTTAATGAGGGAAGCTGTAAAATCTACTACGCCCCCAAAGAAACACAAAGTGCAACACTACCCATATTAAGATTTAGAAAGGGCGGTGGCTCAAGTCATAGTTAGGTATATTGAATGAAAACCCATCATCTGGAGCACAAGAATCGATCTTCCAGGGGAGATTAGAATTTTGTTCAATAGGCTCGAAAAGCAACAATGACTACATTATCAATACCGAATAAATCAAAAACATCATGTACTTTATCGAAAAACCAACATCATCCACATTTTCAATAATAGAGGCATCATCCAATTTTTCGATTGTTCAAACAAATCAACATCAACTACATTAAACGTAGAATCCTTGCATATATACTGGGTATTAATGATATCATCGTCGGATTCTAAAACACAATTATTCAAATTCCCAAATGAGCATGAGAGAGAAAATTGGCCTTGCTTGAGTTCGACCACTGAGTGATAATTTTGGAACGTAAATGATAGAAAGTGAAGACATTACCAAGTGATATGAGTTTCATCTTCCCTCTGAATTTGACTGCCCAAATTATGCATCGATCACTCATTCTCTTGGAGCTTAACAGTGGATGCGGCGTTGGACGATTACACGTAAAAATAAAAAAATGAAAAAAGGGGGCGATCATGTATCTGGACGAAATCAAGAGAAAATAAGGGAAAATACAAATACAAATACTCAGAGGAAAAGAAGAACAAGGCAATAACAAGGGAAATTTGAAAATTTGAAATGAAAAAGTACATTGATTGGACGGGAGTTTCTCAGGCGAGAAACCGAGAAATCCCACGGAGAGAGAAAGAGATTAGCGGCACATTGCAGAGAGGTTCGAGGTAAGGGTATTTCGGACAATTAAGCGTTTTAATTGGGCCCCAATTTTTTCCTTTGAACCTGAGTACAATTAGGGCTCTAAGCTTGAACCAAAGTGTAATAATTCCAACAAACAATTAACTAATAATTATTCAATAATTAGAACTATATAAATAATATATATATATATATATATATATATATAATAAAATTGCCTTCTATCGTAATTTTATAATGTTATTTAATAAAAGTGTAAATTAAAAATATATCATGGCCTTCTGAATTCAGTAGACGAAAATAATCTCTATCGAATTGAAAAAAAAAAAAATTGATGTTGTAAAATTACCAAATGGTCAGCATTAATTAATCATTACAATTAACCGAAGGGGCATTATTGGGTGGGTTGGTCTCATACATGAGATAGGTTTTCACCCATCTTATATTGTAGATACCATCGCTTATATATTTGATACTTACATTCATATATTTGATACTCATGTTGATATTTTTTAAATTTTATTTTTTCTCAATTCCTCATTCCCAGATATTTGATACTCCCGCATATATATTTGATACCCTGCTAGTATATTTGACACTCCTCTAAGAGGTGAGACTATTACATGAATGAGACGGTCTCATACGAGTTTTTGCCTTAACCGAATAACAAAATGACCTAATATATACAAATGATTAGTTATTAAAGAAAGAGAAGGGTTTGTATACACAGGGTGCACCGTGCGATTCAAATGTATTTTTAAACAATATCAATTATTCTTATTGAACGATTGCGAGATCTTTGCTCCAAATTTGAGATGTCCAAGCGATACGGTTCAATAAAAACAAATATAACTATTCAATAAAAACAATTTAAAAGTAATCTTAAATTACATGGTAAAAAAACACTTACCAATAAATCATATGCAGCTTGTCTATCGTTATTCATAAGCATGCATCGATTGATACAACATCATGCAGTAAATATTAAAAATAACCAACTCCTTCCAATTAAGCATACACCCACACACATACACTCGTACCCACACCCACACCCACACCCACACCCACACCCACAAAATATGTACTACCTCAGAGGGTCGTAAACTTTTATTCGTGAAAACGAAAAAAAAAAAAAACACAACACAACACATATCATCATCAAACCTACATGCCACCAAATCTCGAAAATTCAAGATTTGGTAACGTGATGAGTCTCAATGTCTTTGGTGAGGTCGATGAATAAGGAGAGCAATGAAATGGGATGTTCGACATCCTCGTTAAGCATCTCGTACTCAAAGGTACATGAGACCAAATCAATGTTGTCCTTGGTCTCTATATGGATCGTTATCGGGAACGCGTTTTGTAGAGTTCCATCAAGTCTCCTTCCAGCATCTTAAATTCAATTAATTTGTTCTCTTCATCAATTGATTGAATTACTAGGTTTGCAGTCTTCTCTTTCCCATCTGTGAAACACATTATAAATTTGTGACATGAGTTTAGAACAATTAATATATGATTATACAACGTTTTTGTACGTTTGATTGTCTGTTCGAAAATGTAGGCACATATGAAATTATCTATATATATATATATATATATTAATTTCTCGGCAGAAATTTGTGTTAGTTTTTGACCCGTATTCTAGTTATTTGGTTGTTTCAGCCCAATTATAATTTGACCCGCAATTTTGTTTTAGCCCAACATGCTGCCACATTTCATGAAAATACTGTCACTTTTCACTAGCTAGTACATTATCACTTTTAGCATATAACTTTATCACTTTTATTGTATCATTATATTAAGTTAGTTGATGAAGTAATTTACTTGAGAGTATCACTATTACACAATTATAGTCGTATTGAAAAATTATGGAACACCTAAAAATTGAACTTTATATATATTAAAATTGACTATAACTTTTCATGATAACATGCACTATCACTTTTCACTTGTACATTATCACTTTTCGTATATAGTATCACGGATCAAAAGAGATCCATCTCACGGAATGAGATATCCGTGAGACGGTCTCACACACTACCTACTCTAATTTCTCTAACACCGTCCATCACTCGTGTGTTAGATAATTCGAGGAGGAGACTCATTGTGTGAATAATTTAATATTAGTGGAGTTGTTTTCTACATAATATGAACCCATAATATGGGCTTGAGCCAAATTCATTAACTCCATGAAATAATTTAATCTCGTTAAAAATTTCGACATGGTTTAATTTATATTAATTTCTCTGACAAAGAAAATAAAAATTGTGGCAATTGACAAAGGCGGATAGTGATAAGATGCATATACGCACCATGTGTGTACTTCCAGCAAGTGATGGAGCCAACATGTCCAAAATCACCCGCATGCAAATCACAGCCTTGCACTTTATCAGGGCTAATTGTGGAAATATGCTGAGGCTTGTACCTGATAAGTTCATGGAACAAATCTCCACCAGCTTTGAATTCCATTGCAGCAATCAACTTACCCTTTAATCCCATCTCCAAATCAGCTTCCTAACTAATTTCTTTACAAATAAACTAAGTATTAATGAAAGGTGCAGAGAGACACTTGTCTTCTCTCTTCTTTATATAGATGCAACTCAGATCTAGAAGCTTCAACATATATATTTTGTACTACTTTAATTATTTCAAAATACTTGTCACTTATTTTTTTCCGTCCATTCCACAATGTCTTTCACATCCTTAATATTGAGATTTACATAATCTCCACCTTCACAATATCCATAAATGTACCTAAATATTATTACTTTTCTTCTCACCGTTCACACATACACATATAATCCAATCAATTGTTTTATTTTATACATAAATATTTATAAAATTACCTTCAAAATCTCAATCTTTATCCGAGTAAATATTCAATTTGATCCCATAATTTCAGACTTTTCCACAAAAGGTCCAAAAAAAAATTAAGATTTTCAATTTTGTCTCATAATTCCTATATGGTCGATTTCAGTCCAAACGTCACCGAAATTTCATAACCGATGTCGTAATGATACATATATTTTTGGGACCTTTTGCAGAAACTTTCAAAATTATGGGACAAAAAGTGCAAAATTCCGCAAGAAAAAGGACTAAATTCGAAAAATTACAAGTGTTATGGGACGAAATTAAAATTTCTAATATTTTGGGACCTTCGTGGAAAAGTTTAAATTATGCGACGAAATTGAATTTTGAAGGTGTGTGTGAGTGTTTGATAGAATATTGTCAAGAATGTTGGCACATTCGTAGAACAACATGGACAAAAATATAGATACGTAAACACACAGGTAGAAGTCTTAAACACTTTGCAAGATGGATATCAAAATTTTGTATAGACTATAAATAAGTCTATAATGCCAATCGGCGAAATATCACTATTAATTGCCGAGTGATACAATCGGTGAAAGCATAAGCTACACCGTGAATAGATCTACGTATCTAGTGAATAGATGTTATTCAACTAATCTATCACCTAATACAATTAAAGATACAAATGTTGAGTGAAATGTTCGAACATTCACCAACGGAAGCACAAAGTATGAAACATACAATAAATTCTATAATCTATGTCAATAGACTATGCTAGATTGTGTTTCCCTCAACTTCAAGTTTTATCTTCATAGCAATCGTGTATTTATAGATATTACGGACACCCATAGTGCTTGAAGATAACTTCTACATCTCCCTTGAAAGTAGGTAACTTCTAGTAACTTCCCCATAATTTTTCAACTCCTCACTCTTGCTTTTTCAACCGCATGACTTATAGTAACTGCCATAAGTCTTCAATCAGAAACCAAGACATTGAACAAGACATTTCGTGGGTTAAGGGTTAGTGGAAGTGGAAGGACGAATTTTGATGTTGTGACCTGAATGTTGGCACATTTAGAGTAACATTTGTCACTAAACATCAACAAATTTTAACTCATCTTTATTCGTTTTTTATTTTGTGTGTCCTCTTAATTGTGAAAGGTATTTCGAGATTGAGAGAGTATTAGTTTATATGTTTTGTAGTGTAATGATTGAATACATTTTAAAGTTTAAAACATGTGCTAGACGACAGAATGGTATAGGTCGTGATAACCCAGATCAAATTTATTAATTCCTTTTCGTTCAAATGCACAATTAATGAGCATCAATCATTCCATAAAAAAAAAAGGCTTTCTGTTATCTATCCAGCTATATATCGTATGATTTTCTACATTTATTTATTTATTTATTTTATTTTATTTTTTCTAGTTAAGAAACATTTGTTCAATTATTGCTTGGAAGTCGAGAAATTGGCCCTTGACAAAACGTATCACAAGGCTTGATTTGCCAGCACCCATGTCTCCAAGTAATACGTGAAGAATTTAACCCCCAAATAAAAAAAAAAATCCAAATCATGATAGGGAAACGCTATAATTATTTCAAAAAAGAATGGATGGCACTTAGGCGTTGAGATTGTTGTCTCATGCTAAATTACAGTTTTGGTCATAAGAGAATGAGTTCAAAACACTTTCTATACTTATGTGTGAAATTGGTCCTTTTATTTGCAAATTTGGACTCGTCAATTACTTTTCATGATCAAAATCGCAATTCTAGCTACCATATTTTTTTCTTCGGACCAAAAGTGAAGAAAACTAAGGGACCAAAAATGTCAAAAAAATAATCATTTTACAAACTACACTGAAGTATTTTATCTCATCTAAAAGTTCGAATTTGTAGAGAGGTGTGAAATTAATTCGTTTATATAAATTCTCTAACATTCTTTCTCACTCGTAGGTCGGATTCTCAGCTCATCATTAATCGGGTAGGAAGCCCAACAAGTGGATAGTAATCAAACTCGTGGATCCGGGCATAAGCCAAAGACTCGCTATCATAAAAGAATTTAATCTCATCTAAAAGTTCGAATATATAAATGTGAAATTAATTCTCTACACTCCTCACTCGACCGAATTCTCAACTCTTCCCTTTAGAAGGAGGCCCAATGAGTGGACAATGAATCGAACCCACGATTTTTGTGTGTGAGTCAAAGGCTCAGATATCATTAAAGAATTTCATCTTTAAAAATCCAATTTTATATATAAAGGTATGAAATTAATTCATTTATATTTATTGTCAAAAACACATTTTTTTAGGACCAATACAATTTATCATTTGAATATATGTAAATCCTTAGGCCTTATTTTCTTTACAGGATTGATCTTGATAGGTTATTATAACTAATTTATTTCATTTTACTCTATTTTATCTCATTTCTCAAGTATATTGGTCCCATCTTGTAAAGCCGCATAGCCCTTATTGTATGACGATCAGCTAGCATGTGATGGAATAAAGATAAGAGAAAAGTTAATTATGAATAAATTGAAAGAGAATGGAGGTATTGGTTGTTGGGAAATACTGTAATGGATCATATGCTTCTATTGAAAAACATTGTTTAGATATTTTCTTCTCTAAATGCTTCCTGTATATGCAAAAATCAAATGAATGTATAAAATTATCCTGGTTAAATCTAGTGGCCCTAAGATCTTGAATATGTAAACACTTTCAATGCAATTATACTAAATGATATTCTTAGTGAAACCGTCTCATGCATAAGACGGACATGAGACGGAGTCACTTTTTAATAAATTGTTATCACTTTTTCATAAATTATTATCATTTTTAATTTATTATCACTTTTATGCTAATTAGTATCACTTTTTTAAAAAATGATAACAATTTATTAAAAAGTGACTCGATCTTGTTTTGTCTTTATACTAAATACTTACGATTGTTTAATCATCTAATGTCTATTGATGGGGGATCTAAGCAATCAACTCTCTCCCGATTAAGTCAATTACTATTAAACTCAGATCGATAAATCAAAGTCCTCACCTATTGGGATCTAAGTAATCAACTCTTTCCCAGTTAAGTCAATTAATATTGAACTCATATTGATTAATCAAAACTTGCAAAATAAAAGGTAAATAAACAAATGAGTTATTGATTGAAGTACAAGATAATAGAAAAATACACCCAAGAAGACATCTTTCGGTTCGATCTTGAAGCCAAAAATACCTGTCTTCTTTTTCAAGTAGACACCCCACCTATCTATATTATGTATAAAAGTGGTTTGGAATTGAGAAATATTTGTTTGACCATTTTATCTTTGCTACTTTATTTTTTCACAATTCGATCCCGACTCCTAATTTTTACCGTCTACGCATCCACCATTTCCTCCCCTTCATTATATCCATTTTCACCGTTACACCTCCTCTCGTTGGATGAAGATGTGTGTAGAGACTTTCAAACCCTGCCTCTAAAAATTCTGAAGCTCACCTTAATTTTTCGTTGTTAATTGATTTCCAAAATAAAAATGCTCAACAAATTTATATAGAAACTTAAAACGTTTTCCCCAATGCTAATACGAGTGGGTCCCCAAGGCACGAGCATATATAGCAAAGTTGCTGCTTTCTACTTTCCTCGTTTTGGTCAAATCTTGAACCCAAAATCAACAATAGTTGCTGTTTTTCTCTTTTGCCAAACGCCAAAATGGACCGACAGCTTGTTTACAAATCACTTGCAAATGAAATTGAAATGGGCCGCCATTTTTTTACTTGGGCTTGGGCTTTCGAAAAGTAATGAATTGGGCCCCCTCTCGATTCACTTCGGGAGTTACAAGGGGGTACAAACTATAGCTACTTATTACAATCTAGTCTAACCTTTTTCCTTATTACATGTAGGTACAAAACTTAAAGTGAAAATACAATTGTAACCCTCCCACTCACATATGAAATAGGCGGTAATACTGCTTCCAATTAATTAGTTACTATTCAAAGACCACTTCCCAACGCAGCCTTTTACCGATTTGATTTTTAGAAAATTATCATATCGAAACCCACTTATCCTCTACAAACGGAATAGAAATCAAAGATCGCTCTTCAAAACCATTTTCGACGACGAGCTCGAAATTCCAAAGACCGACGACACCATCTCCGACAAGGCCCAAACATTCAAAGGATCGGACGACTCAAAACCCCTTCAAACCAAAAACAACTCCAGAGTTCGATCCTCAAGCAACCACGGACAACATAACTTCCAGACGGAGAACGCGTTTCTCGACAAGACCAGACCGTCATTGCCGTAAGAAAGCTATATCCGACAACGATAAGACCTAAATTACTCGAGTACGTTCTATTTTACGGTTTTACGGTAATGCTTGGCAAATGAAATTTTACATTTCAATTTCTTCGTTTATATTTATCCGTCGGGTAAATTGTTTATTATAATGATTATACATAGAGAATTGATGCACATGAGTTCAAAATCGACTTAATTCGCTTAGCAAAAATGTCAAATTAAATAATTACCGTAAAACTTGTGTTAATTTGCGGTAATTTAATGATTTCATTTTTTCCAAACAGGGAAATGGTGAAACCAAAGTCAAGAAAGATTTTAGTTACGAGCCGGTGAAAAACAAGAAGATAGGTGTCGGCATGAGAGATTCGAAAGGTGAATCGAAAAGGTAGGTTTTTTGTTTTACCGATCTTCCAATAATGCATTGCAGAGGTCACTCTTTCGTAAAGGTGATTAATGGTATAGTTGCAATGTGTATTTTAGCGACGCTGCCCTTAGAATTGCAATACAATGTTTGTTTTTCCCAGTTAGGGTAAACAATAGCTTATGTAGATTTGTATGAATTGCAGTACAATAGTAGTTAATAGAGTGCAATAATTCGGTTTATAAATGCATTTATATGATGGTAAACTTGCAATACATTAGAATATATTGCAATGAAGGAAAATTAGTTGCAACATGTGAGATTAGAATTGAATTACCTTGGAATACACTACAATAGAAGAATATAAATTGTACAAAGTATAATGGCGGTCTTGCATTAGTGCGGACAATATTGCAAGGAGATGATATAAATTGCAATTTTTTGTTTCTTGTTATACATGGACTTTCAGTGTTGAGAAAAAAAAAGGAAGGAAGGTACATCAAGAAAGATGAGAGGTAACAGGACTTGCTTAAAAAAATTTGAACGTATTTACTTTCAAAAAGTAGATTAATGCATAATTTTAATTATTTTATGCCGTTTTCAGGAAAGTTCGTGGCAAAAGATGATAGTACCGCATCGATTCTGGTACTTTAACTCTTTATAATGGTATATTACCTTTCCATTGTTTCAATATTTTAGAATTATTTAATTTACATCAATATTTGAAGAAATTCCTAACCTAAGAGGAGATTACGACAATACACTGGACGTAAAGAAACAACATCATCTCGATTCTCGGTATGATATGTTTATTTATCTAATATTTCTCCTTGTGAATTGTGATGTATACGTATAGAAAATCTAAAGTTTTTTTCTTTTTTTCTCTCTTTTGGGTTAATTTTGTTTAAAAAGAATCCGAACCCGGGCGTGTGAAAAAGAGGCATATCGTAAAATCTAAAAGGAGGCCTTCGAATCGGATATTGCAGGTTATTTGTATGGGAATATAATTTCATTTTTAAAATTAATATATATATATATATATATATATATATTTGTTATCATAATGGAAAGTTACTGAACTCATAAGTACATGTAACGATACTGAGAAAAATAGTTCGAGGTTATAACACCGGCCCAAAGAGAATTACTCGAAGAATCTACATCGGATGGAAGCGATATGGACTGAAGCCAAAGAATCGTTTTGGTATGTGAATAAGCTGGATGAAGAGACATTTCAATATATTGTGTGTGTCATTCACGGACTAATAGAATTTTTAGATATTTAATGCACAACTTCATTTAATTTCAGAAGTATCACGGTGAAGAAGAATACAACATATTATAGGAGTAACTTAAAGATTGTCATTAAGGAATTGAAGGAATTGAGGTTTGAAGACTGCCACCTAAGAGAGATAAAGAAGACGCCTTCTCGGTTCTTGTTCAATGGAATAATGAAAGGGGAATATGAAATTCTGAAAAACGCTACGGTAAGTATGAGGATGATATTCGAAGCATTCTAATGACATTCAATGTTTGAAAGAATGTTTTGTTATAGGTGGTGAGAAACCGATGATAACAAGTAGGGATGTTCGGTTAATTTTTGGAGTTAATGTGGAAGTGATAAAATTCCATTAAGGCTGAATGATTATGAATTACAGCGTGGGTTAGAAGATGTTTCGGGCATGAGATTGACTCTTCGAATGGGAATTACCTACTGTATAAGCATAATATCTTGGATAAATTAAGGGAGAAGCTTAGGAAGACAACAAAAGCAGATTATAGGGATGTTGCAAGGTTAACGCACCGCTATCTATTAGCAATTTTGCTTGCACCTATTAATTCCACAATTTCATGGCACTTTGTTGTCTTTGTTGATAAATTAGAAGATATGGTAAAGTATGACTGGTGCAAGCTAATATTGAACTACCGTTAAATCGGATCAAGGGGTCAAGAAATTTTTGAGTTGGTGGATGTGCCATGTTGCTTCCGTACGTATCATAATTATTCTTGTATATATAAATACAAATAATCCTTCAATTTATGTATATTTAACAATAAATTTCCTTACGATTCTGGTTGTGCGAGCATCTCAATTTGATCGATCCAGTCAACGAAAATGAATTCCCACGATTTTGAGATGGGATTTGAGTGAACTAAATAAGAAGTTGGATCGCTATGATCTTTGTAATCTCGGTGAGTCAAAGGTATACAATTATTCACCGAATAACGGTGATATACTAATATTATCCCACTGAATATAACAAATATTAATTAGCCTTTGTTTACATATATTTTGCCGATACATAGAGTCGTTCTAAGACCAAGATCTATAGAAAAGGACCATTTCGGTTCTTTCTTTGAAATTCTCGCACAGAAATTCAATGATCCCGAGAGTGATTACGGAAGTTCAAGAAAGGAAGATTCAAAGAAGAATGGTGATGCTTCAGCTGGAGAAGAGGAAGTCCCTTCAACATTTAATATTGGATCTCCGGTGAACATGGGAAGGATGGATGAGGAACCGAGACAAATCCGAGTTGTTTAATTGGGCGGTATATTTCAAACAAAATGGTGAAGGTCGTGGAAAGATTGTGGATAGTCCGGCAATAGATGGAGCATGCGTGGAGAAAAAAATCCTATTTGGGAATGCCACGTGATATTCCAACATTTGATTTGGGTGAATCTCAAAAGTAAGTTGCGAGATCAAGAGGTTAGTGGAAAAATTGGAAAGTAGTGCAAGAGTTAAAGAAACTTGATGTTATTGAGTGTACGGGTGATGAACATGAACTCCCAAAGGACCGGTGCTTGTCACTGGATAAGGTAGCTACTGATTTGAGAATGGAGGAGACAAATGATGGGGAAAATACCATAGAGAACGATAGAAAACAAATTGATTGTCGAGAAGAGGAAGGACAAAGAGATGTTAATATCGAAGAAACTAGTGATGGAAAACAGGTTGAAAAATGTAATGGAAAGGATGGAGGATGTCGGGATGAGGCAAGGGAGAAAGGTGATATGGAAAAAATTCAAGGGATTGATCATGAAGATAGTGTTTGCTAGGACAAGAAAGGGGAAAAGAGTTTGGGTATGGAAGAGATGATTGAGGAAGTAGATGAAAAAAACTTGAGAAGGAAGTAGAAAGGCTGCATAATTTGTTGTCCGAAAAGGACAATATGATTGAAAGGTTAAAACGCATGTTGTTGAAAGAGGGAATGACATTGAAAGGATGCGAGAGACATGGAACAGTTGAAACAGGACCAAAAACATGAAATTGAGAAGATTTTGAATTATGAGAAGAACCTCATGGACAATGTACATAGGGATGAAGTAACAACTTTGGAAAGAGAGATTTTGAACTTAGCGATGAGAACAAATCACCGAAAGCTAAGTGACATCATTAACAGTTCCCACGGCGACACGATCTACCAAAATCCAGAGAACATTGAAAGGATGGAGACGATAGCGAGATCTACATATTGAAAAGAAGAAAAATGAGAAATTGGTTGCAGAAAATAAAGATCCGAGGGATACAATAAACATCATGGATGAAGTGGATGCTCATAAGGGGAAGAAAGTGGTCGAAAAGACACCGGAACCGAGGAAAAAAAAAGGGAAAATGGTGGTCCACCCAATCTCACTAACACTAAGGGTGAAGGAGAGAACACAAAGGGCTGATAGAAAACCGGTAGAATTAACTCCACAAATCAATACAAGCGAAATGGAGGAACTTGTGAAATACCAAAAGCGAGTCTGTGATTTCCGGTGGGAAAAAAGTACACAAAGCAAAGCAAGCTCCGACTAGTGACTATATTAAAAGCGTGATCGGAGATTCTTGGGTTGACGGTAGAGAAAAGTAAGTAGTAATATATTATTCTAATAACATTGTAAAATCATCAATTACTCTATAATACTTGACCTGATATTTTTAAATTGTTAGTTACGTCTGTTGGAGAGGAAAATGACCAATGGTGAGGTGCTTTTAAAAGATATAATAGCTATACTCCATCATGAGAGGCTATCATCTTGATGAGTAAAACTTCGATTACTTTTAAATTTAACGTAGTACATATAGTCATAATCGGATTACCACGTGTTTTATCTTCTCTTACATTAGGTTATTGATGCTTGGTCCGAAATGCTACTACTTAAATATAAAGAAGTCAAGGCGCTGGAAAAATCGTTATTTTCTCATCTATAGGCCGGGTAAAGTCACTTTTTAATGTTACATTCAATTAGAAGTCCTAGTTAAAAAAATTAATTAGTTCGTTGCAAATATATTTCTAGGATTTGATTCACAACAAGCGAGTGTTATGCGGGAAGAATAGAAATAGTATGATTGATGATTGAAGAACTTAGGCAAGGATGACACTGTTATTTCCCATTATGACAAAAAAATTCGGAATTGGAGACCATTGGACACGCTGAAATTTTATCTAGAGACCTGTGAATGGAGGTTACTAAATTCAATGAAACCTAGAAATTCAAACAAGGACGTGCACTGGATAGATCACGTTTTGTGGTGAGAAACAAGATTTATCCTAATTACAGATCTGTAATTATTAAATATATACTAATGATACGTATTAGTAACTGTGGTTTCTTATTATTATCAGTTGAGTACGTTGAGCAGGTCTTGCGTGATGTGAAAGAAGACGATTCTCCTAAGTACCCATTTGCTTCATGGCCGTCGAAAGAATCCCTTGCATGAACTTAGCCTTCAACAGTCCGAGCAACTGTGGAATTTTGTGGAGTTGTGGTTTGCATTAACATTGAAAATGCAATCTTGAGTAAGAAAACGAAAAAGGGAGGCGTTTTATCATACACCTGCGTCGCGAATACAGAGGCAAAGATGGTCCAATGGTTAATGGATCCAATGTCGGTTGAAGTTTGATTCTTTGGATATTAGTATATGGTACCGTAAATTAAAAAACATGATTTTTGTGACTTTTATCATAATTATATAATCCTACCTATTTAATATGTCTTCCTCAGATTATGCACTCTTATTTAATATATAAATATTTTATCCACCCTTTACAATTCATTTCTATCTGTTATTTCAATTATAGAACACAATTACTCCAAGTCATTCTTTTTATATATATTGTACTCATATTATGTATAGCTCAGATAATGAATCAATAATAATTAACGGAGCTGTAAAAAAATTATATATTTTGATTGTAGAATTAATCTTAATATTCCTCTTGGTAATGACAAAAAAAAAAAAATGATTAATCTAAAATGATAATTATGTAATCCTAACTATTTAAATGTCTTCTTGCAATTAAGTACTTTTATTTTAAATATCTGAAATATAAATGTTAATACCCCTTTACTGAGTCATTTCTATCTAGGTATTACAACTATAGAACACAAGTATTACAGTTATCGTTAAAATATGTTTTATACACATAGTATAATAATAGATGTATATCTCACATAAGGCATTAATAATAATTTATAAAAATGTAAAAAATTATAATTTTAGAAAAAAATGATTTTATTTGATGGTGGAATTAATCTCAATATTACTCATAACAGGAAAAAAAGAATGAAAATTGATTAATCTAGCATTATAATTCATATATGACTTATCCATTACTAATGAATTATTTATGAATTATCTTATCCAAAATAATTTTAAAATTAATCTTGAAAAATGTATAATGGATAAGCATTTAATTTAAAAAAAAAAAACTCATAATTAAAACCAAAAATTATTAATGTTATGTAAACCGAATGTGTTATATTATTGCCGCTAACAAATCACTTTGGTTACATTCAACGTACAACAAAAAAAAGCGCCTAAACCCATTCCCCTCAATGTTTGACGTTTGGTATTCTTACGAAACATCTATAAATCATGATCACTTTCGATTGAGAGCACGCTACCTCACACTACAATCGAACTTCAAAAACAAAAAACTCAAAGAAACTCGAAAATGAATACCCAAACCAAAAAGAGATGTGAAGAGATCTTCCCACAAGAAATAATGATGGAGATCCTCTCAAGGCTTCCACCTAAACCACTGCAAGATTCAAAAGCGCCAAGAAACACTGGTTAGCCATGATTTCAGTCGCTTTTTCGTAATGGAAAAACACTTCGATCAAATTATGGAGCGGGGAAGTACATCTTCCTTCTACAGAGGAATTCGGATATCATGCTCGGTCTACGAGAAACGGAGAGCGATATCTGCGTGACGAACGGGTTGTCCTCGGAGTTTGACGCGACGTGGGAGACTTTAGCAAGCTGCACCGGGATGGTCCGCTTACGCAACGTAGAGGACGAGTACTTCCTTGCGAATCCGTCCCACAACAAGCTGCATAAAAATACCAAATTGGCGATTCGGTGCCTCGGACAGAGTAAGTGGTGTTATTGTATATTTGGGTTAGGGTATGATCCGATTGCATGTGAATATAAACTAGCAAGATTAAGTTTATTTAATAATGTTGACGCAAAAATAGAGATGAGTGTCTTCTACGGCAAGTCTAAGACGTGGAAACGTTTGGGGATT
Organism: Paraleonurus japonicus; assembly: GCA_030762865.1. Lineage (NCBI taxonomy): Eukaryota > Viridiplantae > Streptophyta > Magnoliopsida > Lamiales > Lamiaceae > Paraleonurus > Paraleonurus japonicus. The sequence continues at coordinate 21,967,691 of CM061060.1, read as the reverse complement.
TCCCATTTGTGAGTCCATGCCGGTATCCGTATATTTGTGAATGGTAAGCTACATTGGCAAATGCAGGATCTTGGGCGACATTATGGAATAGGTAGTTTTGATGTAGTGACCGAAGAGTATGGATTCATTAACATTCCCGACGAAACAGTCTCTTTGGGTAATGGATACACGATAGGGTCTTTGGATGAATCGACGTTAATTTTGTACACAACTTTCTGCAAACGCGAAGATGGATTGGGGATTTGGATTTATAAAAACGATGCTTGGTCTAGTTTGTTTATCAACCTCGGATACGTTGAACGTGAGCAACCACGGGATCCTGTTTTTCACACCACTGTGCATCGAGTCCGTTGACAAAAATTGGATACTAATTAGGTTGGAACCGGATGGCACATTGTTCATGTATCACAGGAAGCTAAAGTATCTCTTGGATTTGAGTCGGACATAATACCAAATGGGTATGGAACTGTTTTCCACCTCTTAACTACAATAGAAGACCCAAATGGGTATTAAATCAGGAATTAATATTTGTCTTTTATAATGTTTAAATTTGTAGTGTTTATCTTTTGTAAAAAATCTATGCATTTGCACATCCCCTATTTTGAAAGTAAATTATGTTTGCCCTTTCATTTCAGCTCACATTGAATCAAATACATATGTTTGCTCGGCTGATTTTCCATTTTTTTAATTAACCTTAATTTTCTGTTCATTGTATAAACTACAGGAATCATGCAAAAAATATCTAAAAATAGTAGCACTTTTAATTACGTATTGCAAAATATATCATTTATATTACAAAATATCCAACAATACTTGCAATTTTAATTACGCATGGTGTAAACCTTGTGTATATATATAGTTATGTAACGAGCAATTAATATTTGTAAAAATACAAAGTTTACCTCGCTTTCAATTAATATTTGCAACTAAGGTAAAATATTTGCTATGTTGCAAGTCTATGCAGGAATAATTGCAATGCACTGTGCAAAACTGTTAAGTTACAATTTTTTCTCGCAACAGCTTAGTATGAAAATGCAACCAAACAAATAAGTTTTTTTTTTTTTTTTTTAAATCTGATATTTTTAGTTTGAAATTTGTAAATTATCTAATACTAAGCTTTCTGTCCCACTCTATCTTTCCCACAATCCATTTTTTAGGCATCTCATAAATATAATTTCTTTATATGATAAATATAATAACATTCTCCTTACAATCTAAAAATACCACTCATTTACTCAACAAAAGAGACTTTTTTCCCTTTAACCTCTTTTAACAAAATTATTCCGCACTTTCAAAACAAAAGTATATATAATTAACCTCTGGAAAAAGATAAAAGAAGAGAATATGAAGACACAAAGAGAAAATAAATGATATGATTAACCTCTGGAAAAATATATTAGCTCTATAATAAACCTCTAAAAATATAATATTGAACTAAGTATACAAATATATATAAACCAAACTTATTGTGCAGAGAATGATATGATTATTTTATGTAATTATTATAACTAATCAAACCCACATGTACATCAGTCAAAACATTTCAATTAATCATTTGTTGATATAATTTCATATGTGATTATGTATTAATTGCACAACAAAATAAAATTCATTGTTTCAAGAGTAGCACCGCCTTTTTATACATACACATTAGAAACCATACATTACCGTTTAAAACTTACCATTGGAAACAAGGTGACCGTTGGACACAAAATCAAGAGTATACTGGAACTTTGAACAACTATATATATGCATAGATTCAACTAAAACAAGAATAAAAACAAGGCCAAGCAAACCAACATTGGACAATGGAATCAAATAGTAGATACAACTCGGGTGAAAAATACTTGAAATACAAGAGATCAAAGTGCCCAAGTTGTGGTATCATTACAACAATTAGAGTTTCCGAGTCGAGTAAAAATCCGGAAGACTGTACAACAATTGTGATGCTCATGGGTGGTGTCAATGGTGTGTACCTATAAATCTGGAAACTTGGCAACAACAAATGGAAGATGTTACAAGTGTACCAAACAAAGCAGATGAAGGCCAGCAAAATAATCATGGAATCGGTACAATCGACATATGCGGTAACACTTCCGGCATTGTTGCTTGCAAATTTCATAACCGTTTATTGCATCGATCCTTGCTGTTCTAATTAAAACATTATTTGCATAAGGGTGTAAAATGTAACCATAGTTGCATATATAAAAGCAAAATGTAAGATGCATATATATATATATATATAAAGCCGATGCTTTAGTTTTCATACAAGAGACGAGAAATTAGCTAACACCATGAGCATTCAAGAGTAACATGAAATACATCACCAAAATCACACAACTAAAACTACAACAATAAGTCTGGCTTCACAGATCGATATCCAAAAGCTAAAAGCTACCGCTACACTTTTGTAACCATACTAAAAAAACAAATGCATTGTACACCTTAAGTGTTGTTACGGACCTTTCAAAACAACCGAGCAATAAACACTGGGGAAAAAAACATAAATAATAAATATAAGCAACTTCATAAAGAGATGAATATCGGTGACATTAATAATAGAATTGCAAATAAATACCTTCAATCTTTAGTTGACTTATCCAATATCAATCCACGGTGAGGCTATCATGCTTGGATACCTTTTTACATCCGGTACAAAAGAAAGGTTTCTTTTTTCTCCACTCACCATATGATGGATTCCGGGATTTCTTGGGACGTCCAGGAGGGCGTTTAAGAATTGGTGGAAGAATTATATCATGATCTCCACGTTGACATTCATACATTTCAGTCTCGGGGATAGGGTGAAGATTGTTTTCATAGCACTTACGGTAATCTGTTGGTGAAAAACATACATCTACATAACAGGAAATAGAAGAACGATGACATTTAATAACAACAACAGCGTGAGCACACGGAAAGCCTAAAACCTGCCATTGGTGGCAGGTGCAAGTCCTCGCACTCAGGTTCACGGAGGCGAAGGTGTAGACGAAACTTCATAATTGTCACTGGGCATTCAACAACAAACCAGCTACGACTAACATCAATAAGATGATTCCACAAAACTTCCTTCCGTGGAACCAATGCACCATCCAAGAATTACAATCTTCTCTCCTCTCAACGAACCATCGACAAATTCACATTCTTATATGATCTATCATTTGAACAATGGGTTTGGATCTAGCATCAAGGATCCATGAATTAAAGGATTCGGCGGCATTAGATGTCATTTCACCATACCTAATAATGTGAGGGGAGTATGCCAACGCCCATTTCTCATGTGGAAGGTCTTCTAACCACCGCTCTGCAATACGACCACCGACTTCTTTGAATAATGACAACTTTTCATCAAATAGACGTCTATTAGGAGCATATGCACAATCTCTAAAATGGTCACCCATTTTAGCTCGCTTAATATTAGACCATCCAGGATGAAAACCGGCCTTTCAAATTAGACAATAAATGATAAAGGCAAAAAAAGTGAACAGGCTCTTTGAAAACAATGTTAAAGGCCGACATCAAACCACAATTCCGATCCGACAAATAAAATATCCGATTTACGTAGCTTTACGTAATCACGAAGTTTTTGAAGAAACCATACCCAATTATCAAAGTGGTCTCGGCAGACACAACACCAAAAGCAATTGGAAATAGCCCTACAAGAAAACAAAATAGTGGCAAGATAGTTTACAGAAACATAATAAAAAATATTCATTTTTTCCCAGCTTAAAAGAAATAAGTATTGAGTGAAAAAAGCATACCATTATCCCCATCCTTAGCAGTAGCAATAAGAAGAGTACCATGCGCACGGCCCTTCATGAATGTACCATCGATGAAAAGCATAGGACGACAAAACTCGAAACCCATCGATACATGCTTTGAATGATACAAACAGACGCTCAAAGTGAAACGATTCAGTGTTATATTGTAGAAACAACGCTATCGGGTTAGTGCGCCTGATGGCTTTGCAATACCAATGCAATTGAGAATACGAATCACCAAAGCTGCCAAAAATGGTATTCCCGGCAGCTTTCGATAGTTCTCCAAGCTTTGGAGTAAGTGATGTCAATGCCATATTGAATTTGCATTAGTTGTACTATCTCTTTACCACCAATTTCAGGCCTCTTAAGCACGTTTTAGAGAAAGAATTCGGACATAATCCTAGGACACAAACGTGCAGCTTCATCCTTCACTAACTTTCCGATGCACGAGTGAAATAGATTAGCCTTATACACGATGAAATGACAGAAACGGGCTGGAGCTTTGCTTTTATAAACCATGGACATTGTGCTTTCGATTTTCTTTGCAAACAACATGTACATATCTTTTCGTGTTCCTAATGTAGATAAAACTAAATCCCGCAATGTAACAATACTTTATAAGTTCAGTCCTAAATTGGACAACACCGCCCGGGAAAATAGCCCCAACACCCCCACTCATTGTATTAACCCATGAATCGAAAGCTTTGGAGTCTTCAAAGACCTTGGACATATATCATAGATCGGACGGGGATCAAATTGATCATTTATATCGACCACGTTTCCATTTATTTTAGACTCAATAACCTTCACTCTGGACTTTCCATTATCATTTTTGTCAAAACATTCAATCCCATTCCCATTGGTAATCCCAAAGTGTCGCTTAAACAATGCTTAGACGAACCCGTAACATCCCCTACACTCGAGCATCGTCTTTACAACAGAAACAAGAACATCAACTAAACTCATATTTAAATGACGGCACGTAAATATCATATTCAAGAAATCGTCTTCATATTTTAAACATGTGTTCATATAGTTACCCACCGAGAAAATAAATGAAACTCGGAGTAGACCGTAGTTCAGTCCAAGTCCCACGCACTGTGATTCAAACCAATTAAACATGGAATCAACACCCAGAGAAAGTAGCTCGCGCTAATGGCAAAATTTCAAACTTGCAATAATTTTGTGCTCCATCAACAAGAATAACAAAGGAAAACAGCTTTCCCGTAACTAGCAAGAAAATAAAAATTTCATCAAAATAACAAAAATAGAGATAAAAATCATGTACAACCAATGAGGGATAATACGACTCACATTATGCCGTATCCATGTGATTTTCCAATTTTACGTAAAAATTCTTCTATAAAATGCCCATTTCAAATTGAATACGGGAAGGAGCAGTATAAAATGGGAATGAAAACTGGATAAAGGGAAGAAATCTAATACGAAGCTATTTGAATTTGAATTTGAACATCATACCACGGAGAGCGCCGGTTTGATGTGACCGTAATCGAACAAAACGAGGCAAGCCAGTGTATTGGCGTCGGCCGATGAGAGAGAAAATGATTTCATGAGCTTCCACGATGAGAGAGAAACTAAAAATAGCTGATGGTTGAAAGTAAGGGTATTGGTGGAAAATCACATGCCCATTTGTACCGCTTGTAATTCCTAAAACATTTTTACACTAGGATGTAATAAACACTTGGGCCTTGCACTAGGTTGTAATTTGCCCATTCACTTCTTGACACAACTTCAACCCTCTCTCCGTTTAACAAAATCTTTCATAAGAGAGAAGATACACAAATTAAAAAAGTGAAAGAATGAGTAAGAATTTAAGGGTAATTTTATAAACTTTTATGTATAAAGTAAGTAGGGTCATTTACATATAGGTTCAAAAAGATAGACTAATAACAAATAGGTTCAAAAAATTTGCACGTAAGAACAGAAAGTATTTGAACAGGACACACAAAAATATTTGCACATGAATCTATTTGTAATTTTGAATTTTTTTACCTATTTGCACATGATTTGAATCTGTCACCTGAGTGTAATTTTCTTATTATAAATGAAGTTTTGTAATGATATAAAATGGGTAGGGTCCAAAAATAGGGGAAATGGGGGAATGATAATAATGAAAATTTGGTGCCCTATTTTTAGTGGATAGTAATATAAAAAAATTATTGTAGATAAACTAACAAATAAGCTAGCTAATTAATTAACCACAAATTGTCACATTATCTTACTAAACTTCCTATTAATAAATAGATGATGATCTTTGGATTTTTTATTACCTCAACTCATTCATGTTTTAAAATCGTGGTGGGTTGGCCCATCCGGCCACCGGGTTCCTCACTTTAGTGGGAGATCCGGGTTCGATTCTCTTTGGGAACGAATTTGGAGTTGGAGGTATAAGAAGGCTTGAAGAATTTGGAATTGTAAGGAGACTTGGTGAACTAACTTCTAACTACTAACAACTAAATTTACCGATAAAAATATAAAAAAAAAAAAAAACTCTTTCATGTTTTAAAGGAAAGTATGATCAATATCAAATTGAAACTCGATCGTCTCATGTTTGTGACTAATCACATAAGATTAATTCCCCACATATATATATATACACTAGTGAGGGTGCACCTCAATTCTTGAGGTGATTACCTGTGTCCGAGTAGCAATATTTAAATAATAATAGTAAGAGACCAAATGAAGATGGACAGAACTCGATTAATGGATATGTCCATTTGAAAATTCCACCAAAAATAAGAAATTCTAAGCTTGTTATCGTAGTAGTCCAAGGTGCTTGGAATCCTCCTCCCGCAATTTAACCACAATTTAAAACCTAACTCCCCATTCTAAAATAGATATAAGTGAAATTCAACTTCCAATTTTCGAAGTGCATCATAGTTTCCGCCTTTGAAAGGTTGACAACTAATCTCTTCTCTCTTAAATATGTACTACAAAAATATGTAGGTTTATATTTCTTATCCCCGATATATAAACTCTATATCTAATCTCTTGATTTTATGATTTTTCGGTAAAATTAATAGATAAAAAGAATAATTATTGACAGCTTTTTAGAAAATTTTTAATTCAATTTTCATACGACATTGTAAATTGAAATTCCGTCTATTTTTTAATTAAATTATTTTTAACTAAAATATTGATTACACATAAATACAGAATATTATATAACATATTGTAATATTTTTGAATAATTATTAAATATTTTATTTGTGTAGAGAATTGTGAAATATTAGAAATTATTCCCATCTATTAAATTAAAATAGTCTCCACCATTCATTTATAATTTGAACTTGTATAAATAGAAGTAAATATTTTATTAATATATCATCTAAAAAGGTAATTAAATACCCGACAAAACTATTATTATTCATAAATTTCAAAGTAATCAAATTTACTGACTGAAAATGATATTTTTTTCAACCTAAATAGTGCTTATAATTTTATTATTGAAAATATTTAATTATAAAATCGCTTTTCAAGAATGGTAGCTTAAAGAAGATTCTAATCCATAAGTTATTGAAAATCGTAAATAAGTTCCAAATAGTTAACACATAAATTAGGATAGTTGATTACCGGTAGACAAAGAACATCATCATTGCTTTGGCGTAGGGAAGAGAAATAAGACAAAAGACAAGTAAAAAGTTTTCAGAGTTAGAGGAAGAGGCATCAAGCAACAAATGGCGGTGACCAAAGAAATCAAATATCACTTAGAATTTACGAAACATACAATAAAAATTATCCAGTTTCTGTTCTAACCAGATTCCTAAGAGCAATCACACAATTTCTCAAAAAACTTTGGACAACTATGGCTCATAAAACATAAATCAAAGTGAGCGCCCTTAAAGTGCAATCTTTATAGCTCATTATTATTTAAAGAACGAATTAACAAATACATCGATCAATGTTTTATTATCTGAAGAATTTATTTTCTTTATGTAGTTTTATTTAGTTTTATTTTAGGGAGATGATGCTCGATGCTTGATTTATTTAATATGGATGTTTAGACCGTTTGCTACTTTGTTAATTATTTTTAAAAATTTTTGTATTTCTGCTCTAACGATAGGGTGCTTTTAATCGATATATCTTAAACATAATTTTTGTACCTTCCAAAAGTGAAACAATTCAATTAGTCTAAACTTGCCTAATAATTAGATACCACACAATTCAATTGGTCTAAACTTGCCTAATAATTAGATACCTTTGTGTAAGATCCATTTGGTTAACCTAATGCTCATTTCAAAGATTTTGGATTGCGATGCGAAAAGAGAGTAATGATGCGGGAAATTCGCGGTGATGGTGGAGCAATAGATAAGGAATTTTTGTTGAAGAATACAACATAGAAAAGAAAGCACGTATAAGAAGTATCCACAAACATCCAGATTAAAATGAATCTTAAAAAATAGAAAAAATAAACTAAAGCAACCAACTCTACAATTAGAGAACAACAAATTACCTCGGTGCTTGTCAAATGAAGCATACAGTGGTAAAAAGAAAAAAACTATTTCCATGATATCAAGAAATTGACACCAATCAAGTATGATCGTGGTACTCAACCAATTCATAACAAAACAATTTTTTCATCCTAAAATAACATAACCAAAAAATAAAATTTATTTATGTAGAAAGTGTTGGGATGAGGAAATTTACAGTGGCATAACTCCAGTCTCTAGCTAAATAAAAAAGTTCGTCGAAGCATTTAACCGAATATACAATATTTGTCTTCTAAAAATATTTCCGTCTCTATCCTCGAGACGAGAATACTAACTCGTGAGACCAAAATAACACGCGCAAAATCAAATTTCAATTTATCATAATGCAGGGTAGCTCAAACAAAATACTTTCACAACATTTATTAAAGCATATTGTTGTATATCAATTTACACACCTTTGGATAAAAACATTAAAGTTAACACAACTTCACGGCTTTTACATGAGTTGGTCTACAAGAAATTGAAGAAACTACAATGGATATCTCTCCAAAGCAAGAGTTCTCCTAGGCATTTCATCGAACACTTAGTGAGCGAGGTATTTTTGCTCATAATTTTCAAAGATTCATCATCTATCACCACATCATACTCGAAACTCAACATTAAACAACCTAAAAATAAATTTTACTGCTGCAAATCAACATATCCTCATTGACAAACAAAACACATATAGGTTAGAAAAGTTAAAGTAAACATACACAGAGAGACGATGGACGGTGGTTGTTGTAGACCAAGAAAATCCTTAATGTTTACAAACGTTTTCTCATCGGTCAGTGGCGGAATCATACGGAGAAAAACGGAGAAAGAAACAAACTTCTTTGTGCGGCGGCAATTCGAAGACAGGAGAAACTCATAAGAGAGAAGACGGTAAAAGAAAAGAAAAAGTAAAATACAGAGACCGCGTTGAAAAACGAAGTCTAAACGGCGACTCATCGGTGTGGGGATAGACGGAGAAAGCTAGGTAAGTCTGAAATGGGGAGAACGGTGAAAACGAAAGAGAAAATAACAAAATGAAAGAAGAGACTGGAGTCCGTAAGGGAACGAAAATGAGAGAGAACGCGAAGATGACACGAATTCGTGTTGTTGTACACGTATTGGGAAACTTACCTTTACCGGAAAGAAACCGCCAATTTACCGTGCATTCCTCTTTTACATTATAATATATATATATATATATATAGGTGGCTTAGCCCACGGGTTCCTCACTTTAGTGGGAAACTCGGTTTCGATACTCTTTGGGAACGAATTATGGAATTATAAGGTGGTTTGGAGAAATTCTTGGAGTATACTAACAACTAACAAACTAACATTTACCGATTAATATATATATGAAAGTTTGATATACGGTTTCACACTAGAATCGATCAAAGTTTGATAAAATCAAAGGTTAAAAATATGTTTGAATTGCAAATATACATTGAATTTTTTTTTTTCACAAATATATATTTTAAGAGAAAGTTTTGTTTGAAATAATTATATGTATGAAACATAGGGTAAATTGCATTTTTGGTCCCAAGAGAATGAGTGGTTTGCAAAATGGTCCTTTTTTACACTTTTGGTCCCGTAGTTTTTTTTTTTATATTTTTAGTCCCCAAAAAATTATAGTTTTGGTCCCAAGATAATGATAAATTGCGGTTTTGGTCTCGAGCAAATGAGATAAAATTACAGCTTTGGTCCTAAAAATAATGGTTGAGACTATTTTTGCAAAAAAAAAAAAAAAAAGACCTAAAAAGAATGTGGGAGTAACATTGTCGTTGAAAAATTCTAATGGGACCAAAACTCAAACATAGTCCCACCTTAATATTTGGATAATTCTTTCCTTTAAAAACACAAATAGGTTGAAACATAGTCCCATGAAACCCATATCAATTTTTAGGGTTTAAAGATTTGTACGCCCAAGAATTTGGCACGACTTTGATTTTGGTCCCAATCATTTGCTCATTTTAATTTTGGTCCAAGTAAATTTAAATTTTTTGAAATTAGTCCTTTGACCGGCTATAGCGAGTAATCTAGCCGATCATAATCCATGTGAATTTTTTTATTTTTCTTTATCTTTTCTTACTCACGTAGCATTTGAGTCAATTGCACACATGCGATATTTTGGAAACGGTCTCAATACTCTCTTTTTTCGTCCCAAATAAAATTTTGCTCTCTTATATGGTCCCAAATAGAATTTCACTCTCACTTTTAACCCCTTTTTTTTACGGACGTTAACGGCAAAGACACATGTGAACGTCACGTGCCCATTAAATGTTATAAAACATAGAGATTATTGCACTTTGGGTCCCACAGACATCTAATATTTTGAAAACGGTCCCGATACTTTTAAATCTGGTCCCATACGAAATTTCATTTGCATAATTGAAATAATTTACTATACGTTTTATTTAAAATATAAAAAAATTATAAAATTTTATAAAAATCATAATAATTTCTACATCTTTTATTTAATTAAATATAAAAAAATAAACAATTTTAAATTTATTATGGACTTATTAATTTATTTATTTTGATTTGTTTGATTTTTGTTTGTACATTGTTATAAATAATTGAACTTGATATGGATTGTTGAATTGTTTGTGTAAACTTAACATAGATTATTAAATTATTATTTGAAGTTATTATAAGATATTTTAGTGTGTTAATTTATAATATTAATTTTTTTAAAAATAGTCGTTTTGCCCGCTAACTCAATGGCCCGCCTAAGACCGGGTTGGGCCTAAAAATGTAGGCCTAAAACACAATCGGACCTAGATCGGCCCGACCCATTGTCGGCTTTAGGTGTAAATAGAGATATTTATAAGGGTTTAGTTTAAGAGGATATAAGTATTTTGTGCTATTTTGGGTATGAATAAATAAAATTATAACATACATTTTTACATTTCAAGCAATCTCAATTGCGGCGGATGAAGTATTTTTTAATAAAATCTTAATAATTTATAAAAACTTAAAAACAAACAAAATATAAGCATTATTTTTATTTATTTAGTTACTAAATATCTTTTTAAAAAATTTAAAATTTCTCTCGAGCTTTTTCAAAAATAGTATTTTAGTTTTTTTATTTTTTTACAAAAATCGATAAAATTAATTTAAAAAATCAAAATTAGTTTATATAATAAAAATAATTATTGTTTAAAAAAATAAACACATATTGAAATTCTAAAAATACATAGTATTTTTGGAGGTAATAGTGGTACAACAAATTGATCAAAATGGTGGGAGAAATAGACTAAAATAGGTGTAAAAATTAATTTTCCATCAAAATGCTTCCTATTGGACCATATATGAAATATTGGGACTGCTTTCCAAAATAACACATGTCTTACCAAAAGTGCAATAATCTATTTTCTTCATTAACAGTGTAACGTTTGGGACCAAAAGTGCAAGTGTATTTAACGCCTCCGCTGACGGCGGGACCAAATGTGCAAACAAAAATTAATTTGGGACGACATAAGAGAGTATTGGGACCGTTTCCAAAATATTGCATGTCTTGTGGGACCAAAAGTGCGGTTCACTCCGTGGCATTTTTATACTTTTTTAATGTTTGGTGAGTGCACCCACACAAAGAATGAGTACACCCACCTTCTCCCTCGCCAGATCTGCACCCCCGTCGCACACACCCAAACAACCTGCAACAACAAATTATCACCAGTCACCAAAATCCTCGCCACTCTTCACCGTCACCCATCATCGACATCTCACCACCGCGTCGCTCCTCACCGCCGCCCATCGCCGAAGCCTCGCAGCACCATGAGTCGCGACTGCGGCTGAAATCATTGTCGGTGCCTCCTCGTTGCAGCCCCGGCAGCAGCGCCGCCGTCGCAGTAACAACCCTCCTTCCTCGCCTCCTACCAATCGCCGCCGACGCCTCCTCACGACGCCCAACGCTACCTCTCGTGCACGATTCACCGCATCGCACCTCATGCAGGAGCAACTTCAACAGATTTACTGCGTTGCTGCAAATTAAATAGCACCGTTCAACGTCGTGCACTCGACTCGGGCATCACCATTTTCGCCTTGGTCGAGTCTTGCAATAATTACACAACTTTCTAAATTTTTGTAATTTTAATAATATTTATTCTAATTTTTTCTAATAGATAAAATTGATGGAGGTCGACGGCAATGGCGGCGAATGCTGGGAATTTCCGCAGCGAGGTGATGATGAAGAAAATCGCGCAAGACGACGGTGTTGGAACTGGTTGGTCGCGACAAGGCTTTTCGGTAATAAGGTCGTGTTGGATTCCGGATATGAATTAAGAATACCTACCAAATGAAATGATATTCTCAGAATTTCGTGAATCGTGACCCGTTGATCAAGAACGCAATTACAAGAATTGCTTCTATGTTTTCACAATTTAGGTGTCTAGGTATTGGTTACACTTTTGTGGGATAATCTCGGAGAGAATTCTATCGTCGGAAAACGAACTCTGCTTTCTACGGTTTCGATTCCTTTCTCACAAAGGAAATAACCGCCTTATCAAGAAAGAGGAGAAGTTATCTAACTTCCTCCTTGTAATTATCCACTTCATGTGTGGATTAATTAAATATTAAATATATAATTAATATATATTAATATTTAATTATTTAATTACTTTCATCTCCCACTCACACATGAAGTTAGAGACTTAATCCCATTTGCTTCATTCCAGTTCACCATTCGATATACCTTTTATACGGACAAATAAATCGTGGTGACCCTCGAGAATATGAGTTTTAATGTTATATACTTGTTAAGGATATATAACAACTCAATCGATTTCACAAGAAGAAAAACAAAACTCGTTGTACCCCAGAATTCTTTCAATTAACACAAGTTGACATATCTCTTACAATCCCTTGTAATTTACTAGAGCATATTCAACTTTTGTCAAAACACTATGTATTCATAATCAAGTTCTCAACTCGATTGACCGGTCAATGAATCACAATAGAATGTGTTAATAAAGATATTCTTCCTTTCGAATAAAAACTACAGACTCCCACTATAGCTGCTTTCCTAGACATGCATCGTATCACCGAATTGTCATGGCTATTGATAACATGCTAAAGTAGCATCACTATAGTGAAGACTTAGAAATAAACTAGAAAGTCCAAAAAAAAGGGGTACTTTTATGAGGTTAGTTAAAACCTCAAGGACTCATACTATGAGAAAAATTTGGGATTATATTTCTCATATCCTTATGGTCATCTTAGCACATGTAGTATGGTAAATACATGTTACAATGTCTTAACTTCCAAGGTGGAAGCGTATGTCATTTTAAATTTTAGACATTGTATAAATCACGTTCAAGCGTATCTACAACACTTAACTCAAGATTTCCTCCCACTATTGGTCGGGAAATCTGATGATTTAGCTTTGAAACAAGTTAAATAGATTCGTGGTTAAAATCTATTACGATTATTTTGAATAATATAATCTCAACTTTGCACATTTTCTAATGTCAAAGGTGATTGCTCGTATGAGAGAACCAATCATAACTTGTAGACATACTAATATATGAATTCCATATATTTGTGATACATAAAATGTTATTTCTATAACAACAAAAAAATATTAACAAAATACAATATCCACATCGCATTACATTATATCCTATGTAAACCAAAAGCCTTAACATGTCCCGAGAAAAACATCTCTAGGAATGGCTTTGGTAAAAGGATCTGCCAACATCAATCGTGTAGAAATGTATTTAAGAGTCACTTTCTTCTTCTCTATAATATCTCTAATAAAATTATACTTAGTATCGATGTGCTTGGTCTTTCCATGATATTTGGGATCTTTTGTGTAAGCAATTGCTTTTGATTATCACAATGCATTGTGACAGCTCCCACCGGAGAATTCACAACTCCCAAATGTTTCAAAAATCTCCTCACCAAATCGATTCTTGTACCGCAGATGCACATGCCACAAATTCAGCTTCCATTGTGGACAATGCAATGCAAGATTGTTTCTTGCTACACCATGAGATCGCTCCATTGTTGAGCAAAAAGACATAACCAGAGGTCGATTTACGTTCATCTAAATCACCACTCCAATCTGCGTCGTATACCCATTTAGTGTCACATTATCTCCTTGGTAACAAAGATAATAATCTGCAGTTCCCTTTAGATATCTTAGAATTCTCTTCACCGCAATCCGATTGCTTTTTACCCGGATTGGATTGATACCTGCTGACCAAGCCAACGGCATAACAGATGTCCGGGCGTGTACACAACATTGCGTACATTAGACTTCCAATTGCATTAGCGTATGGTACTTTGGACATTTCAGCTTTTTCCTCCGGAGTCTTTGGACACATATCACGGCTTAATGATTCGCCTTTAACAACGGGAGTATCCACAGGTGAGCATTTATCCATTTTGAATCGCTCTAAAAGTTTTCTAATGTAAGTCTCTTGAGACAAACCAAGTAGTTTCCTTGAAGCGATCCCTATGAATTTTTACACCAAGTATGTATTCTCGCTTCACCCATGTCTTTCATTTCAAAGTTTGAAGATAACCATTTTTTAATGGTCTCAAGATACTCTTTGTTGTTTCCAGCCTAACAAAATATCGTCTACATATAAAGATAGAATCACAAAATTTTTCATGGACTGCTTAACATAGACACGGTGGTCTTCGTTTATCATGACAAAGTTATATGAGATTATCGTTTTGTGAAATCTCAAATACCACTTTGTCTTGAAGATCGCTTAAGTCCGTAAATTGATCTTTTCAATTTACAAACCTTCTCTTCTTGACCTTGAAGAATGAATCCTACAGGTTGTTGCATATAGATTTCTTCTTCTAATTCTCCATTGAGAAAAGCGGTTTTAACGTCCATTTGATGTAATTCTAAATCCATACTAGCAACGAGGGCTAGAAGTAGACGAATTGAGGCAAATCTCACTACTGGTGAAAAGGTTTCTTCATAATCTATACCCTCTTGTTGAGTATAACCTTTTGCCACCAAGCGAGCTTTAAACCTTTCCTACTTGAACCATCAGTCTTTCTTTTAATTTTGAGAATCCATTTATTCCCAATTGCTTTTCGTCCTTTAGGAAGATCAACAAGTTCCCAAACTTGATTTGATCTCATAGACTCCATTTCCTATTCCATTGCTTTTTTCCATTTATCCTTTGTCGGACAGGATAAAGCCTCTTGTATATTTCTAGGCTCCTCCTCATCTACCGGGATTTCTTCCCCATTTTCTCGAGACACAAAGAAGACGTGCCCTTCAATGTCATAATGCCTCTTAGGCATATGTTTTCTTGAACTTTTCCTAGATTGACGCGTTGTAAGATCTTCTCCAGATAAAATGTTCTCGCCAAGATCCATCCGATCTTCAACGGGAAAACTCTTATCAAGATCCACATTATTTATTAAACCACTCCCACTTGGATGCGATGTAGTGTGATTTTTGTCAGTCTCAAAAATTGGTTCAATGTTTCGAACCCCCTCGATCGGGGAATTCGGTTTCCAGAAAAATTGCATTACGTGATTCTATTTCAGTCACACTCCCATCTCCTTGATCTCCGAGAAACACGTACCCTTTAGAGTGATCACAAGATCTTATGAAGATACATTTCTTTCCTCTTAGACCCAACTTTCCATACCGACTCGTAGAATCATGTACAAAAGCTGCAGATCCCCAAGATCTAAGGTTACTTAAATCGGGTTTTCTACCCGTCCAGCAGTTCGTATGGAGTTGAAGCAATTGACTTTGAAGGCACTCTATTCAACACATAAGCCGCAAAGCAACGCATCCCCCAAAAGGAGACAGTAAATTAGCTTGTGCCATCATGGATCTAACCATTTCCAACAATGTCCTGTTCCTTCTCTCAAGAACACCATTTTGTTGAGGAGTGTAAGGAACAGATTAATTGCCGGATTATTCCTTTTTCATTACACAATTCCTTGAATTGATCGTAAAGATATTCACGCCCTCTATCGGTTCGTAAAACTTTTACAGCTTCTCTCTTTTTTATTCTCAACCTCATTTAGGTAACGTTTGAAACAAGCTAATGCTTCAGATTTGTGAGATATCAAAAAGACATATCCATAACGTGAATAATCATCTATGAAAGTAATGAAATAAGAAGCTCCATGTCGTGCCCTCACATTAACAGGACCACATATATCGAATGGATTAATTGCAATGGAAAATCAGCTCTAATAGCTTTGCCAAAAGGTTTTTAGTCATTTTACCAAAGAAGACAATGTTCACATCTGGATAACTCGACTTTCGAAGATGAACTTAAGAGTCCTTCCTTGACAAGTCGATTCATCCTATCTTGCCCAATATGACCTAATCTAGCATGCCAAATGTTATTGTCTACACAAGCATCACTAGAGGAACAAACATTTAGAAAACATGAACGATCTTCATAATAACTAAACGTAGTTCTATTACAATCCAAAATCATAAAACCATCAACAAAGTGTCCAATACCATAACAAACATCATCCTTGCTAATAATAACCATGTCTTTTGAAAATAGTATATTAAATCCTAAATTAAGAAGAATCACATGTAAACGAGATTCCGTGTGATCTCGGGAGCAAATAAGACATCATATAGGATAAAAGCACGACCATTGCCCAACTCAAGTTTGCAAGTCCCAACTCCTTTGACTTCAACTCGAGCATTATTACCCACATATATCCATCTCGTCCCCCTCGGAACACGACGGTAATCCACATATGCTCCTCTGTCCCTTGTTACGTGGTCTGCCCCCGAGTCTATAATCCACAAAGGATAAGATTCGGTCAATAACACAAGATACTAGAGACATAAATCATGCTCAAAATAGAATTCATATGAATTACCTTGTCCCTCTTGGGCTCGGGCATTCACGAGCAAAGTGGCCAAGTTGATGACAATTATAACAAGGCATTTTACTCTTATCTTTCTTCTTTTTAGCATGTTTTTTCTTCTTCTTCTTTCCCTCAGGATTGTTAGCGAGGAACATTTGCAGGATTCCCGGTCTTAGGTTGCTTATTCTTTTTCCTTTCTTCCAGCTTCTTCTTATGTTTAAAGCCCGAAGCTTGTTTCGAATCGGATTCAGCAAAATAAGCACCGGATGAAGGCTTGGCAGCTCCAAGGCGTTCATCTTCTAACTCGACATGACAAGCCGCATCACTAAAAGTCTTAATGCTCTCGTTGTGAGTTAGATTGACCTTAAGATGTTCCCACCGATCAGGAAGTGGCCTAATCAAAGCTTGAATCTGCTGCTCGTCGGAGAGTATGTGACCGGCAGACTTAAGTTGTCGATCATATTAGACATTTCCCGAAGGTGTTGTCTTATGGTATGATCGGCTTTCTTTTTGTAAGTATCGAACTTAATCGTTAGCTGCCTTGATCGAGTGGTGATGTGCCACCATACTTTTCCCGCAGATATACCCGCATATCATGGGCGGTAGGATGCCGTTCACACTCGTGAATCATGTCATCAATCACCGAGCTCACTAAAATCCCACGAGCGGTGGAATTTTTCTTTCCACGCCGTATAAGCTTCTTGGTCCCTCCTCCTCGAGTTTCTATCCCAATTCCAGGATCAGCCATCACATGGTTTATAGCGTCAAAGCATCTTGTTCGTCCAAGACATACCATATCTTGTGACGCCAAGTATCATAATTGTCCCCATTGAAGTTTTTCACCCTTGTTCAACTCAAAGAATAATTGATTTGGATGCCATTGTCTTTTCATAGAGAAGTAACTCATTATGTTAATAATATTATCACATGTTTAATCAACTTTTTATGTTAAGTCATAAACATCTAATAAATTGATACAAGACTTGATTTCAAAAAATAACTTAAAGCTATCAATCATCAATCAATGTCAAATATCTCAATAAAAGATTTTATACTTAATAACATAAAGAAAATATATATATATGAGTTAAGCAACAAATAAAAACTCATAAAACCACATCAAGTTGAATACAAACATTTTCAAATAACCATGTAAGAAAATGTATCAATATTCATACAAAATAACGACCATTTAAACGTCTAACTAGGACATTCTCTCAATGTTTGTCAACCTTTTTAGTGCCTACATTGAAAGCAACTTGTGCTAAAGGATCTATAAGAGGGTTCTTAATCCTACTCTTAGATCTACCATTCAATCTAAGAACATCGTAACATCTCGGACCTCCCATCCTTGAGCACACCATTTTAATAGCTTATTTTTTATCGATCTCTTCGATTCTTTAGCCATTATTCTCATAGTGTCGATGCCGTAGGATTTCCTCCGAAAAAACCACGTTTGCGAAGACAGCCTTGTCCCAAAAACTTTCCGTAAATCGGGGTCAAGAGTCCTCGCCCATGCATCTGGACTTTTAATTTCATCGGCTAAAAACATTGGCAATTTTCTTTTGCACGAAGAAATTGTAATTGGACATATAACTCATTCATATGAAGTTCATGGTCTCTTATGCTATGATATGGCTTCATCTTACAAGTCATGAATTCTTTAAGTACATCATCCTTGGTTTGGATGTCTTTCGTACTAATAACTCTAATGACTCCCATATTTACGAACCATAAATTACCAACAAGGACTAAATCGGTTAAACTTCATCATAATGAATTTAAATAAACTTTTTAACACATGAAATCACAATTTCAAGTGGAATAAGTTAAATCACTATTGATGCAAGTGTAACCATAGCTCCGACTATCACATAAGGTAGTGCATGAAACAATTATGTTTCAATATAGTCCAAACAATAATTTGAAGAGAAAGAAAAAAACAAGCATTCACTATTATAATGAATATAAGGCATATTATCAAAACATGCTTGAAAAAAAAAAAATCGAAAAACATGTCCATATACTTTAAAACAGTCATTATATGTCCGAAAAGACATTTAACACATAAAACGAGGTCCGAAAAACTCCCACTCGCGGAAAACGCATTCACGTGTCCGCACGCGCGAGGGAGCCGTTTCGAGCTCCCACGCGCCGCACGCGCGCCACGCGCCGTCACGCGCCGTCACGCGCTCGGAACATCTCTCGTGCGTGAGTTTCACGCGCGGTTGACCACCGTTGACCGCCCGCGCGTGGACCCCACGCGCCGTTGACCGCCGTTGACCGGGCCGCCGCGCTGGGTGTCACGCGCCGCCGACCACCACCGCGCGTGGACCTCGCGCGCGCCGTCCGCCACCGCTGACCGCGCCGTCCTCGCTGTTGACCGCGCCGCTCACGCGCCATCAAGTTGTCGGCTCGACCGGTCAGCCCAGCCGTTCGAGTCGGTCCGGTTTCGGCGAGTCGGTCCGCATCAAAACGGTTCGGATCGGTTGGTTGGATCGGTCGACCTGAGTCAACCGGTTCGGATGATTTGACTCGCCAAAGACTCGGTCGAAAAGAAGTTTGAAATAATTTTCGAAAAATTGCAAAAAGTCCTTTGAAAAAATCGAATTCTCGGAAAAATTCCCTTGAAGTTTCTGAAACTTTGCAAAAATGGCCCATTTCGAAAAAAATTTAGAAAAATCATAACAAATTCGTTTCAAGGCCAAAAATTCAAACTTTATGTCTACGGAATCCTCATTCAATGCTCTACAACTTAGTGTAAACATAATATGAAGATTCATAACATACCAAAATTCAATTTTTCTTTTTCAAAACTTCCTTACAAAAAAACAAAAACATTTCAAATGCTTAAAACATGCACTCTTAAACATTCATTCATAGAACATGATGAAGCTAGTTCTAGAAAAATTATCCCACAAGAGATCACATGATTTACATAAACATTACGATGACATAGCATGAAATAAAACATGATTTCATAAAAACAAAAATATTCTCATTCAATACTATAACGTCACTATTGTAAACAGAGAATATATCAAGTTTTCATAAAAAAATACACTCCATCATAAAATACATGCCATCATATTTAAACACATGCTATCATATTCAAATACATGCCATTAAATTTTAAACACATGCCATTAAATTTTAAACACATGCTATCATATTTAGTGACAGGAATAGGAATCCAACTAGCTCGATACCAATGTTGGATTCCGGATATGAATTAAGAATACCTACCAGCGGAAATGATATTCTGTAATTCCGTGAATCGTGACCGTTGATCAAGAACGCAATTACAAGAATTGCTTCTATGTTTTCACAATTTAGGTGTCTAGGTATTGGTTACACTTTTGTGGGATAATCTCGAGAGAGAATTCTATCGTCGGAAAACGAACTCTGCTTTCTACGGTTTCGATTCCTTTCTCACAAAGGAAATAACCGCCTTATCAAGAAAGAGGAGAAGTTATCTAACTTCCTCCTTGTAATTATCCACTTCATGTGTGGATTAATTAAATATTAAATATATAATTAATATATATTAATATTTAATTATTTAATTACTTTCAGGTCGTGACCGCGGCGGTGGCTAGGTCGCATCGATTGGTGCTCGCAACGGTGGTTGTCTTTGCGGCGATCTTTGGCTGACGGATTTGTGCTTCGCGCAACGGTGCAGATCTGCGTCGCGAGGAGGGTGATGCGGCTACGTGCGACGCCGATGAGAATGGGTGAGAGCTGTTGGTGGCCGAGGAGGAAAGGCGACGGATCGGGTGGGTGTGGTTTGCTAAAGAAGAAGGTGGGTGAACAAATCGGAAGAAGGGTGAACTACTCGAGCCATGGGTTTATACTAAAAATTTGATGGAGAATTAAATATACTAGCAATAAATTTTTATTAATTTTAGTGATTAAAAATATTCATTTATCTACAAACAAATAACTAGGACAGCTATAAATTAAATTGTGAAAGAATAGTTAATTTATTTTAAGGCATTTAAATATATTATACATTTTATATAAAATTATGAAATTAACTTTTGAAAAATAATTTTTTTAAATTTTCTAAAAAATGTAACGGTAATTATAAACATGTCAAATAATGAAATAATTATTTTTTCAAATAAACAATATTATAATTAATTTTTTTATACTATTAAAATTAATTATTAAAATAAACAATGTCATATAAGCAAAAAATAAAAATAAAATTGACACATAAACACACAAAAATCAAATCTGCATTGCAACATATACAAATAGGGCAAATAGGATGCCACATGTGCGATGACGTAGCATTGACAGTTGTATAACCTTCAATAGCCGATAAAAGGACTATATTAAAAAAAAATCAAACTTATAAGACCAATTTCAAAAGTGCATTTCATGTGGACCAAATTTAAATTCATGTCATGTAATACCCTTAATATTTTTTTAGTATTATTTATTATTTTTATTAATTTACAAATATCGAGTTTTATTAAAATTAAATATTTTTCATATCTTGCAAATTTTAACAAATAATATCTTTCAATTTCATTATTTTCTAAAAAGAATCTTTTATTTAAAATCAAATTTTGAGTTTTCCATGAGATACAAATACCTAATTTTTCTCACTTGAAAATATATTTTCTTCCCTATTTTTGAGTTCCTAAATCTTTTAAATCCCTAATTCAATTTCACCCTCAATTTTTAAATCCTAATTTTAATTTTAATTTTAATTTTTATCTCCCAATTAAATTCTAATATTTTTAGTCCCTATCTCACTCAAGCCCAAGCTCATGCCTAATATTATTTATATAAGAGTTTTAACCTAGAAAAAACTACGCACACAAAATAAATTTCATACTTCTCAAAGACGGCGGCAGCCTTTCCTATTCTCAAGAATAACGGTATTTTCATTCTACCAAAATATTTTCAATTTCTAGTCTTTAATTAATTAATTAATTAATTCAATCAATACCATATTATCTTTATTGTTTATGACATCTCCATGCTCAATCAATATACACGATGTATTTGATCGCGTGTATTTTAGCAATAAGTATTTACGACCAAACAAATTATCGAACCCTAGAGACTAGGAGAATAGTGGAGTCTCAAAACAAGCTTTGTCATAGAAATTATAGTGGCTAAATAGGGTGCAAAAACTTAAATCAACAATAAGCCAAACAAGAGCTAACAAATTAATAACTACGAAAGCAATTAAAACTCTAGACGAGTGCAAGTGGTGAGAAACGATCGCTCGAGTGTTTTCCTTATACAATCCTTTGGGTAAACTCACAAATCAATCACTAATCAAGGCATGAACCGGGCAAGGCTAAGAGCGATTGCGTAAAATCTAACGAACGAGCATTAAAGAATGTTGATCACCTAGACACGTTCATAACGAATACTAATGCCTAGTGGTCGTCTCTTCACTACACACCTAAGCATGCAATGTCAACTAAGGGGTGACCTAGCAACTAACCCACGTCTTGGTGCAATCAATCACGATCAAAATCATTATAATTAATCGAAAAGTTCACTTAATCCTCTAACAAGCATATCCAACTCTCGTTGCAACATACAAATTTGATGAATCAAGCTAATAAAAACAATCAATCATGAGATCAACACAAAGCCCAATAACGAAGCATCAAAGTCACAATTACATGTTTATCAAAGCAATCAAATCATGATCTACACCAAATTCATGTATAATTCCAACACCCAAGCAATCAAGGAGATTAGCCCATGGCTAATTTGAACAATAAAAAAGAAATGAGAGAGAATAGATCACTACCCATGATAAAATATATGAAAGCAAATAAATGGATGAATATCACCTTGATTGAATTGAATAAACTTTGGATTGATCCCAACAATAGCTTGATCCTTGCTTGAAAATAAAGATTACACCAAAATAAACTATGGGCTAACTTAATCTACGAGGAATTTAAGACAATTTAGCTATGAAATTGAAATACAAGAGAAAGGGAATGGAAACTAAGAGTTCAATCTAAGGAAATTATAATCTAAGTGTGAGGAATGCTTTCCAAGTGTAAAGTGCTGCCTTCAATTCAGAAATAAGGGTATATATAGCAGGGGTCTCGAGTGCAAAGACCATATTTACAAGGGAATCCTTCGAAAAATTAAGTTCTGCAAAAAAACTCCAAACACTGTCTCGGGTCGAGATGCCTCTCGACTAGAGTCGAGATGTAGCTCCCCAAAAGTCATGAGCTCACTAATTTGTCTCGGGTCGAGACGAGCTCGAGACTCAGCTCGAGACAACTTTCCTTGCTCTCGTAAATCATCTAACGTCTCCGCTCGAGCTCCAGACTTGTCTAGGGTCGAGACGAGCTCGAGACACGCTCGAGACATACTCTTCAGCCGGTCCTTTGATTTTCGATTTTAGATATCTTGAGCATCCGACCTCCGATTGCTTCGATTCTTTTTGCATTGTGACCCTCTCTTCAATGTCTTTCTGAATCTTCAGTTGAATCTTGGATTCAATGAGATATAAGCACGAGATTGGCTCGTTTCTTGAACTATCAGCTCAAATCAAACTCAATTTGGTGGAAGGTTTGTCCTTTGCACAAAATGTGATAAAAAAACCTACAAAACAGACATAATACCTTCCACAACCGTTAAGCTCACAATTATACCGATTAGGGTGATATTGCTCATAAAATAGACCAAGATATGCAATTAATCCACAATAAAATCATGCAAGAATTCACCCTAATCAACTTCCCTAAACTTAAGGTGTTTCTCATCCCCGAGCAACGAAACAAATAAGTATAAAGGGTGAATTGATTGCAACTATGTCATATGACAAAGAGAATGAAATTAGGACAATCAAACTCATTAGTGAACACAAGTTTTCAATGCCACTTTCAACCAACACTAAAAAAATATCATGTTTTGACAAGATGCAATTTTCAAATGCTTTCTCAATGCTCCTTCCAAGGAGTGTATCTCTCATCACACAAGTGTATAAGGGCAATTAGGCACTCAATCATCAAATCACAATCATACACACCATATGCTTGCCACAAGACTCAATCTCAATCATTCCTTTTGTGTGTCAACTATAAATCAAAGAGGTTTTTTCAAGAGGTTGTAATGAAGGCTCTTTGAATTAGGTGGGTGAATTTGGAAGTAGTGACTCAATGTTAGTAAAGCAATGAGAGTTGAACATATAATTCAATGCAAATCTTCACCTCAATTTCAACAAACATCACTCTTTCTTTTCATTTTATTCTTTTCACATGTAATTCACCACCAACTCCTTTGAGACTTTCTTTTGCATTCAAGCTCAAATTGAATTTTTTCTCATCATTTCTTTCATTTTTCTATTATTCAATTTTTTCAACCTCTTTTCTTTTCTTTCTTCTTTTTCATCTCATCACACTTATCCAATTCATACCACCACACTTTCTCAATTTTACGTCACCATTCTTTTGCCAACAATCATGCTCTACTAAACATATGGAAACAAAAGTTCATAAAGATAGGCAAAATGACTTAATTTCACAAGCTTGCCAAAGAATAAGGCTTTAAGGCACAAAATGGCTTACTAAGGAAATTCATGTCATTGGTGGGGTAAAATTTGGTTAAGTAGCTTAACAAACCAAACATGACCTCAAATCATCTTCATAGATCCACACAAAACTCAACTTCAACAAGTCAATAGGCAAGTTCTAGCATGCACAATCGCAAACGATGCACTTAACAAAGAATCAGCCATTTTTCATGCACGATTCAAGAGGTTCAAAAGCTCATGGGCTTAAAAATGAGCAAAGAGAATAAGCATTCTACATCACACTCAACATCACAAGCAATTTCTCATGCTAGAATCAAGCAACAAATCAACTCATCATCACATCACATGTTCACCATGTCCATCAATCAAAACAAATATGCCACGTACATACCTCCAAGCATAACACCTCATCAAATTCACATCATCAAATTCACATTAAATAAACTCAAAGATAAGAGTGAAATCCACACTTAAGCTCAAGAATAACCATCCATCATCAATCCAAAACAATCATTCAAATTTTTCCTCAATTCCCACGAACCGTGAAAGGCAAGTCGTCTGCAAATGAAAATTGCAAACGAGCACACCCCCAAACTTTTCATTGCTACGCAATTATAAGTTTGTCAAGAAAGATGCAAGAAATCTTGTTTGCACAAAACTACCCGCAATTAAGCACCACAAAGCTAACAACACTACAAGATACAAGACATGAAAGCTCATCATTCACCATTTCAATACCATCAAGTATATCACTCAACAACAAAGCTTAATATCACACAAATAAGTGACGTGCGCCTATGCAATACCTAAATCTAACCCCCAAACTTAGACATTGACAAGGAAGTCTAAGTTCGAGCCAGGGTTTACCTCAATAACTGCACGATTTTGCACAACGTCCTTAGCAAGTAAGCTCCATCTCCAAATGAATAACGACCTCCTACAAGCGAACACCAAGAAACACACACTTATTAAAAGCAACAAAAAAATGAAAGAAACGAAAGCAAAAAAATGATGGGTTGCTTCCCATCCAAAGCTATTTTTAACGCCCTATGCCGACGGAACTCCATTGAATTTAAACTTCCCTTTTTGCTTTGATATTAGGCACCTCCTTTGGGATAGGAGAATGCACATGCTTCACGAATACTTCCTTGGTAAAGAGGAGACCACCCCATTTGTCTTCAAGTTCAAGCTTTTCTCCAAGGTGCACTTTCTTCACGGTCATTGACTCCATTCTTCTTGAGTTTTTTTCCACAAAGCAAACCCTTTAATTTTGACTCACACCACACATCTCCAATTTCAAAACCTCTTTCACCCTTTATCTCCTTCGAGCTCTTCCTTTTCTCTAACTCCCCAAACTTGCAATTTGCTCAAGTTTGGGAATTTGCTCAAATTCTTCTTTCTTCTTCTTCTTCTCTCTATCTCCGGGATCTTTCAAAGGTGACTTTAGAAGCTTCTCTTTTATCTCTCCCGTATCTTCTTTTCTCAAAGGACTAAATGCTTGGATCGAGTTACACTCTTTGTTGCTTGGACTATCTTTCAAGGAATCATAGATGGAGAATGTGGTCTCTTCACCATTGAAACTCAACTTGAGCTCTCCATTCTCTACGTTTATCATTGCTTTTTCGGTTGCAAGAAACGGTCTTCCAAGGATTAGTGGCACCTCTTCATCTTTCTTCATGTCTAAGAC
Source organism: Paraleonurus japonicus (assembly GCA_030762865.1). Taxonomy (NCBI): domain Eukaryota; kingdom Viridiplantae; phylum Streptophyta; class Magnoliopsida; order Lamiales; family Lamiaceae; genus Paraleonurus; species Paraleonurus japonicus. The sequence goes on along the minus strand of CM061060.1, from coordinate 21,941,414 downwards.
GACGAAATCAACCGGAAATATGAACTTATCGACCTTTTTAGCACATCTTCAATGATCCCCTTAGGATAAGTGACCGATCTATCAGCTAATTGAAGGTTAGTGGATGTGGGCTTCACCTTTCCTAACTCCAAACGGTTGAATATAGAGAGTGGCATCAAGTTTATGCTTACCCCCAAATCACAAAGGGCTTTCATCTTTTCACTCCCACCAATCTCATAAGGGATAGTAAAGCTTCCGGGGTCCTTGAGCTTCTTGGGAAGATTTCGTTTGAGAATTGCATTGCACTCCTCGGTCAAGTTAACCGTCCCATTATCAACGAACTTCCTCTTCTTCGACATGAGCTCCTTAAAAACTTCATATAATGTGGCATTTGCTCAAGAGCATCCACTAATGGAATGTTGATTTGAAGTTTGTTGAAGACTTCAAGGAATTTGGAGAATTGTTCCTCAAGTTTTTGCTTCATAAATCTCTTTGGAAAAGGAGGTGGGATAGGTGTCTTGGGCACTCCCCAATGATCACAAGATATATGCTCTTCTTTCTCCCTCAATTCCTTGGCTATCTTCCACTTAGGAACTCGGGTTGATCCTTTACCTCTTTCAAGCACCTTTTCTTGCTTCTTTGATATTGCTTCTTCCGTCTCCCTTTTTCATTTTCCATCTCCTTCATCATTCCCTTATCCTTTTCATCTTCATTCATTCTCTCAAACTCGTTCTCTACCTTCTTCCTCAATTGCCTCTTCTTCACCCACATCTTCTTTCTCATTAAAATCACCACTCTCATGCTCATCATTGTTTGGCATTGAAGGTCCTTAATACTTGATACTACTTCTCAATTGAATAGCATTGCAATGCTCTCATGGGTTCACCTCGGTATTGGAAGGAAACTTACCCTTATTTTGCATATTACCCAAAGTGTTAGCCAATTGACCCATTTGGAGCTCAAGGGTCTTAAGTTGATTCCCATGTTGGGCAATTTGACTCCCGAACAAACCTTCCATTTTATCAAGCCTTGCTTCCATTTTATCAAACCTTGCTTCAAGTCTAGCATCCTTCTCTTCCGTTTTCTTAATCAACAAAGCTTAGGTGGTTTAGCACTGGATCAAATTCGGGTGGGATTTGTACGGCGGCCTTCGGATTGGAATGTTGGTCCCGGAGAGTTGAGATGATTAAAACCTTGAGTAAGCTTTCTAGAACAAAATCTAGAAAGGGGGTTTGAATAGATTTTGTTAATTTTTCAAAACTTTCAAAACCAATTCAAAGTATCGATTAAGCACACGGATTAAGATTAAATTCTCAACTTCTTATAAGATCAAAAGCAAGGTTGAAATACTGATTTTAGTTAAGATTCTGAATTTAACTCTTGATGTAACACAATTGTAAAATAAACAGAAAATTAAAGAAAGCAAGAAATAACACGAGGATTTATAGTGGTTCGGATTTTAAAATCCTACATCCACTCTCCTTCTTCAATTTGAAGAAGGGACTCGCTTCTTGCTTACTTTCTTACTTCCACTTACAACTTACAACTTGTACAACTCTTCAAATCTTCAATCTCCTAGACTCTTCTTCTAGAAACCTAATCATTACAGTGTATATTGGATTTTGAAGATTACAGAAAAGTGTTCTAAAAACACTTAGAACTTTTTGAAATTTCTCTAGAACCTCTTGTGAAAAGATTATGAAATCGAGTAGTGAATTGTGTAAATCTAATATGCATAAGTATTGATTTTTAAAGAATGAAAAACCTAGACCTATATATAAGTTCGAGAAGACAGCTTAGTTTGTTAGTTAGTTCTAACAAACTTGAAACCGCTTAACAAACTTAATCGCCCTAGACCTCACCTGATTCTTCATACTCATCTGCAGGTGACTTGGTGAAAACTTCGCCTTTCTTATTCTACTCGGCTTATCTTGACCTCGCCTCGAGCTCTTCATAATTGTCTCCGCAGATGACTAGACTTGAGCTTGTCTCGGATGACTAGCATGTAATCAAACCTCACCGACTAGCTTAATGCATGACCCCGTCTCGATCGCCTTACATCCTCACTGTTTCTTCGATTTGGCTGATTAGTCGATCTCGCTCTTTAACTCATCAAAACCTCTTGATCCAACAATTTCCCCTTTTTGATGAAGTTAAAACCTATAAGAAGGAAACATACTCACATGAAGTTAGTAATAGATCTAGTTAAATCAATCGATAGATACGATACAATTTCACACTTCAACAGGTTCAATCACAATAAGAAATTTAGGTCTTTTAGACTTTTTAAAAGTATTTTAAAAAAATTTAACAAAAGATTTTAACTACTGAGATATAAGAATTTCTCGGATGTTTTATACTTAGAAAAATTTTAATTCGAGATAAAAAAATTTCTCGAGATGATTTATACTTAGAAAAATTAAGAAAATTTTTAATTCGAGATATAAAATTTCTCGAGATAAAAAAAAAAAAAATTAAGAAAACTAATGCACAAAGTTCACATAAGACTGAATATATTCATTCACAGACATTTACGTATTACAAAATAAGAGAACTGATAGAAAATAAAAGATAAGGAAAGAAAAATCCTCGTTCTATCGATTCCCCATCGATCGGCTTCTGGAATGTTTAGCTGAAAATCCTCGCTCTAAGCTGTTGAGATCATTCTCATCTGTGAGCTCGGATTCCCTTTACGCCTTGGCCACAATCTGTTTCGACCCATTCCAGGATCGGGAGAACCATCTTCTTTAAGCTTGGGGGTGACTCGCTTTCGTAGGCCGGTGCGATCAGATCGCATGATTGAACACATTATGTGCCTCATCGAGCAGACTTCCCATAAAGATCGGCATCCTCCTTCTCCATCCATTCATGCCAAAGAGATGTCTTCATTAGTCGCTTCCAGATGGCGATGCCTTGAGAATGTACCAAGAATACATCCACTTAGCATCCAGTGGCTTGCTTTTTATAATCATTAGTGAACTTCCCGAGACCATCTTAGGAGGAGCCGTGGTGCGGTGGACAGTCGGAAATCGGCTTCATTTCTTTGCTTTGGACACCCACTTCCGTGTATCCTCGTCCCACTTCATTTCAGCCTTTCCCCATCTTCTTGACCTCTTCTTTTCTCTCTTTTCAAACATCTCCTTCTCAAAGATCGATTCTTCTAATGCTTTCGGTGATAAGTTGGAGAAGTCTGGTTCCTTTCTTTTGCGCTCGGGTGATTCTGGGGCTGATCATCCGCTCGGTGATGGAGTCTTCTCGGCTGCTTTGTTGCTCTTGCTTTTCCTTTACCTTTGCCCTTGGGCTCTGGTTCTTCAGACTCTTTCATCTTGCTTGACGGCTTCTCGATCTTCTCCTCTTCTTCCTTCTTCCTTTTCTCCTCATCCTCTCGGATGGCTTCTTCAATCTGCGTCACCCTCGGTTGCAAGGCAACCAACTCATCTCGATTTGATTTTGATCTCCACCTTGGCTGCCTCCAACTGGTGTAATGCCGCCTTTGAATCAAGTCTATCTGTTATTGACATGACACCACCGTGAGGGTTTCCATTCTGCTCTCTGCACCTTCCCCTTTTTAACTTCATCCTTGATGGATCAAGCTCATCCTCAATTGCTGCACAACGCCGTCAAGTCATTACGATCAGAAGTGAGGGTTGAGACCACGACTTCGTTGTCACCGCAGTCTTCTCTTTGGTCACCTTGACCTCGTCTTCAAGCGCACTCGATGCAGAACCAACAGCAGTCTTGAGATTGGCCGATAAATTTCTCGGTCATGTTGACCTCAAAGAATCTGCATGTTGGCGAGCATAGTATCTGTGGATCGCTCGAATCACCTTTCTGGTTTTCTTCTCCATCATCCTCTGGACTTGGCTGATAATGTTGCTGTGGAGTTGCTCAAAAGCCGAGGAGATGGCAAGAATCGGTCTGTCCTCTTCCTCTGAATCGGATGAGGAAGAGGTGGTAGGAGAAGTTGGTGGGGGAGCTCATGGGAATATCCCCAAAAATGTTTGAGGTATCCACATGAGGTTCGGTGGGATAGAAGAAGTGGGGGTGTACGATGGTGGGGGTGGGATTTACGGTGGGGGAGATGATGGTGGGGGTGGAATTTGAAGTGATGTGGTAGTGGGAGGAGATTGTAGTGATTGGAGTAAGATGAGTTGGGGTTGAGTGGGGAGATATGGAGATGGGGGTTGGGGAAAATACCGGTCCGAGATAAAAGGACAAGATATAAGATGGGGATGGTGGAGGGAGATGAGGTTTGGATTTGAGGGAGAGGAGATGAGGATGGACTTTGGACAGCTTTGAGTAGGTCGCTTTTAGAGGCTGCGAGGTGCCACTGGGACACCTCTTCATTGCCGGTTTGGGTTGGAGATGGAGAGGGGGAGAAATGTACGACCTCGGCCGGGGAGGGGTCCCTTCGTAACTTATTAGCCGGACCTCCTCGGCTGCACCACTTGAGCTGCAATTTGCGGCGTGGATACCTCCTCCGGAAGGAGAGTGGGCTGATCGCCAGACGATCCTCCCAACTCGGAGGTTTTCACCAACCTTCGTCTCCTTGGTGCCTTCTCCTTGCCTTCATTGGCTGTTTCAGCCTCACCGAGCTCACGAGACGGCAGCTCCACCTCCACATCCTCTTCTTCTTCCTCCTCGGCTTCCTCTTGTTTGGAGCTTGAGCTCTACCCTCGGCTCCACCTTCATCGGGACCACTGGAGCCCCGAGTGGCTCATCCTTGGTCGAGAATCCCTTTTGCTTAGTGTAAGCTCGGACCCCGTCTCGACCAGCTTTATTTGAGCCGACAAAGCAAGTCCTCCATAATCACAGATCACTTTGTTAAAGAGACTAGTGATTGACTTCGCCGCCACTTTCCATTAACCACCTCAGACGTCTTCTCTCCGTCTCCGGCCTTTCCAAAGAAGAAACCAGCCCAGTTGGCTCGAACCCCATCAAGAATCGTTCTCATGACGCAGTAGTCTGGTCTGGTCAGCCCATCGTGGGAGCTTTGTTCTCCCAATATCACCTTTGTGACAATGGTCATCAAAAGGCGATATCGGCGTCGGAGCATCCTCTTCTTGACTCCGATCGATTTTCCTTCATGGAGTTCCGGCAATCATCTCAAATGATTCTACCCATTCATCAGATTTGTAGGTGAGGGGTTCACACCTTCACCGCTAGTATCAAATATCCTAGCCACCTCCGCCGGAGAAACAATAAGTTCTTCTCCATATACCCTTGTCCTAAACACTCCCTGTTCATATGTCCCATTGACATAGAACTCCAACCCTCTCATATCCAATGTCTTATTGGAGGGATTTCTTGGAGCAAAACGTCCTCAATCCAGCCCTCTCCAATAAAGACAGGATTTCCTGGATTCGGCATCGGTGGTGGTGTCGAAGTCGACATACATTTCCGACTTCACCTTCTTTGCATATGTTTCATTTTGTACATCCACCATTGTCGAAGTTATACCTCTAAGAAATGCTCATATACGAATTTTTAGAGAGAGTAAAATTTGCAGAGAATTTTTGATAAGTAATGAAAGTGAAAAGGATGAATTTGGAGAAGAAGATGTATTTATAGGGGAATAGATTGGAAAGAGAAACCGCCATTTTTGAAATCTTGAATTAATCTTAGCCATTTATTCAAAAGTTTTTACCGAGTATTAATCAACGGTTAAAAACTAAGATAAGCGATTAGGATTCAGTAGCGTGAACTATAATCGCCTTTGGAATGCGTAAATAGTTACTTTATAGATCGTTGATTTGACAGATGTAGGTTACTTTATGCAGAGAAGTAAGTATACTGACGTCGGCCTAGGGCTACCTTACTTCGCCTAAGGGTTTGTAAATCGAGATGAATTTGAAAAGCATAAGTTTTAAAAGCAGATCGGTGTAAAAACAGATGGATTTTAGGAAATCATCGATAAAGTAACTTGTCTAATTACGAAAACCAACGGTTTAGATGTAACTATTTAGCAATTTTTAAACCGAGTTTAAACAAAGCAGGACTCGAAATTACTTTTTTAAAACAAAATTTTTTTTTTTAGAAAACAAATCGACTCAGTTAAGAATAAAGAAGTTTGAATAAAAAGAATGAATCGGTGTTATACGTGACTGTTCTGCAAAAACATAAACTCAAAGGAAACCATCGAAGCTAAAGGTAAATCGGATAGGATGTAAATAGTCATCTGCTTTTCTTCAGGAGTTCGGTGACTATTATGTCCTTGTCTCGATTTACTCAATGTCGGATAAGTAATTATCAATTCGGATAAGGTCAATATGACTAATCCTTGATTCTTGATTCCTAAAAGGAGATCAATGATATCAACTACGATTGCCCTTTGACACATATCTAGTCCGATAATTCTTTCTAGACATTAATTTAAAGAAAAGAAAAGGAATAAGGAACCAAATGCACACAATTAGAAACCAGCTAAAGATGCATCAAGTAATCCTAATTCTAAACACATTTCTTTGAACTTAGTCTCAGCTAATGGTTTTGTAAGAATGTCACTTTTTGTGATTCGGTGGCAATTTTCTCAATTCTAATGTCATTCTTTTCAACATGATCCCTAATGAAATGATGCCTAATATCTATATGCTTGCATCTAGAATGCAAAACAGGGTTGTAAGTCATTGCTATTGCACTATTACTATCACAAGAAATATGAACAGTGATGTTTGAATATTATAGTCTCTAAGTCATTGACTAATCCAGAGGAGTTGAGAGCAACAACTTCCAGTGCCATGTACTCGGCTTGATTGTGGAGGTGGCAACAGATGTCTGCATTTCTTAGATAACCAAGAAATTAATTTGTTGCCTAAGAATTGACAAGTTCAGTGGATTTTCTATCAATCTTACATCCTCCAAAGTCTGAATCTGAATAACTGTTAGCTCAAAGTTGTCATCACCGGGTACCATAACCCTACTTGCAAGGTTCCTTTGAGATATCTAAGAATTTTCTTAGCGTCTTCTCAGATGAGTTTTCTTGGGATTAGATGGAATCTTGCACATACCCCAACCGCAAAAGCTATGTCTCGGCCTACTTGCGGTGAGATAGAGAAGAGATCCAATCATCCACGATACTCCGTTGCATCGGTGGGTATCCTGCTCATCGAATCCATTGAGAAGTTAGTTGCCATAGGTATTTTGACTTCTCTCGCTAGTAATCATTCCAAATTTCTCAATCAGATCCTTAGCATACTTAGATCGATGTATAAATATACCCTTACTCATCTGCTTTAATTTGTAAGCCTAGAAAGTATGTCAATTCTCCCATCATTGACATTTCAAACCTGTTTTTCATGAGAAAGCTAAACTCTTCACATAATTTCAGATTAGGTGAACCAAAATTATGTCATCTACATAAATTTGAACTAGTAAAATGTTGCCATCTACTTCCTTTCTAAACAAAGTTCTATCAATCTTACCTTTAGAAAAACCATTTGATGTCAAGAAATCAGATAGAGTATCATACCAAGCTGGGAGCTTGTTTTAGTCCATATAGAGCTTTGTTGAGTTTATAGACCTTGTTATTGATCTTAAACCCGGGAGGCTGCTCTACATAGACCTCTTCAAGTAACACACCATTAAGAAAAGCAGACTTAACATCCATTTGAAAAACTTTGAAAGACTTATATGCAAAGAAATGCCAAGAACAATCTTATTGCCTCTAATCGCAAGTGGAGCATAGGTTTCATCATAGTCTATTCCCTCGTGAATAACCTTGTGCAACCAGTCTTGCCTTATTTCGAACAATAATATTGTTCTCATCTGCTTTTATTTTTAAACACCCATTTGGTGCCTATAATCTTTACGTGTAAGGGTCTTTCCACTAGATCCCATACATTTTGTCTTTCAAACTGATGCAGCTTCTTCTGCATGGTTATCCATTGGGTCCGATAATGCTTCCTCAATAGTCTTGGGTTCAAGAAGCGACACATAACAACCGAAAAGACTTTCGAGTCTAACATCATTCGTGTTCCGCACACTACTAGATGGATCTCCTATAATCTGATCGTATGGATGATAACTTCTCATCCTTTTGCCTATATGAGGAGAAGTATCCTCATCTTGAAGTCTCGGTCGGCAACTCATCCGACTCAACCTCACCGACGTTCCCCTTCATCACCGACTCGTCTTTGATCACCGATGTCAAAGGTGTCCGATCGAAGGAGTGCGATCGAAGTTGTCTTCGATTATCGGATGGGGATTCTTCTTCATCCGATTCGAGTCAAGAGTAGGTAGATAAATAGTTCTATGTTTAGTCTTGGATAATTCAATTTTATCTAGATTTTGAAATTTGATTCACTTTATCCGAGAAGGAATACAACTCATCAAAAACAACATGAGGAGTTTCCTCCACACAAAGGGTTGTCTTGTTAAAAACTCTAAATGCCTTTGAAGTATTAGAATATCCTAAGAATATTCCATCACCGCTTTAGCATCAAAAGTTCTTAACTTAGATTTCCCATTGTTATGAATGAAACACTTACAACCAAAAGCTTTGAAGTATGAGATCCTTGGAATCTTACCCTTCCAAATCTCATAAGGAGTCTTACCCTTATCTTTGACAACTAAGCACTGTTACGAGTATAGCAAGTGTGTTGATAGCTTTCACCGAGAACCTATGAGGGTATTATACTCACCAACATGCTTCCGGTTTGCTTCCTTCAAAGTTCTATTCCTTCTTTCAACCACTCCATTTTGTTGAGGAGTTCTTGCTGAAGATGTCTCATGTATAATTCCAAACTCATTGAAGAAGTTAGATAAACAAGAATTCAAAAATTCGTACCACTTATCACTTCTCGATTTTAATAATATTAACTCCCTTCTCATTCGAATTTATGTCTCAACGGATCGGGAATCTTGTTCATAGTTTCATTTTTCTTGAAAAGAAATATAACCCAAGTGTATCTAGAGAAGTCATCTACTACAACAAGAGTATATTTCCTTCCACCGAAGCCGAGAGGTGTAACAGTCCAAACAAATCCAGATGAAGGAGTTGCAACACTCTTTCGGATGAGGAGGAGTTAATACTCTTAAATGAGTGTCTAGGCTGTTTACCTTTTTGACAAGCATCACATTTAAGATCAGTTGATAAAAGTTTTGAGGTAATCCCTTAACAAGGTTCTTCTTAGCTTGACTTACTAAGGGTCTTGAAATTCAGATGACTAAGCCTTTTATGCCATAGCCAGGTGACATTTTCTCCACCCTTAGCCATCAGACAAGTATCTTGGGAACAACTATTAAAGTTGGCCACATAGACATTACCCCTGTCTCAAGCCGATTAATAGTACCTTATCTCGAGGAATTATCCAAAATATCACATTTATCCCTTGAAAATTTTACAAGAAAACCTTTATCACAAAGTCGAGAAGCAGGATATGATTATGTTTCAAACCTTCAACAAAATATATCTCGAGATACTGAATATCCTTGATAATCAAAGTACCTACACCTTTAGTCGACCACAATTATTATCACCAAACACAACTCTTGGACCATCAATACTTTGAAAATTTGATAACAGCTTCTTGTTATGGGTCATATGTTGTGAACGACCTGTCAATGTACCATATTGAAGCTAAGATCTCTTCCTTAAGTGATGATCCCCGTGAATCCTGTAAAACAGATTAGTTTTGAGGTACCCTAGTGATCTTGGGTCCTTTTGGGTCAAGAATCACTTTAGGAATCCAAACAAACATCTCATCTGCAGACAATAAGTCGACTCGCATTTTCTACCAAATCTGTCTACAATAATATCATTTTTGAATGACAACTTGTTGTATTGATTGGGTAATTTTTCTAAACTTAGGAAATGTAGGATAGCATTTGCTCCTTCCATCAAAAGAATTATAATAAGAACAACTTCTTATTCTGGTTCTTGAATTCCTTCTAGTCGATAGGGATTCTTCAAATTTGAATCCTTGGTTTTGATGGAAGCCGTAGTCCTTATCTCGACTAGTTGGTTTCCATGGACCAATTTTAATATCCTTTGATTGAGCAGGATGCTTTCACAAATTCCTAGGTTTTGAACATCTGATTTATTGTTCCTATCATAACCAAGTCCTGTCTTATCATGAGATTTCGGGAAGTATTAAAAATATGATCTATTACCGATTGTGAATTATTAAGTCGACTAATTTTGAAGACAAGCTTCTCATTGTCTTTCTTAATTAATTCATTTTCAATACAGACTACTTCAAATTTATCTTTTAAAGTTTTGGTTCATTTTCTAACCTTTCGTAATTTGGTGATGTATCGCTTGATCGATGAAAACATTCCCCTTGAATGTTTCCTCGCCTCAAAGATGTTCATCACCGCTTGCCTTTATTTAGAATTTGAATCGATCCTTTAAAATTAAATTCTCTGTCTCCACTGTTTATAAGCAGCTAAAGATGTTTTTAAATCTCTCAATAATTCATGTATAACAGTTTGGTTATGATCGATGCAGATCGACAAGAATCATTATCTCGAAGATGAATAGTAGATTACCTCATTAGCCATGAGATAGATCTCATCATCGATCCAAAATCAGATGAGGATGATGAAGATGATGATGATTTCTTTGGCTCTTTTTCTTGACCAACAAAGCTCTTTGATCTGCAAATCTCCTCGTCTCTTTTCTTCCTCTTCTCTTCCCTTTCTTTAGGAGTCGATTGAGGACAGTCATAGCTGAAATGTCACGGCTTGTTGCAAGTATAGCAAATGTCACTCCTATCCGATCTGGGACTGGAAGTATTTCTTCTAACAGGTGATCTGTATCTTCTTGTCTCGGCTCTTGTTTTTGACATCATCCGAAGATTTGTCTACCTTCCTCTCTCGATCTGGATCTTTGTCTATCTCTACCTGCAAATCTCAATTTATTTCTCTTATACTTCATTCTCAATTTATCATACCTTTTTGTAAGTAAAGCCATCTGCTCTTTCAAGGATAGATCGGCTCCTACTGACCTCTGTTGGCACCTTGTCTTCTTTATCGACAAAGGCAACAGATTTGGATGAGGTGCTTGACTCCATTTCATCTTCTTCATCTTCTATCCGAATATCATACTCTAAAGCTTTAAGATGAGAAAATAAAGTATGATGAGTAATAGAGGATAAATCTTGAGTTGCTTTAAGGATATTGGATTTTTCCCTCCATCTCTTGGTTAATGATCTCAAAATCTTGTTGTTAATCTCCTTTTCGAATAATTCTTTCCAAGATCACCGCTTTGTTGAGAAGATTTGTCAACCTCATATCAAACCGATCTACGACTCATTTTCTTTCATCTTGAATGTTTCAAATGTATGCACATTGACCGTAGCTTGTTCTCCTTCACTTGGTCAGATCCTTCACAAACATTAGCTAAGGTTTGCCACATTTCTTTAATTATTTACATCTCTTAACCTTCTCTATCCAGTCTTTACTCGTAGTCTCTATGATTTACGTTCTAGCTACTTGGTCAAGATTGTGGACCTTCCTTTCATCATTAGTCAATTCAGAACTCTTCTTTTCTTGCCTAGTTCTTGATTCAAATTGCCTCTGCTCCAGTCTTTGGTGCCTCCATGGAAAAACTTTATAGGACCTTCCTCAAGAACCTCTTCCATTCTATCATGAATGGCCTTTAGATGATTTTCCATCCTAAATTTCCAATAATCATACTCTTGAATTGAAAATTCAGCAGATTCTGGACTTATTACTTTTACCTCAAGACATGATGAAACAAAGACAAAATACTCCACAAAAGCTTATTAGTAGCACTATTAGAAATGAAAGAAAATGAAGAAAATCAAGATTATTTCAGAATCTTGTTCAAGACCTAAAATCAATATCGGAAACTGACTTAACAACTTTGCTCACGATACCACTTGTTGGTCCCGGAGAGTTGAGATGATTAAAACCTTGAGTAAGCTTTCTAGAACAAAATCTAGAAAGGGGGTTTGAATAGATTTTGTTAATTTTTCAAAACTTTCAAAACCAATTCAAAGTATCGAGATTAAGCACGGATTAAGATTAAATTCTCAACTTCTTATAAGATCAAAAGCAAGGTTGAAATACTGATTTTAGTTAAGATTCTGAATTTAACTCTTGATGTAACACAATTGTAAAATAAACAGAAAATTAAAGAAAGCAAGAAATAACACCAGGATTTATAGTGGTTCGGATTTTAAAATCCTACATCCACTCTCCTTCTTCAATTTGAAGAAGGGACTCTGCTCTTGCTTACTTTCTTACTTCCGACTTACAACTTACAACTTGTACAACTCTTCAAATCTTCAATCTCCTAGACTCTTCTTCTAGAAACCTAAGCTGTTACGAGTGTATATTGGATTTTGAAGATTACGGGGAAAAGTGTTCTAAAAACACTTAGAACTTTTTGAAATTTCTCTAGAACCTCTTGTGAAAAGATTATGAAATCGAGTAGTGAATTGTGTAAATCTAATATGCATAAGTATTGATTTTTAAAGAATGAAAAACCTAGACCTATATATAAGTGCGAGAAGACAGGTTAGTTTGTTAGTTAGTTCTAACAAACTTGAAGCTGCTTAACAAACTTAAGCGCTCTAGACCTCGGTGATTCTTCATACTCATCTGCGGTGACTTGGTGAAAACTTCGCCTTTCTTATTCTACTCGGCTTATCTTGACCTCGTCTGAGCTCTTCATAATTGTCTCCTGCAGATGACTAGACTTGAGCTTGTCTCAGGATGACTAGCATGTAATCAAACCTCGGTGACTAGCTTAATGCATGACCCCGTCGATCGGCTTACATCCTCAATTTGTTCTTCGATTTGGTGATTAGTACGATCTGCTCTTTAACTCATCAAAACCTCTTGATCCAACATGGAATATGAAAAATTTTCATTCTTTCGGAAATTTGAGTTATAAGCATTGTTACCTTATGCTCCTTGTTGGAAAGAAGACGGACTTCCTTGTTGATATGGTGGTCGATATTGCCCTTGAGTGAATTGCCCTTGCTTCCCTCCTTGGTAACCTTGTTGATAGTCTCCTTGAGGTTGTCTACCCATATAGTTCACATCTTCACATGGTCCCACTTGGCCAAGAACTTGCCCTTCTTGCATCATTGGAGGTGGAGGGATATCTCTTTGTTGATTTGTGGTAAGTGAGCTCACCTTATCAATTAAAGTCATCATCATTGACTTCATCAAGTCTCCTTGCTCCACATTAGCTACTCTTTGGTTAGGGCCTTGATGGGTGTTCCATTGGGAAGCATTATTTGCTACTCCGTCTAGGATCTCAATAGCCTCTTGTGAAGTTAAGAACAAGAAATCACCCTTTGCATAAGCGTTCAAATGGAGTTGAGCTGCTTCATCCACTCCACAATAGAAAAAGCATATTATTTGCTCCTCAGGGAACCCATGTTGGGGACACAAAATCAACAAGTTGTTGAATCGTTCCCAAGCGTCCTTGATACTTTCCTTGGGTTTTTGTTTGAAACCAGCTATTTCATTCCTTGCTTTGACGGTTCTAGATGGAGGGTAGAACTTTAGCAAGAACTTCCGACTCACCTCCTTCCATGTATGCACACTTCTGGCGGTATTGTTTTGTTAAGTCATTGTTTTTCCTTTCCAGAAGAGTAAATGAAAACAACCGCAGCTTTTTAGCATCTTCGGAGACACCATTGTATTTCATTGTATCCGCTAGCTCCAAAAATATGTCCAAGTGCTTGTGAGGATCATCGATTCCATCTCTTCCCTCGAATTAGTTCTACATTAGAAGCTTAATCATAGAGGGTGCAATCTCAAAATTATTGGCTTGGATATTTGGTCTAGCAATACCATCATAGTACTCAGAAGTTGGGGCTCAAAATAGGCACGAATTGGCCTTCCTTCTCTTGGAGGTGGGGGATTTTGTGGATTCTCGAGGAGGTTGATGATTAGGTAATAGTGGTGGTGGGTTGTAAGGAGCAATATATTTTTTCTTGGTATGGAGGATATGATGGATATGGAGGTGGAGGTGGATAAGGATAAGGATTTTGAGAGTTGGGTTGATTTTCAGTACCATCTCTTCTCTTTGTTGAGGTTGGGCACCTCAAATCAACATGGATTCCTTGGATGTTGATCTCCCTTCATTGGCAAGATCATCCCTTAGAGGAGGTAGATCCCCTTCCATCTCTTTGAGCAGCGGCTCTACGATTCCAACCTCTATTCCTTCTTCTCGGAGGTGCTTCGTTCTCAATTGTTGAAGTTCGATAATGTACCTACCACAAGAAGCCAAGTATTAAATTCACAAAACAAAAATAATAAAGCAAGAATAATAATGCCAATATTTGTGCACGATTCACCGGCGTCGCACCTCACGCAGAGCAACTTCAACAAATTTACGCCATCATCGCCGCAAATTACGATGTCGTTCAACGTCGTGCACTCGACTCGGGCATCACCATTTTCGCCTTTGTCGAGTCTTGCAATAATTGCACAACTTTCTAAATTTTTGTAATTTTAATAATATTTATTCTAATTTTTTTCTAATAGATAAAATTGATGGAGGTCGATGGCAATGGCGACTAATCTGGGAATTTTCGCGGCGAGATGGTGATGAAGAAAATTGCACAAGACGGCGGCGCTGAAGGCTGGTTGGTCGCGACAAGGCTTTTCGATAATAAGGTCCCGACCGCAGTGGTGGCTGGGTCGCATCGCTGGTGCTCGCGACGGTGGTTGTGATGCGGCGATGAGGGCTGCGATAAATATGTGCTTCACGCGATGGTGCGAGATCTGCATCGCGAGGAGGGTGATGCGGTTATGTGCGACGCCAATGAGAATGGGTGAGAGTGGTTATTACTGCTGTTGGTGGCTGAGGAGGAAAGGCGACGGATCGGGTGGGTGTGGTTTGCTGAAGAAGAAGGTGGGTGAACAAATCCAAAGGTGGGTGAACTTCACGAGTCGTGGGTGTATACTAAAAATTTGATGGAGAATTAAATATATTAGCAATAAATTTTTATTAATTTTTGTGACTAAAAATATTTATTTATCTACAAACAAATTATTAGGACAGTGATAAATTAAATTGAGAAAGAATAGTTAATTTATTTTAAGGCATTTAAATATATTATAGATTTTAAATAGAATTATAAAATTAACTTTTGAAAAATAATTTTTTTAAATTTTTAAAAAATGTAAAGGTAATTATAAACATATATTCAAATAATGAAATAATTATTTTTTCAAATAAACAATATTATAATTATTTTTTTATACTATTATAATTAATTATTAAAATAAACAATGTCATATACACAAAAAATAAAAATAAAATTGACACATAAACACAAAAAAAAAAAAAATCAAATCTGCATTGCCACATATACAAATAGGACAAATAGGATGCCACATGTGCGATGACGTAGCATTGACCGGTTGTATAACCTTCAATAGCCGGTAAAAGGATCATATTCAAAAAAATTCAAACTTATAAGACCAATTTCAAAAAGTGCATTTCATGTGGACCAAATTCAAATTCATGTAATGTAATACCCTTAATATTTTTTTAGTATTATTTATTATTTTTATTAATTTACAAATATCGAGTTTTATTAAAATTAAATATTTTTCATATCTTGCAAATTTTAACAAATAATATCTTTCAATTTCATTATTTTTTAAAAAGAATCTTTTATTTAAAATCAAATCTTGAGTTTCCCATGAGATACAAATACCTAATTTTTCTCACTAGAAAATATATTTTCTTCCCTATTTTTAAGTTCCTAAATCTTTTAAATCCCTAATTCAATTTCACCATCAATTTTTAAATCCTAATTTAAATTTAAATTTCAATTCTTATCTCTCAATTAAATTCTAATATTTTTTTAGTCCAGTCATTATCTCACTCAAGCCCAAGCCCATGCCTAATATTATTTATATAAGAGTTTTAACCTAGAAAAAAACTACGCACACAAAATAAATCTCATACTTCTCAAAGACGGCCGCAACTTTTCAATTTCTCAAGAATAACGGTATTTTCATTCTACCAAAATATTTTTAATTTCTAGTCTTTAATTAATTAATTAATTAATTAATTCAATCAATACCATATTATCTTTATTGTTTATGACATCTCCATGCTCAATCAATATACACGATGTATTTGATCGTGTGTATTTTAGCAATAAGTATTTACGACCAAACAAATTATCGAACCCTAGAGACTAGGAGAACAGTGGAGCCTAAAAACAAGCGTTGCCATATGAATTATAGTGGCTAAATGGGGTGCAAAAACTTAAATCAACAATAAGCCAAACAAGAACTAACAAATTAATAACTACGAAAGCAATTAAAACTCTAGATGAGTGCAAGTGGTGAGAAAGCGATCGCTCGGGTGTTTTTCTTATACAATCCTTTGGGTAAACTCACTAATCAAGGCATGAACCGGGCAAGACTAAGAGCGATCGCGTAAAATCTAACAAACGAGCATTAAAGACCGTTGATCACCTAGACACGTTCACAATGGGTACTAATGCCTAGGTCGTCTCTTCACTACACACCTTAGCATGCAATGTCAACTAAGGGGTGACCTAGCAACTAACCCACCTCTCGGTGAAATCAATCAAGATCAAAATCATCATAATTAATCGAAAAGTTCACTTAATCCTCTAACAAGCATATCCAACTCTCATTGTAACATACAAATTTGATGAATCAAGCTAATAAAAACAATCAATCATGAGATCAACATAAAGCCCAATAATATAAGCATCAAAGCCACAATTACATGCCCATCAAAGCAATCAATTCATGATCTACACCAAATTTATGTATAATTCCAACACCCAAGCAATCAAGGAGATTAGCCCATGGCTAATTTGAACAATAAAATAGAAATGAGAGAGAATAGATCACTACCCATGACAAAATATATGAAAGCAAATAAATGGATGAATATCACCTTGATTGAATTGAATAAACTTTGAATTGATCCCAACAATAACTTGATCTATGCTTGAAAATAAAGATTACACAAAAATAATCTATGGGCTAACTTAATTTATGAGGAATTTAAGACAATCTAGCTATGATCTTGGAATACAAGAGAAAGGGAAATGGAAACTAAGAGTTCAATCTAAGGAAATAAGAGTATATATAGTAGGGGTCTCGAGTGCAAAGACCATATTTGCAAGGGAGTCCTTCAAAATTAAGTTCTACAAAAACGGCTCCTAAACGGTTGTCTCGAGGTCGAGACGCCTCTCGACTCGAGTCGAGATGTAGCTCCCCAAAAGTCATGAGCTCACTAATCTGTCTCGGGTCGAGACGAGCTCGAGACTCGGCTTGAGACAACGTCTCGGGTCGAGACGAGCTCGAGATAACATCCTTTATTCTTGTAAATCATCGATGTCTCGGTTCGAGCTCCGGACTCGTCTAGGGTCGAGATGAGCTCGAGACACGGCTCGAGACATACTCTTGGCCGGTCCTTTGATTTTCAATCTTCGATATCTTGAGCATCCAACCTCCGATTGCTTTGATTCTTTTTCATTGTGACCCTCTCTCCAGTGTCTTTCTGAATCTTCACTTGAATCTTGGATTCACCGAGAGATAAGCATGGGGTAGGCTCATTTTTTGAACCATCACCAAATCAAACTCAATTTGGTGGAAAGCTTGTCCTTTGCACAAAATGTAATAAAAACCTACAAAACAGACATAATACCTTCCACAACCGTTAAGCTCACAATTATACTGATTAGTGTGATATTGCTCATAAAATAGATCAAAATATGCAATTAATCCATAATAAAATCATGCAAGAATTCGCCATAATCGTGATTAAATATATATATATATATATATATATATATATATATATATATTGCGTAAAAACTGACTGAGCCCATTTCCCCACCCGGGTTCTACGTGGGTAAATGGGCCCAGTCAGCTTTTACGCATCAATTGGCGCCGTCTCGTGGGAAAGGAGAGGCCGAGACGTGAGTTTCAACTTCTTTTCCGTCATTTTCAAAGAAAGATATCATGGCTGGTGAACGTACACCCATGAGACCGATTGCACTAGTACTGGCTCGGGAAGGACAACCCCGCAAACTCAACACGGAGCGAAGCCGCATCCAACTCCATGCCACCTGCTGTGCCCAACACCGGAGGAACACAACTTGTTATAGTGGTATGAGATGAAAACTCAACTCTGGTCGGCGCCACCTGTGAGTAGGAGCTATTGCTAGAGAGAGAGAGGCTAACCTACGTACCTCTTCCTCTGCGATTCCGAAAGAATCCCTATAGCTGGAGTCCCAGGAGCCACCAACGCTCCATCTAGGGGGACACCTTAGAGAATGCGAGAACCAGCTGCCCCCATCGCTCTCACTCAAGAGCACTGGATGATATGATAGCCCGAGCCGTGGCAAGAGCAATGTCGGAGGGGGAGGACCCCCACTGCAGGAAGGACAGAGAAGCGGGGACCGGGAAACTTGCTTGCTCGATCCCAGCCTAAGGGGAGTAGGTAGGATGAGCATCGGGAAGAACGAAGAAGAGAGGTGGAGTCCAGAAACCAGGAGGAAGTCACGGGAGCGGAAGGAGTCCAAGAGAGAAGATCAACAATTCCAAGACTAAGGGAGGCTGGTCGGAAGAAAGCGCACGGGGAGGGAGATAGCCCCCTACAGCGAGGGAGTAAGATCGAGGATGAGGAAGAGGGTACAGGAGATACCCGGTCGGAAGCCATGAAGGACCGAGATCAGGTCCCTAAGAAAACAGATGAATAACATGAAACACCGGATGGAAAATCGAGTTAGTATGCTTAGACCCGTTACAGGTTGTCGGTTCACCGAGAATATCTTACAAGATGAATTGCCTAGCAATTTTAAACCTCTTAATTATGAATATGATGGTACGACTAACCCCTATGACCATTTGGTGAGGTTTGAAAATTTGTCCCTCCTCCATCGAGGGTGTGAAGTGCAGAGTCCTTCTTACTTCTTTGTCTAAGGCAGCCTAGCAGTGGTTTAGTGGGCGATTGGAGCCCAATTCCATTGGCTCTTTCGAGCAATTTGGAGAGTTGTTCTTGCACCCGTTCGCGGTGCAAGGAGACAACCTAGAGCTACGTTGACATTGTTCAACATGAAGCAAGGAGAAAGTGAGAGTTTGCGAGCCTTCATGAAAAGATTCAATCAAAGCGGCACTAGAAGTCCCCACCGCCACTCCAGAAGTTAAGATAAATGCTTTCACCAGCAACCTCTCGAGATGGAGACCTATTCTCCTCTCCTCGGCCAAGAAGCCGGTTCAGACATTTGATGAGTTCGAGGAAAGCAAAGAAGTATGTCACGTTGGAAGAAGTAAGGAAGGCAAAGAGAGCAGAGGTCAAGCCGGGAGGATCGAGAAAAGAAGGAATCAGCTAAGAAAAGCTCAACGGGCGGAGCAGAGAAGGCGCCAAAATTTGGACTCGCTCCGGGTTTGACAAATATACCCCAGTAAAGGCTGGAACCAGGCGGAGCTATTGGAGGTAGCATTCGACCACCCAGAAATGAAGTTTCCTTAAACACGATCCAGATGGCCGATGAGGACCAAATCGGATAAGTTTTATCATTTCCATAACGAATATGAGCATGACACTAACAATTATTTTCACTTACGTGATGAGATTGAAAGGATGTTTCAAGCATGTCATCTTAAAGAATTAGTTTATAGAGATCGGGCTAGTTCCAGGGGCAAAAAGAAAAGAGGCTGATAACAAAGTCAAGAGAAAGGAAAGATGATTGAAGGGAGGCGGAGGAGAGACCCTCCCGAGAAGAGAGGACTAATCCAAATGATAGTAGGAGGTCCAGCCGAGGGAGACTCGTTCCGTGCACTGAAAAGCTGGAGAGAGGAGTCTAAGGAGAGAGGTAGGAGAAATATCAAGAGAGACGAACCAGAAGGAGGTGGGCCATACACCCCGGATCCATTTTGGTCTAGAGAATGGAGGTCTTAGGAAAGAAGACCACAATGATGCGCTAGTCATCACAACAGAGACATGGTGGATACACTCTTGCGAGAATCTTCTTAGATACGGGAGCTCGGCGGATATCATTTTCTTGGAGTGCTTCAAGAAAATGAATTTAAATGCGAGAATTGCAGCCGGTAGATACAACACTGTATGGATTTATAGGAGGGGTTGTTCACCATCTTGGTCGAGTAACCCTCCTAGTGGGGTTGGGCGAAGCTCCACGGAGGAGGGTGGTAATGGCGAATTTTTTTATTGTCGATGTACCCTCATCTTATAACATGATCTTTGGTAGGCCGGTATTGAATTTATTTCGGTGGTCATATCAACCTATCACATGAAACTCAAGTTTCCAGTGAATGATGAGGTGGGTGAAGTAGGCGGTGACCAGCTACAGTCTAGGAAATGCTACGTGGAGGTAGTAAAGATGGTCGATATAGAGAGTGCATCGCAGCTTGAAAAGAGACAAAGAGGTGGATTGTGAATCCAAAAGATGTAAGATTACGGAGGAAGCTGATCCTCCAAAAATGAGAGCTGAAGAAGAATTGATGATGGTCGAATCGTATCTAGAACAAGAAAGGGTACACAACGAGGATTGGAGCCAGTGGAGCCGTAATTGGAAAAGACTTGGCAACGGCTTTACGAAGAAATGCGTATGTGTTTGTTTTTTCTTCCTTTGACATGACATGTATTCGGAGGAGGTGGCCCTTCACCACCTCAACGTGGATCCTAAAGCTAAGCCAAGAAAGGTAAACCGAGAGTCTTCGCACTGTAAAAGGATGCCATCACGGCGGCGTAAACAGAGAAGTGTCTTGAGGCAGGACATGTTAAACGAATCCAGTCTCCCACCTGGCTATCTAATGCGAGTGTTGGTGGCAAAACCAGGGGGAAATGGAGAATGTGCATAGATTTTCGAGATCCGAATAAGGCATGCCCTAAGGATCATTATCCCTTACTCAGATTGACCAAATGGTCGATTCTACATCCGGATTTGAGTTGCTAAGTATGATGGACGCCTACTGTGGCTACCATCAAATACGAGAATTTCCCTCCAGATATTCCAAAGGTAAGTTTCATAATCATCAATGGAACTTTTTGCTATATTAGAATGCCCTTTGGACTAAAGAATGCAGGAGCAACCTATCGAGAATGGTTAACAAAATGTTCAAAACCAGCTAGGGAGGAACATGGAGGTTTACGTAGATGACATCGCCGGTGAAGAGTGCAAAGGAAGGGGACACGTGGCTGACACGAGGAAGCTTTCTGCTAAGGGTGAATGGCATGAACCTAAATTCGGCGAAGTGTTCCTTTGGAGTGAGGTCCGAAAAATTTCTGATATATCACCACAAAAATAAATAGATTTAGCGAGGGATTTAGCGAGGGATTTAACGAGGGGAGGGCTTTGGCGAGGGCCTTAGCGAGGGGGATGGCCCTCGGCAAAAACGTTGCCGGTAACCCTTAGCGAGGGCTGCCTCGCTAATTGCCGAGGTTTATTGGCGAGGATTTAGCGAGGGCTGGGCTAGCGAGGAGTTGGCGAGGCTAGGTTGGCGAGGATTTGGCGAGGGTTCGATTGGCGAGGACTTGGCGAGGGCGCCACCGGCGAGGGCGGGCCTCGCCTTGCCTCGCTAAATTTAAACTTGATAATAAAATTTGCGGCCGGGGTATCGAACCCGCGACCGGCCCATATTAATTCCGAATTTATTCGCGGCGCCAGTGGGTCGAACTCGCGACTGAGCATAGAGAGTGTACAGAGGCTAGGCGCTTTACCGTTTGGGCAAAGCTAATCATTCGATATGATTTTGCTTTTAATTATATTAATATCATATTATGTTCATTATTTTATATATTTAATTTATAATTAAATTGTATACTATATATTTAATTAAATTGTATACTATATATTTAATTAAATTATCTAATATATATATTCAATTAAATTATATCATTTTTTAATTTTTATTATTATAACATATATATTCAATTATATATATTTACTACATATATTATCATTTTATCATTTTTATTATTATCACATATATTTTCAATTAAATTGTATATTATATATTCACTAATGTTATTATAATTTTCAATTAAATTATATTATTTTTAATTTTTATTATTATAACATATATATTCAATTATATATATTTACTACATATATTATCATTTTATCATTTTTATTATTATCACATATATTTTCAATTAAATTGTATATTATATATTCACTAATGTTATTATAATTTTCAATTAAATTGTATATTATCATAATTTTTATAATTTTCATTTATAAATGTTATTATTATTATAACATATATATTCAATTATTATAATTATCATGTCTATAATTGTTATTATTGTTGGTCCCGAATGTTGAGTTGAATAAAACCTTGAGTTAGCTTTCTAGAACAAAATCTAGAAAGGGGGAGTTGAATAGATTTTGTAGATTTTTCAAATCTTTTCAAAATCAATTCAAAGTATTAGATTATCACAATGGAATATAATTGAGAACTCAACTTTTAACAAGATCAAAAGCAAGGCTGATATTTAGATTCTAGTTAAGATTCTGAACTTTAATATTGAATTAACAAATATTGTAAATTGAACAGAAATTAAAGAAAGCAAGAAATAACACCGGGATTTATAGTGGTTCGGATTATAACAATCCTACATCCACTCTCCTTCTCCAAACTTTGAAGAAGGGTCTTCACTAGCCGCTTACTTACTTACTTGTACAATCTTTACAAATTATAACTCGATCTTCAACTCTTCAAAAATCTAATCAACTTTCTCGAAATCTAACTTTAAGAATAAGATGTGTTTTTGAAGATGTAAAGTGAAGTGTTCTATAAACACTTAGAAAATATTTGTAATCTCTCTTGAAAAATACTTTGTGAAATCAATAGTGAATAGTGTGAAAAATCAAATTTGCATAAGTATATATGTGTCTAGAAAAATAAAATCTAGTCCTATTTATAAGTCTGAAAGGACATTTAGTTTGTTAGTCAGTTCTAACAAACTGAAATCGCTCAACAAACTTATTCTTGAAAAGCTGCTCTTGACCTCGGTGATTCTTCCCACTCGTCTGCGGTGACTCGGTGAAGACTTGCCTTTCTTATTCTACTCGGCTTGTCTTGACCTCGTATGAGCTATTCATGATTGTCTCCTACAGATGACTAGATCTCACTGATCGAATTTGTTCTAGACCTCGCCTGACCGTTTTAGCTTAACCTCACCGATCTTCAGATCGTCTGATCAACTTAGCTGCTTCTTTATAACTCATCAAAACTTCTTGATTCAACAATTTCCCCCTTTTTGATGAAGTTAAAACCTATAAGGAAGAAACACACTCACAGTGAAGTTAGTACTAGAATTAGTTAAAACAATCGATAGGTATATCGTGAGCACATTTTCACACTACAACAGATTCATTCACATTCAAGGTATTAAAAAATTTAAGTCTTTTAGACTCTTTTAGAAGTACTTAGAGAATTTAGTTTTATGACTTAGAAAAATTTTAGGAAAAAGTTTTTAACTCGAGATATAAACTTCTCGAGATGATTTATACATAGAAAAAATTTTTAAAAAAAAAAAAAAATTCTTTTAAAAAAACTAAAAAAGCGATACACAAAATTCACATAAGTCCGAATATATTCATTCACAAATTTACAAATTTACAAATAGAAGAACTGATAGAAAATAAAAGATAAGGAAAGAAAAATCCTGTTCTATCGATTCCCCATCGGCTGGCCTCTGGAATGTTCGGCCGATTGAAAATCCGTGCTCTTAGTTGTTTAAGCTCTTCTTCATCTCGTGAGCTCGGTTTCCCGTTACGCTTTGACTATAACCGTCTTGACCCATTCCAGATCGGAGAGCCATCTTCTTTCAACTTGGGGGTAACTTGCTCATAGGCTGGTGCAACTAAGTCACGATTGAACACATTGTGTGCCTCATCAAGCAACTTCCCATACAGATCGGCATCCTCCTTTTCCATCCACTCGTGCTAGCTCTTGTCCTCATCCCGCTCCAGGATGGCGATGCCTTCAAGATGTACCAGTAATACATCCATCGGCATCCAGGGCTAGCTTCTTGTACTCACTTGTATATTTCCCTGAAACCATCTTTGGAGGGGCTGAAGTGCGGTGGACGGGCGGAAGTCCGCTTCATCTCGGTGCTTTGGATACCCACTTGGGAATCCTGTCCCACTTCAGCTCAGCTTTCCCAGCTTCTTCAGCCTCTTCTTCTCCTGCTTCTCATACTTTTCCTTCTCAGCATGGATTCGTCTGATCTGCTTTCGGCTGATAGGTTTGAGAAGTCAGGCTCCTTTCTTTTTGCTCGACTGCGGGGTGATCAATTTGCCACTCGGTGATGAAGACTTCTTTCTTTGCTTTGCCTTTACCCTTGCCTCTTGGCCTCGGGTTTTCTGCTTCTTTTATCTTGGCCAGTGAGCTTCGACTTCTCCTCCTCCTCCTCCTTCCTCTTCTCCTCATCCTCACGGATGGCCTCCTCTATTTGGGTCACCCTCGGTTGCAAGGCTGCCGGCATCATCGATTTAACTTTCAACTCGGCCTTGGGCTGCCTCTAACTCAGTGTGTACGCCTTAGAGTCCACCTTGTCTGTGAGTGACAAGACTCCACTGTGAGGGTGTCCATCCTTCCTTCTGCTCCTTCCCCTTTTTAACTTCATTCTCAAGGGTCGGAGTCGTGTCTTTCAGTAGCCGAACAACGGACCACGAAGTCGTTACGATCGGATGTGAGAGTGTTGACCAGGATCTCGTTGTCACTGCCATCTTTGCTTCAATGCCTTAACCTCCTCCTCCAGAGTCACTCAGCCGAGATCCAACGGCCAGTCTTTGAGATTGGCTGATAGGTTCCTTGACATGTTGACCTCAGCAATCTGCATGTTGGCGAGCATCATATCGGTGATTCGCCGTATCACCTTCCTTGTCTTCTTCTCCATCATCTTTTGAACTTGAGATATTATCTTCTTATGCATATCTTCAAAAGTCGATGAGATGGCAAAAATTGATGGCCTCCTCCTGATTCGGATGAGGAAGAGGTGGTGGGAGAGGTTGACTGGGGAGCTCATGTGGATATCCCCAAAAATATTGGAGGTATCCACCGGGTGGGGTCGGATGGGAGAGATGTAGTGGGGCGTCTGATGGGGGAGGGGGATTTACGGTGGAGGAGATGATGGTGGGGGTGGAATATGTGAAGTAGTGGGTGGGGGAGATGAGGTTGTTTGGGGTAATATGGGTTGAGTTTGGGAGGATATGGGTAAGGGTGGTGGGGAGATGGATATGGGAGTTGGGGCGAATCTGGTCTGTAAGAAAGGACGGCATTCGAGATGGAGATGGTGGAGGGGATGAAGTTTGAGGAAGGGTAGATGAGGTTGGGATTTGGACTATATCGGAAGTAGGCTGTTTTAGAGGCTCTGAGGTGCCAACACAGGGACACCTCTTCATCGCCAGAGTGGCCGGAGAGGGAGGGGGAAAATTGTACTCGATCGTGGGTGGGGAGGAGGTCCTCTACGAGCTTATCTCTGGACCTCCTCTGAATGAACCACCCGTTCTCGCGATTTGCAGAGTGGTTACCTCTTCGTGTAAAAGACTTGGCTGGTCACAGACGTTCCACCCAGCTCGAGAGGTCTTAATCAACCTCCTCCTCCTTGGTGCCTTCTCCTTCGACTTCATTGGGTGGCGGCCTCGGTGAGCTCACTGTCGCCAGCTCTTCCTCTCTCTCCTCTTCTTCCTCCTCCTCGCCTTCTTGGCGGTGGTGCCCGAGCTCCTACCTCGGCTCCACCTTCGTCTCGAATCATTTGGAGCCCCAAGAGGTTCATCATTCGTCGAATCCCCTTTTGTTTTGTGTAGGGTCGACTCCGTCGACCAATTGATCTCAAATGACAGCAGGTCTTCCATGATCACCGTCACCTTATTGAATAGGCTGGTGATCGACCCGCCTGCCACTTGCGTCCAACAACCTCCAACCTTTTCCTTTCGGTCTCTAGCTTTTCCGAAGCATCCCAGCCCAGCTTAGCTTGGACCCCATCAAGTATTGTCCTCATGACACATAGTCCTGTGTCTGTCACCCGTCATGAGAACTTTGTTCTCTCAAGATGACCTTTGTAACAATGGTCATCGAAAGACGATACCGTCGTCGGAGCATCTTCTTCTTTAACTCCGATCGCCGATCCCTCATAGAATTCCGGGCAATCATCTCAAATGATTCTACCCATTCATCGAGACTTGTAGGTGAGGGGTTCACTCCTTCACCGCTTGTATCAAAATTCTGGCCACCTCCGCACGGAGTAACGGTTAAAACCTCTCCATAAACTCTGGTTCTAAAACTCCGTTCTCGAACGCTCCGTTGACGTAGAACTCTATTCCCCGCATATCCAAAGTGTTTTATTGAGAGGGATTTCTTGGAACAGAATGTCCTCAATCCAGCCCTCTCCAATAGCTCCAAAACCTCCCTTGATTCGCCATCGGAGGTTGTGTCAAAATCCACATACATCTCTCGATTTGATCTTCTTATTGAACGCCTCATTGTGAACATCCACCATGGTTGAAGTAATTCCTATTTGTTTTTGAGAAGTGCTCATGAAATGATCAAATACGAAGTTTTGAAAATTTTGCAGAGAGTTTATAAGAATTTCGAGAGTGAAAAAGTTTGTTTAAGGAAGAAGATGTATTTATAGGGGGAAGATTGGAAAGAGAAACCGCCATTTTGGAAAATTTGAATTAATTCGAGCCATTTATTCAAAAAGTTTTTATCGCGCATAAATCAATGGTTAAAAATTAAGATAAGCGATTAGGATTCAGCGCGTGGATGTTAATCGCCTTTGGAATGCGTAAATAGTTACTTTATAGACCGTTGATTTGTGAGATGTAGGTTACTTTATGCAGGGAAGTAAGTATACCCGACGTCGCCTAGGGTTACCTTACTTCGCTAAGGGTTTGCAAATCGGATGAGTTTGAAAATGATGAGTTGAAAAAGTCATCCGATACAAGAATCCGTCTCGATTTTTTAAAAACAAATTTAAGTTCAAAAATTTAGCAATCTTAAAGTCAAAATTTTTAAATAAACAGATCGAGACTTAATTTTCTAAAAATGGGATTTTCAATCAATCATTCCAAAAAGAATTTAAAAAAATATGACCATGAGGTGAAACAGCTTTGATCTCGTGATGTATTCCCGCAAAGACATAGACTCATAGAAAACCATTAGTAGCTTGAGGTAGATCGAGATAGGGTGCAGATAGTCATCTGCTTTTCGTAAAATCAGTTGACTATTGTGCCCTTGTCTCCGATTTACCATATGTCGAATAAGTAATTATAATGTCGATAAGGTCAATATGACTAATCCTTGATTCTTGATTCCTAAGAAGAAAATCAATGATATCAGCTACTGATTGTCCTTTGACTCGCATCTAGTCCGATAATTCTTTCTAGACATGATAAACTAAATCGAGAGAGACAAGAATTAAAAAGAACAGTAATTAGAGATTTACTAAAGAAGCATCTAATAAACCTAATTCTACAGATAATTCTTTAAACCTTTTCTCTGCCAATGGTTTTGTCAAGATGTTCCGCTCTTTGAAAGTCGGCCAAGATCTTCTCAAGTCTCGATATCTCCTTTCTCTACATGGTCTCGGATGAAGTGTGTCGATATCTACATGCTTGCATCTTGTATGAAGAATCGGGTTCTCGAGTAATAGCTATGGCACTATTACTATCACAAAAGATTGGTACATCTTTGGTGATAATATTATAGTCCCTTAGCCGCCGACTTATCCAGATCCTGAGAACAACAACTTCCACCGCCATATACTCACTTCGATTGTAGAAGTAGCTACAGAGGTTTGTTTCTTAGACAACCATGAAATCGGCTTACTTCCAAGAAATTGGCAAGTACCAGATGTAGATTTTCTATCTATCTTACACCCACCAAAATCAATCTGAGTATCCAGATAGCTCAAAGTTGTCATCACCGGATACCACAATCCAACATTTATTGTTCCTTTCAAATACTTGAGGATTTTCTTTGCCCCTTCAAGATGGCTTTTCTTAGGATTAGCTTGAAATCTAGCACAAACTCCAACCGCAAAAGAAATATCGTCTACTAGTAGTTAAATATAATAAAGAACCAATAAGACCTCGATACTCACCCGATCGGTGTCTTCTCCCTTCTCATTCTGGATCCATTGAAAAATTTGTCATCATAGGTATTTTTAGCTTCTACGGTGGTACTCTATTCCATATTTTTCAATAAGATCTTTGTATATTTGGCTTGATTTATGAATATTCCCTTCTTTGTCTCGCTTGACTTGAAGTCCAAGAAAATATGTCATTTCTCCCATCATAGACATTTCAAATCGCTTTTCATAAGACTACTAAATTCTTCACACAAAGATATGTTAGTTGATCCAAAAATTATATCATCAACATAAATTTGAACTAATAAAAGGTCACAACCAAACTCTTTTCTAAATAGAGTTCTATCAATTCTACCTTTAACAAAACCATTTTGAATTAAATAATCAAACAAGGTGTCATACCAAGCTCTTGGTGCTTGTTTAAGTCCATATAGAGCTTTCCTTAGTTTATAGACTTTGTCTCCTTTGACAAAACCAGGGGTTGCTCTACATAAACTTCTTCAGCTAGGATTCCATTTAAGAAGGTTGATTTAACATCCATCTGAAAAACTATGAATCTTTTAAAAGCCGCATAGGCTAAAAACAATCTTATGGCTTCCAAACGAGCTACCGGTGCAAAGGTTTCATCATAATCAATACCCTCCGATTGTGAATAACCTTGAGCAACTAGTCCGGCCTTATTTCTAACCACAATATTGTTTTCATCCCTTTTGTTTTTAAAGACCCATTTAGTTCCAATGACTTTTTGATGATGAGGCCTTTCAACAAGCTCCCACACATCTTGTCTTTGAAATCGATTTAGTTATTCTTGCATAGCTTTAATCCAGCTTGGAATCGCTTAAAGCTTCTCGTAATTGATTTAGGTTCAAGTAATGACACATAGCAACCGAACATACAATCTTGATTTAGTAAGGTCCTCGCCCTGACACCGCAGTCTAAATCTCCAATTATCTGCTCACCGGGTGATATGACATTATTTTCTTACCTTTATCTTTTATGGATGATGTCTTGTCCGAATTATTTATTTCGTATGATTCTATGTTACCTTCTCGATATCTCTATCTCGCTCAGGTGATGTGTCGTTGATCGTCTAATCAGCTTGATATGTTGTTGGTTATCTCGATCATTTAGTAGATCATCTCGATGAGGAAGTTCTTTCTGTGTTCTTTTCCTTTGTCCGATTCTTCCTCTTCATCCGAATCGATTCTTGATTGTAGAATTTTATGGTTGATCTTTTGATAGTCATCCGATCCAGATCATCCGATATCTTTGTAATGTTTCTGTCTTATCAAACTCAAAAGAAGATTCATCAAAACCACATGGGGTGTTTCTTCTACACACAAGGTTGTCTTATTAAAAACTCTATATGCCTTTGATATAGATGAGTATCCTAAGAATATCCCATCCGCTATCTTGGCATCAAAAGTTTTTAATTGAGATTTCCCATTATTGTGTATGAAACATTTACAACCAAATATATGAAAATATGAAATTTTGGGAGATCTTCCCTTCCAAATTTCATAGGAGTTTTACACTTATCCTTAACAATCGACTCCTATTTTGAACATAGCAGTGTATTCACCGCTTCTACCCAAAATCTATGAGGAGTGTTGAATTCAGATAGCATTGATCTAGCTGCCTCTTTCAAGGTCATGTTTCTTCTTTCAACAACTCCATTTTGTTGTGGAGTCCTTTGCTGAGATGTTTCTGAGCTATGCAATTTTCAATGCAAAGAGTTAGAAATCAATTTATTTAGAAATTCAAGTACCTTTATCACTTCTAATTTTAACAATATTTAATCCCTTTTCATTTTGAATCTTTTAAGAAATTCTGGAATCTTGGTCATAGTCTCATTCTTTTTGTATAAGAAAATAACCCAAGTAAATCTTGAAAAATCATCAACAATTACTAAGGTGTATTTTCTTCCACTAAAGCCGAGAGGAGTTCTTGGACCAAACAGATCCATATGAAGAAGTTCCAAAATTCTTTCGAAGAAGGATTACTTATTGTTTTAAAAGAAGCTTTGGTCTGCTTTTCCTTTTTGACAAGAAACACATACATGGTTCTTTGAAAATATTTTATCGGGAGTCCTTTAACTAAAGATTTCCTTGCTATTTTGTTAAGAGTTTTGAAATTTAAGTGACCAAGTAAATGCATTGCCCACGACCAACTTAAGTCATCTCGAACTCTTAGCAACAAGACAAGTATCTTTAGGACAGCTTTTGAAGTTAGCAACATAGATGTTACCTTGTCTTACTCCAAATAGAATATTTTCATTGATACTATCTAAAACATAGCATGCATTATGAGTAAATTTGACACAAAACCCCTTATCACAAAATTGTGAAGCAGATAATAGGTTATGCTTCAATCCTTCCACGTAGTAAACTTCTTGAACTTGAACATCTCCAATCATTAGTGTTCCTACACCTTTAGTAAGTCCATAGTTGTTGTCTCCAAACATCACTCTAGGTCCATCAATGGTTTGATAGTTAGAGAGAAGTCGTCTTTCATAGGTCATGTGCTTTGAACAGCCACTATCAATATACCGAGATGACCTCAAGAATGTCTCCTCTATCAACTATCTTCTTGTCTTCCTGCAATCACAAATTTATTTCTTAGGTACCCTTTGTACTTTGGGTCCTTTCAAGTTAAGTTGACTCTTAGGAATCCAGATAAAAATATCAATGTTCCTTAAAACCATAGATTGAAGCTTGCACACATATCTATCTACTAAGATAAGACTTTCAAGATCAATCTGATTTAATTGATCTTTTGAAATTGTCTTGAACCTTGGTAAGAATGGATAAGATCTGCTTCTTCCATCAAAGTTATTATACCTAGGATAGATCTTTAATTTAGTCTTAGGTTTAACCTTAGGAGTTACTTTCCTCGTCGATTTTTCTTTTCGAAGTATCGGATGGGGTAATTAATTCCTTTGGTTTCTGTGGACTGAATAAGGTTTCTACCTTAGGTTTAGTTGTTTTGACAAAAACTCTAGGTTTTATAGGATCATTCTTCTTATTCCTATCAAAACCTAATCCAGCTTTTATCACTAGACTTTTGAGATGAATTGAAGATTTTATCTATTGTGGTTTGAGAATTATTCAAAAGTCCCAACTTGAGATTTAATTCCCTGTTAGTCCTTTTATAATTTTCATTCTCGTAATAGATATTTGAAAATTTTATTTTTAAAGAACTTAGTTCTGTTCTAACTTATCTGTCTTATCGGACAAGGTACTTGTGACCATCTTAGTCCGACATTCCCCCTTGAATGTACAGTCTAGTTTCTCACTTTCCTTAGTCTGATTGACCTTAGTTAGATCAGAAATTTGATCCTTTAAATTAAGATTTTCAGTCTCTATCTGTTTATAAGCAATAGAGCAGTCTCCAAATCTTTCAACGATTTATCAATAAGATCGGGATCGATTTCGAGATAAGGTGTCACAGTCATTATCTCAAGATGAATAGTAATGTACCTCTTTCGCCATTAGACATATGTCATCATCGACCCAAAATCAGATGAGGATGAGGATGATGATGTCTCACGAGCTTCTTCTTTTTCAGCTAGTAGAGCTCTCTCGTCGGCATACCTTCTATCTCTTTTCTTCCTCTTTTCTTCTCTCTCTCGGGAGTGAGTTGAGGACAATCATAACCGTAGTGACCAGGTTTCTGCAAGTATAACATATATCTCCTCTGTCTGTTTTGGACTACCATCTCCTCGTCGATAGGTGACCTATGACTTCTTGACTGATCCTTCTTTTATCATTATACGAACTCTTTTCATCCTCGCCTCGATCTATAGTTCCTTCGACCTAATCTGTCTCTTTTGTTTCTTCGTATTTCATCTTCGATCTTTCATACCTTTTCAACAAAAGAGCCATTTCTTCTTTTACAGACAAATCAGATGCTTTAGAAATCTTTTGATTCATCCTGATGAACAAATGCTACTGTTTTCCAGATGTAGATGACTCTGTCTCATCTTCTTCATCTTCAATGTGAATGTCATATTCCAAAGTTGCTTTAAGATGAGAGAAGAGAGTGTGATGTGATATTGATGACAAATTTTGTGTTGCCTTGAGAATATTAGCTTTCTCTCTCCATCTTTTGCTCAAAGATCCGAGTATCTTGTTGTTAATTTCTTTCTCGGTGTAATTCTTACCCAAATCGGCTGCTTTGTTCACAAGATTAGTCAATCTCACATCCAGTTGATCTAAGCCTCACCATCCTTCATTTTGAATGTGTCAAAAGCATGTAGAACAGATCGAAGCTTATTTTCTTTGACTTTGTTCGAGATCCTTCACAAATTCCAAAGCAAGAGTCTCCCACATTTCTTTGGCGCTTTTGCATCTTTTAACCTTTTCTATCCAATCTTTACTTAGAGTCTCAATGATCTCGGTTCGAGCTACTTGATCAAGATTATGGACCTTTCTTTCATCATTTGTTAACTCGAGCTCTTCTTTTCTTGTCTGGTCCTGGATTCACCGACTCGGCTCCAAGTCTTTGGTTCCTCCATGATAGAATTTTATAGGTCCCTCTTCTAGAACCTCTTCCATCCTATCATGAATGGCTTTTAGGTGATTCTCCATCCTAAATTTCCAGTAATCATAATCTTCAATAGAGAATTCGGGAAGGTTCCTAGACTTTTTGTTTTTCCACGATGACATGATGAAACAAAGGAACAAAATACTCCACAAGCTAATTAGTAGCACTGTTAGTAAAAGAAGAAAAATGAAGAAAATCAAGATAATTTCAGAATCTTGTTCAAGACCTAAAATCAATATCGAAATGACTTAACACCGCTCCGATACCACTTGTTGGTCCCGGAATGTTGAGTTGAATAAAACCTTGAGTTAACTTTCTAGAACAAAATCTAGAAAGGGGGTTTGAATAGATTTTGTAGATTTTTCAAATCTTTTCAAAATCAATTCAAAGTATCGATTATCACATGAATATAATGGAGAACTCAACTTTTAACAAGATCAAAAGCAAGGTGATATTTAGATTCTAGTTAAGATTACGAACTTTAATCTTGAATTAACAAATATTGTAAATTGAACAAATTAAAGAAAGCAAGAAATAACACTGTGGATTTATAGTGGTTCGGATTATAACAATCCTACATCCACTCTCCTTCTCCAAACTTTGAAGAAGGGTCTTCACTAGCCGCTTACTTACTTACCGTACAATCTTTACAAATTACAACTCGATCTTCAACTATTCAAAATCTAATCAACTTTCTGAAATTTAACTTTAAGAATAAGATGTGTTTTTGAAGATGTAAAGTGAAGTGTTCTATAAACACTTAGAAAATATTTGTAATCTCTCTTGAAAAATACTTTGTGAAATCAATAGTGAATAGTGTGAAAAATCAAATTTGCATAAGTATATATGTGTCTAGAAAAATAAAATCTAGTCCTATTTATAAGTCTCGAAAGGACGGTTAGTTTGTTAGTCGGTTCTAACAAACTGAAGCTGCTCAACAAACTTATTCTTGAAAAGCTGCTCTTGACCTCGGTGATTCTTCCCAGTAAATCTGCGGTGACTCGGTGAAGACTTGCCTTTCTTATTCTACTCACTTGTCTTGACCTCGCCTCGAGCTCTTCATGATTGTCTCCTACGAGATGACTAGATCTCAGGTGACTAAATTTGTTCTAGACCTCGTCGATCTGTTTAGCTTAACCTCAATCGATCTTCGGATCGTCCCGATCAACTTAGTGCTTCTTTTTAACTCATCAAAACTTCTTGATTCAACAATTATTATCATATATAAGCGTATTATCATGTTTATATATGTAAAATCTTAAACAATTAAAATTAATACTTTAAATAATTAAAATTCATCATCTTAATTAATTAAAATTCATACTCGTAAATATTTGAAATTCATAAATTCTTAATTAACATTCCGAAAAATTCATAGTTTTAAACAAAAATAATGAATTCAGCGCCGCCTAGAACCAGGACCCTCGTGATGGTGATCGAGAACCACTCGACCACAGGGGAACACCACTACTGTAAGGAACCTTGCATCCCCTGCAACAGCTCCCGGATTTGATGTTGCATGTTCGCCGTCAACTCCTCTCTCAAAGCTGCGTCTCTTCGCTCCATCTCCGCCTTTGCATCCTATCACGCTCCTCTTGGAGCAGGCGGTCGACATCGGCTTGGGTGTAGCCAACAAGAGGAGGAGGAGTACTCGATGAGCAATAGCCGGAGGATGCGTCTGGACTTACCACTGACCGAGACCCGAACCCTCCCGTGTTGTTTTTCAACGGTATTGACATAGATCTGCAGGATAAGTCGGGTTGGGGTTCGGAGCTCGACCCCTCGGAGGGCATACGGGAGGCCACCTCTTGTACTTCATGCTTTGTACAAATATTTCGACAATTAAAATTTTAGATTACAAAAATAGACATATATATATAATATTTTATTATAAATTATTACATAATATAAAATGAAAATACTTACAAGTGTGTCACTAATAGCCCCGTAGGTGTACTCCCCGTCATCATACCGGTGGTAATGCTGCACTATGTCCCGATCCGTGGGGGCCGTCCATGCCTCCTCTCCTATATTTATTTAATTAGAACCACGTGTTTAATTAAAATATTGAACTAGCATTAAAAATACTTACAAAGTCATATGCATACTCGGCTGATCCACGAGATCCGCCCCTATGTGACGGAGATGCCGGTACCCTCGCCTCCCGAGCTCCGATCGGTCGATTAAATGCGACACCGCTGGCTTTTGCTCTCACGTCTTCTCTATCCCGATGGCGAGCGATCCATTGAAGACGGCGTCATCCCATCCAGGCCTCTGCTGCTTGGTGACCCACAACGTTCTCACGTTGTTCAAAGATATCGGTGTATCTCGCTGCGCCCTATGAAGGAACAGTGATACACCTCCGTTGAGTTCGTAACGTTAGGGTCCCACCTAGTTTGTCTCTGCCAAACAAAATATTATTGTACTTAATAAGCGTTAAAGTTTATAAATTAATCAAAATTAAATAGCGAATAACAAAATATAATGTACAGAAATGTCTCCCAAAGCATTGCTGACCTCTCGGGAGATATCATCCGGAAAGTGAATGCACCGGGCTCCCGAATAGTCACGGATACCGCATTCGATGGCATCAACCTGCAAAAAGGGAATAAACACGCAAAATTAATAGACATATAAATATGACATAGTTTATTATTCACAAGTATTTAACTTACGTGCCTGGTAGATCCATATATCCAGGACCCTCCCCACTGGAGCTCGAGCCGTATTTGGATGATGGTCCTCATAAGCCTCGGGCCGACAGCCTCGCCGTCCCTCCTCCTCTGAATAAAGGGTACCGAGCATCTGGTACCCTGCCATCTCGACCCTGGACCCGGTCGGTCCGCTCAACCCATCTCCTCTAGATCCAGATCGTCCCTCGATCCAGACGGTCCGCTATCTGTAACAATAATTAAATAAAACCTCATTATTACACGGTTCAATAATAAATAATTCATCATATATATAACATGCAAATGAAACACACATAATTATTACATTATTCAATAGTAAATAATTATTACACTATATATTCAATATTCATCCGAGTCTTCATCCTCCTCCTCCTCCTCGTCCTCCCCTCCTCATCATCATCATCTTCTTCTTCTTCTTCTTCTTCTTCTTCTTCTTCTTCTTCTTCTTCTTCTTCTTCTTCTTCTTCTTCTTCTTCTTCTTCTTCTTCTTCCTCTTCTTCTTCCTCTTCTCCCTCTTCTTCTTCTTCTTCCTCTTCTCCCTCTTCTTCTTCTTCTTCTTCTTCCTCTTCTCCCTCTTCTTCTTCTTCTTCTTCTTCTTCTTCCTCTTCTCCATTATTTTCAATATCAATTAATGCACCGTTGACATCTGTCAATATGATTGGATCATCATCCGTTTGCACACCATTAATTTGGGACTCAAGGTCGTCTTGAAAGGGGAAGCTCTTGTTCATTCGTTGACACGGTTTCGACCAAGGATCTCGGTTAGATTTTGCAAGCGACCAACCATTCATTTCTACGCTTTCCGGGTACTTGCAATAGTAAACTTGAGTGGCTTGACTTGCTAACACAAAAGGATCGTAGCGGCCGTATCTTCCCCTTTGATTAACGTCCACAAGTTTGTAATGAGGATGTACTCTTGTTCCATTTGGCACGAGATGGATCAAACCACTCACACTTGAACAAAATAACATTTTTCTCAATACGTGGGGTACTCCAATTGTACTACTTCCTCAAGGACCCGTAGAAATCATTCTCATCTGCATCATAATTTTTACCCTTGATACAAACTCCACAATTTGAAGTAGATTTTGATGAGCCATAAGTTCGTGTGTGAAATTTGTAACCATTCACGTAATATCCAGGGTATGTGGTGACACAACTCGAAGGTCCGCTAGAAAGATCATGTATCCACCGATTTTGAATATTATTTATCCTTATAAGTTGTTCAAACCACGATGCAAACTCCTCTTGTAGTCTTTCATCCTGTTCGGCCCTCGAGAGTCGGTTGGAATTGTTGCGATTGCTCGAAAAACATACTACAAAAGGAGATTTGATTATTTAATATACGGATTGACGTTGTAATTAACAAAAATTGAACATTATAAACTTACTCGATATACGGTTGCAACTCGGGACAATTCAGTAACACGTACATATGAGCCGTGTTTTTCTCCTCATCTACAATCCATCTTTTGTTTATCTTTTCAAGATGTTAACCGGGAGGTATAAATATGGATAAAGTACCTTTCGCTACTTGGGGTACCTCGCCACGACCATCTAATTATGAGGTACATTGTGCCGCCTCATCTGAACGTGATCGCCGAAATAGAGGGAACAAAATATTGAGGCCTCTTTTCGTTAAATACGCATTTGCAATCGATGCTTCAACATGCGCCTTGTTCCCAACACTTAGCTTTAAATTATAAAGATACCTAATTAAATGAATCAAATGTTATATATATGTATAGTATAACCATTTTAGGTAATCAAATAATTTAGAGTTATAAATTACCTCTCAAATGGATACATTCATCTATACTGCACAGGACCCGGCTATCCTTGCTTCGTATGCAAGGTGCACGGGCGAATGCTCCATCGAATTGAAGAAGGCTGGGCAGAAAGATACGTTCCAACTTACACAATATAACTGGAATATCTGCTTCCAATCGAGCCATGTTCTCAATCGTAATGGATGCGAAGTTAACTCCCTAAAGAACAAACTAAGTTCGGTGATTGCTTTCCACACATTCGGCGGCAGAGTTTCACGAAAAGCAATCGGGAGTAGTCTCTGCATAAACACATGACAATGATGACTCTTCATCCCAAACATCTTCAATTTACTCCAGTCTACACATCGAGACAAAGTTAGACACATAGTCATCGGGAAACTTCAACTCGATTACCCATCTCGCACAGGATACTTTCACGTGCGTTGACATTTCTCTAGAGAGGACGACGACAATATTCATTAAGTTCATCCCTAGACTTATTTGTGTCTTTTGTTTTCCCTTCCACATTCGTCCTTTGTGTAGAACAAATTATCAAACACATTTTTTCAATGTGCATCACATCCAAATTATGCCGGATCAAGAGGGTACACCAATATGGCAAATCCCAAAAATTACTTTTCTTCCTCCACCCACCATCTAATCTTTTGTTGTGGGCCTCAGCACCCTCTTGATCACTTTCCGGTACCCCAACCAATCAATTTCTTGTAGAAGCATTTGCCTGTTCGGATGGGTGGTGGGTCATCCGTAACTACTCTATTCTTCATGAATGCAGTCTTGTTCTGCGATACGGATGTCCACAGGTAAGAACTTACGATGGTTATCAAACCACGATCATTTGTTTCGAGAGTTTTAAAGTGAAGGCATCGGAGTACTCGGACAATATGGACAAGCAGTCCTTCCAGCGGTACTCCATCCAGATAAAGATTGAGTAAGCTGGAAAGTCGCTAATGGTCCAGATTAATGCGGCTCGCATCATAAAATTCCGCTTTCTAGCAACATCATACGTTTCCACCCCATTTCCCCACAGCATGTTCAAATCATGAATTAGTGGCTGTAAAAATACATCTAAATTATCATTTGGATTTTTAGGATTAGGCACCAAAACCGTCAAAAACATGAATTGTTCTTTCATACACAACCATGGGGGCAGATTATGCGGTGTCACTATCAGCAGCCATGACGAATACTATTTTCCCGATTGCCCAAACGGTGAAAACCATCGGTGCTCAAACCCACCTCACATTACGTATTTCACTGCAAAATCGGGATATGAATAGTCCAGGTGTTTCCAAGCCAAAGAATTTGCGGGGTGACGCATAACACCAGCTTCATCATTATAGCAACTAGCATACCATATCATATCCTTAGCGGTAGTCTTGGGTGATACGATCTTTGCAATCGAGGAATGATAGGAAAATAGAACATCTCTTTGAAAGGACTTGTTCTTTTTCCATCGACCATCCACACCACGTCTAGCGAGGTTTGAATCGTGACCGACCACAAACCTTACACGATTCAAGTTCCCCTGCCTCGCACCCCAATATATCATACAATTATTTACACAACAATCAATCCTCTCTACGGGAAGACCCATCCCACCCATCAACCGTTTAGTATCGAGATAATTTCTTGGGCACCAGATTTTACGGAGGGCAAATCTCACTAATCAACTCAACCATTTGATTGTAACCCCTTTGAGACGATCTGTTCTCAGTTTTAATTTTTAAAAGACGGGCATTGAATGACAATCGAGAATGAGACTCGCAACCGAGATACAGATCTGATCCGCATGAAGCATGTCAAAAACGTGCAGCGTCTGATTAGGAGGTTCCTCGCTAAGGGGCTCTTCTTCCACATTTTGGAAACTAATGTTAGGACCAGAAGTTAAGTCCATCATCATATTGTGGTACGAGCTAGATCTTTGCGGTGTCGTCAACTCTATATGAAGTCGACGCCGGCTGATCATAGTTTCGGTGTGGCATAGAATTCCAATTTTACTTACCGTGCAAAATCCAATTGTGATAATTAGACATAAACCAATGTCTAAACAAATGTGATTTCACGTCGAATGGGTTCTCTAAAACTCTGGTTCCTACATTTGAATTTTGAGCAAGGACACCTAATCTTTCCTCCACTCATCCATTCCGGGTTACTAATAGCGAATTCTATAAACGATTCGATTCCACTAAGAAATTCTGGAGATATCATGCCATTAATCGTTCTTGGACCATACATCCAACTACGGCTTGAATAATTCATAGCAATAGATCTGTTTCAAATTAATGAAGATTCAAAATTTAATTAAATCATAATTAATTCTTCCAGCTTAATACCTAATATTAATATATATATTTTCTAAAAATTTCGCAGAGTTTTGTCTTATTTTATCGTATTCCCCGCTTAATATATCAATTAATTCCTAGTGCATCCATTTCCGACTCAATTAAAATTTATCAAGTCGGAACGCACATTTCTGACAAATAATACCAAACAATTCATCAACCCTCAACTCCAACATCAACTTGTTGAATCGAACATCGATTCAATTTTCAAAATTAATATTATAATTGAACTAGCATGCAAAATTTGATCGAACATCGATCATCATATATATAAATTATTATTATATCATGCATGCAAATTATTTTTAAATCAAATAATTATTATAATTAAATTAAAACTATTTTTAAATAATAATTAATTACAAAAAGAATACTTACGGTGATAGTGGTGGCTATGAAATTATACTCCCGGATCGAATCTTTTCAATAAACGTACACACCTACAAATATATAAATTATAACAATTAAATTAAAATTATAATAATATTAATAATCAAAATTATATAATTGCATAATTACTAATTAATTAACACTAAATAATTATATAATAATCTTATACTACTAATTTTCCTAAATAATTACTAATAATCAAAATACACATAACAATTACAAAAATTAACACTAAATAATTAATAAATCACCAACTATAACAACAAAATTATATAATTGCATAATTACTAATTAATTAACTCTAAATAATTATATATAATTCATATACTAATAATTTTCCTAAAGAATTAAAATATACATAACAATTATACAAATTAACACTAAATAATTAATAAATCACCAACTATAACAACAAAGTTACACAAATACATGCATATGAAAAATTAAAAATACAAAATTTATCCACTAAAATAACAACAAAAATAACCGATTAAATCTTAAAAATTTACCGTAGAAACGTTCCGGGAATGTGTACTACAAAGCTCAACAAAAACTAACGTCAATTTTCCGCGGCGGGCGGCGCGAGGGCGGCGCAAGGACAGCAGTGAGGGGGCGTAAAACGCGAGCAGGGGGGAGGAGAAAGGGGATACTGTGGGTTTTATATCGAAATTGGCGAGGGCCTAGCGAGGGCCCACGCCCTCGTTAAATTTAATTATTGGCGAGGGCCGCGCTCGGTAATTAGCGAGGGCCCACGCCCTAGTTAAATCCGTCGCTAAAAGCTTGCGAGGGCTTTTCCGTCGTTAATACCCTCGGTATTTCGCGAGGGTTCGAACCCTCATTAACGCCCTCGGTAAAGGCAGCCCTCGCCAAGCTCCTCGTTAACTCGCGAGGGTTGTCGAACCCTCGCTAGGTCCCCTCGTTAAATTGGTGACCCAACAGGTGTTGAAGTCAACCCCGCCAAGGTGAAAGTTGTGCTTGATATGCAGCCCCCTACTAGTATTAAGGAGTTGCAGAGACCGAATGGAAGAATTAGAGCATTGAGCGGATTTATAGTCGAATCTGCGAGAGGAGCCACCCCTTCTTCAAGATTTTGAGGAAGGGATCCAGGTTTGAATGGGATGAGCGATGCCACAGGCATTCGAAGAACTCAAACAGCATCTCGGCCCATTACCTACCCTAACGAAGCCAAGATCAGGGGGAGACACTCTACCTTTACCTCTCTGTAGGTGGGGTCTCACTTAGCTCGGTGTTGGTGAGGGAGGAGGGTCAACCCGAAACTGTTTACTACATTAGTAAACTAATTTAAAGAGATACTCGGAAATAGAGAAGGCAACCACGACTATAATGGTCACGGCTCGGAGGTTACGGCCTTATTTCTTATCACATAAGGTCGTTGTTTGGACTAACTACCTTAAAGCAGGTAATCGGCAGAGCTGATCTCTCAGGGGAGGATGGTCAAATGGGCCGTCGAGATGGAGGAGTATGACGTGGATTTTCAGCCACGGAGGACCATCAAAGCACAGGCCTTGTTTGATTTCATTCGTGAGGGTACACATGTGCCGCAGAAGGAGAATGGAAGGTATACATGGACGACTGTGTCCATGTAGGGTTGTGGAGCTAGGATCGTGATTATTGATCCAGAGGGCCAGGAAACGCAAGTTGCGGTGAGGTTCGAGTTCATTACCTCAAACAACGGAGCTGAGTACGAGGCCTTGATTCGAGGAGCGGAGATGGCCGTAGAGCCGAGAGCAGGTCGGGTGGTCATATTCTCGATTCCCACTTGTAACCCAAAGAGTTATAGGTGGAGTACGAAGTGTAACGCCCGAACCCGAGATAGTTTCACTTACTTATCCAAATTTGAGTCGTCACTTAATGAAAGGGGAAAAGTAAGACAAATTTTTTTTTTTAAAAGAAATAAAATCAATAAGGGAAAAGATAAAAGAAAACAATTGAATGATTCTTAACTTAAAGTATTCGCATCAAATTAAAATCCTAATCATTAAAACAGAGTATAATTAACCGTAGCAGCGGAGAAAGTGTTGTGAGTCTAAGTTTTAGCAAAAGCGAGATAGGGAGTCTAAAATTTGCAGACGGAAAAATAAAAGCGTTTAAGCATTCAAATATTATATGGCGGGGAAGGCCGAGTCTACTGCCGCTCCCGCACTCCATCGGCTCACCTGAAAAATATTTAAAAAGGGCATGAGAATTTGAATTTCTCGGTGTGGGTAGCCCGCACGCTATCATGCATACGCTTTTAATATCATACACATCAATCATATTATTTCGTAAAATAGTAAACACCGAGACGGACCACCTCCGCTCATAAAACAACCGAGACGATACCAACATCGCTCGTAAACCGAGACGGACCACCTCCGCTTGTAAAACATCCGAGACGATACCAACATCGCTCGTAAAAACATCCGAGACGATACCAACATCGCTCGTAAAAGCATCCGAGACGATACCAACATCGCTCGTAAATACATCCGAGACGATACCAACATCGCCAGAAAAACATCCGAGACGATACCAACATCGCTCGTAAAAGCATCCGAGACGATACCAACATCGCCAGTAAATACATCCGAGACAATACCAACATCGCTCGTAAAAACATCCGAGACGATACCAACATCGCTCGTAAAAACATCCGAGACGATACCAACATCGCTTGTAAACCAAATATGATTTAGCAATGATATTTCAACTATGACATAAATTAAGGCAATACGGTTAGTGCCACCCACCTTAAAAAGAAGTTGAAAGTATGACTTGAAAGGGAAAAACGTCCAAGCAAATCACCGACCGGTCGTACTTTCGTTCCTAAAGAAAACTTTTGGGTTTTAGTTTCTTATCGAGGAATAAATACGGTGCGTTGGTCCCAAAGGACTTTTGATTACTTATACGTCTTTTGTCTTTTAGTCGTAAATTATTGGAACTCTAATTTTTCGACACAAGAATATATATGTATATATATAAGACTCTTACTAACATGCTCCTAAGTATGACACGAAAAAAATGGAAAACACCTTTTCAAAAGTAGTAATTCAAGCATTATGACAACTTCCGACTGCCCACTCTCGACTTTGGGGCATTTTCTAAAATATAAATAAATCATCTAAAAATTTGGAAAAAAGCACAGTAGACACTCTCTTGAAGTGTATATCACACATAAAATATGGTCTCATTAAAAAGGTATACGAAAATTGGGTTTTGAATTTATTTTCTAGGTCGAAACAGTGTTCCAGCAAGTTTTCAGTGTTGAGACACCATAGAAATAATTTTCTTAATAATATTAAAACACTTCCGAAAATTATGAAATTTTTACAGTAGATACCTTATGAAGTCACCAACATTTCCTTAGTTTTGACTTTAGGCAAGATACGAAGGGAAAAGGGTGTTTTTGGCTCGTTTTTGGAAAAGGGACAGAAACATTTCTGCCTTCCCAGTCACGTACCAACTAGAGAAATAATTTTTTGTAAAACTATTTAGACTACTCTTAAAATCATGGAAAAATCCAGAAACGAAGCTAACATCATGTAGTATTTTATTTTGATTTTTATAAAAATAATAACCGAAGTGAGGAGTGCCAGAAAAATCGAAGAGTCACAATAACGTCACAGATTGACACACTAACTTAAAAAATTCATAGATTATTGAATATAACTCCAAAATGCATGAGACCAGTGGCAAATAAAAGCTATTTCGTCCTACTTTCTAAATATGCAGACAGACATGCCAAAGTAGTAAGTTACGAAAACATATCGGTTTAAACTTCTGACGGGAAAACAGGTAGTTCATCTATTCACATGCTATGGACACTTAAAAACTTATTCTCACATTCAAAACCATGAAACCTTCAACTCTTTCATAAAGAAAATATCATGCTACCAAGAAATAAATAAGACCTCAAGAAAACACATGTCATTTTCTCCATTAAGAGTTTTAAAGAAGAGAGTTAAGGTTTGAGATGTGGTCACCTTTGTAGTCTTTCTTTAAAAAGGCTAGGGCCAAATGCCTTCTTCAAGCTCTTCCTAGGAATGACTCTACTCCTTTGCACCTTGAAGGAAGAAGAAATGGCTTGAGGTGAGGGTTGGATGTGTGTATGTGGGAAAAGTTGGGAGAAGAAGAAAGTTTTCCTCCTCCCTTGTGAAGATGGCCAAAAATGGGGGTGAAGGGGAAGAGGAGTGCTTCCTTTCTTTTGATGACTTGAATAAGGGAAGAATTGGTGCCCAAGCAACTTAAAAGAGCATGTGGGAAAAATGGAGGGTCAAGATCAAAGCAAGTGGATGGTGGGATGGAAGGGAGGACAAAAATTAATTAAAAGGAGGGGGTACAAGTACTTGGGGTCAACACACTTTGTCTTGGTGTGTTGGCCCTTGAAAGTGGCTGCAAACCCTCCCCTTGGACGTCCAAATAGTGGGCCCCACAAGCCTTTGGCTTGTGGTGGCCCTTCCGGTTCAGTGGCGTGCGGTTCGACATCAAAACGGGGCTCCGTTTGGAATTTCGGGGCTCGGAAGTTATATTTCGTTCGTTTAATCACTAAATAATTTTATAATCTTAAAATTTTGTAATTAAGGAGGCTTTTAACTTATTTTATTAATTCGGTTCTCGGTTGGTTCGATTTTTGTTCGGTAGATTCGAAATTCGGCATTTTTAGGGTTTCTCGCCCAATTTCGGCGACTATATTAAAACTCTCGAGTTATTAGTACAAACGGATTATTCACTTCTTTTAGACTTGAATTTTATCCACCTTTCGACTATCGAGTACCGGTTCGATTAGTATTAGGTTTCTAGAGTCTTGTCGGTTCGGTTACGCTCGTCCGTTACCCAAAATCAAAAATTTTGAATAACAAAGAAGTTTCCTTTTCGAAAGAAAAATCAAGCATAACATAACACTCACGCAAGTAAATAAATAAATCATAATTTGGGTCCGGGTATTACACGAAGCCAAAGATGGGAAAATGATAGCCTACCTCCGGTGAGTAGCGGAACCGTAGGGAAG
This sequence comes from Paraleonurus japonicus, assembly GCA_030762865.1. Classification (NCBI taxonomy): domain Eukaryota; kingdom Viridiplantae; phylum Streptophyta; class Magnoliopsida; order Lamiales; family Lamiaceae; genus Paraleonurus; species Paraleonurus japonicus. Next base: position 21,896,613 of record CM061060.1, on the reverse strand, counting down.
GTTCGGTTCTTTCGAGGTCGACAGATACCTCGAGAAGAAAACTCTAGAGCGGATGACCTATCTAAACTAGCGAGTTCCGCAACACCGCAGGGAGGGGGAAGATCACCCTGTCACCGCTGCAGAGGCGAAGCTACAACTTCCTTAATAGGGGTCATCAGAGTGAAGATACTTTAAAGACTCGAAGCATTCTTATTGTTGATCATTTTAATCCAATTGGTGATGTTCTTCCTCTTTTCTCATTTAAATTCATTAATTGTTGTGATTAGCCATTTGATTTTGCAATTAGATTTTCTACCCATGGATTTTGCTCTTTACACCATGGGCTAATACTCTTGTGCTTGGGATAATTGAAATTGAGGATGATTTGATTGTCTTGTGCTATGATTGTTGATCAATTGAGATAGTTTGTTCCCTAATTGTGATTCTAGTTGTGCTTCATGCATTTTTATCTCTTTAGATTAGTGTTTGATCACTCTAACTATAGGCGAGAGCTTCGCTAACGTGATTAGGAATTAATTGGGTTATAGTTGTGTATGATTGTATGAATTGGGTGCTTCGTAATTGAGAGATTAATTGCACTAAGGATACTCACATTAGGCATTGTGTGATTAATGGAGACTTAATTGCATGATGGTTTTGTGCTTTCTATCTTAGTTGATTAGCAATTTGATTCAATCATAGCTTGTTGATCATTGATTCTTTGATGGATATTATCCCTAGCACCCCTATCCCCATTTATCTTTGGTATTTGTTCTTGACTTCCAAGTGTTTGAATAATTGCCTTGTTGTGTGTTTGAGTTTATTTCTAGCATTTTGTTGTGTTTTTGTTTGAAATCGTGATTGCAACAATAATCATAGAGAACTTGTATTCCTAGGGCCTCATTGCATACTTTTTCCCTTGGGTTCGATATACTTGGTTGTCTTGAAATCGCTTACACGATTACCGCAATCAAAATGGCGCGATTGCTGGGAATTAGTTTTTGCGCCTAAAGTGAGACTTAGGAATTTGTTTGAAGTGGCAACTTATTGCTTTGTGTTTTTGTTTATTTTGTTGTTTTTGTTTGAATTTGATACTTGATTATCTTGTGTAGTGTTAGGACGAAAAAGATGTACTTAGTTTTGATGAGTTAAAAGTGTAAAACTAAGATGACGGTGAAAGATAATGTATAGCCAGGTGATGTAATGGTAAAATAGACTAAGTATAGAATAATAAGATGAGGTTGACCAAAGGAAGTCAGGATGAAGATAGGAATAAAAATCGACGATGTTAAAGACAGATGAGGAGGAAGATCAAGATGCTCACCAAGATGAAGTAATGACAAGGTGAAGAATCGAGATAGGGTGAATAATCGAGACGGGGTAAAAAGTCGACGAGCTAAGGAGTTGGTTAAAATCAAGAATCGATTACAACCGAACAAGAAGCGATTTCAAGAATTGGTTAATCGGTTATAACCATCTTCAACGAAACAAGGAGGTTATAACCGTCATCAACGAGAAGATCTATAAATAGGTTCAAAAATTCAGATATTGAAAAAATATAGAAAAACTTAGCATTCTAGCAATTTTAACACTTTATCGAAGTTCTCTCTACAAGTCATTTGTATACACATCACTCACGAACACACTTAGTGTTCATTCGGTTTTCTGGTGTTTAGAGAACACCATTTCATTTGAATCTTCAAAAGCCAAATAGAGATAGCATCATAATTGTAAAAATTTGAAGATACACGTTGTAAGTGAAGAAAGTAAGAAGGAAGAAAGACAAGTAAGTAGAGTCCCTTCTTCAAGTTGAAGAAGGAGAGTGGACGTAGGATCATTTGATCGAACCACTATAAATCTGTGTTGTTTCTTCTTATTGTTTTTTTACTTGTTTACATTGATTATTTCTTGATCACAAAATTCAATATCTGATAATGCTTTAGATCCTAGTTAAATTGGGTTTAATCAAGAGTTGTTTCATTGTAAAAGCTGTTTTTGGAGTTGATAGATCATCTAAGCTTGAAAAAGTTTTTGATAATCTATTCATCCCCCTTCTAGATTATCACTAGGAGGCATCTTGATTAATTGATTAACTCTTTCTAAAGGGACCCAACAAGTGGTATCGGAGCGGTGTTAAGGCATTACGATATAAGATTTGTGGTCTTGAAATTTACGAGTTCTTGTTGAAATCTGATTTCTTATTATTGATTCACTAACATTTCAGATAAGTTGTCTTTTAGTATCTTGAATTACGATGTCTTCCATTAAAAGTAAGAAAACCAGGAGTTTGCGGAGTAATCTATCGAAGAATATGATTATTGGAAGTTGAGAATGGAGAATCATTTAAAGGCCATTCATGACCGCATGGAAGAGGTTCTTGAGGAAGGTCCAATAAAATTCTATCATGGAGTTGTTAGCACTGAGCTGAATCTTACATTACAAGAAGTCAACAAGAAAAGAAGAGTCGTGAATTGACAAACGATGAAAGGAAGATTCACAATTTAGATCAAGTTGCAAGAACTGAAATCATTGAAACTTTAAGCAAGGATTGGATAGAAAAGGTTAAAAGATGTAAAGCGCTAAGGATATGTGGGAGACTCTTGCAAGTGTCTGTGAAGGGTCGGATCGAGTTAAAGAAAATAAAGCTGCGATGCATGTCTTACATGCATTTGACACGTTCAAAATGAAGGATGGAGAAAGCGTGGATCAATTGGACGTAAGGCCGACTAACCCGGTGAACAAAGCTGCTGATTTGGGTAAGACCTACACCGAGAAAGAAATTAACAACAAGGTACTCGAGACCATTGAGCAAAAGATGGAGGGAGAAAACTAATATTCTCGAGAGCAACACGTAACTGCCGACTATGTCACATCACACTCTATTTTCTCATCTTAAAAGCACTGGAATATGATATACATATTGAAGATGAAGAAGATGAGGCAGAGTCGTCTACATCTGGAAAGGCTGACATTTCTTCATCAAGAAGATTCGACAAGATTTCTAAGGCATCGATTTGTCAATTAAGGAGGAAATGACACTATTAATCGACGATATGAAAGACTCAAGATGAAGTATAAAAGGAACAAGAGAGACAGGTTTAATCGCGAAATTATAAATCAAACAAGGAAGAGAAGTATTCGAGATAATGACAAAAAGAAGGATCCGGTGAAAAGGTATAAATCACCAATCGAGACGAGGTGAAAATAGTCCAAAATCGAGATAGAGGAGATATCTGTTATACCTGCAATAAACCTGGTCACTTTAGCTATGATTGTCCTCAACTCACTCCTAGAGAGAGAGAAGAAAAGAGGAAGAAAAGGGATAGGAGGTATGCAGATCAACGAGCTCTTTTAGCGAGAAAAGAGGAAAAACATGAGACATCATCATCCTCATCCTCATCTAGTTTCGGGTCGACAATGACATTTGCCTAATGGCTAAAGAGGTAAACTATTACTCATCCTCAGGACAATGATAATGATAACTTATGCAGATACGATCCATGTCTTATTAACAAGCTTCTAAAAGATCTCGAAGACGGCTTTTTATCTCGCTTATAAACAGATAGAGATTGAAAATTTAAGTTTAAAGAATCAAATTCTTAATCTAACAAAGGAATATCGACAGGGACAAGAAAAATCTGGATTGTACATTCAAGGGGGAATGTCAATCTAAGACTACTACTAGTTCCTCATCCGAGAAAACCGATAAGTTGGAAAAAGAATTGAGTGCTTTAAAAATTAAATTTTCAGATATCAATATGGAGAATGAGAATTTTAAAAAGACTAACAGAGAATTGAATCTCAAGTTAGGATATCTTAATAATTCTCAATCTACAATTGATAACATCTTGACTTCAGAAGCCTATTGATAAAATCGGATTGGGTTTTGATAGGAACAAGAAGAATGATCCTATCAAACCAAGAGTTTTTGTCAAAGCTACTAAGACTATGGAAAAGACGAGAACTTAGTCCAAAGAAATCTAAAGAGCAAATCACCTCATCGATATTTCTAAAGAGAAAACAGACGAGGAGAAATGTTCCCAAAAGAAATCTAAAGACTAAATTAAAGCATTTTCCAAAGTATAATGGTTTTGATGGAAGAAGCAAGTCATATCCATTCTTTCCAAAATATAAGACAATTACTAGAGATCAATTAAATAAAATTGATCTAGACAGTCTAATATTAGTAGATAGATATGGTTGCAAAATTCAATCATTGGTTTTGAAAAACTTGGATGTATTTATCTGGATACCTAAGTATCAACTTAACGAGAAAGGACCCAATACACAAAGGGTACCTAAGAATAAATTTATGATTGCAGGGAAATAAGGAGATAGTTGAGCGAGAAGATGTTCTTGAAGTCATCTGGTATATAGACAGTGGATGTTCTAAGCATATGACTTATGAGAAAAGACTTCTTTCTAACTATCAGACGATAGATGGACCTCGGGTAATGTTCGGTGACAACAATTTTGGTCTAACCAAAGGAGTTGGAACTCTAATGATTGGAGATGTCCAGGTTAATGAAGTTTATTTTGTGGAAGGATTGAAACATAATCTATTATCTGTCTCACGCTTTTGTGACAAAGGATATTGTGTAAAATTCACTCATGATGCATGTTATGTTTTGGATGGTTTGAACAAAAATATTTTACTTGCTGGAGTCGACAAGGTAATATCTACGTTGCAAATTTCAAGAGTTGCCCTAAGGATACTTATCTTATTGCTAAGAGTTCAGAAGATTTAAGTTGGCTATGGCATAAACGTCTTAGTCATTTAAATTTCAAAACTCTTAACAAAATAGCAAGAAAATCTTTAGTCAAAGGACTTTGGATAAAATATTTTCGAAAAATCATATTTGTGATGCTTGTCAAAAAGGAAAATAGACCAAAACTTCTTTCAAAACAATAAATGGTCCTCGCTTCGTAAAGGATTTTGGAACTTTTACACATGGATCTTTTTGGTCGATTACACCTACGAGTTTTAGTGGAAGAAAGTATACTTTAGTGATTGTAGATGATTTTTCTAGATTCACTTGGGTTATTTTCTTGTACAAAAAGAATGAGGCTGTAACAAAAATTCCAGAATTCCTCAAAAGAATTCAAAATGAAAAAGGACTAAATATTGTCAAGATTAGAAGTGATAAAGGTACTGAGTTTCTAAATTCGTTTGTTAATAACTATTGTACCGAGAATGGTATAGCACATGAAACATCATCTGCAAGAACACCCCAGCAAAATGGAGTAGTAGAAAGGAGAAACAGAACCTTGAAGGAAGCCTGCAAGGACGATGTTATCTCGAGTATAATACTCCACACAAGTTTTGGGCAGAGGCTATTAATACCGCATGTTTTGTTCAAAATAGGTGTTTAATTGTGAAAGATAAATGCAAAACTCCTTATGAGATATGGAAGAGTAGGATACCAAAAATTTCATATTTCCATATATTTGGTTGTAAGTGTTTCATCCATAATAATGGAAAATCTAAATTAAGAACTTTTGATGCTAAGATTGCAGAAGGGATATTCTTAGGATACTCATACCGTATCCAAAGCATATAGAGTTTTTAATAAGATTACATTATGTGTGGAAGAAAGACCACATGTTGTTTTTGACGAAACTTCTTTCAAGTCCTGAAAGCACGATGATGTCACCAAGATAGCTCAAGACCTCAACAGAATAAATATCAAGAAATCAGTCAAGTTCTACTTGCAGTCGAATCGGTGAGGAGGACACATCGACTCAAATAAAGATAAGGAGGCCGAGAGTTCTTCCATGTCATCTCGATCAGACAACTACACTACCAGTTGGACTAGAAGATATTCACGAAGGTAATACGAAGTAATTGATGAGAATATTTCAGATAAGACTTCATACTGGTAAAAGATAAAGGTAAACGAGTATTGACTTATCATCCAGTGAGCAGATAATTGGAAGTTTAGATTCGGAGTCGGACAAGGACACGATTAACCAAGACTGTCTGTTTAGTTGTTATGTATCATTGCTTGAACCTAAATCTATTATGAAACACTAATCGACTCCAATTGGATAAATGCAATGCAAGAAGAATTAAATCAATTTCAAAGACAAGATGTATGGGAGCTTGTTGAAAGACCTCATCATCAAAAAGTTATTGGAACAAAATGGGTTTTTTTTTTTTTTGACAGAACAAAATGGGTTTTTAAAAACAAAAGAGATGAGAACAATATTGTGGTAAGAAATAAGGCTAGATTGGTTGCACAAGGTTATTCACAATCGAGAGGAATTGATTATGATGAAACCTTTGCACCAGTTGCTCGTCTTGAAACCATAAGATTGTTCTTAGCTTATGCTTGCTTATAAAAGATTTCTTGTATTTCAAATGGATGTGAAATCTGCTTTTCTAAATGGAGTCATTCTTGAAGAAGTCTATGTAGAGCAACCCCTGGCTTTGTCAACGGAGACAAGGTTTATAAACTAAGGAAAGCTCTATATGGACTTAAACAAGCACCTAGAGCTTGGTATGATACCTTATACGAATATTTAACTCAAAATGGTTTTGTAAAAGGTAAGATAGATAGAACTTTATTTAGGAAAGAATCTGATAAAGGTCTCTTGTTAGTTCAAATCTATGTTGATGATATTATTTTTGGATCAACTAATCTAATCTTGTGTGAAGAATTTAGTCATCTTATGAAGAATGATTTGAGATGTCCATGATGGGAGAGATGACATAATTTCTCGGACTTCAAATTAAGCAGACAAAGAAAGGAATTTTCATAAGTCAAGCAAAATACACCAAAGATCTTATTGAAAAATTTGGAATAGGTACCACGCGAAGCCAAGATACCTATGATGACAAATTTTTCAATGGATCTATTAGAAAGGGGAAGACACCGATCGACACAGTGATAGAGGTTTAATTGGTTCTCTTTTATACTTAACCGCTAGTAGACCTAACATTTCTTTTGCGGTGGGTGTATGTGCACGCTTTCAAGCTAAACCTAAGAAGAGTCATCTTGAAGGCTGCAAAGAAGATTCTAAAGTATTTGAAAAGTACAATCTATGTAGGGTTTGTGGTATCCAGTGACGATAACTTTGAGTTGTTAGGATACTCGATTTAGATTTTGGTGGGTGTAAGATAGATAGGAAATCTACATCCGGAACTTGCCAATTTCTCGGGAAGTAAGCTGATTTCATGGTTGTCTAAGAAACAAACCTCTGTAGCTACTTCTACTACCGAAGCCGAGTACATGTGTTAGACCAAGATTGTTTTGATGAGTTAAAAGACTGCTCAGATGAGCAGACTATGATAAAGAACTCGAAGACTAAGTTCTAGTACGAAGCCGATCGACTAGGTCAAGATTAGTTCAAGTCAGTGAGACGAGGAATGACAAGTCATCCGGAGACAACCTCGGTCCTAATTATCTGCAGGAGACAAGTATAAAGAGCTCGGGCGAGGTCAAGATAAGCTGAGTAGAATAAGAAAGGCTAATCTTCACCAAGTCACCGCAGACGAGTAGGAAGAATCAGCCGAGGTCTTAAGCGGTTTTCAAGATTAAGTTTGTTAAGTAGTTTCAAGTTTGTTAGAACTAACTAACAAACTAACCGACTTTCCGGACTTATATATAGGTCTAGGTTTTTCATTTTTCATATAGAGAGAACACTTATGCATATTCGATTGACACTATTCACTACTCAGATTTCAATCTTTTCACAAGTATTTCTAGAGAGTTTCTAAAAAGTTTTAAGTGTTTTTAGAACACTTTTCCTGTAATCTTCAAAATCCAATACACACCGTAATAGTTAGATTTCTAGAGGAAGAGTCTAGGAGATTGAAGATTTGAAGAATTGAACAAGTTGTAAGTTGTAAGTGGAAGTGAGAAAGTAAGCGAAAGCAGAGTCCCTTCTTCAAATTGAAGAAGGAGAGTGGATGTAGGATTATTAAAATCCGAACCACTATAAATCCTAGTGTTATTTCTTGGTTTCTTTAGTTTTGTTTGATTTACAATTGTGTTACATCAAGATTTAAATTCAGAATCTTAACTAAAATCAGTATATCAACCTTGCTTTTGATCTTATAAGAAGTTGAGAATTTAATCATAATCCGTGCTTAATCGATATTTTGAATTGGTTTTGGAAGATTTGAAAAATCTACAAAATCTATTCAAACCCCCCTTTCTAGATTTTGTTCTAGAAAGCTTACTCAAGGTTTTCATCAACTCAACTTTCCGGGACCAACAAGTGGTATCGAGCAGTGTTAAGTCATTACCGATATTGATTTTAGGTCTTGAACAAGATTCTGGAATAATCTTGATTTTCTTCATTTTCTTTCATTTCTAACAGTGCTACTAATAAGCTTTTTGTGGAGTATTTTTGTCTTTGTTTCATCATGTCATCGGTAAAAGTAATAAGTCTAGGAATATTCCTGAATTTTCCATTGAAGAGTATGATTATTGGAAATTTAGGATGGAAAATCATCTAAAAGCCATTCATGATAGAATGGAAGAGGTTCTTGAGGAAGGCCCTATAAAGTTTTTCCATGGAGGCACCAAAGACCGGAGCAGAGACAATTTGAATCAAGAACTAGGCAAGAGAAGAAGAGTTCTGAATTGACTAATGATGAAAGGAAGGTCCACAATCTTGACCAAGTAGCTAGAACAGAAATCATAGAGACTACGAGTAAAGATTGGATAGAGAAGGTTAAGAGATGTAAAACAGCCAAAGAAATGTGGCAAACCTTAGCTAATGTTTGTGAAGGATCGACCAAGTTAAGGAGAACAAGCTACAACAAGATGTGCATACATTTGAAACATTCAAGATGAAAGAAAATGAGTACGTGGATCAGTTTGATATGAGGTTGACCAATCTTCTCAACAAAGCGGTGATCTTGGAAAGAATTATTCAGAAAAGGAGATTAATAACAAGATTTTGAGATCATTAACCAAGAGATGGAGGGAAAAATCCAATATCCTTAAAGCAACTCAAGATTTATCCTCTATTACTCACCATACTTTATTTTCTCATCTTAAAGCTTTAGAGTATGATATCCAGATAGAAGATGAGGAAGATGAGATGGAGTCAAGCACCTCATCCAAGTCTGTTGCCTTTGTCAAGAAAAGAAGACAAGGTGTCAACAGAGTCCGTAGAGAGCTGATCTATCTTTGAAAGAGCAGATGGCTTTACTTACAAAAAGGTATGATAAATTGAGAATGAAGTATAAGAGAAATAAATTGAGATTTGCAGGTAGAGATAGACAAAGATCCAGATCAGATAGGAAGGTAGATAAATCTTGAGATGATGACAAAAACAAGAGCCGACAAGAAGATACAGATCACCCGTCAAGAAATACTTCGACCCCAGATCGATAGGAGTGACATTTGCTATACATGCAACAAGCCAGGACATTTCAGCTATGACTGTCCTCAACCGACTCCTAAAGAAAGGGAAGAAAAGAGGAAGAAAAGAGACAGGAGATTTGCGAGATCAAAGAGCTTTGTTGTTTGAAGAAAAAGAGCCAAAGAAATCATCATCATCTTCATCTGATTTTGGATCGATGACGAGATCTGTCTCATGGCTAATGAGGTAATCTACTATTCATCTTCAGATAATGATTCTTGTCGACCGCATCCGATCATGACCAAACTGTTATACATGAATTATTGAGAGATTTAAAGACATCTTTAGCTGCTTATAAACAAATGAGAGAGAATTTATTTTTAAAGGATCGATTCAAATTCTAAATAAAGGCAAGCAGGTGATGAACAACTTTGAGACCGAGGAAACATTCAAGGGGATTTGTTTTCATCGATGAAGCCAAGACATCACCACTTACGAAAGATTGGAAAATGAATCAAGACTTTAAAAGATAAATTTGAAGTAGTCTGTCTTGAAAATGAATTAATTAAGAAAGACAATGAGAAGCTTGTCTTCAAAATTAGTCACCTTAATAATTCACAATCAGTAATAGATCATATTTTTAATACTTCCCAAAAATCTCATGATAAGACAGAATTGGTTATGATAGGAACAATAAATCGATGTTCAAAACCTAGGAAATTTGTGAAAGCATCTGTTCAATCAAAGGATATTAAAATTGGTCCATGGAAACCAACTAGTCGATAAGGACTACAACTTCCGATCTGAAACCAAGAATTCAAATGAAGAATCCCTATCGACTAGAAGGAATCCAAGAACCAAAATAAGAAGATTTTCTTATTATAATTCTTTTGATGGAAGGAGCAAATGCTATCCTACATTTCCTAAGTTTAGGAAAATTACCCAATCTGAATACAACAAGTTGTCATTTAAAAATGATACAATTGTAGATGATTTGGTAGAAAATCTGAGTCGACTTATTGTCTGCAGATGAGATGTTTATTTGGATTCCTAAAGTGATTCTTGACCCAAAAGGACCCAAGATCACTAGGGTACCTCAAAACTAATCTGTTTTACAGATTCACAGGATCATCACTTAAGGAAGAGATCTTAGCTTCAATATGGTACATTGACATAATGCTGTTCACAACATATGACCCATAACAAGAAGTCATTATCAAATTTTCAAAGTATTGATGGTCCAAGAGTTTTATTTGGTGATAATAATTGTGGTCACACTAAAGGTGTAGGTACTTTGATTATCAAGGATATTCGTATCTCGAGTTATATTTTGTTGAAGGTTTGAAACATAATCACATTCTGCTTTCTCACCTTTGTGATAAAGGTTTTCTTGTAAAGTTTTCAAGAGATAAATGTGATATTTTGGATAATTCCTCGATAAGATACTATTAAATGGCTTGCAGACATGGTAATGTCTATGTGGCCAACTTTAATAGTTGTCCCCAAGATACTTGTCCGATGGCTAAGGGTGGAGAAGATATCACCTGGCTATGGCATAAAAGGCTTAGTCATCTCAATTTCAAGACCCTTAGTAAGCCGGCTAAGAAGAACCTTGTCAAGGGATTACGAAAACTTTTATCAAGCTGATCTTAAATGTGATGCTTGTCAAAAAGGTAAACAGCCTAGACACTCATTTAAGAGTATTAACTCCTCCTCATCCGAAAGAGTGTTGCAACTCCTTCATCTCGGATCTGTTTGGACTGTTACACCTCTCGCCAGTGGAAGGAAATATACTCTTGTTGTAGTAGATGACTTTTCTAGATACACTTGGGTCATATTTCTTTTCAAGAAAAATGAGACTATGAACAAGATTCCCGATCTGTTCGCATAAATTCGAGAATGAGAAGGGAGTTAATATTATTAAAATCGGGAGTGATAAGGGTACGAATTTTTGAATTCTTGTTTATCTAATTTCTTCAATGAGTATGGAATTATTCATGAGACATCTTCAGCAAGAACTCCTCAACAAAATGGAGTGGTTGAAAGAAGGAATAGAACTTTGAAGGAAGCAACAGAGCATGTTGGCGAGTATAATACCCCTCATAGTTCTCGGGGCGTAAGCTATCAACACAACTTGTTATACCTGAACAGGTGCTTAGTTGTCAAAGACAAGGGTAAGACTCCTTATGAGATTTGGAAGGGTAAGATTCCAAGGATCTCATACTTCAAAGCTTTTGGGTGTAAGTGTTTCATTCATAACAATGGGAAATCTAAGTTAAGAACTTTTGATGCTAAAGCGGTGATGAAATATTCTTGGGATATTCTAATACTTCAAAGGCATTTAGAGTTTTTAACAAGACAACCCTTTGTGTGGAGGAAACTCCTCATGTTGTTTTTGATGAGTTGTATTCCTTCTCGGATAAAGTGAATCAAATTTGAAAATCTAGATAAAATTGAATTATCCAAGACTAAACATAGAACTATTTATCTACCTACTCTTGATTGAATCGATGAAGAAGAATCCCCATCGATAATCAAGACAACTTCGATCGACTCCTTCAGATCAGACACCTTTGACATCGGTGATCAAAGACGAGTCACCGATGAAGGGGGAACGTCACCGAGGTTGAGTCGATGATTTGCCAACTAAGACTCAAGATGAGGATCCTTCTCCTCATATAGGCAAAAGGATGAGAAGTTATCATCCATCCGATCGATTATAGGAGATCCATCTAGTAGTGTGCGAACCACGAATGATGTTAGACTACGAAAGTCTTTTCAGCTTGTTATGTGTCACTTCTTGAACCCAAGTCTATTGAGGAAGCATTATCGGACTCCAAATGGATAATGTACCATGCAGAAGAACTCGCATCGCTTGAAAGGCAAAATGTATGGGATCTAGTGGAAAGACCCTTACATCGAAAGATTATAGGCACCAAATGGGTGTTTAAAAATAAAGCAGATGAGAACAATATTATTGTTCGAAATAAGGCAAGACCGGTTGCACAAGGTTATTCATACCGAGGGAATAGACTATGATGAAACCTATGCTCCAAATGCGATTAGAGGCAATAAGATTGTTCTTGGCATTTGCTGCATTTAAGTCTTTCAAAGTCTTTCAAATGGATGTTAAGTCTGCTTTTCTTAATGGTGTGTTACTTGAAGAGGTCTATGTAGAGCAGCCTCTGGGTTTAAGATCAATAACAAGGTCTATAAACTCAACAAAGCTCTATATGGATGAAACAAGCTCCCGCAGCTTGGTATGATACTCTATCCGATTTCTTAACATCAAATGGTTTCTCTAAAGGTAAGATTGATAGAACTTTGTTTAGAAAGGAAGTAGATGGCAACATCTTACTAGTTCAAATTTATGTTGATGACATAATTTTTGGTTCACCTAATACAAATTATGTGAAGAGTTTAGCATTCTCATGAAAAACAGGTTTGAAATGTCAATGATGGGAGAATTGACATACTTTCTAGGTTTACAAATTAAACAGATGAGTAAGGGTATATTTATACATCAGTCTAAGTATGCTAAGGATCCGATTGAGAAATTTGGAATGACTACTAGCAGAGAAGTCAAAATACCTATGGCAACTAACTTCTCAATGGATTGAGATGAGCAGGGATACCCACCGATGCAACGGAGTATCGTGGGTGATTGGATCTCTTCTCTATCTCACCGCAAGTAGACCAGACATAGCCTTTGCGGTTGGGGTATGTGCAAGATTCAGTCTAATCCCAAGAAAACTCATCTGGAGACCGCTAAGAAAATTCTTAGATATCTCAAAGGAACCTTGCAAGTAGGGTTATGGTACCCGGTGATGACAACTTTGGTGACGGGTTATTGATTGAGACTTTGGAGGATGCAAGATTGATAGAAAATCCACTTGGAACTTGTAAATTCTTAGGCAACAAATTAATTTCTTGGTTATCTAAGAAATGACATCTGTTGCCACCTCCACAATCAAGCCGAATACATGGCACCGGAAGTTGTTGCTCTCAACTCCTCTGGATTAGTCAATGACTTAGAGACTATAATTTTCAAACATCACTGCTCCTATTTAATGTGATAGTAATAGTGCAATAGCAATGACTTACAATCCTGTTTTACATTCTAGATGTAAGCATATAGATATTAGGCATCATTTCATTAGAGATCATGTTGAAAAGAATGACATTAGAATTGAGAAAATTGCCACCGAATCACAAAAAGTCGACATTCTTACAAAACCATTAGTGAATCTAGGTTTAAAGAAATGTGTTTAGAATTAGGATTACTTGATGCATCTTTAGCTGGTTTCTAATCAGGTGCATTTGTTTCCTTATTTCTTTTCCTTTCTTTAAATTAATGTCTAGAAAGAATTATCAGGACTAGATATGTGTCAAAGGGCAATCAGGGTAGTGATATCATTGATCTCCTTTTTAGGAATCAAGAATCAAGGATTAGTCATATTGACCTTATACGAATTGATAATTACTTGTCCGACATTGGGTAAATCAGAGACAAGGATAATAGTCAAATTTGAACTCCCAAGAAGAAAGCAGATGACTATTAACATTCTATCCGATTTACCTTAAGCTTACGATGGTTTCTTTTGAGTTTATGTCTTTGCAGAACAGTGACAAATAACATTGTTTCATTCTTTTATTCAAACTTCTTTATTCTTAATCCGAGTCTGCTCTGCATTTCTTAAAAATATGTTTTAGAAAGGAAAATCTGAGTCTGCTTTGTTTAAACTTGGTTTGAAAATTGCTAAAAAGTTACATCTAAGCCGTTGGTTTTCGTGGATCGACAGTTACTCTATCGATGACTTTCTAAAACCCATCTGTTGTTAAGCCTGATTTGTTTTTCAAACTCATCTGTTTAGGAAACCTTCGGTTGAAGTAAGTTACCACATGACCGACGTCGGTATACTTACTTCTACGAATAAAGTAACCTATATCGGTCAAATCAAGTCTATAAAGTAACTATTTACGCATTCGAAGGCGATTACAATTCACGCGCTGAATCCTAATCGTTTATCTTAGTTTTTAACCGTTGATTAATACTCGGTAAAAACTTTTGAATAAATGGCTGAGATTAATTCATATTTTCAAAAATGGCGGTTTCTCTTTCCAATCTTCCCCCTTTAAATACATCTTCTTCTTCCCAAAATCTTTTCTTTCCATTCTCGGATAATCTGCATATATTGTCAAACCCTCTTCAAATTCACAAAACCTTCAAATGACATCATCTTCAAAAACTACCAAAACTTATAAACCCAAATACATTTCCACAAATATTTCTCATTTCAAAATGAATGAGGAATATTTCAAAAACCGTTTGAAAGCGGAAATGTATGTTGATTTCGAAACCACAAATGACCCGTAATACACAAAAATTCTTCGCCTCCTCGAAGCTTCACGACTCGAGGATTTCTATCACCGAAGTCTCCTCAAAAGCAGAATGCATTTACTGGGTGCGAGAATTTTGGCGAGAATGGAGGACACTCAGACGGATTTGATACTTGTCGATTTTAATGACACCGAGCTATTCTCGGGAGAATATTGCCAGGATTTTGATACGTCCAATGGAGGGAGTCAATCCATTGACGTACAAAGAAGATGAGTGGGAAGAATCCTTTGATATGATGGCGGTGGTCACTTACAGGGGAACTCGCGAGGATTTAAAGAAGAACTGTTGAGAAGGAGGTTTAGGTTGCTGATGACGGTGGTTACTAAGGCGGTGCTAGGTGAGCAGAGCTCACATGATGGGTTAACCAAACCCAGTTGTGTGTGATGCGAGCCATTGTCGATGGAGTACAAGTAAACCGGGTAGAGCTGTTACTTCATAAGCTCGGGGAGGAGAAGAAGCGCCTCACCTTCAAGTCATCTGCAGAGGGTGGGTTCCTACTTCTGATCAGTCTCTTCAATAAAATCACTTTTTTGATTGAAGGGCTGAATAGGAGTGATTTGGAGAATAGGTACTAAAAAGTACTCCAAGCGAAGGGAATCCTCACAAAGGATGACAGGCTTGGAGAAATCTAGACTCGGATGATGAGTCCGATGCGGCCCGAGGAGCTCAGAGGCAGTGCGGTAGAGGGTCGGGTCAGCGGTGAACCGGTTGAAGTGGTCCCGGTGGAGGTCGAAGCAGAGGGACATGAAGCGGCGGCAGCTGAGGTCGCACCTCAAGTACAACTCTGTAAGCAGTGCTGTGGTCCCAAGGATGTTTCAGAGGAGGAAGAGGAGGTTGGTGAAAGCCTCGGAGAAGAAGAAGGGGAAAACTCATCTGTTGCTCTGCCAAGGTTGCCTCGAGATGAAGAGGAAGAAGAGGAAGCGTAGAAATCCCCTTGGTGAGGAGGTCAAGACGAGCAGCGGCCCCAGCTACTGAAGGATCCACCAAATCCCCGGTAGCTCCGAGCAGCAGATAGAACTATCAACCTGCTACCGGAGGAGGTCGAGTCCTTGATTGCAGCCGAGGTTGGTCGGTGGAGGTTCCACTCTCCCCAACCAAGGAAAGCTGCTCTTTCCCCTATTCCGAGAGGCAGGTACAAGTCTTTCCCCATCTCCTACCTTATCTCCCGTACTTGGCGGTGAAGAAATGCCCAGTGCTGGCATTTACGAGCACCTCGTGCAAACACAAGCCCCACAAATCCAAATTGGCAATGAAGGGATATCCCAGTGGTATCCCGAGCCTCTTCAACTGCCTACCTCCCTACGGTCCAAATCCAAACCCTTCTTACAGAATCTACCCCATCTCCTTTATCCATTCCTTCTACACAACTTCAAACATCTCTTCCACCCCCATCCGAACAAATACCTCTCCCCACATCCAAACCTCTCCAATACTAATAATATCTTACTCCTCTCTTCCAACTATCCAAACTCAATCTATTCCTCTCCCATCTCCTCGGCAAACAAATACTCTCCTCGTCCGACTCCTCAACCGAGGAAGAAGACATCGATCTAAGCCCAACCACCGCCTTCTCCTCTATATTGTCCCTTGTCGAGAAGAAAGTCAATGCTACATTCCGAAGGAAAATGGAAAGAAAAACAAGGAGGATGGTCAAAGTCATATGAGACACAATGCTAGCTTGACATGAGAGAAGTTGAGGTAACTTTATGCGATAAAATTATAGATGTCACTAACTCTGTCTTTGGCTGGTAAAGTGAAATCGATGGAGGAGGAGCCGAGGGCGTTAAAGGAGGAGGTTATGGGTTATAATCAGTGGTGGTGAGTGAGTTTGCTATAGACCACTCGGACTTCGGGGTCAAGTGCAACGCTCTGGATACAAAACTTTCAGACTTAGCTGCTTTGAAGTTAAGAAGGGAAAAAGGCTGAGACGGAGAAGAGACTAGCCCTCACAGGCTGTGGTCGAGGAGACCAGAAAAGATGTGGGCATGAAGGCCAACACAGGCTGATCTGGAGGCAGCCAGGAGGAAGCTCGGATCAAATCTGATGAAGTGCCGCTCTCAGTGAGGGTGAGTCAAGCTGGAGGAAGCATTAAAGGAGGATGAGGAGAAGAGGAGGAAAGATGAGGAGGAAAGAACAGAGAAGCTCTTGGCTCAGGCTAAAAGAATCCGAATGCAAGGAGCCAAGGGGAAAGGAAAGGAAGTAGCGATCGTTGAGCCCAGATCAACCGAACTCATTACTGTGGCTGCCGCTAAAGGAAAAGGAGAGAGGGAAGCTGATTATTCCAATCTCTCGAAGAAGCAGATCAAGAGGATTAAGAGAGAGATGGAATATTTTGGCAAGAAAGAAAAGAAGAAGCAGAGAAAGAAGAAAGACTCCAACGTCTTAGGAGCACCGCCGAGCGGAAATGGTTAATCAAAGATCAAGGCGGTGGTAAATTCAGGCCATTCCACAATACGTCCGCCTCTCCTAAGGCGCTGCGGAAAATATGGCGAGTACAAAAATAAGAACTGGAGGGTATGTGGATATACTTGGTATATTCTCAAGGGCCGGAGCTTCTCAAAGAAGATCCAGATTTAGCTTGGCATGAGTGGATGGAGAAGGTTGATGCGGAGTTCTATCATCGTCTGCTTTGGAAGAAGCCGATGTTGAGTTCAACGTCAACCCGATCTCTCCAGCCTTTTGAGTATGCCATCCCCGCCAGAAATCAGATGGATCCACGGACCTAGGCCCAGGTCAAGGGTATTTTGAAGAAGGCAGAGGCTGAATCTGGACTCACTCAAGAGGAGGATCTAAAGCGGCTTAGGAGGCGAAGTATTCAATGGCGATGATTCCAGGATGAAGACCGGTGGGAAGGCCGATAGAAACAGGATTTTTCTTTTCCTTATTTCTACTTTTCTATTATCTTCTCATCTGTAATCTTTGTAAATTCAATGTGAATATACTGTGTTTGATTCATTTTATTTGTCTTAATTTCTTAAAGTTTTTTGTTTTAAGAAAAACTTAAAATTTTCTTAAGTATAAGTCATCTCGAGAATTTTATCTCTCGAGACTTAAAAATGTTTTTAAATTTTTAATCTAAGTTTTGAGACTCATTTGGTTTTCTAAGTTTTCTTAAAAGGGAGTCTAAAAGATTTAAAGTTTTTATATGTGAATAAATCTGTTTGTAATGTGAAGAATGTATTTTGATATACCTATCTACTTGATCTTGATAAATTACGAACTAACTTCAGTGTGAGTGTGTCTATTCTTGTAGGTTTTAACTTCATCAAAAGGGGAAATTGTTAGACCAAGATTGTTTGATGAGTTAAAAGACTGCCCAGATGAGCGAGACTATGATAAAGAATCAAGACTAAGTTCTAGTACGAAGCCGATCGACTAGGTCAAGATTAGTTCAAGTCGGTGGAGACGAGGAATGACAAGTCATCCGGAGACAACCTCAGTCCTAATTATCTGGCAGGAGACAAGTATAAAGAGCTCAGACGAGGTCAAGATAAGCTGAGTAGAATAAGAAAGGCTAATCTTCACCAAGTCACTGCAGACGAGTAGGAAGAATCAGCCGAGGTCTTAGCGGTTTTCAAGATTAAGTTTGTTAAGCGATTTCAAGTTTGTTAGAACTAACTAACAAACTAAGCGACTTTCCGAGACTTATATATAGGTCTAGGTTTTTCATTTTCATATAGAGAACACTTATGCATATTCGATTGACACTATTCACTACTCGATTTCAATCTTTTCACAAGTATTTCTAGAGAGTTTCTAAAAAGTTTTAAGTGTTTTTAGAACACTTTTCCTGTAATCTTCAAAATCCAATACACTTTGTAATAGTTAGATTTCTAGAGGAAGAGTCTAGGAGATTGAAGATTTGAAGAATTGAACAAGTTGTAAATTGTAAGTTGGAAGTGAGAAAGTAAGCGAGCAGAGTCCCTTCTTCAAATTGAAGAAGGAGAGTGGATGTAGGATTATTAAAATCCGAACCACTATAAATCCTGGTGTTATTTCTTGCTTTCTTTAGTTTATTTGATTTACAATTGTGTTACATCAAGATTTAAATTCAGAATCTTAACTAAAATCGGTATATCAACCTTGCTTTTGATCTTATAAGAAGTTGAGAATTTAATCATAATCCATTGTGCTTAATCGATATTTTGAATTGGTTTTGGAAGATTTGAAAAATCTACAAAATCTATTCAAACCCCCTTTCTAGATTTTGTTCTAGAAAGCTTACTCAAGGTTTTCATCAACTCAACTTTCCGGGACCAACAACATGGCGGTTGGGAGTTGTTGCTCTGACTAATCTGGATCGATCAACGGCTAAGGGACTATAACATTGTCACCAAAGATGTACCAATCTTTTGTGATAGTAATAGTGCTATAGCTATTACCAGAACCAGTCTTACATACAGTGCAAACATGTTGATATTCGTCATCACTTCATTCGAGATCATGTAGAAAAATGTAATATCGGACTAGAGAAGATTAGATCGATTATCAAAGAGCGAGACATTTTAACAAAACTACTAGCGGAGACAAGGTTCAAAGATCTTTCATTAGAATTAGGATTATTAGATGCTACCTTAGCTGATCTATAATCTTTCCATTATTGATTGTCTCTTTGTCTCACATATATAACATTATGTTTAGAAAGTAATATCGACTTGTTAAAAATCACATGGATAATCATAGAGCTGATATCATTGATCTCCTATAAGGAATCAAGAATCAAGGATTCATCTATTGATTTTAAAACTAACTTGATATTTACTTGTCTAGACACAAGTAATACAGACAAATACATAATAATCGGTGATTGATCAAAAGGCAGATGATTATATGTACCTATGTCCGAATTACTTACAAAATATACTAATAAGTTTGCTCAAGTGTTTTTGATTTCAGGAAAACTTAAAGTCGATTCTAAAATCTTTAGTTAAAGTGAATAAGGCACATCTCATACCGATTAGATACGAGAAAAGAGCGAGACAATGTTCAATCCAGACACGGTTAAAATCACGGGGAGTTTTTCTAATTTTTTTGTATTTAAAAATTATGTTTATTAAATCACATAATTAATATGTGAATTTAATTTCATAATTAGTTAATTATTCAAAAATTGAATTCACTCGATATTTCTTCTTGAAATTTATTTTAAAATTTTATAAAGGATTTGTTTTTAAAAGATATTCTTTTGAAAATAAAAGAGATAATATTTCAGTTTATCTCTCCAATTAACTGAAAAGATTTTACAAATCAAGTTACTTCTTGTCGAGAGAAGTTACTATCGGACTCGAAATTTTATCAAATAAAACTTTGAAACACTTGAGTGACATTCACGCGCATAAATTGGAGGCGGTTTCTGAAATATGAGATAAATCAGCGATTCACGCGCGACATATTTAATATTATTCGTGCACTTTTCAAAATAAATCTGCATAATTGCATTTAATGCTGTACGAAAGCCAAAATTTACACTTTTGCAGTCAATTATGAGTTTTGATTAGTTTATTATTAAAACTTTCCATATAAATAGGAAAACGTGTGCATAATAACTTACGCACATAATTACCTATTCGTATTCTCTAAAAACAATCCTTTTCCCTCTCAAAACCTTCCAAAAGAAAGCTGTTTCAATGGCGGACACTTTGGAAAAAGCAGAATCAAGTATGAATACAATCTCAAATCCATCAGAGATCGCACCAAATCCGAGATGTACGTAGAATGGGATATTTCCACCGATCCCGAAACAAGGGAAATTTTAGAATTGTTGGAGTCAGGAGGATTGAAGCGATCTTGTTCTATGAAGCCCTCGAAATCAAAAACCTTGGATGATCTCGCTGCTGAATTCATGACTCGTGCTAAAGCAACCGTCTTGGGTTAGAAACTAGTATTCGGACTTTGGGAAAGAAGCGAGGAAAATTCATGTATCTATCGCCGACATCGGAGAAATTTTCGGTCGAGCACCACCGGCGGCAACCCATTCATATATAAGGCAGAGGAGTATTTGGATAGTTACAAATTGATGGCAAGGAAGTCGCGAAACACAAATGCGACCTAAAGAAAGGGATGTTGAGAAGGAAGTATCGTCTCCTTATGCTCATTCCGACCAAGTGTATACTTGGAGAGCAACAAAGCCACGACGGGCTGACAAAGCGAAGGATTTGCTTGTACGAGAGCAATTATAGACGGGCGAGAGATAAATTGGGCTCGAGATGGTGTACTCCGAGAATAATGGAAGAAAAGAAAAAAGTTTGTGAAGACAGAGGTGTCGAAGGAAGGTGATTAGATGGTCATTGACTAAGATAACAAGTATGATGGCAAGGATCACCATCATACTTGAACACAAACTTGGAGCAGATAAGCTTGATTGGGAGACGGGGGTGAAAAAGTTCACAAAACAAAAGGGTCTGCTCATCAAGGATGAGAAACCCTTCGGGCTAACAGACTCGAAGGAGACACCCCACCTCTATCGCCTAAGAAAAAGGTTTCTAAGGCCAAGGGTAAGAAGGTGGAGACAGTGTTAGCCGATGAACCCTCATCCGAGGAGGAGAAAGCGAGGTTGAGGAGGAAGAGGAGGAGGAGAAGACAGACTTCCCAAGGGGGAAGTGTCGCACTTGGAAAGTCCGGGCGAAGGAAGCTGTTGAAGTCTCATCCGGAGACGAGGCCGAGGAAGGCTGAACAAACCCAACCCTCCACATCATCTTCTTCCTCATCCGAGGTCAAGACACCCAACCTTCACCATCCCACCCGAGGCGATGAGGAGGCGGACAAGGCCGCCTGCGAGCCTCTAAAACGGTCTACTCCCAAAAGTCCAGAACAAACACAACCCTCATCCAGACCCATTTTCTTTCCTATCCACCTCACAAACAGAACCTCATCTATTTTCCCTTCTTCCTAATCCTACCGGAGTCATGGGACCAACGGAGGAATCTCTTGAGTGGTTGGGAAGAAATTTCTCTGAGAAAAGAACACAATCTGATTAATGAACCGGGCTGTTGGAGGAATTGTAGATGTGTGGTGTTGTGGAGGAGGATAAGGACGAGGGAGCTTTGAGGAGACAGCTATCCTCATAGCTGAGGTTGGAGGAAACAACTTTGTCCTTATGGGAGAAGGAGGTCTTGAAGAAGGCTAAGCTCAAATCCTTCATGGATATCCTATACGAGAGCATGTTCTTCGATTATATCCTTCACAGGTATATTTCGTAGACATGCAACAAAGCTGAGGAAACCCGAAGAAGTCAAGAGGAAAGAATGGTGGAGGAAGAGCCGGAGATGGCTTTGGGTGGAGCTGCCGATGAGCCAGTGAGATGGATACGGTGGGAGGCACCAACAGAAGCGGTCAACAAAGGTACGAGATGGAGGAGCCAACTACCACCGCACTGCTGAGGTGATTCTCCTCCAACTAGGGTTGTAGAAGAAGAAATTGGTGGAGACAATTGACCTAACTCAATCCTCTCCATCGAAGATTTGGTAGGACCTTCAATGATAGCGTATGCGTATCCGAATTCAACACGCTGAAGGAGGAGGTGTTGAACCTCAAAAGAGCTAGTCTGAATGCTCTACGGCTGGTTCTTTGAGTCATTACATCATCTATCAAAGAAAACATAGAGGCCGCCATCCAAGAAAAGACAAAAATTGACCTCTATTTTTCTAAGATCGGACATGAGGAACAAATGGCTGCAGTAAAGACGACAGATTGTTAAGGAGATGAACTCTCGGGATGAATGGGTCAAAGCTTGATCGTTCGCTCTGCCTATACCGAAATCGAGATTCGGTTGAAGATCAAGTAAGAGAAGCACGGAAAGCTAAGGAGGCCTCATTTCATCAAATACTGAAAATGCATTTGGCAATGGAGAAGGATAGGCAGACGGCAGGCATTAAGCAATTCATCAATGGAGAGTTTGAGAGGACCGAGGTAGCTCAAAAGAAGAGATATGATCAGCTAGATCATAAGACAGGGCTTGTTCGACATGGTGATGGGACAAATTGAACAAGTAGCCACTATCTGCAATACCCATTTCTTTGATGCTAAAAAGGGGAAGATAGTGTGCTCAAGAATAGAGTAGACGAGCATGATGATAAGATCATTGCCACTGAATATGAAAATAGAAGAGGCATGCGAAGAGGCTGTGAGAGCCGAGGAGGAGAAGAGGAAAGTTAAGGACAAGTCGGAAAAGATAAGACAAAGAACTGAACCCGGTATTAAAGAAGCTCTGTGCAAGATCTGCTCCAATCACATCTCCTTACGGATCATCTAGAATAGCTCAAACAGCTCAAATTCCAAGGAAACCCCAAGCTGAGATAGATGAGGAAGAGAAGATCAAGAAAAGGAAGAGAGAGGAGAAGGAGAAATATAAAAAGCGGCGGGATGCAAAGAAGAGGAGAGAGCGGGGAGAAAGCGGTAGGAAAATTCTATGACCGTTCACTAAGGAGATGGGTTCGAGAAAGTGAGAGATGAGCGGGGGAAGAAGTTCTTAGGCCTTATCATCGAAGTGAGGTAGTCCCCAAGGAAGTCTTTGTTAATGGCGAGATCGGGCAAGGTGGAGGCCTTTTGAAGTGGGTAGGTCTTCGATTTCACGTCCGCAAAATCATCGAGATGGGGACTAGATGAAAATGAAGCTTTTCATAGCGGCTGGAGCGAGCGACCCTCAAATGTATCGATATCTTGTCAACATTACAAATCTACGAATTTCACGCGAGATGTAGTTGCACGGCCTACTCCCAGATGGATCCCCTCGACAAGCGGCGGTCGTCTGGACTGGAGAAGATCAAGTAACTCATCATCAAAGCTGAATCCTTAGCTGATCTTGCGAGAGGGAGGAGAAACCATATCGTTGAAAAGCGAGTCTTTGGTAGCTTAGGATTCCAGAGAGGAAAATAGGTGGTATGACTAGATTTCTTTTCTCTCATCTTATACGATATCTATTTGACTTGCATGAATGTTGAAGCTATGAAGCTGTGTGAATAAGAACTTTTGACCTACTTTCGAGAATCATTGATTAACTTTAAACTTCCTTAAAACTAACTGTTTAACTATTCGGTGCTTATAACATAATTTGATTCAAAACTCATTAAGAATTCTAACTATATTATTCTAATTATCCGATACTTACTCATCTGTTTGTAAACGAAAAATTGCTACGATTGTCTAATTCATGATTGCCTAGTCATACATTGATAAAACTAATTGTTCTACATGACTTAATTGTTTATCTTTAATTTCTAAAGAGTACTAACATTTCTTTTCTTGAGCTGTGTTTTAACATCATCAAAAAGGGGGAAATTGTTAGGGCGAAAAAGATGTACTTAGTTTTGATGAGTTAAAAGTGTAAAACTAAGATGACCGGTGAAAGATAATGTATAGCGGTGATGTAATGGTAAAATAGACTAAGTATAGAATAATAAGATGAGGTTGACCAAAGGAAGTCGAGATGAAGATAGGAATAAAAATCGAGGCAGCGTCAAAGACGGATGAGGAGGAAGATCAAGATGCTCACCAAGATGAAGTAACGAGACAAGGTGAAGAATCGAGATAGGGTGAATAATCGAGACGAGGGTAAAAAGTCGGCGAGCTAAGGAGTTGGTTAAAATCAAGAATCGATTATAACCGAACAAGAAGCGATTTCAAGAATTGGTTAATCGATTATAACCATCTTCAACGAAACAAGGAGAGTTATAACCGTCATCAACGAGAAGATCTATAAATAGATTCGAAATTGAGATATTGAAAAAATATAGAAAAACTTAGCATTCTAGCAATTTTAACACTTTATCGAAGTTCTCTATACAAGTCATTTGTATACACATCACTCACGAACACACTTAGTGTTCATTGATTCTGGTGTTTAGAGAACACCATTTCATTTGAATCTTCAAAAGCCAAATAGAGATACCATCATAATTGTAAAAATTTGAAGATACACGTTGTAAGTGAAGAAAGTAAGAAGGAAGAAAGACGGTAAGTAGAGTCCCTTCTTCAAGTTGAAGAAGGAGAGTGGACGTAGAATCATTTGATCCGAACCACTATAAATCCTGTGTTGTTTCTTCTTATTATTTTTTTACTTGTTTACATTGATTATTTCTTGATCACAAAATTTAATATCTGATAAAGCTTTAGATCCTAGTTAAATTGGGTTTAATCAAGAGTTGTTTCATTGTAAAAGCTGTTTTTGGAGTTGATAGATCATCTAAGCTTGAAAAAGTTTTTGATAATCTATTCATCCCCCTTCTAGATTATCACTAGGAGGCATCTTGATTAATTGATTAACTCTTTCTAAAGGGACCCAACATGTAGATAGATGGATATGACTCATACATGAAAGTATGCTTTATCCTCCACACTATGAAGGATTTGGCTACGATAATTAGGGGAACTATGATGATAATTCTCTAATGCAACAAGTTCCCTCCGATTATCAAGAATGGAGATGTGATGAAGTTCCTCCCGCTCCTCAAGAGATGTTCCCGTATTATGAGCATTATGATCTAACATTCGATCCATGGGGTGGAGTTGAGTTTCAAGGAGCGTCGAAGGAGATTTTTACGATGATGGGAGAAGCTATGAGTATGATTATCAAATGCCACAAGCTTCTTGTCATTATGAAGAATGGGGACTCCATGATGTAAGAGCTATCTTGAAGGAGATGCTTGGAATGTTGTTGGAAAGATTTGAGGAAAATGAACCTAGATGTGAAGAAATGTTTCCCTTGTATTAGAACATTTATGAGACCAAAGCAATGCTTGATTCAATGATAGAGGGGAACATGGAGATCACCAAAGCTCAATTCATGGTTTTAAAAAGTCAACTCAAATATTTTCTAATCCAAGTAAAGAACATGACCATCATGGAAAATCATCAAGAAGAAAATGAAAGTGAAGGTGAGGAAGAGAGATGGAAAGGTGAAGAAGAAGAGGGTCCAAGCAAGAAGGATGAAATGAATAATGTCCTTGTCGAAAGTGAGGAAGAGGAATGTCCATTGATGGACATGAGCAAAAAGAACAAGAAAATCTAGAAGCATCGAATGAAGCATTGAAGAATGAAATGAGCATTTCTAAACCTTCTAACTCTTCAATTTGTACTTTAATTGAGATTGATGCTTCTATTGATCATATTTTACCTCTTGTGAACTTTGATTATAGGAAAGAATTAATGAAGTGCTTGGGCATCCTTGAAAGAAATGAAAAATGGAGAAGGATAATGGCGGGAGAGCAAGGGGGACAACCATGGACAATGTGCATATATATGTGTGGTTGGCCTACCAATCATGAGTGCCTCCATGATTTGAAGCTCAAAGATTAAAGTGTTGTGGCAAGGAGGATCGATATCCTTGGCCATTCCGATGAAGAGAGTTTGAATGAATGAATAAGTCCGGCATAGGACAATAAAAATAGCGCTTGATGGGAGGCAACCCATCTTCTTTTTATTACTTTTGTGTGCTTTTTGAATTTTTGTTATTTTTGTTTTTGTTTAGTTTTGGAGAATTTATTTGATGATGCTTAGGAGGATGTGATGTATATTGCAATGGGATGATTGAGCTTATTTGATAAAACTCTTTTGCCAAACTTTGAATTCATGCTAAAATTTAAGTTTGGGAGGGTTGATTGTTTTTATTAGTTAACTTGCAACTTGTCTTGGTAAGAATTAATTGTGGCTTGTTATCTTTGTAGGAAGTGAGAAGTGCAAGGAGGCATGATGAGCCTTATGCTTGGAAGGAAAGATGGATGTTGAAGGCTTATTGGTACAACACTTCCTTTCAAACTTAGACTTGTCTAAGTTTGGGGAGGTGTTCTTCTTTCCTTGCCTATCTTTCGTGCTCTTGCATATATATTTTTGGCATTGATTTGTATTGAGCTTAATTGTGGATTTATTGCATATCTTTGAGTTATCTTTGTTGACATAGTGAGTGTGCTTGAGATTATGTATATGTGCACTTGTGCTTGATTTGGAAGATATATTGAATTTTGATTTGATCATAAGTTGATATGTGGCTTGAAGCTAGCATGATTGATAATTATGTGATGATGAAGGTGATTGAAAATGCTTGATTCATTGCTCAATTTAAGCCCGTGAGCTTTTGTGCCTTTAAAATCGTACATCTTATACGGTTGAATTTTTTTCCTTTGCGAGTGCATCATTCATGGATGTGTATGCTAGAACTTGCCTTTGGACTTGTTGAAATTAATCTTCGTGTGATTTCATGAAAATGATAAGAGGCCATGTTTGATATGATAAGTCACTTAACCAAATTTTTTCCCGGAAAAAACATTTGATTTCCTTAGTGAGCCATTTTGAGCTTAGTATCCTTATTCTTTGGCAAGCCAAGTGAAATTAAAGTCATTTTGCCTATGTTTATGAGCCTTATTGTCCTATGTTCAGTAGAGCTTGATTGTTTGCTAGAAGATGGTGCATTGCATGTAAAGTGTGGTGGAAAGATGGTGTGCTAAGTTAATGATTGAGAAAGAAGAAAAGAAAGGTTGTGAAAAAAATTGAATTGTGAAAAAATGATGAACATGAAAAGAAAAAAATTCAATTTGTGAGCTTAAGTGAGAAAGAAAGCTCAAAAGAATGGTGATGATTGAACTTTGAAATGCATGAGAAAGAGTTGATTGATGAAGAATTGGAAGAGAAGTGTAGTGAAGTGTTAGTTATCATTCAAGTTCTCTACTATGTTAGTCACTCTTACCTAAATTCATCCACCCATTCTAAAGAGTTTCCATTACAACCTTGATGAAAGACCTCTTTGATTCTTGATTGAACACAAATGAAAGTGATTGAGATTGAGTCCTTTGACAAGCTTATGGGATACATGTTTGTGGAATTTGATTATTGAGTGCATTTTACCTTGATACACTTGAGTGATGAGAGAAACACTCCATGGAAGGAAGCGATGAGTTGAGTATTTGATGTTGCATTCATTTGAGCATGATTCATCCTGATTGCTAGTTGAGTTGGCATTGAGACTTGAGATCATTGATGAGTTCGATTGTCTTATTTTTCATCTATGATGCCATAAGACATAATTGCAATCAATTCACTCTTTTGTGTTTATTTGCTACGTTGCTCGAGGACGAGCAACACTTTAAGTTTGGGGGTATTATGATTGGAGTGAATTGATGCATGTTTTTAGGGGTAATTTAGTGCAAAAAGTGATCAAAAGTGTTAGATTTTGTGCCTAAATATGTAGAGTATCACTACTTTGCCTAAAAGTATTACTTGATGGATTTTTATGTTTTTCATCCCGTTTTTAGGTAAATCGGTGGAATTTGGCCAAACCGAGAGTACCGACATTCATAGGAGTGAAGAGACGAGCGAGATGGGTGAAAACGGGGTCGAGGCGAAGTTCGGGTCGAGAAAATTCTCTAGACTCGACCTCTGGTAGGGCCGAGACCTCGACCCGAGGTTGCTGGCAAAGACTTGTAATTCAAAATTTTAGAGCAAGCTCAACTCGAGGCTAAGCCTCGGAGTCGAGGATCGGGGCGAAGGTGGCAAGCTCGAGTCAAGGGCTGAGCCTCGACTCGAGGCTGGAGACTTTTTTAAGAATCGTGGATGCGACTTCATGAGCCTCGACTCGAGGTCCCCAACCTCGAGTCGAGGGTGCCGAAATTCAAAAATTCACCTATTTAAGCCAAAACAGAGCATAATCTCCATAACCTTCATTAGAGCGATTACAGCGGTTTTGGGGCGATTTCTTAGGCCCCAAGCCAATTTCTCCTTATAGGTAGATTAAATTGTTAGATTTAGATAGATTTTCATTAATTGTTGCTTAGATTAGACATAGATCATTTAGTTTTCTCAAATCAAGCTTGTAATTCCTTTGGAGAAGAAGTTACGTTGAAGATTCAAGCATTCCTATTAGTGTTCATTTTGATCCAATTGGTGATGTTCTTCCTCTTTTCTCTTTTCAATTCCTTAATTGTTGTAATTAGATTTGTGTTTGTGCAATTAGATTTTCTACCCATAGATTTTGCTCTTTGCACCATGGGCTAATACTCTTGTGCTTGGGATAATTGAAATTGAGGATGATGTGATTGCCTTATGCTATGATTGTTGATGATTGTTGATCAATTGAGATAGTTTGTTCCCTAATTGTGATTCTAGTTGTGCTTCATGCATTTTTATCTCTTTAGATTAGTGTTTGATCACCCTAGCTATAGGCGGAGCTGCTCTAACATGATTAGGGATTAATCGGGTTATAGTTGTGTATGATTGTATGAATTGGGTGCTTCGTAATTGAGAGATTAATTGCACTAAGGATACTCACATTAGGCATTGTGTGATTAATGGATACTTAATTGCATGATGGTTTTGTGATTTTTATCTTAGTTGATTAGCAATTTGATTCAATCATAGCTTGTTGATCATTGATTCCTTGATGGATATTATCCCTAGCACCCCAATCCCCATTTGATCTTTGGTATTTGTTCTTGCCTTCCAAATGTTTGATTAATTGTCTTGTTATGTTGTTTGAGTTTATTTCTAGCATTGTGTTGTGTTTTTGTTTCAAAACCGCATTTGCAACAATAGTCATCGAGAACTTGTATTTCTAGGGACTCGTGTGCATACTTTTTCTTTGGGTTCGATATACTTGGTTGTCTTAAAATTGCTTACCCGACTACCGCAATCAGCCATCACTACAAGAAAATTGAGAAATTACGACGAAAAAATTCATCATGAAAATATCATTTTTCGTCACATTAAATATTTGGTGACAAAATTTTTCGTTGCAAAGATCGTCATTATATGTGTGTGTTATTATGTAAATGCGACACTATTATAATTTGTCATGAAAAGTTATCATTTGGTGACGATAAAGGTCATCGTCACTATATCTTTTTATCTATAGTGACATATAATTCGTTATATTAGGCATCACAACTTCGTCACTTAATATAGTGTGTCGTCACTAAAAGATTAATTTTACACGACGATTTGAATTATTGTTACTAAAAACTAACTTTTTGTGGCGATTATCCATATACTACCTAACTCGTCAAATTTAATTGACATTATTTTTGTCACAATTAGTTTAACTATTTCGTCATCTTTAGTAAAATTCGTCACCAAAGAGTTATTATTTGATAACGAAATGTTGATCGTTGCTATATATGTACATATATAATGGCGACAATATTTGTCATCAATAAGTGTGATTTAATGACAAATTTTTATCATTGTTACATATGAACATATATAATGACGAAATAATTTGTCACCAATAAGTGTGGTTTGGTGACAAATTTTGTATCGTTGTTATATATGTACATATATAATGACGACATAATTTATCACCAATGAGCGTGATTTAGTGACAAAATTTTTATTGTCACTAAATTATTTGGAAATGATGACGAAAATATAAAGTTTAAATAAAGTGACAACATATATTTTGTCATGAAAAAATTACACTAAAGTGACCAAAATTTAATCGTCATTATATATAATGATATAACGGCGACATATTTTATCACCAAAAATAGAATTTAATGACAAAATTGCTTGGCGTCATTAAAAAGATGTAAATATTATGACAAAATATTTTTGTCATAATAACATATTGTTGATGGCGAAGATGATTAGCATCACAAAATAATATTTAGTATAGCAACAATATATATCGTTATCATTTGTTAACATACAATGACAAAATATTATTTCATCATAATAAAGTAATGCTTATTGTGACACATAACTCGTCATGAAATAATTACTTTATTGATAATTTATTTGAATTTTTATATATTAAAGTAATAATAAATTTCAATTTAATTTATAAAGAATTTTACAAATTAAAGTGTTAAACTATTTTCAATTCCTAAATAAAGGAAAGATAAATATTTATAACAAAAATAAAAATTAAAATTAAAAAAATAGTCTACATTATCAAAAAAATTCATTCAAGTCATTAAAAAGCAACAAATAATATTTGTATTCATTAAATGAAACAAGAAATTAAAAAATATAAAATATATATTTTTAAAACTTTTGTCCATGATTTTATTCCTTTTCACTTCAAATGACGATGATGAAATCTTCTCCTCTGTAGATATCACTGTAAAAAAATTATATTAATAATATTGAAAGTAAATGCTAATTGAATATGTGTAATATTCTGAAAGAATAATGATAAATAAATTAAGAAACACATGCAATGCAAATGATAAAAATACCAAAAAAACAAAGAAAATAAAATAGAAATTAACCTTTATAGTTTCATTCCCTTTTCCGTCAAATAAGCCATAAGTTTGGCAAGAGTTGCACCTTGCGCGAAAGATTTGCACTTTGCGAAGACAATTCATCTTTCAAAACGATTACTTGTGTGTTAAGTTCTTGCACTTGAGCTTCAGACTCTTGAGCCCGAGCTTCAAACTCTTGAGCTCGAGCTTGGACTCTTGCAATTTCTTCGTAGTATTTTTAGTGTTAGATCGAAGATGTTTTGACGAGTTAAAAAGATCAACTCAGACGATCAGCCAACTTGAAGAGCAGTGAGGTGAAGATCGATTCTAGGTGATCGACTAAGAAGAGCTGGATAGGTCAGCCGAGGTCACGAAGAGGCGTATAGTACGGAGACAAGCTCAAGACAAGTCATCTGCAGGAGACGATTATGAAGAGCTCGAGACGAGGTCAAGACAAGCCGAGTAGAATAAGAAAAGCAAGTCTTCACCAAGTCGGCTATAGACGACTAGGAAAGTTCAATTTGAAGATGAGAAGCGGTTATCAAGATTAAGTTTGTTAAGCAATTTTAGTTTGTTACAACCAACTAACAAACTAAGCTGTCTTTTCAGGCTTATAAATAGGTTTAGGCATTACTTTATTTTTAATCTAAGAATACACACAACGAATTAATTCTCGCATATTCACAAAGTTTTCAAAAGTTCACACAAGTTTTTAAAAGAAATTTTCAAAAAGTTTCAAGTGTTTATAGAACATTTTTCTCGTACATCTTCAACACACTTCTATCACAATAAAGTTAGATTTCCCGGAAGAGTCTAGGAGTTTGAAGATTCAAAGCTTGTTGTAAGTTATAAATTGTACGTTGGAAAGTGAGTAAGTAAGTAGTGGAAGAGACCCTTCTTCAAGGTTGAAGAAGGAGAGTGGATGTAGGATCAATTAGATCCGAACCACTATAAATCGTCTTGTTCTTTATTGCTTTCAATTACTTATTTGTTCTTATTCAATTTCAGCTTCTAATCAAAGTTCAATTTGAATTAAAATTAGGCGAATTATCAGTTTGCTTTTGATCCGATTAAAGTTCGGTTTAAAAGCGATTTCCGCTATGTAATCTTTGGTGTCTTGAATTAATTTTCTAAGTTTTGAAAAGTTAGAAAATCTATTCAACCCCCTCTAGATTTTCCCTAGAACGCTGTTTCAAGTTATCTTTTATTTACTCAACTTGTGGGACCAACATTTAGTTCATCTCTTAATTGAGTAGAAGAGTCGTAAAATGTGTTGCGCCTACTTGGAGGCTTCGGACCATAACCAAGACCTTTTACATATCCTATACCATGACCCAAAACCTCCAAGACAATCTCATCTGCAGTCTTCTCAATTTCGAGCTCAATGTACTCTTCTCACTTTTTTCATCATCTCCTAAACAGAAATATATGTAATATTATTGAATGAAAAGCAGAAAAAGAAACCATGACCTAGTTTCAAGGGGAGCCACAACCAGGGGGTAAGGTTAATAGAACTAAATCCAAAAAGAAGTACAAAAGTGTCGCAAAATAGTAGACCAAAAATAAAATAATACCAGACCACTATAGAAAGAAAGAATTGCAAGAGGCCGAATTAGAAATTCAGTAACTTCCCAAAAACAATTAAGCACAACAATCAACTCCCACTAACATCAGATATTTAGTGACAAAATTCAAAAACAAAAGTAGACCAAAAACTAATCAGACCACTATAGCACTAAATGACCAAAAATAACTATACAAACAACAATAAAAAGACAAAACCAATAACAATCCGCCTCACAACAATAACCTAGGTGAACAACTAAAATATCATAAATATTGACGCACCCAATTTTCCTTAGCCTCATTGGATTTCCATCCATCTTTCGGTGTATCTTGTGAGTGCGCTCATACAAGTCAATTCGATCGCACGGTGCTCCATCTAACTCTTGACGTGACTATGGATAAAAAAATTTAAAAAAGCGAATCTGTGAAATTAATTAAAAGCTGAAATGTACGAAAAATAAAATAAAAAATATTTCACTTAACTCATACAAAAATAGTTTTGTAATGTGAATATTCATAATGTTGTTGTTGTAGGAACTAGTAAAAAATTATCAAGACATGAATGAACTTTAAAACTAGTAAACAAATAGATTATTATACACTCACAATTTCATGCGATCGAACCGTAAAAGCCTTTCTTAGGATATATGTTTGCATTGCATTTTCTCGTCTCGTTGTTTCGATTTACCTCACTTACATACTACAAGAGTATTAACATTAAAACATAACAAATTAGGGATTTGACAATGAAAACAAAGTATTGAGCACAAAGCAACAATTATGTAGACTAGAATTACCTTGAAATTTTGATTTGCAAAATAATCGCATGATTGTTCCCGATTGTCTTTGTTGGTACAAAAAGATGGCTTGTTACTCTTAGCCTCTTGTACGATTGCATACTTACGGAAGTGTTTGTGCAACTTTGAAAGCGTTGTTATCGAGTACTGTTTCTCATCATGTCAATCAAACTTCGTTTCATGTCAGTTTATCTATGTTCTTCACATCCATGTGCATCTACAATTCATATAAAACATGCATATTAGACTACAAGAAGGTAATAACAATATATTAAAGGGTTTTTATCGGTTCAAGTCCTAAAAATATATTAATTATCAATTCGGGACACGAAAGATAAAATTTATCAATTCGGGACCTGAAAGTTGTTTATATTAAGAGATTTTATCAATTGAACCTGAAATTGAGGCCCCAAATTGATAATTGTCCTATCTTTCGGGTCCCGAATTGATAAAATCCCTTGATATAAACATCTTCAGGTCGGATTGATAAATTTTATCTTTCAGGCCCGAATTGATAATTAACATATCTTTCAGGACTTGTACCGATAAAAATCCTATATTAAACACATTAATATTTTTAACCTATGCTGTAGATGGTCAAACCACGGCATCAATCCATGGACATCATCTACGTCTTTCCATTTGTTAGGTACATGAAGAATATCTCTTGATATTAATCCAATTGTACTTGCTAACTTCGCAGACTCATCCGCGTTTATTGGCCTCCCTATTGATGTATCCACATCAATCTTCATCTTCCCGTAAGTATTATAATACTTCAAATTTCCTTTTCTGTTGTTTGACCCGACTCCTTTTCTTGGAACCATGACTACACATAAATAACTTTTATTTAAAAATATATCATTTCTTGTAGATAAATAAGACTTTTAAGATAGTCAATATGCACATATGTGTAATATTATCAAAAGGAAAAAATGAAAAAAGAAATCACTACTCAATTTCAAGGTTAAGAACTTAATTAAAAATAAATACAAAAGCCCACAAATAGTGGACCAAAAAAAATCAGGCCACTAAAAGAACCACTTGTATGCCAAATTATCCATCAATATACCCAACAACAACTAAACCCACGAAATGACCGAACAAGAAATCAAAACATCTAGCAAGATACCAACTATCCTATACAATTATAAATTAACAAGACAACTAAAAGATCACAAAATAAAAAACAAGTAAAAAAGAAAAATTCATGAATTGCAACTTAAATAATCAGCAGCATATGACAAATCACGAGCAATTCCAACAACTTACCGATAGTAGCCCACATTACCAATTCCCTGTGACAAATAAACCAAACCTTAATAGGTCATTTACATGAATAAAATTTGATTAACATTGTGGTATTAAAAACTAGCTAGAATCCAACAGCTAAATCCATCAAAACCCATCGATCTAAAGCTTTTTAAGATACTCAAGATACATAAAAACAACTAAACATAATAACTTTACACGATGTTGCAGGCAACATCTTCATTTGATGCATGTTGAATGCTCTCCGTAGATGGAATTGGAGAGGTTACAACCCCGGGTATTTTGGAAGCCTCGATAAGCTAAGTTTGACAAAGTATTTGCACCTCAATTCGAATTTTGAGTTGTTTCATGTTGAAGTCCTATACTTCTTTCCTTTTGAAGAAGACCTTTGATAGCTATTCTTGAAACAAGGCTGCGTTTTTGTCTCAAATTTGATGGACCTCAGGGAGCCATATTAGAAACCCTAAAAAGGAATCACATCAGCGATTTGAGGGAAAAAAATCTATGGACTAATATAATGGACCAAAAATAAAACCAGGTCGTAAAATAACTTCAACACCAAACAAACCGACCAATAAATAATTTAAAAATTAAATCCTTATATAAAAAAATTAAAATTGAGTTGGTATTAAGTTAATAAATTTTATTGTGAAATCGGTTTACAACTAATAATCATTAAGTGAAATAATTAACACACTTTAATAAAACAACTTATAATATCATTCAAATCTAATATTCATAGTAAAAACATTAATACTTTTTAATAAAAATGAATACTCTCAAAATAAATTTTACGGTATAACTTATTTGCACAATTCTTTTCATTAAAATTACCATTTAAACAAATAAAAAAAAATTAGGGGCAAAAAAATTTCAAGTCCTTCGGTGTTAATTTTTTTAGGTTAAACTTGTTTAACAAAAGGCTCATTTGCTTTAGGAGGAGCATAATGATTGGAGTGTATAGGGTAAGAGTTATTAAGACCAATCAACAAAATATCGAACCCAAGGGAGAAAGTATGCAAACGAAATTCAAGGATAAGAGTTCTAAATGGCTAGAGTTGCAACAAGTTTTTGGACTAAATCTCTACAAAATGCAAGAAATTAAATGGCAAGAATATGCAAACAATCTATCAAACACCTAGAATGCAAGATCAAATATACTAAAATCAATGGGGAATTGGGTGCAAGTGATAATCTCCATCAAGGAATCCATGATTAACAAGCTATGATTGTATCCAAATGCAAATCAATCAAATTAGAAAGCATAAACCATCATGAAATTAATCACTCCATTAATATTACAATGCCTAATGTGAGTATCCTTAGTTCTTCCCATCTCTCAATGTAGAAGTCCCCAATTCATACAATCATGCAAAATTGAAACCCAATTAACACCTAATCACGTTAGCTCAACTCTCGCCTATTGCTAGGGTGATCAACCATTAATCAAAAGAGACAATTTATCATAAAGCTCAATTAAGAATCACAATTAGGAAGCAAGCTAATTCAATTGATCACAATTATCAACAATCATAGCATGAGACAATCACTTCATCCCTAATTTCAATTATCCCAAGCACAAAGCTATTAGCCCATGGTGCTACAAGCAAAAGCCATGGGTAGAAAATCTAAGAAAGCAATTAACAATCTAATCACTACAAGCAATGAATTAAAGAGAACAAAGGGTAAGAACATCACCAATTAAACTTCAATAGGCAAAAATAAGAATGATTAATCTTCTACAATGCTTCAATCCAACTTCAATTCTCCCAAATCACAGCTGCAAACTTCAATTACATTCAATCAAACTACTAATCTAGTGGACTAAATGTAGAATCTATTCTAATTCTAACAATCTATGGCAATTACAAGTAAATTCAAGCTACAAAATGCAAAATTCGCCCAAAGAAACTCCTAGAAACTGCTCTAAACTGCTAGAATGAATCTCTCCTCTGTTTTGGCTTCCAATGGCATTAAAACTGAATTTTTCGATTTTGGGCACTCCTCGAGTCGAGCTTGAGGCCCTCGAGTCGAGGCCTAAGAGTCGCTAACACGTTTCTTCAAAATATCTCCCGCCTCGAGTCGAGGCTCAGCCCTCGAGTCGAGGATCCTGCAATTTTCTCATCCCTCGAGTCGAGCTCATTTGTCTTTTTGAAAATATTTCCCTCCGGCATGAACCTCGAGTCGAGTGCATGCACCCTCGATTTCAGCCCGAGACCAGGGAATTTTTATCGAGAAGGGCTTGGGCCCGACCCCCATTTTCGTCCCGTATGTTCGTCTTTTCATTCTAAGAATACTGGTACTCTCGGTTTGGTAAAATTCCACCGATTTTCCTGCAAAACGGGCGAAAAACATCAAAACTCACAAATAATACTTTTTAGGCAAAAGAGTGATACTTTTCACATTTAGGCACAAAAATCACACTTTAGCACACTTTTGCACTAAAATAGGCCCTAAAAATATGTATCAATTCACTCCAATCATACCCCCAAACTTGAATTGTTGCTCGTCCTCGAGCAACGTAGAAACTAAGAACAAATGAGTGAATTGATTGCAATTATGTCACATGGCACCATAGGCGAAAAATAAGACAATCGAACTCATCAATGAACATAAGTATCAATGCAATTATCCACTAGCCATCATGATGAATCATGCTCAAACAAATGCTCAATCAAATACTCAACACATTGCTCCTTCCATGGAGTGTTTCACTCTTCACTCAAGTGTATCAAGGTATATTGCACTCAATCATCAAATTCACAAACTTGCACACCATATGCTTGCCAAAAACTTAATCTCAATTAAAATCACTTGTGATCAATCAAGAATCAAAGAGGTCTTTCTCTTAGGTTGTAATGTAGGCTCTTTGGAAAGGTGGGATAAATTTGGATAAGAGTGACTAAGTAGTAGAGACTTGAATGTAAGTTAATCAATACAAATGCATATCTCTTCACTTTTCATCAAGCACACTCTTCCTTTTGAACTTCAATGATCAATCCACCATTCACTTGAGCTTTCTCTTTTAAGCTCACAAATTGAATTTTCTTTTCACTTCATTTTTCTTCACAATTCAATTTTTCACAACCTTTCTTTTTTTTTTTTTAATGCATCATCACTTAGCTCATCAGCTTCCCACACTTAGCAATCAAATCACCATCATTAGCCTTCAAGCTCAACTAAATATAGGACAAGAAAGGCTCATAAAAATAGGCTAAATGGTTTCAATCTCACTTGGCTTGCCAAAGAATAAGGATCATAAGCTCAACATGGCTCACTAAGGAAATCAAATGTATTTGGTAGGGATATATTTGGCAAAGTAACTCATCATATCAAACATGGCCTCTTATCACTTTCAAGACATCACACAAAGATCAATATCAACAAGTCTAGTGGCAAGTTCTAGCATACAAATCATGAATGATGCACTCATAAGAAATGGTATCAATCAACCGTATAAAATGTACGATCATTAAGGCACAAAAGCTCACGGGCTTAAATTGAGCAATGAATTAAGTATTTTCAATCACATTCATCCTTACACAATAAATCAAGAAACTAGCTTCAAGCTACAAATCTACTCATGATCATATCAAAATCCAATAATCTTGCAAATCAAGCACAAGTGCTCATGTACATAAGTCCAAGCATACTCACTACTACATGAATGATACTAAAAAATATGTTAATGAATCCACAATTAAGCTCAAGTCAAAGAATATGGAATCATAGAAATAAAGAATCCAAAGGATCCAAAGGATCATCAAATCACACTCATCAATAGACAATAGGCTCAAAAATATCAAGGAAATCATAGCATCCATAAAATCATCCATCAATCCAAAACATCAAATTCATCACATCATCACATCAACAAGTCAATCAACAATCAATTGATTGGAGTGTATAGTGTAAGAGTTATTAAGACCAATCAACAAAAATATCGAACCCAAGGGAGAAAGTATGCAAATGAAATTCAAGGATAAGAGTTCTAAATGGCTAGAGTTGCAACAAGCTCTTGAACTAAATCACTACAAATTGCAAGAATTTAAATGGCAAGATTATGCAAACAATTTATCAAACACTTAGAATGCAAGATCAAATAGACTAAAATCAATGAGGGAATAGGGTGCAAGGGATAATCTCCATCAAGGAATCCATGATTAACAAGCTATGATTGTATCCAAATGCAAATCAATCAAATTAGAAAGCATAAACCATCATGAAATTAATCACTCCATTAATATCACAATGCCTAATGTGAGTATCCTTAGTTCTTCCCATCTCTCAATGTAGAAGTCCCCAATTCATACAATCATGCAAAATTGAAACCCGATTAACACCTAATCACGTTAGCTCAACTCGCCTATTGCTAGGGTGATCAACCATTAATCAAAAGAGACAATTTTTCATGAAGCACAATTAAGAATCACAATTAGGAAGCAATCTAATTCAATTGATCACAATTGTCAACAATCATAGCATGAGGCAATCACTTCATCCCTAATTTCAATTATCCCAAGCACAAGGCTATTAGCCCATGGTGCTACAAGCAAAAACCATGGCTAGAAAATCTAAGAAAGCAATTGAAAATCTAATCACTACAAGCAATGAATTAAAGAGATCAAAGGTTAAGAACATCACCAATTAAGCTTCAATAGGCAAAAATAAGAATGATTAATCTTGTACAATGCTTCAATTCAACTTCACTTCTTCTCAATTCTCACTGCAAACTTCAATTACAATCACCAATCTACTAATCTAATGATCTAAATGTGGAATCTATCTCAATTCTAACAATCTAGTGCAATTACAAGTAAATTCAAGCTACAAAATGTAAAATTCGCTCAAAGGAACTCCTAGAAAGCTGCTTTCTGAACTGCTAGAATCAACTCTTCTTTTTAGTTCCTTGAATCGCCTGCTTTAAATACGAACTTTTGCAAAAACCTCCCCCTCGAGTCGAGGGTCAGGCCTCGACTCGAGGTTCCTGCCTTTTCACCTCCCTCGACTCGAGGGTCATGCCTCAGTCGAGGCTGCTGCCATTTT
This sequence comes from Paraleonurus japonicus, assembly GCA_030762865.1. Classification (NCBI taxonomy): domain Eukaryota; kingdom Viridiplantae; phylum Streptophyta; class Magnoliopsida; order Lamiales; family Lamiaceae; genus Paraleonurus; species Paraleonurus japonicus. Next base: position 21,857,068 of record CM061060.1, on the reverse strand, counting down.
CCAATTTTTATCCTTTTACGCATAGCCCTCGACTCGAGGCTCTTGCTCCTCGATCGAGCTCGAGTCCAGGGCATTTTCTCACACGGGGCTTCGGCCCCGACCCTGTTTTCGTCCCGGATGTCCGTCTCTTCATTCTAAGCCTAATGGTACTCTTGGTTTGGCAAAAATCCACCGAATTACCTGCAAAATGGACGGAAAACATCAAAATCTCACAAATAATACTTTTAGGCAAAAGAGTGATACTTTTCACATTTAGGCACAAAAACTAACACTTTAGCTCACTTTTTGCACTAAAAATAGCCCTAAAAACATGTATCAATTCACTCCAATCATACCCCCAAACTTGAATTGTTGCTCGTCCTCGAGCAACGTAGAAACTAAGAACAAAGGAGTGAATTGATTGCAATTATGTCACATGGCACCATAGGCGAAAAATAAGACGATCGAACTCATCAATGATCACTTGTATCAATGCAACTATCCACTAGCCATCAAGACAAATCATGCTCAAACAAATGCTCAATCAAATACTCAACACATTGCTCCTTCCATGGAGTGTTTCACTCTTCACTCAAGTGTATCAAGGTTTAAAGCACTCAATCATCAATTCACAAATAAGTACACCATATGCTTGCCACAAGACTTAATCTCAATCAAAATCATTTGTGATCAATCAAGAATCAAAGAGGTCTTTCTTCTAGGTTGTAATGTTGGCTCTTTGGAAAGGTGGGATATTTATGGATAAGAGTGACTAAGTAGTAGAGACTTGAATGTAAGCTAATCACGCAATGCACATCTCTTTACTTTCATCTAGCACACTCTTCCTTTAGAACTTCAATGATCATTCCACCATTCACTTGAGCTTTCTCTTTTTAAAGCTCACAAATTGAATCTTTCTTTTCATGCATTTTCTTTACAATTCAATCTTTCACAACCTTTCTTTTCTTTATGCTTCAATCATCACTTAGCTCATCATTTTCCCACACTTAGCAATCAAATCACCATCATTAGCCAACATTCAAGCTCTACTAAGCATAGGACAAGAAGGCTCATAAAAATAGGATAAATGGTTTCAATTTCACTTGGCTTGCCAAAGAATATGGATCATAGGCTCAACATGGCTCACTAAGGAAATCAAATGTATTTGGTAGGATAGTATTTGGCAAAGTAACTCATCATCCCAAACATGGCCTCTTATCATTTTCAAAACATTACACAAAGATCAATATCCACAAGTTAAGTGGCAAGTTCTAGCATACAAATCATGAGCGATGCACTCACAAAGGAATCAAATCAACCGTATAAGATGTCACGATTATTAAGGCACAAAACTCACAGGCTTAACTTGAGCAATGAATCAAGAATTTTCAATCACATTCATCTTCACATAATTAATCAAGCAACTAGCATCAAGCTACACATCTACTAATGATCATAACAAATTCAACAATCTTACAACTAAAGCACAAATGCTCATGTACATAACCTCAAGCATACTCACTATATCAAGATGATACTCAAAACTATGTCAATGGATCCACTATTAAGCTCAAAATCAATAAATCTCAAAAACCTAGGAATAAGGAATCCAAAGAAATCATCAAGGAATAATCATCAATAGACCATCAAACTCAATAAGATCAAGATAATAACCACCATCAATAAAATCATCCAAAAATCCAAAACCCATCATAACAATCATCAAGTCAAGAGTATAAGCATCATCAAAAGTACAACGGACAACAAGAATATCAGAATCTAAAGATCAACAAGAAGAGGGAATAAGGAATAGGGGATAGCCCTAGTAATCGGACGGCGGTGGTGGAGGAGGGTAGTGTCACGGCCCGAAGTTCCACGAGCTCATCTGCTGGAGGAGTGCATACATGTCATGCTTGAGTCTTCGAGAGACTCCTCTGCATCCTCCGAGTCTCTTCATTAAATCTACGTGACTCCTCCATCATCCGATACATCTCATCCTGCCGGGTCGGACTCTCTATATGCATCCTCGATTGTCGCCCACATCTCCTCGGTCAAAACCCACGGTCTCGAGATGAACTCCCCGCCTCGTACTCTCTACTCCTCATCTCGTCCTGCCCGGTACATGTTAATCTCCGGCTGGTAATCCTCGTCCATCATCTTTGGCGGCTCCTCTTGCTCCGGCTCCTCATCATCCTCATCCTCGAATCATAATCTCCGATCTCTACCTCTGCTCCCTCTGCGGCTCCATCACCCCGATCATCATCGAACCCATTTCTTGACCTCCATCGTCATCATCAACCTCTCTAAGCACATCCCCATGCTCTCTAGTGTAAGCGTCAATCGCCTCGGTATGACGCTGTGACCACATACGCAGATTGATAGTCACAAAGGCACGAGATCCGAAAATCGTAGTCAACCTCTTATTAGGAAGAGGGAATCGGCCACCATGATGCTGCTTTGTAGGCACCACGTCCTACCGATGCGGTCTAGCGTCCTCATGCGCCGCATGGTATCAAGAGTAAGGTCGGGGCCCTCCACCGCTCGAGGTTATGCGTCGGAATCCCAAAATGCTCGGCGATCAATGTAATCATGCCACCAAAGTTAATCTTCTTGAACTTCGTGCTAGTGGCTCTCTCAAATAAATAGCAAAGATAGGCGGCGGCATTAAATCGACTCCATGGAGAAAGCACCAAATGACGTACAGCTCCTCGGAAACCACGGCTCCTCCCTCCGATCTCGCGAATATGGTACCCGCGAGAATCTTCTCCAGATATCGGATGACCGGGTTCGGATATGTGTGCTCTTAGACTTCCCGGAACAAAATCGGGCTGATTAGGAGCCCCGAATCTGAAATCCTCCTCCAAAGCGCTTAGCATTATACTCCTTCTGATATTCAACAATGATCGGTGAGTGCAGCAGGTGCTCCAATAATCTCGTTGACCTCGTCGAGTCAACGAGTACTCATACCCCATGAGCTCAAATGTAATACTCCTCGGGAATTTGGCCCTCCTGCCTTATCAACTCTCACCGTGCACGGGAACTCGAGAGTGAGTCCGATATATGTCCGAGGCCTCTTAGTCAAGAAGCCCCCATCCCGACTTGCTCAAATAGGCGAGGAATATCCTCCTCGATCCCCATCGATATCATGCAATCTTGGTCCACTAGTCTCGTCTTGACCACCCGGTTATAGAGCTCGAATATAACTCAATATGAGTCCTCCACCGGTGATCATCCCACTGAATTCCGAGCTCGGCAGTGTCCTATGTGCACGTCGGATAGCAGCTTCTTTCTCACGAATCTCCGCCTCGAGAAAGGTTATGTGCATGCGGCCCCTCTAGACATTGTTCTGCACAACATTCCCAAAAGCAAAAATCAATACCAACAAATACAATACGAGCTCAGAAAAATATCAATCATACCATGAGCGAGTCAACGATCCATAATCATCTCAAATGAACAAAATCCCTAGTAACTAGCAACTAAGCCTCAACAATGGTCAATGAGTCAACTAAACACATATATCCAATAGAAGTGCTCAAAATAGTCCTAAAACATGTATACTTACTAGAATGGCCCCACAATTAATTCACAAGTAAGCTCACAAATAATCATGCAATTATGCTCACTAAAATCCCAAAAATCATAGGCCAATTAGCAAGTAATTCAACAATTATGCATCAACAAATCATACACTTCTATCAACACCATAATTCAACTTGACCAAATGATCCCAACAATTATACTAGGAATTCCTACAAATGCCATCATTTACAATTCCAATCCAAATTCACAAATAAACGAGCACAATATGAAATTCAATCCTAAACATGCTCCTATTCTCATCAAACAATCCAAATATACTCATACAAGGCTCCAAATCATCCAAAATAATCATGCATAGAAGGTGTTTGTCAAAATGTCCACATGAAATTCCAATTTCAAGAATTTTATCTCAAATCATAACACCCATGCAAATATTACAATATAACAATGAAATTGAAGCCAAGAAGAGTAGAAATTACGTACCTTGTTTGTGAATTTATCCCAAAAACGGACTTGGACGACACCCAATCAACTATACCCAAAAAGCCCCAAATTTGCTTCCAAAACCCTCAAGATCCTATCTTTATGCAATGTATATGATAAAATGATGGAATGATGATTGATTTATGGTGAAATCGACGCAAAATCGCCGGAAATGGCTGGGGACGAAACTGAACGGCTTCTCAAAACCCTCGAGTCGGGGTTACGTGTTCTGCTGCTGCATACCCTCGACTCGAGGGATGTGTCAAATTATGAAATTTTGCCTAAGTATAAATCCCTCGACCGGGGGCCATGCACTCTCGACCACGGGTCGAGTCCAGGAATTTTTACGATTCCCAGGCCCGACCCGACCCCGAAACTCCTAAAAATGACCTTTATACCCCTAACGAACCCAAATATGCAAGAAATTACGTTTTGGTCCCTCGATTTAAGCCCGGTCGCTCATTCGATCGAGGAGACCGGGTTCTCTTCCTTTTGCTCATTTTCACCAACTTTTAAGCTCTCCTTTCCTTCTCGATTCCTCGATTCCTTTGCAAATTCGATCCTTTCCAATCCTCGTAGTGAGTATACCTACACACGGGCAAAACAATTCATCAAAATCATCATCACTAAGAGATGCATTTCTACCCTAAATGACACACACCCCCAAACTTGAATGAAGTCATGCATTCAAGTTTGGCTCCAAATATATGCAACTCATAATGATATCAACAATTAAGCACAACAATATATGAATCTCAAAGCATCGAGCATCATGTACCAATAATAAGCAATTAAGTAGCAAGCCAAATCTCCTAAAAAAACAAAAACACTAATCTACCAAAAGAACACAAGAAAAGAAAATAAAAAGGATGGGTTGCCTCCCATCAAGCGCTATTTTTATTGTCCTATGCCGGACTTATTCTTCACATCCAACATCCTTCATCGAAATGGCCAAGGATAGCGATCCTCCTTGCCATTGTATCTCAACCTTTGAGCTTCGAAATTTTGGAGGTTCATATGTAGGATAGACCCATCATCCACATCCTTGCACTTTGATGATGGTTGTCCTCCTTGCTTTCTCACCAACATCCTTCTCCCTTTCTTTTCTCCAAGGATGCCCAAGCACTTCTTTAATTCTTTCCTATAATCAAAGTTCTCAAGAGGTAAAATCAAATCATTAGAAGCATCAATTTCAATTAAATCACAAATTGAAGAGTTAGAAGGTATAGAAATGCTCATTTCAATCTTCAATTCCTTATTTGGTGCTTCTAGATTTGTTTGTTCATTATTGCTCATGTCCATCAATGGACATTCCTCTTCATCACTCTTGATAAGGAAATCTTCCTTTTCATCCTCATCGCTTGGACCCTCTACCACATCTTCTTCAATTGTATTTTCTTCCTCCCCTTCTTCTTGATTCTCCATGATGGTCATGTTCTTTACTTGGCGTAGGAAATTTTTGACTTGACACTTTATAAACATGAAGTGGACTTCGGTGATCTCCATAGTCCCTCGATCCATGAATTGACCATTGCTTTGGTCTCATAGATTTCCTCATACAAGGGAAGCATTTCATCACACCTAGTGTCATTTTCCTCAATTCTTTCCAACAATACTCCAAGCATCTCTTGCAAGTTAGCTCTCACACCATGGAGTCCCCATTCTTCAAATTTAGGAGAAGCTTGTGGCATTGGATAGTCATTCTCATAGCTCCTCCTATCATCATAATAATCTTCCTCTTCCGATGCCCCTTGAAATTCGAATCCCCAATCTTGATTGCATGCTTGATCATAAGGCTCATAGTATGGGAACATCTCTTGAGGTGGGGGAGAAATTTCTTCACTTATCCAATCTTCATAATTGGATGGAACTTGTTGCCATTGAGAATTATCTTCATAGTTCCTCCAATCATTGTAGCTCAATTATTCAAAATGTGGAGAATACACCCTACTATCTTGATAATATTCTCGATTCCACAAGTATGGGTTGTATCCTTCCATCTAGACAAGATAGCAAAGTATCAAATTCCAACAAAAATAACAAAACAAACACAAAGGCAACAAGTAGTCACTTCAAACAATTCCTAAGTCTCACTTAAGGCGCAAAAACTAATTCCCGGCAACGGCGCCATTTGATTGGAGTGTATAGTGTAAGAGTTATTAAGACCAATCAACAAAAATATCGAACCCAAGGGAGAAAGTATGCAAATGAAATTCAAGGATAAGAGTTCTAAATGGCTAGAGTTGCAACAAGCTCTTGAACTAAATCACTACAAATTGCAAGAATTTAAATGGCAAGATTATGCAAACAATTTATCAAACACTTAGAATGCAAGATCAAATAGACTAAAATCAATGAGGGAATAGGGTGCAAGGGATAATCTCCATCAAGGAATCCATGATTAACAAGCTATGATTGTATCCAAATGCAAATCAATCAAATTAGAAAGCATAAACCATCATGAAATTAATCACTCCATTAATATCACAATGCCTAATGTGAGTATCCTTAGTTCTTCCCATCTCTCAATGTAGAAGTCCCCAATTCATACAATCATGCAAATTTGAAACCCGATTAACACCTAATCACGTTAGCTCAACTCTCGCCTATTGCTAGGGTGATCAACCATTAATCAAAAGAGACAATTTTTCATGAAGCACAATTAAGAATCACAATTAGGAAGCAATCTAATTCAATTGATCACAATTGTCAACAATCATAGCATGAGGCAATCACTTCATCCCTAATTTCAATTATCCCAAGCACAAGGCTATTAGCCCATGGTGCTACAAGCAAAAACCATGGCTAGAAAATCTAAGAAAGCAATTGAAAATCTAATCACTACAAGCAATGAATTAAAGAGATCAAAGGTTAAGAACATCACCAATTAAGCTTCAATAGGCAAAAATAAGAATGATTAATCTTGTACAATGCTTCAATTCAACTTCACTTCTTCTCAATTCTCAGCTGCAAACTTCAATTACAATCACCAATCTACTAATCTAATGATCTAAATGTGGAATCTATCTCAATTCTAACAATCTAGTGCAATTACAAGTAAATTCAAGCTACAAAATGTAAAATTCGCTCAAAGGAACTCCTAGAAGCGCTCTGAATCGCTAGAATCAACTCTTCTTTTTAGTTCCTTGAACCGCCTGCTTTAAATACGAACTCTTGCAAAAACCTCCCTCGAGTCGAGGGTCAGGCCTCGACTCGAGGTTCCTGCCTTTTTCACCTCCTCGACTCGAGGGTCATGCCTCGAGTCGAGACCGCTGCCATTTTCCAATTTTTATCCTTTTACGCATAGCCCTCGACTCGAGGCTCTTGCTCCTCGATCGAGCTCGAGTCGGGGCATTTTTCTCACACGGGGCTTCGGCCCCGACCCACCGTCCCGGATGTCCGTCTCTTCATTCTAAGCCTAATGGTACTCTTGGTTTGGCAAAAATCCACCGAATTACCTGCAAAATGGACGGAAAACATCAAAATCTCACAAATAATACTTTTAGGCAAAAGAGTGATACTTTTCACATTTAGGCACAAAAACTAACACTTTAGCTCACTTTTTGCACTAAAAATAGCCCTAAAAACATGTATCAATTCACTCCAATCATCAATCACCAAGATAAAGAGTACAATCCACCAAGAGATAAACATCTAAAAACTAAGGAGAGGGAATGAGGGATAGGGGTAGCCCTAGTAGTCGGACGGCGGCGGTGGAGGAGGATAGCTCGGCCCGAAATTCCACGAGCTCATCTCGTTGAAGGAGCGTATACATATCGTTTTGAGTCTTCATTGATTCCTCTTGCATCCTCCTAGTTTCTTCATTGAACCTACGAGACTCCTCCATCATCCGGTACATCTCATCCCGTCGGTCGGACTCTCAATGTGCATCCTCATTGTCTGCCCACATCTCCTCGGTCAAAACCCACGGTCTCGAGATGAACTCCCACCTCGTACTCTCTACTCCTCATCTCATCCTGCCCGGTACATATTGATCTACTGGATGATAATCCTCTTCCATCCGGACAGCGGCTCTTCTTGCTCCGGCTCCTCGTCATCCTCGTCCTCATACTCAACCTCCTCCTCAACCTCTCGTTCTAACCGCATCTCCTCATCATCAAGAATCGAATCTGACCTCGACCGCTGGCTGCTCGATCATCGTCATCCCCCTCATCTCTAAGCACGTCCCCATGCTCCCTCGTGTAGGCATCTATGGCATCGGTGTGACGCTGCGACCACATGCGCAGGTTGATGGTCACAAAAGCCGTGGATCCAAAACCGTCGTCAACCTCTTATTAGGAAGAGGGAATCGGCCACCATGGTCTTCTTGAAAACACCACGTCCTCCCCGATACGATCCGGTGTCCTCATGCATCTCATAGTGTACGTAGTAAGATCTGGACCATCTAATGCGGCGAGCTTATGAGTCGGAATCCCTAGATGCTCAGCTATCGGAGTAATCATCCCACCAAAATTGATCTTCTTAAACTTCGTGCTTGTCGCTCTCTCAAACAAATAGCAGAGGTATGCAGTGCGTTGAACCTCACTCCATGTAAGAAGCACCACAAGACATATAACTCTTCGAGACCACGGCTCCTCCTTCCGATCTCGCGAATATGGTACTCGCGAGGATCTTCTCTAAGTATCAGACCACCGGGTTTCGAATGTGCGTGCTCTTAGACTTCCCAGGCACAAAATCGGGTTGACTTGGAGCCCCGAATCGAAATACGCCTCAGAACTTTTTGGCATTGTACTCCTCTCTAATGTTGAGCAATGATCTATCGGGGGTCGATGGCGCTCCTAGTAGCTCATTGATCTCGTCCAAAGTCAATTCATATTCGTTCCCCATCAGCTCAAAAGTGATCTTCCTTGCAAATTTGTTCCTCCTCGCCTTGTGGACTTTAAGCGTGCATAAGAACTCGAGAGTGAGTCCAAGATGGGTCCGAGGCCTCTTAGCTAGAAAGCCTCCCATGCCTACTTGCTCAAACAATCTAGGGATATCCTCCTCAATCCCTATGGAGAGCATGCAATTATGATCAACTAGACGAGTTTTAACCACCTTCTTGTACAACTCAGCATACAGGATGATATGCTTTCTCCATTTATAGTCATCCCACTGAATTCCCAATTCGGCGGGCATCCGTGTGCAAATCTTATCGCTTCTTCTCTCTCTCGGATCTCGGCATCCGAATAATTGTGGCCATCCACTCCCTAAACATGATTCTTGCACAAATAATCCAAATAGCACAAATTAGTCCAACAATTAAAATGCGAGCTCAAAATATCACTCTACCATGGACGAGTCAACAATACTATATCCAATCTCAACAACATTCCTAGTGACTTGGCAATAAATCCTCAACAAATGGTCAATGAGTCAATCAAAGCACATAAAATCAATATAAGTGCTCAACTAATCCTCAAAATATACATACTTATCTAGATGGCTTCACAATAAACACCAAAGAAACTAAGCTCATCAAATATTCATGCAATTAAGCTCCAAAATCATATCTCCAAAACATGAACCAACTAGCAAGCATTTAGACAATTAAGCATTAACCACAATCAACTTCTATCATCATCAAAATCTCAAATAGACCAAATATCCCACAATGCACTAGACATCCTATCATGCTCAAAAATCACAATTCAAGCCAAATTCACAAAAAAGCAGGCAACACAATATCTACAATCCTAAACATGCTCCTACCATCCTCAATTAACTCAAAAATTCTCCATAATGGCTTCAATTTATCAACATCAATCATGCATACCAAGTGTTTGACAAAATGCCTAAATGAAATTCTAATTCAAATAAATTCATGCAATTTTATCAACACCCCAAAGCATCAATCATACACCAATCATGAAATTGAAAGCCCAAAAGAGAAAAATTACATACCTTTTTGAGGAAATTCGGCTTGAAATGATAAGAATGGGACACCCACTTACTTTCCACTAAAAACCCCAAATTTGGTTTCACAAACCCTCAAAATCCAATCTTGGATGCAATGATATGATAATATGATGAAATTGGATGTTTAATCGGTGAAAATGATCGGAATTTGTCGGAAATATGGAGAAACGGCGAAGAGGAACGTGAAAGAGTATAAAACCCTCGAGTCGTGCCTTCAAAACTAAATCGCGATTTTATAACAGACACCGACCTCGAGTCGAGGGTCAGGCCTCGACTCGAGGAACACCGATTTTTCAAGAGCCTCGACTCGAGGACTATGCAAGCTCGACCTAGTGGTCGAGACCAGGGAATTTTTATGATTCCCGGGCTCGACCCGACCCCGAAACTCCTAAAATCGACCTCTACGCCCTAACGAACCCAAATATGCAAAAATTTACCGTGTTGGTCCCTCGATTTAAGCCCGGTCGCTCATTCGATCGAGGAGACCGGGTTATCTTCCTTAATGCTCATTTTCACCAACTTTTAAGCTCTCATTTCCTTCTCGATTCCTTGATTCTTTTTTCAATTCCCTCGTTTTCAATCTCCGTAGTGAGTATACCTACAAATGGGCACAAATAGTCATCAAATAATCATCAATAAGGGATGCATTTCGACCCTAAATAACACACACCCCCAAACTTGAATGAAGATATACATTCAAAATTAAGTATGGGAATGATACAATTATGCAACCCTTAAATGATATAAACACTTAAGCTCAATATCCCAATACACTATCCATCAACTAACATCTTCTCCTAAGCATGAGCAATTCCCAAGAATCCAAGGCAAAAATTCCACAAAAAGGACAAAACACAAACACAAAACAAACACACCAAAGCAATAAAATGATGGGTTGCCTCCCATCTATCGCTAGGTTTAACGCCCTTTGCCGGACGGAACTCAAGGAGTTCATACTTCCCTTTCTTTGTCAATGTAGAGACCGGCTTTGTGCTCCACTAAGTGTTCCTTTGCAAAAAGGCAACACCCCCACTTATCTTCTAGGAGTAGCTTTCCTCCTTCTTTGATTTCTTTCACCGTAAGCACCTCTTTTGGTCTTTCAACACCAAGTAGCCGACTCCAATTTGATTCACACCACACCACTTGATCTCCTACTTCAAACTTTTCCTCCCTTTTCTCAAGTGGTGCCTTTTTCTCAATCAATACCTCCAAACTTGAGCCATGCTCAAATTTGGTCAACTCTTTTCACTTTCTTCTTTCTCTTCTTGTTCACCGGGTCAAGCAAAGGGTCCTCTATCAATTTCTCCTTCCTACAATCATCAAGGTAAACACAAGACTTGTTAGAAATGATTTTACAAGAGGGAAGGAAATGCTCATTAACTAAAGGATAAGTAGAAGTAATAGGTGTAGAAACTTCCCTTTCAATGGAAGGGCATTCATCAACAATCTCTATGTATCCACACATTTTCTTCTCTACCTTGCTTTGAGCAACCTCTTCCTCATGAACTCTTGTAAATGTCACTTCGTCACCATTTGAGCTCAACTTAAGCTCTCCTTTCTCCACATTAATCATAGCCTTGCCCGTTGCAAGAAAAGGTCGACCAAGAATGATCGGTGCCTCAAGTTCCTCCTTCATGTCTAATACAATAAAATCCACCGGAAATATGAGTTTACCAACCCCTACTAACACATCTTCAATAATCCCAAATGGTTGAGCATAGGATTGGTCCGCTAATTGAAGATTGATATTCGTAGGAATCACCTCCCCTAAATCCAATTGCTTGAACACGGACAATGGCATCACATTAATACTTACTCCTAGATCACACATGCCTTGAATGTTTACCTTCTCTCCAATCTCACATGGGATAATGAAGCTTCCCGGATCCTTCTTCTTTTGTGGCAAGTGTCTCTCCAAGATGTCTTTGCATTCTTCCACTAGCTTGAGCATCCCCTTCTCATCCCAACTCCTTTTCTTGGACATAATTTCTCTCAAGAACTTCTTATAATGTGGAACTTGTTCAAGGGCCTCCAAAAGTGGGATATCGACATGCAAATTCTTGAAAATCTCTAAAAACTTACCAAACTCTTCATCAAGTTTCTTCCTCTCTAGTCTCTTTGGAAACGGAACCGGATTAGCCTTCATTGGAACTCCCCATTCATTCTTCGATTTTTCTTCCTTCTTTGCATTTCCCCTTACTTTCACCTCTTCTTCACTTTTCTTCTCCTCCACAACCACTCTTTCTTGTCTCTCTTCTTCTTCATTCACCACCTCTTCTTCAAACTCCCCTTCTTTGGACATTTTTGGACCTTCATAGCAAGTGCCACTCCTTAGCTTGATTGCACTACAAAACTCTTTAGGGTTTGGCTCGGTAGTAGATGGATACTTTCCTTTGTTTTGGAGATGGTCCACCATAGACGAGAGCTTCCCAACAGTAGTAGCAAGTTGCCCTACTTGATGCTCGATCGTCTTGAAACGAGTGTCCATTTGCTTCCCTATATCATCAAGCCTTGAGTCATTAGCTTCCAACTTCTTCACAATCAACCCCAAAATCTCCTCCGTGGTAGCCTTTCCTTCATTGTTTGGAGCCTTTGCACCGGATCAAATCCGGGAGGAAATTGAACGGCGGCTCTCGGATTGGCATATGAAAAATTCACATGTCTCCTCCATGTATTCCCATTAAATTGAGCTTGCGGTTGAGGTTGATAGCTTCCTTGTGGCCTATTTTGGTAAGGCATTTGGTAAGGCCTTCCTCCTTGATAATTCCCTTGAAAGTTTCCTCCTTGATAGCCTCCTTGGAATGGAGGCCTACCCATATAACTCACTTCTTCAATCGGCAATGAACTTGGACCAACATCAACATGAGGAACGGATGGACTCACACTTGCTTGGCTTTGTGAAGTAGTAAGAGCTCCCAATCGGTCCATCATAGTCATCATCATACTCTTCATACTTTCGATTTCATCAACTTGTGACACTCTATGGTGTGCTCCCCTATTAACCGACACTTGGAATGAATCTTGAGCTATATTCTCCATTATTTCATTCATTTGCCCAACAGTTTTAGACCAAATCGATCCATTAGCACAAGCATTCAAAACGACCTATCCCCATCCGTCAAACCATTGCAAAAGTACATAATGGTTTGCTCCTCCGAAAACCGTGTTGAGGACAATTGATAAGTAACATGCCATACCTCTCCCACGCCTCCGGTATTGTCTCCCCATTCTTTTGTCGGAAGTGGGAAATAGCCTCCTTAGCTTGCACGGTCTTTGACGGTGGGTAAAACTTCATCAAAAATTTCTTCGACAACTTCTCCCATGTACGTACGGTCCCGGGCGGTAATGAATTAAGCCATGCTTTTGCTCTTCCTTTCAATGTAAAGGCAAAGAGCCTCAACTTCTTCGCGTCTTCGGTACCCCATGGTATTTTGTAGTGTCGGCAATCTCAAGAAATTGTGTCATATGTTGATGTGGGCATTCATTTTCATCTCTTCCTTCAAATTGCTTCTCCCTAAGCATTCTCACCAAAGCGGGACTTATCTCAAAGTTATTAGCATCTATCCTCGGCCTTGCTATCCCATCATCGTGCTCTCTAAGTTGTGGTTCAAAGAACTCTCTCAAAGGCCTTCCTTGAGGTGGTGGCTCATTTACGGGTTGTGGTTGGGCATTTGGTATGTGAGGTGGCTCATGATATCGTGGCTCTTGATTATACGGCATATGAGGATAGTATGGTGGAAATTGTTGTGGATGAGGTGAAATAGTAGGGATATTGATGAGCTTGAAGTGGATAAGGATATGGATTTTGGTAGGGGTAATTTTGTGGTGGCATCCCTTGAGGGAAAGGGCCAACTTGAGCATGGAAATGATTCCCATTACCTCCATTCTCTACTCCTCCTTCTCCTTGTCCATGTACCTCCTCTACTTGAGGATCACCCACTAGTCTCTCCTCATGCCTTTGATCTTCTCCCTTCCATAGCTTCCCTTCTTCTTCTCACACAATTTCTTCTCAACGTAGCCTCAATTTCCGGATTTAGTGGCAAGGGTGGAACACCACTTGATCTTGTTAGCATACACCTACAATGCCACAAATCCAAGTATCAAATTCTAACCAACAAAATCAACAAAAACAAAAACAAAAGCAACAAATAGCCACTTCAAACAATCCTCAAATCTCACTTATAGGCGCAAAAACTAACTCCCCGGCAACGGCGCCATTTGATTGGAGTGTATAGGGTAAGAGTTATTAAGACCAATCAACAAAATATCGAACCCAATGGAGAAAGTATGCAAACGAAATTTAAGGATAAGAGTTCTAAATGGCTAGAGTTGCAACAAGTTTTTGGACTAAATCTCTACAAAATGCAAGAAATTAAATGGCAAGAATATGCAACCAATCTATCAAACACGTAGAATGCAAGATCAAATATACTAAAATCAATGGGGAATTGGGTGCAAGGGATAATCTCCATCAAGGAATCCATGATTAACAAGCTATGATTGTATCCAAATGCAAATCAATCAAATTAGAAAGCATAAACCATCATGAAATTAATCACTCCATTAATATCACAATGCCTAATGTGAGTATCCTTAGTTCTTCCCATCTCTCAATGTAGAAGTCTCCAATTCATACAATCATGCAAAATTGAAACCCAATTAACACCTAATCACGTTAGCTCAACTCTCGCCTATTGCTAGGGTGATCAACCATTAATCAAAAGAGACAATTTTTCATGAAGCACAATTAAGAATCACAATTAGGAAGCAAGCTAATTCAATTGATCACAATTATCAACAATCATAGCATGAGGCAATCACTTCATCCCTAATTTCAATTATCCCAAGAACAAAGCTATTAGCCCATGGTGCTACAAGCAAAAGCCATGGGTAGAAAATCTAAGAAAGCAATTAACAATCTAATCACTACAAGCAATGAATTAAAGAGAACAAAGGGTAAGAACATCACCTATTAAACTTCAATAGGCAAAAATAAGAATGATTGATCTTCTACAATGCTTCAATCCAACTTTAATTCTCCCAAATCACAGCTGCAAACTTCAATTACATTCAATCAAACTACTAATCTAGTGGACTAAATGTAGAATCTATTCTAATTCTAACAATCTATGGCAATTACAAGTAAATTCAAGCTACAAAATGCAAAAATTCGCCCAAAGAAACTCCTAGAAATCGCTCTAAACCGCTAGAATGAATCTCTCCTCTGCTTTTGGCTTCCAATGGCTTTAAAACTGAATTTTTCGGTTTTGGGCACTCCTCGAGTCGAGCTTCGAGGCCCTCGAGTCGAGGTCTAAGAGTCGCTAACACGTTTCTTCAAAATATCTCCTGCCTCGAGTCGAGGCTCAGCCCTCGAGTCGAGGATCCCGCAATTTTCTCATCCCTCGACTCGAGGCTCCTCCTCGAGTCGAGCTCATCGTCTTTTTGAAAATGTTCCCCTCCAAAGATGAACCTCGAGTTGAGGTCTGTGCACCCTCGATTTCAGCCCGAGACCAGGGAATTTTTATCGAGAAGGGCTTCGGGCCCGACCCCATTTTCGTCCCGTATGTTCGTCTTTTCATTCTAAGAATACTGGTACTCTCGGTTTGGCAAAATTCCACCGATTTTCCCGCAAAACGGGCGAAAAACATCAAAAACTCACAAAGTAATACTTTTTAGGCAAAAGAGTGATACTTTTCACATTTAGGCACAAAAATCACACTTTAGCTCACTTTTTGCACTAAAATAGGCCCTAAAAACATGTATCAATTCACTCCAATCACATAACAACTACGAATTGCAATGACGGTTTACGCCTCAATCATTGTGGGTAATTCTAATTCAAGATTTGTTGTTTTCAATCGGTCTTAGATTCCATTTTTGTAAAATTGAAAGAAAATAATTTTCTTCGATATATCAAAAAGTATTTGCATCTTCTATATTGCATTGTGTGTGTATATATTTATATGTATATATACGAGAGAGAGAAAGTGAATAACTACATCTAAGTTAAGAAATATGATAAGTTAATTACTAACAAGTTATAACTAACATGAAAAGATTATCTTATAACCAAAAGTACTATCTATAACATTAAAAATATTAATTGTCTTTATTCCTAGACTTATATCCGTCATAGTTTTTACTAAAAATAATTTATATGATTTTCAAAATACATTTAATTGAACAATGCATATAAATATAATGCATACAAAATATTATCAACTACAAGAAATGAACTTTAATTAAATTTCACTTTTAGCATATTTTTAGATCATTTATAATATGTAACTTGTAAGGATACCTTTACCATATATTCTTGAGCAATTACAACAATTTATCACATACTCTTGTACAAATACTTTTCCCAGAAAAATAGTTTAAATCTCTTCTTCAAAGCACAATTAATTGCAAATCACGAACAAAATTAGTTATTCATGTTATTTTACAGTAAAGATAATAGAGAAAAATTAACAATCAGTTACCATTTTTAGTTTTTCATTAAATGATAATATATATATATATATATATATATATATATATATATATATTGTGCATTAAATATTCATATATTACTAATAGGGAGTTGGCCTAATCCTATGTGTCACTCATACAAGAGTTTGGCATAGGTGTCATAAAATTATTAAGTTGAGGACATGTGTCAATTTTTTTAGTATTTTTTCTTAAAAAAATGTATCCGTAATTTCCTTTATTTTCTCAATCACATTAATACTAATTATCCAAATTGGATTCTTTGTCTTTTACTTAAGTTGACTTCATTTTACATATTTTATTAACATCGATTAATCAAAATTTTCAATTAATTGCATGATTGAGGATTACTATATAATATTGGTCAAATTTTTAGTAAAACTATCCTTTTCAATTAATTAAAACTTTCATTTTATTTGATTTCTAATCATATTAATATTAATTAACCAAATTTGTCATGATTGATGGTTATTATATAATTTTGATCAATTTTTGTAAGTAAAACGTTATTTTTGAAATTCACCTTTGTCAATTTTCAAATTGTCTCACAATTCCCACACCTTTTAAGGATTAATAATCAATCTCTTCTCTTTTAAATATGCGTACAAAAATAATTAGGTCCATATTTCTTATTCATAATATATAATCGTTGTATCTAATCTCTTTATTTGATGATTTTTGGAAGAATTAATAGATAAAAAGCATAAGCATTGACATTTTTAGTGAATTTTTAGTTCAATTTTCCTATAACATTGTAAATTGAAATTCTGTCCATTTTCTTAATTAAAATTATTTTTAACTAGAATATTGAATACACATAAATATGAAATATTATATAATATTTTGTAATATTTTGAAATGATTATTAAATATTTTATTTGTGTAGAGAATTGTGAAATGTTAGAAATCATTCTCATCTATTAAATTAAAATATTTTTATCATTCATTCATGATTTGAACTTGTATAAATAGAAGTAAATATTTCATTAGTGAATATCTAAAAAGTAATCAAACATCCAATAAAACTATTATTATTAAAAATTTAGCGTGTAACTAAAAATATATATAATTAATTTAATAATTATAAGATATTCATATATTTTATCTCATAAATTTATATATTAGTAAAAATTATTAATAAAAAATATTAATAATAAATAAAATAACTCACCTCATGTTAAATTTATTAATATTCAAACCGTATATCGCACGGAAAAAATACTAGTATTTTCATAATAATAAATGAGGATATGCAGAGATTATCTCTAATTCTCCATGCAAGATTCAGCGCTAATTATTGAGTTTTAAAAAGTTTGCTTTCAACTAAAAATTAATTAAAAAATAAAAAATAAATCATAGTAAATAATAAAAATTTAATTTCATGATACCGCATATTAAGATTTTTGTGAAAAGTTTGGAGGGGCTGAGACCTCAATAGTCCACTAGCCAAAAAGGAGGAAGCGAAATTATTATTATCTGTAGAAAAATTAGTTCATCATTTTTGTAGAATTATTCAAGCTAAGATGCTTTGTTATATTTTATTATCTGAAAATCGAGCTAAAATTGGTGGTGCAAAAATTAAAACAACACCAAGAACTTATGAAAACGTGTGAACGCTTTATTCTTTATTAATTATTCTTCTTGTGCCCACGAACCGAAACCATGTGTCATGAACTATAACCCACAAACCACCATCATATTCTTCATTATAATCTAATCTAAAACAATGTTCAATTCACTTAAATCTATCCTCTTTTATATAGTAATTTATATATATATATATATATATATATCATAATTTTACACATTAATAGAAAAAAAAATTCAATCGTGCATTTCATTAAACATCATGGATGCATAAAAATTCTTTTAATTAAGCGATTCCAGAGAAAATAAGTTAATTGAATGAAGAATAGGTATAGATATTAAACTCGATTGAAATCGAAACCGAGAGATTCTAGCAAAAAAATTCTCACCAACCAGGTCGAAGGCTCGAACACAAAATAGAGAATGACTAAATCTTTTCCAAACAATGATTTCGCCCTAAAGAAGCGTACCTTTGATAACAATCGAAGAGGAGGATAATGGTTTGATAGTGAGACTCTGTTAATTGGCGGCCACGATTCGATTCTAAGAGAAGGAGTTGTTTTTTCTTCTTTTTGTACATTGATAATGTGTTTCTCATTCGAAATACTTTTTCCTTAATTAATGGTTCTACGAGATAAATGTAATTTGATTGGGATTTCTTTTCCTAAACACATGCCTGCAAAATATTGAAAAACCCGCCAACTAATTTTTGGCTCTAATTTTATATTTGCTTTTCAATATGTTGAATGACGATTTATTCGCCCATTGGCCCAATGGCGATCGGGCCGCCCACCCGAACTCGGCGCAGCCCGGAGGATTTCGGCCCCATCATCACGACCACGGGCGTGACGAACCGACCCGGCGACGCCTGGGAGAGATCGCCCGCCGGGTGAGCTCGGCACGGCGGAAGATCGGCTCGCCGGGTCGAGCAAGCAAACTCGGCCGAGCGGAGTCGGACCCTCCGGCCACGCCCACCGAGGATCCCGCCGCTGTCGAGGCCGGCCTGCCCGTCGCGAGCCGAATGTTCCTTCGAGCGACAAAGTCACGGCAACACCGGATGGCGGGCGCGGCGAGGACCCCGCCACCTGAGGCTCGGCAAGGGCGACGCCTTGTCATCTACGCCACGCCCGAAATGATATCGGGTACAAGATATCCGACTCCATTTAAAGGTCAACTTACCCTAGAAAGGCAAGAATATCCCTCGGCCCATGGAAGATCCCTGCCAGGGGACACCGGGCAGGATGTGAATGGCTAGCCGTCTACTCTGCGGAGGCGGTACATCTCAATTAATAGGAGATGGTACGGCATTTATGTTGATTTGTACTTTATTGTACCTTTGGACCGCCAAAAAGGCAACCAAACCCATGTATAAATAAGACCTATAAGGCACAATGAACGGATCTGAAAAATCCATCTTTAAGCCTGGGACTAACACTCCCAAAGAAACCTTGTGTTCTTACTTGCTTTCTGCTTTAAGTTCCTCATTTATTACACATTTATTGCTCATCATTTCTATTGATTGTTCTTGGGTGTTTATCATAATAAATGCTCCAATCAATATTGTTTTAACCGATCAAAAGCCACATTTAATCACTCATAAATATTTCGGTTAACAACAATTGGCGCTAGAAGGAGGGTGTGTTTTCGCTACATAACCCCGTTTCCACAAGAAAGTTGCTTTGAAAAAAGTTTGAAGAACACTCACTGTTCTTCAAACCATAAATCTCACCTAAATCACTGCTCCTTACCTATCCCTTCCAGAGAAGATCCTACTCCATTTGGAAGATGACGAAAGCCGGAAACGCCGTTCTCGGTGGAGAAAATCCCACCCCGTTCGCTGGCATGGACACCATGCACGTTCATGAAGGTGAACAGCCTCAAGGTGATTTCACCCCCACCTGGGGCGCGGGAGTCTCGGCCCCCATCCCACTTCAAAGCGTACTCAAACTCCCGAACAGATTGACGGCCATCAAGCTCCTTCAGGCTCGAGGCCGTGAGCTCACCATGGCCAACCCCCGGTCCTTCTGCTCCCCGTAAGAGTAAGGGGAAAAAGAAGAAGAAGGCCCAACGAGCTCGGGACGGACCGAGATCTCCTAGCCGAGGCGATCAGCCCCTGGGGTCCAGGATCTGTCTTCGAGCGACTTGGGTCATCTCGACACTGGATTTCGAGTCGAGTCTGAAATGGAGAGCACCCCGGCACGGTGAGCGGCCGAGGACCGCCGACCTACCAATAGAGCCCCCACACCTAGCGCGCCTCGGAGCGCGAGGCCGAAGGGTGTCGGCCAAGGATAGGTTGGGTCTAGCTCCGCGAGCACTCTACTCCCCGAACCCAGAGCGATTCTCGCGATGCTCTCCTCGTCGCCATGCAGAGGAAGATCGACGAGATGGAATCCCATTTTGGGGCCCGCGATGGGCAGCCAAAGCGAAGCGCGGCGAATGAGCCTCTCTCTATGGAGGTCGAGCAGGCGCCGGTTCAGCCCAAGATCCTCCCTCAAATGCCCGTTTATGAGGGGAAGATCGACCGGAGACTCACCTCAAGCAAATACAACATTTACATGGTCGAAAGGGCGTCCGACGCGACCAAATGCCGCCACTTCCGCTAACTTTGGGCGAGCTCGCCCACAAGTGGTATGTCTCTCTCCCCGCCTGTTCGGTCGGCACCTTCGGTGAACTAGGCGAAAAGTTCACCACCTACTTCGCCTCCAAGATTCCTGCAGGCCAAGAACCGGCAGAGGCGGTGGGAATCAAGCGGGAAGGAGGAGGGCGATGAGGCCTACCTCGACCGCTGGACGAGGTCCTTCTCACCGGGAGCCGGTCGGAGACGAGCTCCAGCCTACACGCAGCCCTCGGGCTGCCTAAGACCGGAATCCCACATGTTCCGGCACATGACCAAAAACTACCCCACCTCCTACGCTGAATTCCGCCGGCGAGCAAAGCGAGCTTATCACTCGCTAGAAGTTGTTCGCTCGTAGGCCGGGCGAGGTTAAGGAGGAGGGGGCGAGAAGAGGGGGAAGGCAACCCCAAGGCAGCTCCGGCCGAGCCAACCCTCGAGCAGGAGGAAAGGCCAGCAGAGGGCCTACGGGGAAACTTTAAAAGCTTCGAGGACAAACCCCGCACGCATCCGTCCAAGTCGTGGACAAGCTCAAGTACTCCCCGGCCTTCGTTTTCAACGCGATCCAGACACTGGACTGGTCCCCAAGCCCAAACCCATAAGGGGGACCCAACCAAGCAAAATCCTAACAAGTTACTGCGCCTATCACGACTCCGCCGGACACAACACCAGCCGGCCGAGACCTCGCTAAAGCAATTGTGGAGGCTGTTCGAGGACGGGCTTCTTGATAAATACGCCAAGAGGCCACCACCGCGGCCGGACACTAAGAACGAGCTCCAAGGCGACAAAGGGTCGTCTCTCCCGAGAGGGTCGCAGCCGGTCGAAGTTGCGGCCAACTTAGAGTCATCAGCGACGAAGCTTCCGCCGCTCGCCGCCGACGGACGGATCAATACGATCCAGGCCGGGGGTAGCCTCGGCGGATTGGTCGAAGTGTTCAGCCGATCAAACAGAAGAGGAAGGCCGAGGCTGCGGGCCATTGACCACGTCCACCTAATCGGCGCCCCTCCGGAGCCCACCATCTCCAAGACCGCGGTAATCTCATTTCTCAAATGCCGACCGCGAGGGGTTCTCTCGCCCAAAGAATGATGCTGGTCATCTCGGCCAACATCCTCGGGAATGACCGTGGACCGGGTCTGGTCGACAACGGCAACTTCGCAACATCCTCTTCAAGTCCGCCTTGGACCAAATGGGCAACTTTGGCCAAGTACATCGGCCTTACGACCTCCAACTCCGCGGTTTTGGCGACACCGCTGCTTTCGGCATATGGGAAGATCAAGTCAGCTTGGCCGAGCTAGTTGACTTTGCGAATGATAGGGTTAGGATAACTAGGCCTATTGAATTTGTAATCGTTGACCTGCCGAACATGTATAACGGCTTTTGGTCGCCCTTTTCGGAAACCTTTGAGGCGATCGCCTCTTCCTATTTTTATTGTATTAAGTTCCCACTGTTGAGGGGAGGTCGGCACCATTAAGGGTGACCAGAAAATGTCCAAGAAATGTTTGAACTACTCGTGTCCGTATTTAATTTACTGCACTCCGCTTAGATTTTTCGCCTATTTTCACCGTGGCCGAACAACAAAGTGCCGAGCTCTCTCGGGAGAACACTTTACCTGGCCGAGCTGGCTGAATGTAACGAAGCAACTCCAATGGATTGCTCGATTCCAACACAATCCGAGCATGCCCAAGACGAGGCTCGCCCGCTCGGCCCGGCTCCCATGGAGCCCGGCCAGCGAGCGAGCAAGACTTGGAGCCTCGCCTCGGCTTTGAACCCATGCCGTTAGACATTGACCCTGTGGGAAACTTCCAAGACCCCAACGGCCGGGCCAAGCCTAAACGCACCGCCCTGGGCCAAGAACTCGGAGCGCATTCTCAGTGGATTCTACTCGCCCGAGCTTGAAGTCTTCATCGGCTCTAAGATACCCGCCGAAATGCGGGGGATGTCGTGGATTTCCTCAAAAACAGCGTGGACGTCTTCGCCGGTCGCACCAGGATATGGTCGGCATAGATCCGAAACATGCCTGCCACCATCTAAAGATCGACCCCGCTCGTAAGCCCGTCTCGCGAAAAGGCGGAAATTTGGCCACGAGAAATACGCCGCTCTAGCCGAGGAAGTGAAAAACTGCTCGACAACAAGCTGATCGAGCAGGCCGAGGACGAGCCCCAATGGGTAGTGAATGCCGTGCTCGTTAAAAAATCTAATGGATCCTGGAGGCTATGCATAGACTTCACGGACCTAAATGCGGCGTGCCGAAAGACCACTTCCCGATGCCGCACATCGACCACACAGTGGACAAGACGGCCGGTCATGAAATGATGTCCTTCATGGACGCTTTTGCCGGCTATCACCAAATTCCGATGGCTGTGGAGGACATCAAGCACACCTCCTTCCTCACCGAAAAGAACGTTTACTCTGGACCAGGATGCCCTTCGGGTTGAAAACGCGGGGCGACCTATCAAAGGCTGGTAAACAAGATGTTCGCCGAACAAATCGGAAAAACAATGGAGGTATATATAGACGACATCGTCGCCAAAAGTGTGAAAAAGGAGGATCATTTGAGGGACCTAGCCGAGACCTTCGCGATCCTCCGGAGTACAACATGAAGCTCAATCCGAAGAAATGTAGTTTCGGGTCGGCTCGGCAAGTTCCTCGGCCACATCGTGAGCCAAAGGGGAATTGAAGCCAACCCCGCCCAAATCAAGGCCATCCTCGACATGGAGGAGCCTTGCAATGTCAAGCGAGTCCAGAGACTCACCGGGTGTCTGCCGGCCTTGAACAGTTCATCTCCCGCCTAGGCGACAAGAGTAAGCCTTTCTTCGCCACTATCAAAAAGCAAAAATTCTCATGGAACAAAGAAAGCCGGATGCTTTCCTTAAGCTAAAGGAATATCTCGCCAACCCCAACATCCTCGCCAAGCGGTGCCGGGCGAGAAGTCATTTCTATACTTGGCAGCCTCCGAGTTCGCTCGAGTGCGGTGCTCGCCGAGCGGACGGGCGAGACCACTGCCAATCTACTTCGTCGGCCAGTGCTTCACGACGCGAACTCGGATACACCCTACTGGAGAAGCTGGCATACGCTCTTATCATGAGTGTCGGGAAGGCGAGGGCTTATTTCTTCGATCACCAAGTCGAGGTCCTCACAACCCTCCCGCTTCGGCAAGTCTCGCACAGGCCGGACACCGGCCGCCGCTTTAAAGTGGTCGCTCGAGATCGCCAGTATGGCATCACATACGCGCCGAGGACGGCGATCAAAGGACAGGCGCTGGCCGACTTCGTCGCCGAGCTCACCTTTCCGAACAACCCCTCAACCTTAAGCTTCCCGCCGTGGAAGTTGTTCGTAGATGGCTCCTCAACACAATCTTGTTCGGGAGCGGGAATCATTTTGGTCGGACCAGGGGCATTATATATATATTTTTAATTACATTTAATTATAAATTATGAATAATTTATTGTACATCTGCTATCATTAAACATATTTTATCTAAAATTATAAGTATAATGTACAATTTGAACCCTCAACTAGTGTCTCATGTACAAATTAGAGCCTAAATTTGATTGAATTTGTACAAATTGGAACTTGAACTAATGTCTCATGTACAAATTGGACCCTCAAACTATTTTTTTAACAAATAAGTATTTTTACTTTTAAAATTGAACAAATAAGCCCTTCAACTAATAAAATAATATATGGAGACCCTTTTATTAAATAAATTAACATAAAATATTATTATATTAGTGGATAAATTGATAAAAAAATTAAAACCAATATGATAAATTTTAAAAATGACTGAAACATCAACAACACTTTTTTTTTTTTTTTTTTTTATAATGGACTCATAATTTTTATAATATACAATATAATGTTAAACTATAATAAAAAAGAAGATAATTAATTATATTTATATAATGAATTGAAAATAAAATTAAAATTAAAAAAATCATAATATTAAAATTCGTAAAAATAATTAAAAATTATTTTCTTAAAATATGGGACTATTACGTTTGTAATCTTTATATATATTTTTATTGTTTTAAAACTATAATTAAAGGGACATTCATGTCTCAATTTATTAGTTGAAAAATATATATATATATATATATATATATAATTTTAAAAGTTAAAATATTTATTTGTTAAAAAAATAGTTCAGATTCCAATTTGTACTCTAAATACTAATTCAATATCCAATTTGTACAAAAAAATTGTTCGGGGTCTAATTTGTAAGGCCATCTCCAACCATATTCTTCATTTTAGAGTACTCTATCCTCTAAAATAGAGTATGGAGTACTCTATTTCACAAATCATCTCCAACAATGCATACTCTATATCATTAAAATATCTATTTTATTTTTACTTTTACTTAAATTAAAGAATTTAAATAATACTTTTTTATATAATTATAAAATTAATGCATCCAAATCAATTAACTAATACCGATATTTTTTTCAAAGTAATTTCATTTATTTGAGATTAAATTGCGACTTATACAAAGTACAAATTAAATTGCGACTTATTATAAATATTACAACAAACAACTAAAAACAATAACATAATAATTGTAGGGGTATGTTATTTATATTTTCATCTATTCTCTAGTATGTTTGGTAATTGTTGTAATATTTTATTTTTAAATTATGTAATATTTATTTCGTGTGAGTCATTATCTCGTAATTTAAGGATTAAATTCTAATTATTTTAGAAGAAAAAAATTAAATTAAAAAAACATAAAAATATTATAATTCAAACAAACAAAAATAAAAAAATAAAAAATAAATGAAAAACATTAATACTTTAATTAAATAAATGAAATGGCATCCACGTTGAAAAAGAATAAGAAAATTGGCATTTTAATAAATGAACAACATAATTTTAATAATTAAAAAAATGGCATTTTTGTAAATAAATACACCCTTCAAACACATCCTCTATATTCATCCCCATTCTTCAAAATTGAAGTTTCTCTCTCCACTCTCTATCTCCATCTCTAAAAATGGAGTGTGGTTGGAGGGCCACCATTCTCTATTTTGTGTCAAAATCTTCAAAATAGAGAATGGTTGGAGATGACCTAATCGAGACAATAGTTGAGGGTTCAATTTGTACTCAATATACGGTTCAAGGTCCAATTTGTACAAAAATAGTTAAGAGTTTCATTTGTACCTGATATACTAGTTGAGGGTCAAAATTGCACTTTATCCCAATATTATATAATGTTTATTAGCATTTCAAGATTAAAAATAAAAATAAAAGTTTAAATTATTAGATTTATTATTAATAAACAACATACTATAATCAATCAATAAATAACATATTTTAAATATTTATGAAATATTTTACCCGATCCCGTTGTGGCGAATGATCTCGTGCATGTTTGTTTCATTTAAAAATTTTTTTTTAAGACACACACTCTTTTGAAAATTATTTTAGCAGCGAACTCGCTCGATACCACCTGTAACGTCCCCACTTAAAACAAGATGAAAAAGTGATGTGGCACAAGTAGGAACGTTACTAAAACCGTGCTTCTTATTTAATATTTACGAAAGCCACACATTTCACAATGAAGTAATAAGTAAGTATGGTCGTAGGCTTAAGTTTACAAACCAAAGGTTCTTTAGTGTAATACTTAAAACTAATATTAAGAAACTTCACACTGCCTCCGAGTTCATTCACCCACGCGGAATCCTCAATATCTGAAAATATAAAAGTGGAAGGAATAAGTGTCTCGTAAACACTTAGTGAAAAATCTCTTGTTAATTGCACAAACTAAACATCAATGCTTATAACGTGTGAGCCCCTAATTTCACGAGGTATTTGTGGGTGGCGTGACCAACCCTTTGTGCCGGAGCGACCGGACTATATGTTTGCCAACATAAGTTGGACTATATGTGGGCCAGTCGATAGCGGGCCAGACTCAAAATTTAACATTCAACGGTTAATAAGTGCAATTAAAAATAATAAAGTAACACGGTTAAGAGTGAAGTGATTCCCCACCTTGTAGGATTGTACCTACAAGTAAACATTTTGAAATAAAATCATTGTTACTTATCCCTTCATTTATAATTTCACATATAACAAAGATCGTAAATATCAACTAAGCATATATAATCATCCAAGAACAAATTTTAGAAAAATATCGACCGTTTTAAAAAATATAAACGGACCTATTTGAACAATTCTCATACAAAATCAGTTTTGTCACCTTATCCTAGAAAAATCACCATAAATAATCTACAAGGCCAAATAAGCTGAAATTTTAACCACAAATTTATAACTTCATGCAGTTTATCCTCAAGCTTTTTTTTCCTAAGAACTCCCTTAATTTCTGTCATTTTTCACGAAAAGTATACTGATCTCAGGTTTTTCGACCAAAACTCCTGGTTTAACTTCAAAAATTCATAGAAAATCAACCATAACTCCGATTGACCCGAAATTTGAAACCATCAGTCCCTTAACCAGTATACTTTCTCATGTAAAATTTTCAGAAATTTCCACTGAAAAAGATTATCAAAACGAATTTTACACTAAAACTGGTCCAAGATTTCAGCTTTATACACATATAAAGAACATATTATTTTAATCTCACTTCAAACCATATAATTTCATGATTTCTACTTCTATAGCATAGATAATTAAGTAATAAACATAATTTCGTTCATAACATATGAAGAAATTGAATCGAATATATTAAACATAAAATGAAACATGTATAACATGCAAATCACTTATCAACCAAAAGAAAACTTACTTGCTTAGATTGTTTAATGAAGCAATTGAGAAGAGGCAAAGCCTATTTATACAAGTAAATGAT
The DNA here is from genome assembly GCA_030762865.1 of Paraleonurus japonicus. Classification (NCBI taxonomy): domain Eukaryota; kingdom Viridiplantae; phylum Streptophyta; class Magnoliopsida; order Lamiales; family Lamiaceae; genus Paraleonurus; species Paraleonurus japonicus. The sequence goes on along the minus strand of CM061060.1, from coordinate 21,829,655 downwards.
AATGCTCTGGCCGACTTACCTAAGGGATGAGGGATTAGGTGGCTTGGTCTTTAGTTTAGGTGGTTACAAGTGTCCATTAATAAAACAATTTTTTAATTTGTTTTTAACCTTGCCTTTCTTAAGGCTTAAGAAACCCATCTTCCTATTCTATCTTGATATATAACAAACTTAAGCTTTCTAATATAAAGTCCATATATTAATAATAAATCGTTTATCAAAGAAACATTCATTTTATTACCTATATCCTTAAGAACTTTATTAAATTCTAAGTTAAACACTTTAAAACTTTAAATAAAGAAAATTATAAAGTCTCAAGAATAAGCATGTATTAAGCAAATAATATGTTAATTATAAACATCGAATAATTAAAACACATAAACATGCCTTTGCATAAATTCGGATGTAAATGCATCACATAGGTTCATGAAGAATTATAAGGCATTTAGTATAGCAAATAAGGTCATGAAATCCTAGGGTATTACGGTCTAACCCCCTTAAATAAATTTCGTCCTCGAAATTTCAAGTGTTACCGTGGGTACCGAGGTAAGGGTACTTTGCTAGCATCTCATCTTCTCGCTCCCACGTAGCTTCTTCCATTCCATGTCTATTCCACTGGATCTTAACCATAGGAATATCCCTATTCCTCAACCTATGAAGCTTTACGTCTAGTATGGCTATAGGAATTTCCTCATAGGTTAGGTTGGTATCAATCTGTAATTCAGGTTGGTTTATTATGTGGGTAGGGTCAGGTACATACTTTCAAAGCATCGAGATATGGAATACATTGTGTACTCCTCGCCAAGGATGGTGGTAATGCTAGCCTATAGGCCAAATCTCCAACTCTTTCTAATATCTCATAAGGCCCAATATACAGGGTTTTAACTTTCCTCTTTTCCCGAAACGGAAAATCCCTTTCATTGGTGATACTTTCAAGAATACCTTATTTCCGACTTCAAAATTCAATTCTTTTCTTCGTCTATCAAGATATGCTTTCGCCGATCTTGAGCTGCTTGCATCTTTTCTCCGATCTTTTCACTATCTTAATAGTCTCTTCCACCAATTCCGGTCCTAATATTTTCTTTTCTCCAACTTCATCCCAACATATTGGAGATCTGCACTTCCTTCCATATAATGCTTCATACGGTGCCATTTCAATTGTAGCACGATAACTATTGTTGTAGGCAAATTCTACTAGAGGTAAGTACCTTTCCCAACTTCCTCCGAAATCAATGATACAAGCTCTCAACATATCTTCCAGAGTTTGAATTATTCTTTCCGATTGACCATCCGTTTGAGGATGAAAAGGTACATCTTGAATTCCAACTTCGTGCCCATAGCTTCTTGAAGACGGTGCCAAAACTTTGATGTAAACCGTGGATCTCTATACGACACAATAGAAATCGGAACTCCATGTAAACGGATAATCTCCTTAATATAAATCGAGCCAATTTATCCAATGTGAACGTCATCTTTATTGGTAGAAAATGTCTTTGTCTTGGTCAATCTGTCAACAATTACCCAAATAGCTTCATTCCCTTGTATTGATTTGGGCAAACTTACCACAAAATCCATTGTAATATGTTCCCACTTCCATTCAGGAATTTCAAGCGGCTTTAATAATCTGATGGTCTTTGATGCTCGGCTTTCACTTGCCGACATGTCAAACATTTACGCATTTAAATTTCCAATATCCCTTTTCATATTTCTCCACCGTAACAACTTTCTTAATTCTTGGTACATTTTCGTTCCTCCAGGATGAACCGTATATGGTGTAGAATGTGCTTCTTCCAATATTTCCTTTTTGAACTCTTCTTTTTCTCGTACGCATATCCTTCCTCGGCACTAAGGTACCATCTTCACGCATCGAAAACTCCTTTGCTTTACCTTCCTTGATCTTTTGTTTTATCTTCTCTAGGAATGCATCATCATATTGAGCCTTTGTTATTCTTTCCTTCAAGGTTGGTTTCACAACCAAAGCATTGATCTTTCCTTGCGACTCAAGGCATCTCGCTACTACATTTGCCTTCCCGGATGGTACAATATTTCACAATCATAATCTTTTACTAACTCCAACCATCTTCTTTGTCTCATGTTTAATTCCTTCTGCTCAAGATATACTTCAAACTCTTGTGATCTCGTGTAGATCTCGCATTTACTTCCATATAAATAGTGCCTCCAAATTTTGAGTGCGTAAACAATCGGCCGCTAACTCCAAATCATGTGTAGGATAGTTTTGCTCATGTTGTTTTAGCTGTCTTGACGCGTACGCCGCTACCTTTCCATTCGCATAAGTACACATCCTAAACCTTGTTTAGAAGCATCACTATACACTGTAAATCTCTCTGTTCCTTACGGAATGGTAAGAACTGGGCTGTTGTTAATCTTCGCTTTAACTCCTCGAAAACTTCTTTCACATTCTTCTCGTCCATTGAAACTTTATTTCCTTCCGAGTCAATCGAGTCAAGGGTTTTGTAATCCGAGCAAATCCTTCAATAAATCTTCGATAATATCCGGCTAAACCAAGAAAACTCGACTTCGTTCACATTAGTCGGTGTCTTCCATTGGTTTACAGCCTTCTACCTTTGCTGGATCCACTTCTATTCCCAAGGCCGAAACCGTATGTCCAAGGAATACAACCTTATCCAACCAGAATTCACATTTCTTGAACTTAGCATACAATTTCTCTTTTCTCGGAATCTCGGGGTAATCCGAAGATGTTACGCATGCCGCTCCCGACTTCTTGAATATACTAGAATATCATCAATAAACACGATCACAAATTGATCCAAATATTGATGAAATACTCGATTCATCAAATCCATGAATATAGCTGGCGCATTCATCGAGTCCAAATGGTAACACGACAAACTCATAATGACCATATCGGGTTCTGAATGCCGTCCTTGGAATATCGCTTTCTTTAATCTTTACACGATGATATCCCGATCTCAAATCAATTTTTGAAAATACACAAGCTCCTCTTAATCGATCAAACAAATCTTCGATTCTGGGAAGTGGATATTTATTCTTGATAGTAAGCTTATTCAGCCTCCCGATAATCGATACACATTCTCAACGATCCATCTTTCTTTTTACAAATAACACCGGTGCACCCCATGGTGACACACTTGGTCGAATGAAGCCCTTGTCCAAGAATTCTTGCAATTGCACTTTCAGCCTCCCGTAACTCCTTTGGTGCCATTCTATAAGGTGCTTTAGAAGTAGGCGCGGCTCGTGCATCAATTCAATAGTGAACTCCAACCGACGATCCGGGGGTAATCCTGGCAAATCATCTGGAAACACATCCTTATATTCACATATTACCAAGAAATCGTCCCAATGTTGGACCACAGGATTCTGTTGCTACAATATTTACTAGAAATGCAGTACATTCTCCTTTCCTTAATATCTTTCGAGCTTTCACCGCTGAAATTACTCCGAGGCATAGTTCCAACTCTAGCACCATATATTGTAAAATTCACACTCTCCGATCTTCGTACCAATATTTCTTTCTCTTGACATTTGATAAGAGCATGATTTTCCATAAGCCAATCAAATCCCAAAATAATATCAAAATCCTTCATCTCTATTATATGTAGATTTGCCGGAAGTACCGCATGGTCGAAGTCAATCATCACATTTCTACACAATCCTAAGGATTGTATCATAGTACCGATTTGGAGTGTATAGGGTAAGAGTTATTAAGACCAATCAACAAAAATATCGAACCCAAGGGAAAAAGTATGCACATGAGGTCCTAGAAATATAAGTTCTTAGTGACTAGAGTTGCAACAATGGTTTGGTACAAAAACAACAAAACACAAGCAAGAATACAATTAAACAACAAGCAAGCAATAGATCGAACACTTAGAATGCGAGAACAAAAACAACACTAAATGGTGGGATAGAGGTGCTAGGATTAACATCCGTCAATGAATCATCAATCAACAAGCTACAATTGAATCAAATTGCAAATCAACTAAGATAGAAAGCATAAACCATCATGAATTTAATCACTCCATTAAAATCACAATGCCTAATGTGAGTATCCTTAGTCTTTCCCATCTCTCAATGTAGAAATCCCCAATTCATACAATCGTGCAAAATTGAAACTCGATTAACACCTAATCACGTTAGCTCAACTCTCGCCTATTGCTAGGGTGATCAACCATTAATCAAAAGAAACAATTTTACACAAAGCACAATTAAGAATCACAATTAGGTAGAAAACTAATGTGAGTATCCTTAGTGCAACTTATCTCTCGATTCCGAAGCACCCAATCAACACATTCACACACAATTATCACCCGATTAATACCGGATCACGTTAGCGCAACTCGCCTATAGCTAGGGTGATCAAACACTAATCTAAAGAGATAATTATGCATGAAGCACAAATGAGAATCACAATTAGTAAGCAATCTACTCAATTGATCTCCAATCATCAACAATTATAGCATCATCAATCAAATCATCATCAATTTCAATTAACCCAAGCACAAGAGAATTAGCCCATGGTACCACAAACAATACCAATGGGAAGAAGATAGAATTGATCAAACACAAAGCAAATCACAACAATTAAGAAATTAAAGAGACAAAAGAGGAAAAACATCACCAAATGATCTTCAATTAACAAAAAGAGGAATGCTTGAGTCTTCAACAACAATCTCCAAATGAATTACAAGCTTGAATTGAATGAATTACAAGGATCAAATGCTAATCTATGACTAATCTACCAACAACCAATTGAAATCTACTCCTAATTCTAACTTCTAATCTAATCTAAGATGGAAATTGGCTTGGGGCTTGAGAAATCGCCCCAAAACCGCTACTAATCGCTACTATGAAAGATGATTTTCCACCCCGAATTGCCTGCTCAGCCTCTTTAAATAACGAAATTTGGAAAATTCTCCCCCTCGAGTCGAGGGTCAGGCCTCGACTCGAGGTCCCTGCCTTTTTCACCTCCCTCGACTCGAGGGTCATGCCTCGAGTCGAGGCTGCTGCCTTTTCCAATTTTTGCCTTTCTCTACACAGCCTCGACTCGAGGCTCTTGGTCCTCGACTGCAGCTCGAGTCCGTGGCATTTTTCTCGCACGAGGCTTCGGTCCCGACCCCCATTTTCTTCCCGGATGTCCGTCTCTTCATTCTAAGCCTCATGGTACTCTCGGTTTGGCAAAATTCCACCGAATTACCTGCAAAATGGACGGAAAACATCAAAATCTCACAAATAATACTTTTTAGGCAAAAGAGTGATACATTTCACATTTAGGCACAAAAACTAACACTTAAGCTCACTTTTTGCACTAAAAATAGCCCTAAAAACATGTATCAATTCACTCCAATCATACCCCCAAATTTGAATTGTTGCTAGTCCTCGAGCAACGTAGAAACTAAGAACAAAGGAGTGAATTGATTGCAATTATGTCACATGGCACCATAGACGAAAAATAAGACAATCGAACTCATCAATGATCACTTGTATCAATGCAACTATCCACTAGCAATCAAGACAAATCAAATGCTCAATCAAATACTCAACACATTGCTCCTTCCATGGAGTGTTTCACTCTTCACTCAAGTGTATCAAGGTTTAAAGCACTCAATCATCAAATTCACAAATAAGTACACCATATGCTTGCCACAAGACTTAATCTCCATCAAAATCATTTGTGATCAATCAAGAATCAAAGAGGTCTTTCTTCTAGGTTGTAATGTAGGCTTTTTGGAAAGGTGGGATATTTTTGGATAAGACTGACTAAGTAGTAGAGACTTGAATGTAAACTAATCCATACAATGCACATCTCTTCACTTTCATCTAGCAACACTCTTCCTTTTGAACTTCAATGATCATTCCACCATTCACTTGAGCTTTCTCTTTTAAAGCTCACAAATTGAATCATTTCATTTTTTTCATTTCACTTTTCTTCACAATTCAATTTTTCTTCACAACCTTTCTTTCTTCTTTCAAGCTTTCATCACTTAGCTCTTCTTCCTCCCACACTTAACAATGTAAATCACCATCTATAACCAACAATCAAGCTCTACTAAGCATAGGACAAGAAGGCTCATAAAAATAGGCTAATGGCTTCAATTTCACTTGGCTTGCCAAAGAATAAGGATCATAAGGCTCAACATGGCTCACTAAGGAAATCAAATGTATTTGGTAGGAAAGTATTTGGCAAAGTAACTCATCATATCAAACATGGCCTCTTATCATTTTCAAAACATCACACAAAGATCAATATCAACAAGTCTAGTGGCAAGTTCTAGCATACAAATCATGAATGATGCACTCTCAAAGGAATAATATCAACCGTATAAGATGTACGATTATTAAGGCACAAAACTCATGGGCTTAAATTGAGCAATGAATTAAGTATTATCAATCACATTCATCTTCACATAATTAATCAAGCAACTAGCATCAAGCTACACATCAACTCATGATCATAACAAATTCCAACTAGTCTTACAACTCAAGCACAAATGCTCATGTACATAACCTCAAGCATACTCACTACATCAAGATGATACTCAAAAATATGTCAATTAATCCATTATTAAGCTCAAAATCAATAAATCTCAAAAAGCCTAAGAATAAGGAATCCAAAGAAATCATCAAGGAATAATCATCAATAGACCATCAAACTCAATAAGATCAAGATAATAACCACCATCAATAAAATCATCCAAAAATCCAAAACCAATCATCACAATCATCAAGTCAAGAGTACAAGCACCATCAAAAGTACAAAGGAAACAAGAATATAAGAATCTAAAGATCAACAAGAGGGAATAAGGAATAGGGGATAGCCCTAATAGTCGGACGGCGGCGGTGGAGGAGGGTAGTGTCCTGCCCGAAGTTCCACGAGCTCATCTGGCCAAGAAGTGCATACATGTCATGCCGAGTCTTGAGACTCCTCCTGCATCCTCCGAGTCTCTTCATTAAATCTGCGGGACTCCTCAAGCATCCGGTACATCTCATCCTGCCGGCCGACTCTCTATATGCATCCTCCGACTGCCTCGCCCACATCTCCTCGGGCCAAAACCCACGGCCTCCGAGATGAACTCCCGCCTCGTACTCTCTACTCCTCATCTCATCCTGCCGGTACATGTTAATCTCTCGGCTGGTAATCCTCGTCCATCTCCGGCGGCTCCTCTTGCCTCGCTCCTCATCATCCTCGTCCTCGGAATCATAATCTCCGATCTCTACCTCTCGCTCCTTCGCAGCCTCCATCACCCCGATCATCATCGAACCCGACCGCCGACCCCCATCGTCATCATCAACCTCTCTAAGCACATCCCCATGCTCTCTAGTGTAAGCGTCTATCGCCTCATGACGCTGTGACCACATACGCAGATTGATAGTCACAAAGGCTCGCGATCCGAAAATCGCTGCCAACCTCTTATTAGGAAGAGGGAATCGGCCACCATGATGCCGCCGTAGGCACCACGTTCTACCAATGCGGTCTAGCGTCCTCATGCGCCGCATGGTATCAAGAGTAAGGTCGGGCCCTCCACCGCTCCGAGGTTATGCGTCGGTATCCCAAGATGCTCCGCGATCAATGTAATCATGCTACCGAAATTAATCTTCTTGAACTTCGTGCTAGTGGCTCTCTCAAATAAATAGCAAAGATAGGCAGCCGCATTAAATCGACTCCATGTAAGAAGCACCAAATAACGTATAGCTCCTCGGAAACCACGGCTCCTCCCTCCGATCTCGCGAATATGGTGCTCGCGAGAATCTTCTCAAGATATCGGATGACCGGGTTCCGGATATGTGTGCTCTTAGACTTCCGGAACAAAATTGGGCTGATTAGGAGCCCCAGAATCTGAAATCCTCCTCCAAAATTGCTTAGCATTATACTCCTTCCCGATATTCAACGGTGATCGGCCTGGGTCTCGTAGGTGCTCCAATAATCTCGTTGACCTCGGCCCGCAGTCAACGAGTACTCATACCCCATGAGCTCGAATGTAATACTCCTCGGGAATTTGGCCCTCCGGCCTTATCAACTCTCACCGTGCACAGAACTCGAGAGTTAGTCCGATATATGTCCGAGGCCTCTTCATCAAGAAGCCCCCATCCCGACTTGCTCAAATAGGCGAGGAATATCCTCCTCGATCCCCATCGATATCATGCAATCTTGGTCCACTAGTCTAGTCTTGACCACCCGGTTATAGAGCTCGAATATAACTCAATATGAGTCCTCCACCGGTGATCATCCCACCGAATTCCGAGCTCGCCGGGTGTCCTGTGGTGCACGTCGATAGCAGCTTCTTTCTCGCGAATCTCCGCCTCGGAGAGGTTATGTCTGTCGGCCCCTCTAGACATTGTTCTGCAAAACATTCCCAAGAGCAAAAATCAATACCAAAAATACCATACGAGCTCGAGAAAATATCAATCATACCATGAACGAGTCAACGATCAATAATCATCTCAAATGAACAAAATCCCTAGTAACTAGCAATAAAGCCTCAACAATGGTCAATAAGTCAACTAAACACATATATCCAATAGAAGTGTTCAAAATAATCCTAAAACATGTATACTTACTAGAATGGCCTCAACAATTAATTCACAAGTGGCTCGACAAATAATCATGCAAGTAAGCTCAATAAAATCCCAAAAAATCATAGGCCAATTAGCAAGTAATTCAACAATTATGCATCAACAATTCATACACTTCTATCAACACCATAATTCAACTTGACCAAATGATCCCAACAATTATACTAGGAATTCCTACAAATGCCATAATTCACAATTACAATCTCAATTCACAAATAAACGAGCACAATATCATTTTCAATCCTAAACATGCTCTTATTCTCATCAACGATCCAAATATACTCATACAAGGCTCCAAATCATCCAAAATAATCATGCATCTCAAGTGTCTATCAAAATGCCCAAATGAAATATTCCAAATTCAAGAATTTTATCACAAATCATAACACCCATGCAATAATCATAATATATCAACGAAATTAAAGCCAAGAAGAGTAGAAATTACGTACCTTGTTTGTGAATTTGACCAAAAACGGACTTGGAAAACACCCACTTTATTTCAACCAAAAATCCCCAAATTTGCTTCCAAAACCCTCAAGAATCAATCTTTATGCAATGTATATGTTACAATGATGAAATGATGATGATTTTATGGTGAAATCGACGCAAAAACCGTCGGAAATAGTTGGGGAACTGGGCTGGAACGGCGCTCTCAAACCCTCGACTCGGGGTTCTCACGCAATCGGTCCGCATATTTAAAAACACGCGCCTCGAGTCGAGGGTCAGGCCTCGACTCGAGGGATTCAAAATTTCGACTGCCTCGACTCGAGGTCACACGCACGACTCGAGGGACTTAACAAACTGATCCCCTCGACTCGAGGTTATACCCTCGACTCGAGGGATGTGTAAAATTCTGAATTTTTACTAAGTGTAAATCCCTCGACCCGGGGCCATGCACTCTCGACTCGGGTCGAGTCCAGTGGAATATTTGACAATTCCCGGCCCGATCCGACCCCCAAAACTCCTAAAAATGACCTTTATACCCCTAACGAACCCAAATATGCAAGAAATTACCGTTTTGGTCCCTCGATTTAAGCCCGGTCGCTCATTCGATCGAGGAGACCGGGTTCTCTTCCTTTTGCTCATTTTCACCAACTTTTAAGCTCTCCTTTCCTTCTCGATTCCTCGATTCCTTTGCAAATTCGATCCTTTCCAATCCTCGTAGTGAGTATACCTACACACGGCAAAACAATTCATCAAAATCATCACTAAGAGATGCATTTCTACCCTAAATGACACACACCCCCAAACTTGAATGAAGTCATGCATTCAAGTTTGGCTCCACATATATGCAACTCATACCGATATCAACAATTAAGCTCAACAATATATGAATCTCAAAGCATAGAGCATCATGTACTAAGAATAAGCAATTAAGTAGCAAGCCAAATCTCCTAAAAAACAAAAACACTAATCTACCAAAAACACAAGAAAGAAAATAAAAAGGATGGGTTGCCTCCCATCAAGCGCTATTTTTCGTGTCCTATGCCGGACTTATTCTTCACATCCAAAATCCTTCATCGGAATGGCCAAGGGTAGCGATCCTCCTTCCCATTGTATCTCGATCTTTGAGCTTCAAGGTCTAAGATGTTCACCGAATAGATAGGACAACAACCTATAGAATTGCAAAGTGTCCATGGTTGTTCCCCTTTTTCTCTTGCCATCCTTCCTTTCCATTCTTTCCTTTCAAGGATGCCCAAGCGTTTCTTTAATTCTTCCCTATAGTCAAAATTCACAAAAGGCAAAATTAAATCATTAGAAGCATCAATTTCAATTAAATCACAAATTGAAGAGTTAGAAGGTATAGAAATGCTCATTTCAATCTTCAAGGTTTCATTCGATGCTCTTAGATTTTCTTCCTCATTATAGCTCATGTCCATCAATGGACACTCCTCTTCCTCACTTTTGACAAGAGATTTCTTTCTTTCATCCTCATTGCTTGGACCCTCTACTACATTTCTTCTTTCATTTTCTTCCTCCCCTTCTTCTTCTTGACTTTCCATGATATGCAAGTTCTTTACTTGGCGTAGGAAATCTTTGACTTGACACTTTATAAACGTGAAGTGCACTCCGGTGATCTCCATGTTCCCCATCCATGAATTGACCTTTTCTTTGGTCTCATACATTTCTTCATACAAGGGAAGCATTTGATCACATCTAGCATCATCTTCCTCAAATTTTTCCAACACAAATCCAAGCATCTCTTGCAATATAGCTCTCATATCATAGAGTCCCCATTCTTCAATTTGAGGAGAAGCTTGTGACATTGGACAATCATTCTCATAACTCCTCCTTTCATCATAGTAAGCTTCCTCTTCCGATGCCCCTTGAAATTCCAATCCCGAATCTTGATTGCATGCTTGATCATAAGGCTCATAGTATGGGAACATCTCTTGAGGTGGGGGAGAAATTTCTTCACTTATCCAATCTTCATAATTAGATGGAACTTGTTGCCATTGAGAATTATTTTCATAGTTCCTCCAATCATTGTAGCTCAATTCTTCAAAATGTGGAGAATACACCCTACTATCTTGATAATATTCTTGATTCCACAAGTATGAGTTGTATCCTTCCATCTAGACAAGATTTCAAAGTATCAAATTCCAACAAAAATAACAAAACTAACACAAACACAAAGGCAACAAGTAGTCACTTCAAACAATTCATAAGTCTCACTTAAGGCGCAAAACTAATTCCCCGGCAACAGCGCCATTTGATTGGGATGTATAGGGTAAGAGTTATTAAGACCAATCAACAAAAATATCGAACCCAAGGGAAAAAGTATGCACATGAGGTCCTAGAAATATAAGTTCTTAGTGACTAGAGTTGCAACAATGGTTTGGTACAAAAACAACAAAACACAAGCAAGAATACAATTAAACAACAAGCAAGCAATAGATCGAACACTTAGAATGCGAGAACAAAAACAACACTAAATGGTGGGATAGAGGTGCTAGGATTAACATCCGTCAATGAATCATCAATCAACAAGCTACAATTGAATCAAATTGCAAATCAACTAAGATAGAAAGCATAAAACCATCATGAATTTAATCACTCCATTAAAATCACAATGCCTAATGTGAGTATCCTTAGTCTTTCCCATCTCTCAATGTAGAAATCCCCAATTCATACAATCGTGCAAAATTGAAACTCGATTAACACCTAATCACGTTAGCTCAACTCTCGCCTATTGCTAGGGTGATCAACCATTAATCAAAAGAAACAATTTTACACAAAGCACAATTAAGAATCACAATTAGGTAGAAAACTAATGTGAGTATCCTTAGTGCAACTAATCTCTCGATTCCGAAGCACCCAATCAACACATTCATACACAATTATCACCCGATTAATACCGGATCACGTTAGCGCAACTCTCGTCTATAGCTAGGGTGATCAAACACTAATCTAAAGAGATAATTATGCATGATGCACAAATGAGAATCACAATTAGTAAGCAATCTACTCAATTGATCTCCAATCATCAACAATTATAGCATCATCAATCAAATCATCATCAATTTCAATTAACCCAAGCACAAGAGAATTAGCCCATGGTACCACAAACAATACCAATGGGAAGAAGATAGAATTGATCAAACACAAAGCAAATCACAACAATTAAGAAATTAAAGAGACAAAAGAGGAAAAACATCACCAAATGATCTTCAATTAACAAAAAGAGGAATGCTTGAGTCTTCAACAACAATCTCCAAATGAATTACAAGCTTGAATTGAATGAATTACAAGGATCAAATGCTAATCTATGACTAATCTACCAACAATCAATTGAAATCTACTCCTAATTCTAACTTCTAATCTAATCTAAGATGGAAATTGGCTTGGGGCTTGAGAAATCGCCCCAAAACCGCTACTAACTGCTACTATGAAAGATGATTTTCCACCCCGAATTGCCTCGCTCAGCTCTTTAAATAACGAAATTTGGAAAATTCTCCTCGAGTCGAGGGTCAGGCCTCGACTCGAGGTCCCTGCCTTTTCACCTCCCTCGACTCGAGGGTCATGCCTCGAGTCGAGGCCGCTGCCTTTTTCCAATTTTTGTCTTTCTCTACACAGCCCTCGACTCGAGGCTCTTGGTCCTCGACTGCAGCTCGAGTCCAGTGGCATTTTCTCGCACGGGGCTTCGGTCCCGACCCCCATTTTCTTCCCGGATGTCCGTCTCTTCATTCTAAGCCTCATGGTACTCTCGGTTTGGCAAAATTCCACCGAATTACCTGCAAAATGGACGGAAAACATAAAAATCTCACAAATAATACTTTTAGGCAAAAGAGTGATACATTTCACATTTAGGCACAAAAACTAACACTTAAGCTCACTTTTGCACTAAAAATAGCCCTAAAAACATGTATCAATTCACTCCAATCAAGTACCGGAAGGGATATTCACCTCTAGGAATTCTCCTTCTATTATAATATGAGTAGTCTCGAATTGCTCAAATATCTCCTAGAGATGAATGAATGTGTAGCACCAAGATCGAATAATGTGAAAGCAGGTACTTGAGATAATTTGAACATACCGCCATCACTTCCGGATTTGTTGTTGCCTCATGTTGTTTCATAGTGAATACTCAGGCAGGTGCCATCTTACATTGTCCTTTCCACTTTGGACAATTAGTTATAAGGTGTCTGGTTCTTTACATTTGTAGCATATCCCTGCTCCTTTCGTGCATCGCCCAAAATGTTCTCTCCCACAATTGCCGCACTTGGGTGGCTTTTGTTGTTGTGGTGCTATTTCAGTTCTCTTGACTTGCTTGAAGTTTCCTCCTTGTTTCGAACCAACCCACTTTCGCTTTGTTCTCGTTGTGATTCTCGAACTCTTACTTCTTCTCGGTTTCATATATGCCGCTATTTGCCGAGCTTTCTCGAACATTTGGGCATAGGACTTAACATCTGCGGCCGCTAAGATGGTACTAATCTCTCGGACGTAGGTTTTGAACAAATCTCTTTGCCTTCCTATCATCGTGTTAATCAAATGAGAAGCATGCCTTCCTAATTGATTAAACTTCCTTTCATATTCTTGCACCGTGATTTCCCTTCACCGTAGAAATTCAGTTTCTTTTGATCCAAGAATGACCGTGGTATATAGTTCTTAACCACCGCTTCCACAAATTTCTCCTGTGTGATTAAGGTTCGTGCTTCCCTGTCATTGTCCTACAATGAGCTTCCCACCAATAATCTGCATCCCCGCCACCGAAAGATAGCGCAAGAAACTTTCTGCTCATCCGTGCACTTAAGATAAGTGAATATCTTTTCCAAGCTCCGAATCCAATTTTCTACTTCCATAGGATTTTCTTTTCCGGCCAGGGTTGATGGTCTATACTTCTTAAATTGACTAACAATATCATGGTTTTGGACCGAGGGTACAGTGTTTGAGATAATTGGCTTTGCACGACCTAGTTGTTGAGCTAACCCTTAAAACCGAAGCTAGGTCTTCGCTCATATCCGAGTTGTTTCGATTCCCTTTTCGGCTCATGGTTCTATTCAATAACAAATTAATTAGTAATAATTAAAGTAGACAATCATAATCATAACATATTTTTTTTTATATAACATACATCATACTTTACATACATAAACGTTACATTCAAAAATATTATACATCAAGTTCATTAAGTACATATATTTTATATTTCCGAAATAAAGATCATAGAATCACATATTAAACACACACCGCAACCCGTCTTTGTTTAATCATCATCAATGATGATGATTTCGATCTCCTTCTTTTCCTCCTCCCACATCTCAATAGAACCACCATCGCTTCTGTCCTCTCCTCCGGTTCGATATTCTGGTTCCCACGCTTTTCTTGAACCGGTGACCACTCTGCTCCATCCCCATCTCGAATTCCGGTTCCGGTTGAAGGGGAATGAAATGGATGGTTTCGGATTGGATCCATTCACAATATATTATTGAAGAAAAATAGGTAAAACACAAATAACCATGTTGGTCAAACACACGATCAAGCATCTCCCAAGCTACATTTATCCGGTATTTGGTAGGGTATCAAGAAGCAAGTAGCGTAATAATCATCGTCCATGTCATGTTCGCTTTCTTAAAGCATATTTGTATTGGGAAGTGATTTCCCCAATGTGGGCTCCTAAGTCCTCGTCCTCCGTTCTACCCATTCTTGCCACCCTTTCCAATCTGTTATTATTTTGTATTCTAGTATTGTCGCCCATCCCGATTACTAAACACAATTCAATAGTTAACTTAGTCAATAATATTACACAAATTTAATCAATCAATAAATAACATACTTAAATAAATTTAATCAATCAATAAACAACATACTTTAATCAATCAATAAATAACATATTTTAAATATTTATGAAATATTTTACCTGATCCCGTTGTGGCGAATGATCTCGGTGCGGCTGTTTCATTTAAAAAAATTTTTTTAAGACACACACTCTTTTGAAAATTATTTTAGCAGGCGAACTGCTCCGATACCACCTGTAATGTCCCCACTTAAAACAGTATGAAAAAGTGATGTGGCACAAGTAGGAACGTTACTAAAACCGTGCTTCTTATTTAATATTTACGAAAGCCACACATTTCACAAATGAAGTAATAAGTAAGTATGGTCGTAGGCTTAAGTTTACAAACCAAAGGTTCTTTAGTGTAATACTTAAAACTAATATTAAGAAACTTCACAGCCGCCTCCGAGTTCATTCACCCACGCCGGAATCCTCAATATCTGAAAATATAAAAGTGGGAGGAATAAGTGTCTGTAAACACTTAGTGAAAAATCTCTTGTTAATTGCACAAACTAAACATCAATGCTTATAACGTGTGAGCCCCTAATTTCACGGTATTTGTGGGTGGCGTGACCAACCCTTTGTGCCGAACGACCGGACTATATGTTTGCCAACATAAGTTGGACTATATGTGGGCCAGTCGATAGCGGGCCAGACTCAAAATTTAACATTCAACGGTTAATAAGTGCAATTAAAAATAATAAAGTAACACCCGGTTAAGAGTGAAGTGATTCCCCACCTTGTAGGATTGTACCTACAAGTAAACATTTTGAAATAAAATCATTGTTACTTATCCCTTCATTTATAATTTCACATATAACAAAGATCGTAAATATCAACTAAGCATATATAATCATCCAAGAACAAATTTTAGAAAAATATCGACCGCTTTAAAAAAATATAAACGGACCTATTTGAACAATTCTCATACAAAATCAGTTTTGTCACCTTATCCTAGAAAAATCACCATAAATAATCTACAAGGCCAAATAAGCTGAAATTTTAACCACAAATTTATAACTTCATGCAGTTTATCCTCAAGCTTTTGTTTTCCTAAGAACTCCCTTAATTTCTGTCATTTTTCACGAAAAGTATACTGATCTCAGGTTTTTCGACCAAAACTCCTGGTTTAACTTCAAAAATTCATAGAAAATCAACCATAACTCCGATTGACCCGAAATTTGAAACCATCAGTCCCTTAACCAGTATACTTTCTCATGTAAAATTTTCAGAAATTTCCACTGAAAAAGATTATCAAAACGAATTTTACACTAAAACTGGTCCAAGATTTCAGCTTTATACACATATAAAGAACATATTATTTTAATCTCACTTCAAACCATATAATTTCATGATTTCTACTTCTATAGCATAGATAATTAAGTAATAAACATAATTTCGTTCATAACATATGAAGAAATTGAATCGAATATATTAAACATAAAATGAAACATGTATAACATGCAAATCACTTATCAACCAAAAGAAAACTTACTTGCTTAGATTGTTTAATGAAGCAATTGAGAAGAGGCAAAGCCTATTTATACAAGTAAATGATAATGCTCTGGCCGACTTACCTAAGGGATGAGGGATTAGGTGGCTTGGTCTTTAGTTTAGGTGGTTACAAGTGTCCATTAATAAAACAATTTTTAATTTGTTTTTTAACCTTGCCTTTCTTAAGGCTTAAGAAACCCATCTTCCTATTCTATCTTGATATATAACAAACTTAAGCTTTCTAATATAAAGTCCATATATTAATAATAAATCGCTTTATCAAAGAAACATTCATTTTATTACCTATATCCTTAAGAACTTTATTAAATTCTAAGTTAAACACTTTAAAACTTTAAATAAAGAAAATTATAAAGTCTCAAGAATAAGCATGTATTAAGCAAATAATATGTTAATTATAAACATCGAGTAATTAAAACACATAAACATGCCTTTGCATAAATTCGGATGTAAATGCATCACATAGGTTCATGAAGAATTATAAGGCATTTAGTATAGCAAATAAGGTCATGAAATCCTAGGGTATTACAATTGCGATGAGATTGAACCATTTTTGAGTAAGTTTATTATGTATCTTGTACACTTGTTGAACATTATGAAGATATATTTCAAATTTGCACTTATATTTATTATTATTATTGTAGGAAGCACAAGCAAGAACTTTTGTTGGAGGGTAGTAGAAACATAGATCAAGATCACAAAGAACGATTTCTGCATGGTTCAAAATCTTGTAAGATAGCTATGCTTTCAAATATTTTATTTGTAATTACATATATAATACTTTACCTACGTTTAATTAATTTGTTCCACTTTTTTTCTAAATGATTCAATTTTATGATGCTTGATCAATCAGAAGTAAATGAGTCTCTTTATTCTCTTGCTTGTGCACCTCATAAGTGTGTAAGGAAGTACACTAGATGTATTGTGAATGGCGTGAGATTTCTCACTATAGAACGTGATAATCGTCGTAAGGGTCAAAATAGTGGGATTGTTGTACAAGGTAATCATGGTGACGATAACGTTGAATTTTTTTGGTATTTTGACTGATATAATTCAGTTGGACTATGTGAAGGATAGACATATTACTATATTCAAGTGTGAATAGTTCGATCTAGGGATGAAAAAAAGGCCAGGGATACGAAAGGAAGAAAATATAACAAGTATTAAAGTATCAGGAAAATGGTATGAGAATGATCCTTTTATACTTGCTGGTCAAGCGAGACAAGTCTTCTACATTAATGATCCCAAGTTAGGAGGCGATTCAAGTAGTAGTGCAACCATTCCAACATAGACATATATATGATGTTGATGAGATGCAAGATGAAGTAGTGAATATTGATGAAAGACAGGTAGAAGAGGAAGTATATCAAGAGGATCATATTGATGAAACATTTGAAGTTGGTCTTAGTAGAAGATATTGGTGTAGAAGATATCGAGCAATTTATAATTTTAACGCTTTGTGCGGTGAAGAAGACGCTCGTAACAATAATCTTTCTCGACGACAAGAGTGATGATGATATTTCACAAAGGTTGAGAGATATTGTTATATTGATAATGTGTCATTCTCTTTTTCTAGCAAATTCTATGTAATGCCAAAATTTAAGCAAGTTATGATATATGGTGTATTTATTTTATGTGATTTGTATAGTTTGTTAATATATTGTGTTAAATTTGTTGTTATGGTGGAGAAAATTGAATTTATTTCATGTCTTTTCCTTTGTACTTGTGTTGAACATCAATGTAGCTTAATTTATATTATAATTTTTGTTTCGGATGATAGTCGATGATTGTGTTGTCCAGATCTTTACTATTGTAGGGCATGATGATACCTGTCATATGATGATGAGTTACTTCACTTAGCTGAGAATTTAGCTTGTAGAATGTTGCATGCATTGGATACTTCAACAGTATATTCAAGAGATTACTTTAGTTCACTTAATTCTTTATTCATTTTGTGGTGTGTTATTACTCGCTTGTTAGGTCTATTTTTCATGGCTTGAAATTTTTTTCCTATCCAAGTTTTGCTTGATTTACTTCAACATAACTATCTATGAAAGCTTCCTTCTCTTCTCGTCGCTGTTATATAGTAATTTTCTGATACTTATAAATATTTGGTGCAGGAATTCCTTTTAGGTCAAGAAATCTAATGCATAGAGTAGATGAAAATGAAAGCAAGACAAATCCTCTTTGTATTATCTTCACTCTCTTGACATGTTATTCTCTCTGTTTTATACATATTATATATTAGTGTAGTATATTTCTAACTACTTTTGAATGATTGGAAATTGTTCTTTCTTATTTGTTTAAAATGGAGCTTGACGAGATGAGTAACCACTAACTTGACCATCCTAATTCATGTAGTTCAAGAAAATAATGTCTTAGGATTTCATGCTTTATACGTGGATGTAAATCTAGTCTTGAATATATAGCACTTGTTGATTTCTTGAAATACCAAATTACTTTTATATGTATTTTGTAGAGTTTGAAAATACAATATAAACTAAAAATTGTGCATAGTAAAAAAAAATTAATAGTATTTCCATAATGCTATTCCGAAGATACACCTAATTAGTTAATATTAATTCAAACACAAAAATGACATTGTAGTTATTTAAATTTTATGAGTTTCATTTTCCTTTTCCCCTCATTTTATGTTTTTATACGAACATAAATAATTTAAACTATTTTTCTAAAAATATTTAAACTACATATATATATATATATATATATATATATATATATATATATATATATATATATATGGAATTAACAAATAACATTGACATGATGCATCTATAATTGATAATATTATTCAAAATATATCAATACTATACTTTATACTTTTATACACATATCTAGTTCATCAATTATTAATACATAATTGAATTAGAGTAACAAATATTGATGAATTTTAAGTGATTGCGAAAAAAATATTCGTCATAAAATAGATTTTAATAAATTTCAAAACTCAAATAATAAAGATATATAGCATAGTTGGTGGGTGTTGTTATACCCTTTTTGAAGGGTGTTTGGGTTCGAATCTCATTAACTTATTTTTTAGTTTTATCTTAATTGTTATATACGAAAAAGTAACTTTTTAAAATGATACATAATAAATTTCAAATATAAACATTGAAAGTATATAGCTTAGATGGTGCGTGTGAGGCTTACCTCTTTTAAAAGGTCTTAGGTTCAAATC
Source organism: Paraleonurus japonicus (assembly GCA_030762865.1). Taxonomy (NCBI): domain Eukaryota; kingdom Viridiplantae; phylum Streptophyta; class Magnoliopsida; order Lamiales; family Lamiaceae; genus Paraleonurus; species Paraleonurus japonicus. The sequence goes on along the minus strand of CM061060.1, from coordinate 21,810,096 downwards.
TCGATTGGTTTTTATTGTTATCATTATTTTTATATATATACAAAAATATTGATGTTTAAAATGTATGTTCGTCACAAAAATATTAAATTATACGACAAATATGATTGTCACTAATTACAATTAATATAAATATATGTTTGTCACGAAATGTAGAGTAAATTGCATTTTTGGTTCCAAGAGAATGAGTGGTTTGCAAAATGGTCCTTTTTTACACTTTTGGTCCCGTAGTTTTTTTGACATTTTTAGTCCCAAAAAATTCTTGTTTTGGTACTAAAAATAATGGTTGAGACTATTTTTGTAAAAAAGGACCAAAAAGAATGTGGGACTAACATTATCGTTGAAAAATTCTCATGGGACCAAAACCACAATTTTTCCCGAAAATGTATGTTCGTCACTTAAAAATATTAAATTATACGACAAATATGATTGTCACTAATTACAATTAATATAAATATATGTTCGTCACGAAAATATTAAATTATACGACAAATATGATTGTCACTAATTACAATTAACATTGTCAAGAAATAATATTATAATAAACTAAGTGTGACACTAATTATTTTGAATTATCAATGACAAAACATAACATTATCACGAAAAACATCATATTATACGATGAATATGATCGTCACCAATTAAAATGAACATCATCATCAAATAATATTGTGACAAAATACGTGTGTCACTAATTACTATCAATAATTAATGAAGAAACATTGCATCGCCATGAATATATTATATTTATACGACGAATATTATCGTCACCATTACAATGAACATCGTCACCAAATAATATTGTGATAAAATACACGCGTCACTAATTATTTAGAAATAATTAGTGACAATATATTGCATCGTCATGAAAATATTTTATTATACAATGAGTATTATCTTCACCAATAACAATGAAATCGTCACCAAATAATATTGTGACAAAATATATGCGTCATCAATTATTTTTAATAATATATGACAAAACATTGCATCGTCACAAAAATATTATATTATATGATAAATATTATCGTCACAACAATATTATATTATATGACGAATATTATCGTCACCAAATAATATTATGACAAATATGTGTGTAACTAATTATTTTTAATAATTAATGACAAAACATTGCAACGTCGTGAAAATATTAATTTATACGACGAATATTATTGTCACCAATTATAATAGACATGGTCACCAAAACATATTGTGATAAAATAAGTGTGTCACTAATTATTTTGAATAATTAATGATAAAATATTGCATCGTCACGATAATATTTTTATACGACAAATATTATCATCACAAATTATAATGGATATCGTCATCAATTAATATTGTGACAAAAAAATTGTGTCACTATTTATTTTGAATAATTAATGACAAAATATTTAATCATCACAAATATATTATTTTTGCGGCGATGAATATCGTCCACAAATATTATGAATATCATCACCAAAGTTTATTGTGACAATTTTCTTGTCAACGTTATGAAATTTATAAATTAGCGACGATTTTATTAATTAATTGTGACAAAATTTTATTTTGTCACAAATTCAAGGTTTTCGGTGATGAAAGTAAAATTCGCCACTTTTGAGTAACAAATTGTGACGAATTTTGTGTCGTTGCAAAAAAATTCGTCATAAAAAGTCTAATTTCTTGTAGAGCATGCATTCTCCATGTCCCTTTGCGATGTGAGGGATAGACTTGGTGGGCCCATTCCCAATTGCAAAGTGGGCCAAACCAAGTTTCTAATGGTAGCAGTGGACTACTTTAGCAAGCGAAGCTATACCTCTAGTGAGGATCGAGGAAGGTAACATAATCAAATTTTTATGGAGATATATTTGTTCCAGGTTTGGCATACCTAGAATCCTGGTATCGGATAATGGGACCCAATTTATGGGAAACATGGTACGAGAATGGTGTGATAACCTCAAGATTGTTCGAGATTCACCTCGGTGGCACACTCTCAAGCCAATGGCCAGGTGGAAGTCACCAACGAACTATTGTAAACGGAATACGTGCCCGGCTGGACAAAGGCTGGAGGGAGGTGGGTCGATGAGCTAGAGTCGGGCCTCGTGGGCTTACCGAACCACCCCGCAGAGAGCCAATAAGAGTCCCCATTTCACCTAGTGCATGGGGCAGTGCAGCATCATACCTTCGAAGTGGGGATGGAGACACATCACCTAGCCCACTTCCGTGAAGGGAGAAACGAAGAATTGATGAGAGAGAACCTAGACATGCTAGAGGAGGAGCGCGAAATAGCCCACCGAAAGCCGAGAAGTATAAGAATCGCATAAAAGCCGCTTATGACCGAGAAAGTCATAAGTCGGAGGTCAAGTAGACTTGGTGTTAAGACAAGCCGATGCATTGAAAAATATCGGAAACCTCGATCCTAAATGGGAAGGGTCATACAAAGTGATTAAAGTCCTCAGAGGAGGGGCTTATGAGTTGCAAGATATGGATGGGAATCGACCGGCTAGACCACTGGAATGTCTGCCGATTGAAGAAGTTTTACACTTGAAGAAAGTACCCACCTCGCTGCAAGTAGGTGGTTCTTTTTCTATCTTAGAGTTGTTTTGTTTATGTCATTTGAATTCCGAGTTTGATATAATTTCGTTCCACCGGTACTCTTTTTTCCCCGCTCGCGGGTTTTCCACCGGGTTTTACCGTAGGGAGGTTTTTAAAGAGGTCGGCCGAGTTAGTTCTTGACTTGTGTTGATCGATTATGGTCAATGGAACAAATCTATTTATCAATTAATGAAATAAACTCTTCATTATTCATGAGTTTGCCATTTTATTCTTTCGTTGATTACGATTGAGATGATATGATTTCGAACTACTTAATACAATTGAATCACAACACACGATCGATTGTATGAAGATGGTTAACTTTCAAAAAGTTAAATGAATGAGTAAAATGCACGAAAGCATTCAATGAGAAAAACAAACATGATAAATATTCGCGAGTTGAATTGACATGAATCAACAAGAAAAGAAGCTAAGAGATAACTTCGAAAAATTAAGTTAAACCTCGCAGATAAGGTTTAACCCACCTAAACCTAGAGAAGGGTAACGAGAAAAGAAGCTAAGAGATAGATTCGAAAAACTAAGTTAAACCTGCAGATAAGGTTTAACACACCTAAGCCAGAGAAGGGTTATGAGAAAAGAAGGTAAGAGATAGCTTTGAAAAACTAAGTTAAACTGCGCAGATAAGGTTTAACCCACCTAAGCCAAGAGAAGGGTTATGAGAAAAGAAGCTAAAAGATAGCTTGAAAAACTAAGTTAAACCCGTAGATAAGGTTTAACCCACCTAAGCCCATAAAAGGGCTATGAGAAAAGAAGTTAAGAGATAGCTTGAAAAACTAAGTTAAACCTGCAGATGAGGTTTAATCCACCTAAACCAGAGAAGGGTTACGAGAAAAGAAGCTAAAAGATAGCTTCAAAAACTAAGTTAAAGCTGCAGATGAGGTTTAACCCAACTAAGCCCAGAGAATGGTTACGAGAAAAGAAGCCAAAGAGATAGCTTCAAAAGCTAAAGCTAAACCTACAGAGAGGGTTTGACCCACCTAAACCCAGAGAGGGGTTATGGAAAAAGAAGCTAAGAGATAGCTTCGAAAAACTAAGTTAAACCCGAGAGGGTTATGGGAAAAGAAGCTAAGAGATAGCTTCGAAAAACTAAGTTAAACCTGCAGAAACGGTTTAACCCACCTAAACCCAGACAGGGGTTGCGAGAATTGAACCGAGAGATAGTTTCCGGATACTAAGTTGAACCTACGTAAGGGTTTAATCAAGCAAATAAGAAATGTAGGATATGGCTTCGAAAAAAGCCTCGATCAAGTCTACAGGAAGGGCTTAACTAAACCGGCACCTAGAAAGGGTGTCAAGATCTCAAATCGCGAAAGTTTCGAAAGTACCGAGTTAAACCTATGGAGTTTAACTCAAATCTACGTCCAACAAGGACTATGTGACTTAAGGCTATGAAAGCCTTGAAAATACCAAGTTAGACTTATGAGCGTTTAGCCGAGCACTGGGAAGGGGTTATGAGATCAAAAATAAGAAATAGTTTCGTATGTGCGAAGTCAAATATATGGCAAGGGCGTAATTAGCCTAAGTCTAAATGAGGTTTTCGAAATAAAAGCTAGGAAGTAGCTTCAAAGATGCAGGATTAAACCTACAGAAAAAGGTTCAATTATTGAGAGATAACTATGAAAATACAAGGTTAAACTGTGAACATGGTTCTACCAAATTAAAAAGGGGTATAACCCGACTAAAGCATAGCTTTGACAAAACCCAACCTTAACCCGAGAGAGGGTTACAAAGAGAAAAGCTAAGAGATGGCTTTGAAGTTAGACCTATAGAGAGGGTCTTAACTAGCCTGAACCTAAGAAGGGTTTTTCCAAGAGTAAAACAAGTTTAGCCTATATAGAGGTTTAAACTTACCTAAAATGAGAAATGGTCATTTACGGAGAAATCAGGATAAGACCTCTAAAAGGGATTTGAGATATGACTTTAGGAAATCCTAGGTTAGACCTCCGAAAGGGATCTTAACCAGTGTTGAACCTAAGGAAAGGGCAACTTTGAGCTTAGAAATGCTATCTATAGAAATTCTTAGATTACAAAGTCAAGAGAGAATTCGAGAATTTGGGTTCGACGGAACCTAAGGCATAAACCCTTAAGAATGAAAAAGGGGAATTCCAAGCGAGATGGGTTATCAACATATGTGAAAAAGAATACATTCAAGCTATAGAATAGGAAGGTGTTCCTAGCACCTAAGTCATGCATTCAAACTAACGGCTCAAGCTAAACGGTTTGAAAACATGTAGCAAAAATCGATACGAAAAATACAGATAAAAAGCATGCAACTCCCAACAAGGGAGGATACGAGTGCACAAGACTCCCGGCAAGGGAGGACATAAGCTATTTAGCAAGAAACTAGCTCCCGGCAAGGGAGGATAAACACCATATGCGAAAAATAAACTCCCGGCAAGGGAGGAAGACATATATTCATGACAAAAAGCCCCGACAAGGGGGAAACAAAAATGGCAAAAGTAAAACTCCCAACAGAGGGGAGAACAGAGTTTGGATGCTAAACCGGCATAAGAGAAAAAGAAAAAATATTCATTACAACCCATCGAAGAAGAAAAGGAGAGAAAGAGAGAGATTTTTTTAGAAGTTAATAGTACTTGGTATTCAAGCGGGGATCGGGAGGCTCCTCTGTCTCAATGGCAGGCAGCCTTTATCTCAAAGATCCTTCTCCAGCAGCAAGAGCAATGCAAGCCTCCTCCCGAGAAGTGTGAATCTCTCGTAGGTAGTGGGCACAAAGGCTGGTCAATAGGGGGCATCTCGGGCGGAGGTTACTTCGGTCTTTAATAGGTCCGCAACAATCGGCCTAAGATCGGGGACCATCGGTCCTCCTCGATAGACCTAGTGGGGTCGCCTTTGAAGTGTGGGGGAGTGGGCATTGCAGCAAGAGGGCTGGTCCTATCAAACTCCCCGAGAAGGAGGGATCACTCTCGTTGCATAGCCGCATCGAACCCGTAATCATAGAAAAATCGAATATAAGGCCCCATATCGAGAAAGCTAGGATGACCTAAATATTGCTTCCGCAAGCCGGGCCATATAGCATGCAAAAAGTGCTGGCCAGGTTCGTAGTAGAAAAGAGTCTCGCAAAGCAGGTGTTCCCCCTCCATCAGTGGCTTTTGATGCACTTGGGACTCTTGCGGGCGTGGTAGACAGCCAGGTCGTTGGTTTCTTTCTCGGCAACCTCGCGGGCTGCCTGGGCTTTTGAAAGCTCTGCTTTAATCTTCTTGATACGGAGGGATGTGAGAGTATCCTTCTTTTTCTAGCTAAGAGGGAGTCTTCCAAGTCCTTAATCATGCGGAGAGGGGAGGAGGTTGGAAGGACTCCACAAGCTAGATAGCAGAATACCTAGCTGAAACCCAGAAAATAACACCGGTGTTAACACTCACTCCAAGAAGAGCATATTGACAATTATGCTGAAAATAGAAAATTACCTCGAGCAAAGTGGCTCGCGGCCCGGTGTCGCCGGTCGGGAGGGAGGTTAACGAGCAGCTCACAATCTTCGGTGAGATTAACTCACCGAAAAACTTGGGCGAAGTACTCGAGGAATAAGAGTCCACGTCGATGGGAGTAGAGGAGAGACCTTGGCTGCGCAGTCGGATACTTTCGCCGGAAAGTATCTTTAGAAAGGAGAGAACCTTGGTTGGTTGCGGCCTTGCCTTTTGCGGTCTTAGTCTTCTTCGGGAAGGGACATCAAGTTCTGGGTCCTCCGTGGGAGCATGAGGAGGGGATGGAGGTGCGTCAAGAGCATCACTTGGAGAAAAAGGAGGAGGGCTGACTCGGAAGAGTTAGCAAGACCCTCCAAAACTTTAGATAGCCACAACATATCTGAAAACCAAGAAAAAGGTGAGTTCAACAGTGGTTATAGTAATACACATACACTACAAAAATGAGCAGATGATTACCGTCTCCTAGTTCGAAAGGAACCCTCACATAATCTGAATTTAAAGTGGGAAAGGAGGCATGGGTTGGAGCAGAGATCGGGCGTATAAAAATACCCATGAGCATCTACGTGAGCGTTCAAAGCATTTGGACTACCCGATGATTAGTGGAGGAAGGAATTTGGCTAGAAGGGGCGGCGGGAGATGGATTCTTATAAACCCATTTCTGGTTCTTAAAAGGCTAAGGACGATCGGGGGTCACGAAAACATAGTGATCACTCCAGTCTTTGTTAATATATGGGGCTTTACCGAGGAACAGACATTTTTCTTTTACTCTACCACTCACATAGAAGAACGGACCGGCTTTTACAATTGTATTGCGAGAAAAATAATTCGGCAGATGGTTTTCCCCATTCCCCTTGAGGAGAATATAAAAGGAAACCATTATTCGAATCGCATTGGGGACAAATCGATTAAGGGAGACCCCATATAAATTCGAAAGTTGGCATAAGAATTTAGGAGGAGTGAGTCTCAACCCTACTTCAAACCGGGCATGCCGAAAGTGAGGGTTGGGGGAGTGGCCAGATTGGAACGCTCGTCTTGACCGGACATGGACAAATGATAACTTGAAGAAATAAGGTTATCGGAGAAAAAAGCTACCTAGGGTTTTTTCTTTTAGTTTCGAAGAACCCGCGAAGGAGTCCCAAAATGGCTTCTATCTATCTCTCGGGGGAAGACGACGAGACAGAGAGCTATCCCTACGAGGGCAAGGGATTGGAGAGTGGTGGAAGCTCTGCGAAGAGTTACTGAGTGGGAGAGGGAGGAAGAACTCGAGGAAGACATAGATTGAAAACCTACTTACGAAAAGTAAAAGAGAAAAGGGAGGAGTTACGGAGATGAGTAATAAGGGCGGAGCCACGGGGAGAAAGGGTTTCAAATAAGAGATTTGTAGTAAGGAGGAATAGTGTGAACGAAATTATGAAGGAGGAGAGGAATAGTAGGAGAAATTGATTTGAAATGAGAGAGGGAATTAAAGAAAATGTGTATCAAGAAGTAAACCGAAGAGCAGATACATGCTCGACAGTGGCACCTCGAAAGCCGAAGAGTCGCTAGACTCCAACAGCTAGCGAGAGGGGATGTACCCTCGAAGTCAAAGTCGTAGGGAGGATTTCCAAGTCTTCCTAACTCTAGTGAGCTCCAAGATTATTCACCAGAGTAGGGGAGTGGTTGATGCGGATAAAAATGGTTGCCTAACTACACGTAGGGCCAAAAGATATTCAGCTCAATAGGGCCCAATGACGTAACCGAATACCCTCAATAGAGGGAGGAAAATCCGAGGTGGGCCCGAACCCATACTAATCACAGAGAGGCTGCAAAGCCCCAAGTGTGATACCCGAGCCTCTCACTACTCATTGGCCAATATATTTTATGCATTGAGTAGATTTTAATTAATTATGTGCTACTTGTGATTTTTTAATTATTTTATCTTGCATTATTTTATTGTGCTTTTAAATATTAAATTAATTAAATATGTCTTTATATGTTTAGTGGTGAAAAGATTAATTTATAAGTGATTGAGATTTTCATGGTGTTTGAGTAGTAGTACAAGTTTTATAATTATTAGTAGTATTAATTAAATTAGTTATAATACTTCTTTATTATTAGAATATATATATATATATATATATATATATATATGTTGTATTAGTAAATTAGATAAGCAAAGCTGATAAAGGTAAACAAATAAAAAATAAAAATACAAAACTTACCCTATAAGCTAAACTAAGGCGGTGGATATATGCACATATTATCAATTGGGAAGGATCAACATATTCACGCCATACTCACACTAAGAGAGAGAGAGAGAGAGAGAGAGAGAGAGAGAGAGAGAGAGAGAGAGAGAGAGAGAGAGAGAGAGAGAGAGAGAGAGAGAGAGAGAGAGAGAGAGAGAGAGAGAGAGAGAGAGAGAGAGGTTTGTATCGTGCGAGATTCTCAAGCATTTTGGTAAGTATTCGACTTTCGTCAATTGACAAATTTTATACCGTTTTGAAGCTTGCGATGAGTAGAACAAAACCCTATTCTCAAATTATTAATAATTATTCTTATTTGATAGTGAAAGCGATAACAAGGGTTTAAGGGTTTGATTCATATCAATGTTTTGCGGATTTGAGGTAAGTAGAAATTTATTTGTGACTACAATGCATAAATGGAGTAATTTGTGAATTCGTTTACTTTTAATCGGTGATATGTGGATAGTATGCAAATTTTAATATTTGATATTGTTATTTATCGTGAAAAGAGCTTGTGAGCTCAATAATTGATGTTGACTAAATCTGTAAGTTCGGTGATTTTATGAATTGAACTCGTGAGTTCAATCGTAGTTGGATTGAACTCGTGAGTTCGATTGTTGTTGGATTGAACTCGTGAGTTCAATTATTGTTGAATGAACTCGCGAGTTCCATGATTATTGTGAAATGAACTTATGAGTTCTGTGATTATTATAGAAATGGATAGGGTGATCGAATTGGTGAGTTGTGTGTAGAAATGGATTAGGCGAGTGATTAGATATGAATTAGGTGATTTCAAAAGAGAGTATTTATATTGGCCACGTGGTGGCTTTTGCTTGAATGTACGCTGACATATATATGTAAGTCACGGGGCCCCCAAAGCAATTGAGTAGAAATGAATTAGGTGGGAGATTAGAAATGGATTAGGCGAGGCGATAGAAATGGATTAGGACGCGATTAGAAAGGGATTAGGCGAGGGCGATAGAAATGGATTAGGACGCGATTAGAAATGAATTATGATATTTCCAAAGTGAGTATGTTGGAAGAATTGTTGAGAATTCTATATTGTGCAAAATTTACGCTTCTGAGATTTATATCTCACTCGGTTTATGCATTGTAGGTAATCCCGATGATTACCGATGATGAAGCTGACAAGTCGTGGCGCTCTTGCAGGGTTTTGAGTAAGTGTACATAGATGATGACTGTTGGGCGGGACCGTGGCTTATTTTGCTTCATTATTGTATCTTACGTGTGTTTTAGATATGTGTATAAACAAGCATGTATTGGTGTGTTTTGTGGATTAGGGTTGTTAAGAATTGGTATGAATGTGAACAGGTAATGTTTTGAGTATGTGATAATGTTATGCCGTTTCAAAAGAAAAAAAAATGGAGCGAGTTTTCTTGATTGTTTTATGTTTAAGTTCATAATATGTCTAGTTGTGAAATTGTGGTCGTGTCGAGTGGTATCGTGAGCACGGTTTACCTCCCCGTGTGCCTATGTACACACTCAAAATTTGGAGAGTCCGGCTATTCTAGTAAGTGTTTATTCAAATCTTGTTTGTGTTATTTCTTATCATGAACTATACTTGGCCATGTGGTGTAGGACTGGTAGTGTGAATAAATAGATATGGCTGGGGAAGAGGGTGATAGCGGTGGTAGGAAAGGACTCTGAACCGACGACACCAACTATTGGTGTTGATCGAGATAATGTGATTGCTCGTTTAGCTGATTTGGTTGAGCGTCGAGGCCCAACAAATCCAACAACTCATCCAACAAAGGGATAGAGATAGACAACGTGAAGATGCGAACCGACCACCCACGAGTGGAACCTCGTTGATTTAGTTTCGAGAGATTCCGAAAACTAAATCCCCCTATCTTTGAGGATGCTACCGATCCCTTGGCTGCAGAGGATTGGTTGAGAACCTTGGATAACATGTTTCAATATAGTAGAATCCTCGACGTGGAAAAGGTCTTGTGCGCATCCTTCATGCTACGCGGTAGTGCCGGATATTGGTGGGATCTTGTCAAGAGTATCGAAGACATTCTTGCTATGACACGGGAGAGGTTTAAAGAAATTTTCAAAAACAAATATTTCACAGCCCCCGTTAGAGTAATGAAAATGAATGAATTCATACAATTGAAGCAGGAACAATGATCACTGATTACCTTCGAAAATTCGAGCAATTATCCAGGTTCGCGGAGCATATGGTTAGTACTTGAAACGTTGAAAGTGGAGAGGTTTCGGAGAGTTTGAGACCCAAGCTTTACGGGGATGTGAGCATGGCGGGAATCCAGGAGTGACGTATGCACAAGTTGCGGAGAGAGCGCAAATTGCCGAATATGCTTTGAGATGCGAATAAAACACGCACAAGAGGTTCGACGTCGGTCTCAAAGAAAGGCAGACACCACAATGGAATGTGAATAACGAGAAAAAGGCCACCGCAATTCCAAGCACCACGACCTAGTTTCCAACCTAGGCAAGGACAGAGACCGGAGCAAAGAGGCCCGAGATAAACGTTTTAAGACGGATCGGGGTAAAATTCCACTACCACCACCACCACCCCTATGTATGAATTGTGGTAAACCACACGGTGGAGTTTGTCATCTTGATCCAAAGACTTGCTTTTCATGTGGGGAGAAAGGACATATATCCAAGACGTGTCCAAAAAGTGGTAACAGGAGGGAGCAAGGGAGAGCTCCAAATGAGTTTTTACTTTGACAAAGGAGGATGTCAAGACAATCCAGTCGTCACGGGTAAACTTTCTATTTTTGATACTTCAACCTTTGTATTATTTGATTACGGAGCTACACATTCATTTGCATCCACCGAGTATGTGAGAAGGTTGGGTAAACCACCAAACTTAACGAAGCCAAATTTGATGTGATGATCCCTTCGGTGATTCAAACAAACCAATCAGATTTTACGAGAATGTGTTATACCCATAGAAGGTAGAGAGTTGTGTGCGAATTTGATTGTATTAGACATGAATGGCTACGATGTGATTTTGGGTATGGATTGGTTATCGAAATATGATGCTACAATTGATTGCGAGAAAAAGAGTATTACGTTTGACTAGTAGGAGAAGAACCTTTTTCCTTTGTTGGAATAAAGAAAAGTTTTAGATTTCCGATGATATCAGCGGTTAGAGCACAAAGATTATTGGGAAAGTGGGGGCATTTGTAAGCAAGCAAATTTTAATTGGCCGAATCAAGAAATGACACGTGGAAATTATATATTAAATATCAATTAAATTTATTATTTATTAGGAATTTAAATACATATAATTTCTAATATAATAAATAATTGATAATTTAATTGGTCTATTAAATTAATTAGGCCTAATCCAAGTATTGAGTCCTAATAAATCAATTTGGGCTTCTAAGCCCATTAAATTGAATTGGGCCTTTAAAGCCTAATAAATTAAATTGGACCTTCAAAGTTCAATAAGTCATATTGGGCCTCAAAAGCCCAAGAAACCGAATTGGGCCTCTAAAGTCCAATAAATCAAGTTGGGCCTCTAAAGCTTAATAAATCAAATTGGGCCTCTAAAGTCCAATAAATCTGAATTGGGCCTTTAAAGTCCAATAAACCATATTGGGCCTCTAAAGCCTAATAAATCAAGTTGGGCCTCTAAAGTCCAATAAACCGAACCGGGCCTCTGAAGCCCGGCAAAGCAAATCAAATCATGGAAGCATAAATTTAAAGATACTAGAAATATTTTCCGGTTCAACAAACCAAGCCCGTTAAACCTATGGTTTTCATCATCTATAAATAGAGTCTCATTTCGGTCATTCCAGGACACACAAAAGCACACGGAAAGCATTAAAACACACTGGATTTCGAGCTTTGTAGATCAAGTCCGGCAATTCAAGGAGTTCTTCAGGTTCTTCATCAAGAGCGGCGTTCAATCCCGGATCAAGGTGCTAAGCCCCTCCGATTGGCGTTTCTCTGCAAAATTCTTCAAGTTCTTCATCAAAGATGACGTTTGATCCAAGATCAAGGTGCTAAGCCGTTGGTCCCACGGATTGAGTATATTATTAAGAAACTTGAAACAACCTTCTAGAGAAAATCTAGAAGGGAGGGTTGAATAGATTTTCCAACTTTTCAACAATTAGAAAATCAATTCAAGATATCAAAGTTCACACAATGGAAAATGAATTTAAACTCAATCTTTTATGGATCAAAAGACTTCGATTACAAGTCTTAAATTGAATTTGATTGAAAGTTGATTAAGAGCAGATAAGTAATGAAAGCAATAAAGAACACAATAATTTATAGTGGTTCGGATCTAATTGATCCTACATCCACTCTCCTTCTTCAACTAGAAGAAGGGTCTCGACTACTTACGTACTTACTCACTTATAGTCTTACAAATTATAACTTTTCGATGATGATCTTCTAATCTTTCAAATCTATCTTCAACTCCTAAACTTCCTGGGATTTCTAAATTTACAGTGCAAAAGTGTGTTGAAGATATACAAAGTAAGTGTTCTATAAACACTTAGAACTTATGAGAATTTATTTGAAAACTATTGTGAGTGTTTTAGAGAAACATGTGAATCGTGAAAGTGAATGTCTGAAGTGTTAATTCATAAAATTTAAAGTTGTGCCTAGACCTATTTATAAGCTCGAGAGACAGCTTACTTTGTTGTAACAAACTAAAACCGCCTAACAAACTTAATCTTGATAATCGCTCCTTTATCACCGATCTTGCTTCTAGTTGTCAAAATTTGACTTGGTGAAGACTTGCCTTTCTTATTCTACTCGGCTTGTCTTGACCTCGTCCCCGAGCTCTTCATAGTTATCTCCTGCAGATGACTTGTCTCAAGCTCGTCTTCGATGACTTCGCTTCTTTGACCTCGGTGACTTTTCCAGCCTCTTCCTAGTCCGATCACCTAGTAATCGGATCTTTACCTCAACTGTTCTTCGTAGTTAATCGGTCATCTTACTTAGTCCGAGTTGACTCTCGTCCGACTACTTCTAACTCATCAAAACTTCTTCCGATCTAACAATTTTTCCCTTTTTGATGAAGTTAAACCGCAAGAAAGAGACACACTCACATGATGTTAGTCAATGTTATTCAAGATAATCGATAGGCACATTTAAGCACATTAATACTCACTTGACTTATTCATATTAGAGCACTTAATTCACACTTAGAAAAAAAAATTTAGGAGAGTTTTACAAGGAATTTTAAGAAAAATTTTAAGTCAAAAGACTTTATCAGATGATTAGTACTTAGAAAAGTTTTAAGTCTTAGGACTCATAAAAAATTTTAAGACTTGGAAAAATTTTTAGAAAATTTTAATCGAGATGGAAATTTCCTCAGATGATTAACACTTGGAAAATTTTTAAGTTTTCTTAGAAAACAAAAAGAAAGCTTAAAAAAATAAGACAAGGTAGATCGGTAAGACGAAGTATATTCACATCATATTTACAGATTACAAAAATGGATGCTTGATAGAAAAGAAAGATAAGAGAAAGAAAAGTCTTGAGTCTATCGGACACCCCATTGATCTTCTTCTCGGGACCATAAGCCGGTTGAATAGCCTTCTCCTTAGCCGCTTGAGGTCTTCCTCCCGAGCTAGTCCGCACTCCGCCTCCGCCCTTTGCACAATTCCCTTTACCCAATCTAGGTCTAGGGATCCATCTCGGTTTCTTGGCGGGGATGGCATATTCAAAAGCCGGAGAGATCGATTGACATTGAACTCCACATCTCGCTTCTTCAGCCGATGATGATAGAGGTCTCTGTCCATCTTTTCCATCCACTCATGCCAAGCTAAGTCTGGATCTTGCCGAGTTGATCCTCGGGGCTTTGAGAATGTACCAAAGAGTACATCCACATTCCTTCCGCATTTTTGGCTTTGTACTCATTCTCATACTTGCCACAAGCCGGCTTGGGAGGAGCATCCGTTGCATGAAATGGTCTGAAGTTCGCGCCATTTTGATCCTTAATCAGCCACTTTCGCTCCGCGCTTACTCCGTAAGACATTGGCCCCCTTCTCTTTCCTCTCGTCTCTTCTTCTCCTTCTTTCCGTAGTACTCTTTCTCTCTTTTCATCCTTTTAATCGATCTTCGGAAAGATTTGAATAATCAACTTCTCTTTTCCCTTTACCCTTGGTAGCAGCTCTAAGAATCACATCACCGATCTCGGCTCATCACCGCTACTCCTCTTACTTTTGCCTTTGGCATCCTCCTCGGCTTAGACTCCTTCGGTTTAGCCAGAGCTTCTCCATTCTTTCCTCCTCTTCCTTCCTCCTCTTCTCTTCATCCTCCTTGCGAGCTTCCTCCAACTAACTTACCCTCACTGGAGAGTAGCTAATTCATCAGACTTGAGTTTTAGGTCCTCCTTAGCCGCTTCCCAGGATCAGTGTTGGCCTTTACGCCTAGCTCTTTCCCCGGTCTTCTCGACCACTGTGAGGGCTTGTCTCTTCTCTTGCTCTTCTCTTTCCCCTTTTAAACTTCAGTAGCCAAGTCTCGGTTTAGCATTGAGATCGTTGCACTTGACTCGAAATCGACCGCCTCTTGTCATTTCGTTCACCACCATTTGGTTATACCCCTTAACCTCCTCTCTCGGCGCCTTCATTTCTTCCTCCATTGCCTTTACTTTATCACCCAGACAGAGTTAGTCATAGATGTAATTTTATTAGACAAGGTTACCTTGACTTTTCTCATGCTTGCGATCATTGTCTCAGCCACTTCCTCCACAATCTTCTCGTGTCCTATTCTTCATTTTTCTCTTAAAGGCTGAGTTTATCTTCTTCTCTACTTTACCAAGAATAGAGGATATGACAGGTGGCTAAGGTCACCGTCGTCATCCTCGGATGAGGAATCGACGAGGAAGGAGTTTGTTCTTTACGAGTGGGTGGAGGGGGAGGAGAGTTTGTTTGGATAGTTGTGTTGGTCCCGATTAGTTGAGTTGATTATGAAGCTTTGAGTTAACCTTCTAGAACAAAATCTAGAAGGGGGTTGAATAGATTTTGTAGATTTTTCAAATCTTTCAAAACTAATTCAAAGTACTAGAGTGACACAAATGAATTTTAAAGATAATCTCAACTTTGTTAAGATCAAAAGCAAACTGATATTCAGATTTTAACTTTGATTCCGAAATTAATCTTTGAACAAGAACTTGGAAATTGAACAAATAAGTAAATGAAAGCAAGAAAGAACACTGCATTTTATAGTGGTTCGGATTATAAAAATCCTACATCCACTCTCCTTCTCCAACTTGAAGAAGGGTCTCCACTATCTCGCTTGCTTACTTACTTTACAATCTTACAACTTACAACTTGATCATCAACTCTTCAAAATGCTAACCAAACTTATGAAATCTAACTTTAAGAAAAAGAAGTGTATTTGAAGATGTGCAATGAAGTGTTCTATAAACACTTAGAAAAATCTATGAAGAAATCTTGAAAAACTATTTTGTGCTCTTTGAAAACTTGTGATTTGAGAGAATAACTTGTGAATCCTGTGTATTCTCAATATTCTCGTGTGTAGTGTATTTAAAGAAGTGCCTAGACCTATTTATAAGTCCGAAAAGACAGTTAGTTTGTTAGTCCGGTTCTAACAAGCTGAAAACTTTCAACAAACTTAATCTTGAAAATCGCTCTAGACCTCACTGCTTTGCTCTACACGTCTGCAAATGACTCGGTGAAGATTTGCCTTTCTTATTCTACTCAGCTTGTCTTGACCTCGCTTTGAGCTCTTCATGTTCGTCTCTGCAGATGAATAGACTCAAGCTCGTCTTTAGACGATTTGTACTCTTCCTGCACTTCACCGACTAGATTGGTTCTTGACCCCATCCGATCGGCCTTAGCCTATGTTCTCAATCTCGGCCTATTCTTGGATCGTCGATCATCCGAGCCGCTTCATTTAACTCATCAAAACTTCTTGATCCAACAACTTCCCCTTTTGATGAAGTTAAAACCTATAAGGAAGAAACACACTCACGGTGAAGTTAGTACTAGAGTTAGTTAAGATAATCATATAGGTATATCGCAGCACTTTTTCACATACAAATGCATTCAATCACACTAAAACACTTAAGAAAAATCAAGTCCTTTAGACTCTTTTAGAAAAAAATTGAGTCTTAAGACTTAGATAAATTTTTAGGAAAAGGTATTAAGTCCGAGAGATAAAATTCTCAGATGATTTATACTTAGAAAAATTTTAAGTTTTTCTTAAAGCAGAGAAAAGAACTTTAAGAAGATAAGACAAGTAATTCACATAAGTCCAAATATATTCATTCACAAATTTAAAGATTTACAGATAGATGAACCGATAGAAAATAAAAGATAAGGAAAGAAATTCTGTTCTATCGTATTCCCCATCTCTGGCTTCGGAATGTTCACCGTTGAAAATCCTTGCTCTTACTGTTTAAGCTCATCCTCGTCTCGTGATCTCGGATTCCCTTTCTCGCTTTGGCTATGACTGATCTAACCCATTCCGCATCAGAGAGCCGTCTTCTCTCGGCTTGGGGGTAACTTGCTCATAGGTGGTGCGACTAGATCGCAGCTTGAACACATTATGTGCCTCATCAAGCGCCTTCCCATAAAGATCGGCGTCCTCCTTTTCCATCCATTCATGCCAGCTCATATCTTCATCATTTGCTCTAGATGGAGATGCCTTCAAGATGTACCAATAGTACATCCATCCGGCATCCAGTGGCTCGCTTCTTATATTCGCTGGTGTACTTCCCGAAACCATCTTGGGAGGAGCCGACGTGCGGTGGACAGGCGGAAGTCCGCTTCATCTGCCGCTTTGGATACCCACTTCCGAGTATCCTGTCCCATTTCAGCTCAGCTTTCCCGACTTCTTCAGCCTCTTCTTCTCCTGCTTCTCATACTTCTCCTTCTCGGCGTGGATTCTTCTCGATTAGCTCACTGAGAGGTTTGAGAAGTCAGCTCCTTCCGCTTGCGCTTGGCTCTGGGCCGATCACCGCCCGGTGATGAAGACTTCTCCACCGCCTTGCCTTTACCATTGCCCTTGGCCTTGGGTTTTTCCGACTCTTTCATCTTGGCCAGCGGTGCCTCGGACTTCTCTTCCTCCTCCTTCCTCCTCTTCTCCTCATCCTCTCGGATGGCCTCTCAACTGGGTCACCCTCGGTTGCAAGGCAGTGGCTCGTCGAGTTTATTTTGATTTCTCGCCTTGGCTGCCTCCAACTCCGTGAGTCGCCTTTGAGTCTACCTTGTTTGTGAGTGACAAGACTCCAGTGTGAGGGTGTCCATTCTTCCTTCACTCCTTCCCCTTTTTGACTTCATCTTGGAGGGTCTGAGCTGCCTTTCCAGTAATGAGCAACGAACCACGAAGTCATTACGATTAGATGTGAGTGCATTGACCAGATTTCGTTGTCGATTGCCACCATCTGCTCAAGTGCCTTGACCTCCTCCTCCGTGTCACTCAGTAGTGAACCAACAGCAGTGTTGAGATTGGCTGATAGGTTGCATGAAATGTTGACCTCGGCCAATCTGCATGTTGGCGAGCATTGTATCGGTGGGCTTGAATCACCTTTCTCGTCTTTTTCTCCATCGCCTTTTGGACTTGGGATATTATCTTCTTGTGCAGATCCTCAAAAGCCGACGAAATGGCAAGGATTGATGGCCTCCTCATCCGAATCGGATGAGGAAGAGGTGGTGGGAGAAGTTGGGTGGGGAGCTCGTGTGGATATCCCCAAAGATGTTGGAGGTATCCACCGGTTGGGGTTCGGATGGGTGGAATGAAGTTGGGGCGTCTGATGGGGGAGGGGGAATTTACGGTGGGGGTGAAGATGGAGGGGTGGAATTTACGAGGTAGTGGGTGGTGGAGATGGGGTTGGGTGGGGTAAGATGGGTTGGATTTGGGAAGATGTGGGTAAGGGTGGGGAGATGGTAGATATGGGGGTAGGGGCGTATACTTGGTCCTGTGAGGAAGGACAACATCTCGGATGGGGATGGTGGAGGGTATGAAGTTTGGGTTTGGGGGAGGGTAGATGAGGTTGTGGCTTGGACTACTTTGGGAGTAGGCGGTTTTAGAGGCTACGAGGTGCCGGCTGGGTCACCTCTTCATCACCAGTGGGGCTGGAGAGGGGGAGGGGGAGAATTGTACTGACCGTGAGTGGGGAGGGGGTCCTTTCGTGAGCTTATATCTTGAACCTCCTCCGATTGGACCACTGGCTGCTATCTCCGGCGTAGTTGCTTCTTCGGGTAGAAGACTCGGGCTGATCAGCCAGACGTTCCCACAAGCTCCGAGGTTTTCACCAACCTCCTCCTCCTCGCCGCCTTCTCCTTCACTTCATCGGCTGTGAGGCCTCGGTGAGCTCACCGTAGGCGGCTCTTCCTCTCTCTCCTCTTCTTCCTCCTCCTCGGCTTCCTCTGCGGTGGTGCACAGGCTCCGACCTCGGCTCCTCCTTCATCCGAGTCACTTGGAGCCCCAAGCGGCTCATCCTTAGTCGGGATCCCCTTTTGTTTTGTGTAGGGTCGACTCCATCCGCCCGATTTATTTGGTGACCGCATGTCCTCCGTAATCACCGTCACCTTATTGAATAGGTGGTGATCGACCTCGCCGCCACTTTCCGCCTACCACCTCCAGCCTTTTCCTTTCGACTCCAGCTTCTCCGGTAGCATCCCAGCCAGTTGGCTTGAACTCGTCGATTATTGTCCTCATGACGCCACTGGTGCAGTCCGCCCATCATGGGAACTCTGCTCCCCAAGGATCACCTTCGTCACAATCGTCATCGAGAAGATGATATCTCCGCCGAGCATCTTCTTCTTCAACTCCGATTGCCGGTCCCTCATCGAATTCCGGCGATCATCTCAAATGATTCCACCGGTCATCGGACTTGTATGTGAGGGGGTTAACTCCCTCACCGCTTGTATCGAATATCCGTGCTACCTCCACCGGGGTTACGGTCGAGAACCTCGCCGTACACTCGGGTCTTGAATACACCATTCTCAAATGTTCCATTGACATAGAACTCAATCCCTCTCATGTCCAACGCTTTTATTAGAGAGGGATTTCTTGGAACAAAAAGTCCTCAATCCTCGCCTCTCCAATAACTCCAGAATCTCCCTCAATTCACCGTCGCTTAATCATCTCGAAATCGACATACATCTCCGATTTTATCTTCTTGTTGTACGTATCATTGTGAACATCCACCATCTTTGATGTAACTCCAATTGGTTTTTGAGAAGAACTCATAAAATTAAAACTGAAAGTTTTTGAAAATTTGCAGAGTGTATGTATGAAATTCTGAAAGTTAAAAGGTTTGATTGAGGAAGAAGACGTATTTATAAGAGGGAAGATTGGAAAGAGAAACCGCCTTTTAGAAAATTTGAATTAATCTAAGCCATTTATTTAAAAAGTTTTTACTGCGCATGAATCAACGGTTAAAAAACAAGATAAACGATTGGGATTCAACGCGTGGATGTTATTCGCCTTTGGAATGCGTAAATAGTTACTTTATAGATCGTTGATTTGACAGATGTAGGTTACTTTATGCAGGGAAGTAAGTATACTGACGTCACTAGGGTTACCTTACTTCACATAAGGGTTTTCAAAGCAGATGGGTTTAAAAACAGATGGGTTTGTAAAGTCATCGATAAAGTAATCATCTCGATTTTAAAACGACTTAGTTTTAACGCTTTTAGCAATCTTAAAACCAATTAAATAAACAGGCTCGAGACTTAATTTTCTAAAGATGGGTTTCCAACCAATCAATCCAAAAAGAATTTTATGAAGAATATGAAGTTTATTTTAGAAACAAAGGTGTCTGAATAAAAGATTGAGGAAAAATGAGGTGAAATAGTCTCGATCTTGTGACCTATTCCCGCAGAGACAAAGACTTAAGGAAAACCATTAGTAGCTTGAGGTAGATCGGGACAGAGTGCGAGATAGTCATCTCGATTCTCAGGAAATCAGCGACTATTGTGCCCTCGCCCGATTTACCAAATGTCAAATAAGTAATTATCATGTCGATAAGGTCAATATGACTAATCCTTGATTCTTGATTCCTAAAAGGAGATCAATGATATCGGCTACCCGATTGTCCTTTGACTCATATCTAGTCCGATAATTCTTTCTAGACATTGATTTAAAGAAAAGAAGAAAAAAACTAGAGAAAAGGAATACATTAATCGATGCAAGCTATTTAGAAATCGTAGATAATGATGCATCAAGTAATCCTAATTCTAAGCACAAGTCTTTAAATCTAGACTCACTAATGGTTTTGTAAGAATGTCTGCTCTTTGTGACTCATTGGTTATCTTCTCAATCCTAATGTCATTTTTCTCAACATGATCTCTAATGAAATGATGCCTAATGTCTATATGCTTACATCTAGAATGCACAGGGATTGTAAGTCATAGCTATTGCACTATTACTATCACGGTAAATAGGAACAAATTTGATGTTTGAATATTATAATCTCTAAGTCTGTTGACTAATCCAGAGGAGTTGAGAGCAACAACTTCCACCGCCATGTATTCACTTCGGTTGTGGAGGTGGCAATGACGCCTGCTTCTTAGATAACCAAGAAATTAATTTGTTGCCTAAGAATTGACAAGTTCCTGAAGTGGATTTCCTATCAATCTTACATCCTCCAAAGTCCGAATCAATAACCTGTCACTCAAATTTGTCATCACCGGGTACCATAACCCTACTTGCAAGGTTCCTTTGAGATATTTAAGAATTTTCTTAGCCGTCTCCGGATGAGTTTTCTTGGGATTAGATCGAATCTTGCACATACCCCAACCGCAAAGGCTATGTCCGGCCTACTTGCAGTGAGATAGAGAAGAGATCCAATCACCCACGATACTCCGTTGCATCTTTGGGTATCCCTCGCTCATCTCAATCCATAGAGAAGTTAGTTGTCATAGGTATTTTAACTTCTCTCGCTAGTAGTCATTCCAAATTTCTCAATCAGATCCTTAGCATATTTAGACTGATGTATGAATATGCCCTTACTCATCTGCTTAATCTGTACAAGCCTAGAAAGTATGTTAATTCACCCATCATTGACATTTCAAACCTGTTTTTCATGAGAATGCTAAACTCTTCACATAATTTCGATTAGGTGAACCAAAGATTATGTCATCTACATAAATTTGAACTAATAAGATGTTACCATCAACTTCCTTTCTAAACAAAGTTCTATCAATCTTACCTTTTGAAAAACCATTTGATGTCAAGAAATCAGATAAGGTATCATACCAAGCTATGAGAGCTTGTTTCACCAATATAGAGCTTTGTTGAGTTTATAGACCTTGTTATTGATCTTAAACCCAGGAGGCTGCTCCACATAGACTTCCCTCAAGCAACACACCATTAAGGAAGGAAGACTTAACATCCATTTGAAAGACTTTGAAAGATTTATATGCAAAGAAACGCCAAGAACAACCTTATTCCCTCTAATTCGCAATCGGAGCATAGGTTTCATCATAGTCTATCCCCTCGATGTGAGTAACCTTGTGCAACCAATCTTGCCTTATTTCGAACAATAATGTTGTTCTCATCTGCTTTGTTTTTGAACACCCATTTGGTGCCTATAATCTTTCTATGTAAGGGTCTTTCAACTAATTCCCAAACATTTTGCCTTTCAAATTGATGCGTTCCTCCCGCATGGCGCTTATCTAGTTTGGATCGATAGAGAGCTTCCTCAATAGACTAGGGTTCAAGAAGCGACACATAGCAATCGAACATACTTTCGAGTCCAAAGCATCATTCGTGTCCGCACACTACTAGATGGGTCTCCTATAACTGATCGATGGATGGTAGCCTCTCATCCTTTTGCCTATATGAGGAGAAGGATCCTCATCTTGAGTCTCGAGGCAACTCCTCTCGATCGCCTCACCGACATCCCCCTTCATCACCGACTTCGCCGATCACCGACATCAAGGGTGTCTATCCCGATGGAGTACGATTAGAAGTTGTCTTCTCGATTATCGGATGGGGATACTTCTTCATCTCGATTCTGAATCAAGACTAGGTAGATAGACAGGTTCTATGTTTAGTCTAGGTCGATTCAATTTTATCTAGACTTTCGTAAATTTGATTCACTTTATCTCAAAAGGAATACAACTCATCAAAAACAACATGAGGGGTTTCCTCCACACAAAGGGTTGTCTTGTTAAAAACTCTAAATGCCTTGGAAGTGTTGGAATATCCCAAGAATACTCCATCACCGCCTTTAGTATCAAAGGTTCTTAACTTAGATTTCCCATTGTTATGGATAAAACACTTACAACCAAAAGCTCAAATATGAGATTCTTGGAATCTTACCCTTCCAAATCTCATATGGAGTCTTACCCTTGTCTTTAACAACCAAGCACCTGCTCTCGGGTATAACAAGTCAGTGTTGATGGCTTCACCGTAACTGTGAGGGGTTTCATACTCACTAACATGCTCTCGGGCCGCTTCCTTCAAGGTTCTATTCTTTCTTTCAACCACTCCATTTTGTTGAGGAGTTCTTGCTGAAGATGTCTCATGAATAATTCCACACTCATTGAAAAAGTTAGATAAACAAGAATTCAAAAATTATGTGCCCTTATCACTCATTATTTTAATAATATTAACACCCTTTTCATTCTCAATCTGCTGAATGCATCGGGGATCTTGTTTATAGTTTCATTTTTCTTGAAAAGAAATATAACCCAAGTGTATCTAGAAAAGTCATCTACTACAACAAGAGTATATTTTCTTCCACTGAAATCGAGAGGAGAAACAGTCCAAACAGATCCAGATGAAGTAGTTGCAACACTCTTTCGGATGAAGAGGAGTTAATACTCTTAAATGAGTGTCTAAGCTGTTTACCTTCTCGACAAGCATCACATTTAAGATCGGTGGATAAAAGTTTCTCGTGTAATCCCTTAACAAGGTTCTTTTTAGCAACTTACTAAGGGTCTTGAAATTCGATGACTAAGCCTCTTGTGCCATAGCAATTTGAGATCATCTCCACCCTTAGCTATCAGACAAGTATCTTTGGGACAACTATTAAAGTTGGCCACATAGACATTACCATGTCTGAAGCCGATTAAAAGTACCTTATCTCGAGGAATTATCTAAGATATCACATTTATCCTTTGAAAATTTGACAAGAAAACCTTTATCACAAAGTCGGAAAAGCAGATAGCAGATTATGTTTCAATCCTTCAACAAAATATACCTCGTATACCGAATATCCTTGATAATCAGAGTACCTACACCTTTAGTCTCACCACAATTATTGTCTCCAAATAATACTCTTGGACCATCAATGCTTTGAAAATTTGATAATGACCTCTTGTTATGAGTCATGTGTTGTGAACAACCAAAGTATCAATGTACCATATAGAAGCTAAAATCTCTTCCTTGAGTGATGATCCTGTGAATCTGAAAAGCAGATTAGTTATAAGGTACCCTAGTGATCTTGGGTCCTTGAAGGTCAAGTATCACTTTAGGTAACCAGATAAAAATCTCATCTCCAAATAATAAATCGACTTGGTCTTCCTACCAAATCTCTACAATTGTATCATTTTTAAATGACAACTTGTTGTATTCAAATTTAGTAATTTTCCTAACCTTAGGAAATGTGGGATAACATCTGCTTCTTCCATCAAAAGGATTATAATAAGAATTTCTTCTAATTTTGGTTCTTGGATTTCTCTTAGTCTCGATAAGGAGTCCTCACTGAATTTTTGTTTTCAAGCCGGGAGATGCGATCCTTACTTTACCGATTGGTTTCCAAGGACCAATTTTAACCTCTTTAGAGTGATCAGGATGCTTTTACAAACTTCCTAGGTTTTTGTACATCTGATTTACTATTTTTATCATAACCAAGACCTCGTTTTGTCATGGGATTTTTTAGATGTATTAAAGATGAGATCTATTGCTCATTGTGAATTATTAAGTTGACTAATTTTGAAGACTAGCTTCTCATTGCCTTTCTTAATTAATTCATTTTCAAAGACAGATTGATTCAAATTTATCCTTTAAAGTTTTCAATTCACCTTCTAATCTTTCGTAAGCCGGTGATGTACTAGCCTCGGCTGGGAAAACATTCCCTTGAATGTTTCCTCGGTTTAGGGATAGTTCATCACTGCTTTCCTTTAATTAGAATACGAATTTGATCCTTTAAAGCCAATTCTCTGTCTCTAGCTGTTTATAAGCGGCCAGAGATGTCTTTAAATCTCTCAATAATTCATGAATAACAGCTTTGATCATAATCGATGCAGATCGACAGAATCATTATCAAGATGAATAATAGACTAATCAAATGAGGATGATGATGATGATGATGATTTCTTTGACTCCTTTTCTTCAGCCAACAGAGCCCTTTGATTTGCAAATCTTTTGTCTCTCTTTTTCCTTTTCTCTTCCCTTTCTTTAGGAGTCGATTGAGGACAATCATAGATGTTGGTCCCTGAATGTTGAGTTGATTATAAACCTTGAGATAACCTTCTAGAACAAAATCTAGAAAGGGGGTTTGAATAGATTTTGTAGATTTTTTAAATTGTTTCAAAACCAATTCAAAGAATCAGATTAACACAATGGAAAATAATTTTTAAACTCAACTTTTAACAAGATCAAAAGCAATGATGATATTCAGATTTTAGATAAGAGTCTGAAATTTAATCTCAAATAACAAATTGTAACTTGAGCAGAAAATTAAAGAAAGCAATAAAGAACACCGGATTTTATAGTGGTTCGGATTATATCAATCCTACATCCACTCTCCTTCTTCAAACTTTGAAGAAGGGTCTTCACTATTGCTTACTTACTTACAATCTTTACAACTTACAACTTGATCTTCAATTCTTCAACAATGCTAACCAAACTTCTAAAATCTAACTCTAGAATAAGAAGTGTTTTTGAAGATGTGAAGTGAAGTGTTCTATAAACACTTAGAAAAACTTTTAAACCTCTTTTGAAAATACTTTGTGAAATCAATAGTGAATAGTGTGAAAAGTCGATTTGCATAAGTGTATTGAAAAATAAAATCTAGTCCTATTTATAAGTCCGAAAAGACGGTTAGTTTGTTAGTCGGTTCTAACAAAGCTAAAACCGCTCAACAAACTTAATCTAGAAAGCTGCTCTTGACCTCAATTTGATTTCTTCTACTCGTCTGCATCGACTTAGTGAAGACTCGCCTTTCTTATTCTACTCGGCTTGTCTTTACCTCGTCGAGGCTCTTCATGATCGTCTCCTACAGATGGCTAGATTTGAGCTTGTCTCCGGATGACTGAAAACTTTGATCTCCAGCTAACTTAATTAGCTCTCGACACGATCTGATCGGCTTAGCATCGAACTCGATGCGATTTGTTTATCAACGTTATCTGCTTCCTCTGGATTGTTCCTTTTAACTCATCAAAACTCTACTTGATCTAACAATAGCTGAAGTGTCTTGGCTTGTTGCATGTGTAGCAAGTGTCACTCTGTCGATCTAGGGCCGGAAGGATTTCTTTTGACAGTGATCGAATCTTCTCGTCGGCTCTGCTTTTGTCATCGTCGTAGACTCATCTTCCTTTCTTCTTGATTTGGATCTTGATCTATCCTTACCTGCAAATCTCAATTTATTTCTGCTTATACTTCATTCTTAATTTGTCATACCTTTTTGGTGAGCGAGCCATCTGCTCCTTCGAGAGATAGGTCAACTCCTACGAGACTCGGTTGATATCTTGTCTTCTTTGCCGACAAAGGCAATGACTTGGATGAAGTGCTCGACTCCATCTCATCCTCCTCATCTTCTATTTGAATGTCATACTCTAAAGCTTTAAGATGAGAGAACAAAGTATGGTGAGTAATAGAAGATAAATTTTGAGTAAATTTTTAAGGATATTGGATTTCTCTCTCCATCTATTGGTTAATGATATCAAGTATCTTGTTATTAATCTCCTTCTCTGTATAGTTCTTCCCAAGGTCACCGCTTTGTTGAGGAGATTCGTCAACCTTACATCTAACTCGATCTACAAATTCATTTTCCTTCATTTTGAATGTATCAAATGCGTACGACCGATCGCGACTTTTATTCTCTTTTACTTGATCTCGATCCTTCACAAACATTTGCAGAGTGCCACATTTCTTTTCGCGCTTTTGCATCTCTTAACCTTCTCAATCCAATCTTTACTTAAAGTCTCAATGATTTCGGTTCGAGCTACTTGGTCTAGATTGTGGATTTTTTCATCATTTGTCAATTCGTAACTCTTTTCTCTTGTCTAGTTCCTCGATTCAGTGATTCGGCTCAGTGCTAGTGCCTCCATGATAAAATTTTATAGGTCCTTCTTCAAGAACCTCTTCCATCCTATCATGGATGGCCTTGAGGTGATTCTCCATCCCGAATTTCCAAAGTAATCATAATCTTCAATAGAAAATTCGGTAGATTCCTGGACTTCTTACTTTTTCCCGATGACATGATGAGATAAAGAAATAAAATACTCCACAAAAACTTATTAGTAGCACTTTATTAGTAACAATAAAGAGAATGAAGAAAATCAAGAAAATTTCGAATCTTAGTTAAGACCTAAAATCAATATCGGAAACGACTTAACAAAGGTGCTCGATACCACTTGTTGGTCCCGATTAGTTGAGTTGATTATGAAGCTTTGAGTTAACCTTCTAGAACAAAATCTAGAAGGGGGGTTGAATAGATTTTGTAGATTTTTCAAATCTTTCAAAACTAATTCAAAGTACCCAGTGACACAGCGGAATTTTAAAGATAATCTCAACTTTGTTAAGATCAAAAGCAAAGCGATATTCGATTTTAACTTTAATTCCGAAATTAATCTTTGAACAAGAACTTGGAAATTGAACAAATAAGTAAATGAAAGCAAAAGAACACGAGATTTTATAGTGGTTGATTATAACAATCCTACATCCACTCTCCTTCTCCAACTTGAAGAAGGGTCTCCACTATACGAGATGATAAATTTTCTCGAGATGGTTTATACTTAGAAAAATTTTAAAGTTTCTTAAAACAAGAAAGAAAACTTTTTAAAACACAAGTAAAGCAGATAAGAACCAGTCATCTCATTCATATTCAGCTCATTTACAAATTTACATGTGGAGCAGAGATAAGAAGATAAAAGATAAGAAAATTTAAGCTTATCTAATCTGTCCATCTTGTCTTTCTCTGGAAGTTGCATCCAATCAAATTTTCTCGTTTTCACTAAGCAATTTCCTTTGGATCAGCCAACTTCATCCTATTTATACCATAGTTGATAGTTGACCCGATCCACTCCTTGTCAATTGAGCCATCATCTTTCACTTTATCGGAATGGATGAGTAGTACGGACCAACCAAATCCACGTTGTACCATTCATCTCCTTCATCAAGAAGTTTCGGTACAAGCTTGGATTTTCCTTCTCCATCCAATCATGCCAAGCGATCGTCTCATTGTGCGATGATGCTCCAACTCCTTTGCATATGTACGAGAAGAAGGTCCACTTGGCTTCGTACTTCATGTACTCACCTGCCCACGATTAAATGTGCAATCATTTTCGGGGGCATCGATCCTTTCGCAGTCCGATCCAAGCTGCCTCGGCTCCTCCTCCGGTGATGGGACAACCCACTTCTTACGGAACTTATCAAAAATGCGGCCAGCCTCCTTTGCCGACTTAATCTTTCTCCTAGCTTCCCTCCGGCCATAATACACCTTTTCGGCCTTTGATCCAGTCGGTCCCTTTCGCCTCTATCCTAAGCTGCTCGGTGATTTTTCCGATGGTCTCTTTCCAGCGGCTTTGGACATCGAGCTCTGCACGATAGGCGACACGACCTTCTCTGTTTCCTTTTCCTTCTCTTTCTCCACCACCACCAGCTCTTTCCCCTTTCCCTTCTCGGCTTCGGCTTTGGCTCTAGCCTCCTCCTTCCTCTCTCTCGATCTTAGCCATATATCTTTTAGATTTCAGCTCGGCTTCTTTCTTTACGGCCGGCTCATACCTTGATTGCTTCTTCAATCTGATCAATTCTAAGTTTTAAGGTAGTGAGCTCATCGATTAATTTTGCTGAAAGTTTTATCTGGTTAAGCTCGACTTTCACAATCTCCATATCTTCCCCCTTTTTAACATCATCAAGTAGCATAGCAAGCTGCTCCTTGATAATAGTAAAATAGGTGGAAGGCGAGGATTGATTAAGGAGGATCTCATCGGGCCAGCTTGATTGTCGGCTGAGTGCTGGATTCTCGGCTCTCCAACCTCCTTCTTCACTTCTTCCAGCTCTTCTTTGACAACCATTTTAACGGTATTTGAAATAGAAGATAGAAGGTTTACCTCGATGCTTTTAGCATGTCTTCCATAGTTACTGACGGAATCTACGATGTCTGCGGTCTTCATTATAAGCATCTGAGTGAACTTATCCTCTACCTTCTTCTCCAGTGATCTTAATTGAAGAAAAGGTGGATCTGGGCTCTTTGGGAGGGGCTACTGGTAGGGTTTGAGACAAGCCAAGGCGGCTTCGTAGGAAATTCAGGAGGCTGCTCCTCGATAGGATGACCGATAAGGATGAGATTCCATGCAGACTCGAGAATAACCTTCTCCCGAGGTGATGAAATTGTCCTGCCCAACTTCATCAAGAAACAAACTCATCTCCTCCAGATCACCGGTCCTCGGATGATAGACCGGCCAGATCTCAATGAATTCCTTCATTACTTGAGGTTAAAGCGAAGTTCAGAATTAACTCGGCTAATCTCCATTTGGCATCGATCGTAGGGAAAGCTCGAAGCTTCCTACAGATCCATGCAGTGCAGGAGTGTGTATTGGACTGATTTGGGGTGAGGGAGTGGGATATTTGGTGGAGAGGAAGTCAAGAAAATCAAAAGGTTGAGTAGAGGTAGGAGGGATATCAGTGTGGGAGATGAGGTGGGAGGTATTTCGGGTAAGGGAGTTGAAGTGGGAGGTATTTGTATTTGGATAATATCGGGAGTAGGCTGTTTGGAGGCTCGAAGTACCAGCCTTGGATACTTCTTCATCGCCTAGGTGGGTGGGGGATTTATCGAGAAGATGAGATGTTGGAGGATGTACTGGAGAGGCTTGCCTCTCGGCGAGATGCGGTTCGCTCGAGTTGGGATCTTCGGCACCTCCGTCTCGGCTGTGCATTCTTTGCTATCTGAAGTGTTGCGGCCTCTTACGGTAGTAGACTAGCAGGAGTTGAGGAAGACTCCCAAGCTGTATCATCGGCCTTGACCAGCCTTCTCTCTGGTCCTCCTTCTAAGTGGTTGAGCCACTTCTATTTCCACCCACCGCTTCCTCGGTGGCCGAGCAGTGCGTCTTCCCATTCTTGGGATCTCATCTTCTCGGTACCTCTACTTGGTACCTCGGTGATCGCTGCCTCTGCACCCCAGGCCGCCAACTCGATTCTCGGGCTGTGCCTCATCCGACTCATCGTCGAGTCTGCAATCCACCCAACCTCTCATTCTTTGTAAGCAAACCCTTTTGCTTAGAAAATTTCTTCTTTCCTTCCCTCGTCTGGACCCTCTTATTCAGTCCATCCATCAAGATCGTGATCTTATTAAACAGACTCACGGTGGGCGAGGAACCTAATCTCCAATAGTAGGGTTATATACCAACCTCGCCTTCTCTTCCTTCAACCTCCTAAATAGCAGTTCTACCCAATCAACCCTTATACCATCAAATATAACCCTCATACAACACGGCTAGACTTAGTAACTCCGTCATGTGAACTCGATCACCTGGAATTGACTTAGTTACTATAGTCATCAACGACTATATTTCCTTCTCAACATATGCTTTTTGAATCCCTCCTTGTTCCCCTTTATGTAACCCCTGGCGAACAAATCAAACGATTGTTCCCATTCCTCTTCCTTATACATTAATGGATTCACACCCTCACCGATGTATCCAAAATCCTAGCCACATTCTCTTTAGTATAGTCCAACCTAGTACCCTCTATAGTATTACTAAACCCGTTATCGAAAACTCACTTGTTTGCGAAACTCTGCACCAATGAAGTCCATTGTTGCTTTTTCTGGATTTGAGTGAAACAGAACCCTCGTAATCTTGATGCTTCCAACAACCTTAATATTTATTTGGATTCTCTGTCCTAAGTGGTTTCAAAGTCGACATACATCTCGGCTTTGAGTTTATTCTTAATCGCTTGGTATTCATTTTGAAATTTGAGGTGATGCGATTATATAAGTGGGAGGTTTAGAGGGTTGGGATGAAGAAGCCATTTGAATAAGTTTTGTAATAAAGGATTTTTACAGAGGATTTTGACAAGTGAAATATGAAAGTGAAAAATTTTTAAGAAGAAGGTAAGATTTTAAACTTAGAGGAGAGAGAGGGAAAGTTTGGGAATGCAAAGCGTGGCATGATCTCAAAGTTTTAATTTTAAACCGTTGATTTTAAGAGGCACGTGTAAAACATCGATGGTTTAGCGAGAAAAGCGATTGACATTCAGGCGCATGGCCTTCACGTGTCTTGAATTGTGTAAAAAGTAACCGTTTATCCTCACGGATTAGGCGGCTAATAGACTTACTTTATCGAAGTAATTAGTATACACAGACGTGAGCAATGAGGTGCCTTACTTAACACTCGGGTATTCTATTTCGTATATGGTAAAATTAGACTTGGTCAAATTGATCTTATCTCGATATTTTTCAAAACCTCTCTTCTAGTCGATTTTTGAAAATTTACAAAAACTTAGCACAGTATTTTCGATTTAGTTATAAAGTACGAGTTGCTTGAAAAACACACACTTAAGGACTTTATTTGAAAACAAAGATTTTGAGGAAAACAAATATAAAGGTTTTACGAATGAGGAGATTTATGAGACTAATCGGATATACCTGTTCCTGCAAACAAACTCATCAAAACTTATTAGTAAGTGAGGTAAATCAGATAGGGTGCGAGATAGTCATCTGTTTTTAGAAAATCGGTGACTATTGTGCCTAGTACGATTTACCATATGTCGAATAAGCAATTATCATGTCGGATAAGGTCAATATGACTAATCCTTGATTCTTGATTCCTAAATAGGAAATCAATGATATCAACTACACCGATTGTCCTTTGACTCGGATCTAGTCGATAATTCTTTCTAGACATAATAAACTAAATTGAGAGAGATAAGAATTAAAAGAAAATTAGAGATTTACTAAAGAAGCATCTAATAATCCTAATTCTACAGATAATTCTTTAAACCTCGTCTCCGCGGATGGTTTTGTCAAGATGTCTATCTTCTCAAGTCTCGATATCTCCTTTTTCTACATGGTCTCGGATGAAATGGTGTCGATATCTACATGCTTGCATCTTGTATGAAGAACTGGGTTACGAGTAATAGCTATGGCACTATTACTATCACAAAAGATAGGTACATCTTTGGTGATAATATTATAATCCCTTAGGCATTGACTTATCCAGATCGGTGAGAATAACAACTTCCAGTGCCATATACTCGGTTTCGGTTGTGGAAGTAGCTACAGAGGTTTGTTTCTTACACAACCATGAAATCGACTTACTTCCAAGGAATTGACAAGTACGGATGTAGATTTTCTATCTATCTTACACCCACCAAAATCCGAATCGAGTATCCAGACATTTCAAAGTTGTCATCAGGATACCACAATCCAACATTCTTGTTCCTTTCAAATACTTGAGGATTTTCTTTCTTTGCTTTAAGATGGCTTTTCTTAGGATTAGCTTGAAATCGAGCACAAACTCCAACCGCAAATGAAATATCAGGTCTACTAGCGTTAAATATAATAAAGAACCAATAAGACCTCGATACTCGGTTTGATCGGTGTCTTCTCCCTTCTCGTCTGGATCCATTGAAAAATTTGTCATCATAGGTATCTTAGCTTCTCGGTGGTACCTATTCCATATTTTTTAATAAGATCTTTTGTATATTTGGCTTGGTTGATGAATATTCCCTTCTTTGTCTGCTTGACTTGAAGTCCAAGAAAATATGTCATTTCTCCCATCATGGACATTTCAAATCTGCTTTTCATAAGACTACTAAATTCTTCACATAAAGATATGTTAGTTGATCCAAAAATTATATCATCAACATAAATTTGAACTAACAAAAGGTCACAACCAAACTCTTTTCTAAAAAGAGTTCTATCAATTCTACCTTTAACAAAACCATTTTGAATTAAATAATCGGACAAGGTGTCAAACCAAGCTCTTGGTGCTTGTTTAAGTCCATATAGAGCTTTCCTTAGTTTATAAACCTTGTCTCCTTTGACAAAGCCAGGGGTTGCTCTACATAAACTTCCTCGGCTAGGATTCCATTTAAGAAAGTGACTTAACATCCATTTGAAAAACTATGAATCTTTTAAAAGCGGCATAGGCTAAAAACAATCTTATGGCTTCCGGGCTACCGGTGCAAAAGTCTCATCATAATCAATACCCTCTGATTGTGAATAACCTTGAGCAACTAGTCGGCCTTATTTCTAACCACAATATTGTTTTCATCCCTTTTGTTTTTAAAGACCCATTTAGTTCCAATGACTTTTTGATGATGAGGTCTTTCAACAAGCTCCCATACATCTTGTCTTTGAATGATTTAGTTCTTCTTGCATGGCATTAATCCGGTTGGAATCGATTAAAGCTTCGTAATTGATTTAGGTTTAAATAATGACACATAGCAATCGAACATACAATCTTGATTTAGTTGGGTCCTCGTCTGGACACGAGTCTAAATCTCCAATTATCTCGCTCAGTGGGTGATATGACATTACTTTCTTACCTTTATCTTTTACGGTGGATGGTTTCTTGTCTGAATTATTTATTTCCGATGATTCTATGTTACCTTCGATAACTCTACCGATCGGTGATGTGTTGTTGGTCGTCCGATCACCGATGTGTTGTTGGTCGTGCGATCGGTTGGTAGATCGTTTGTTGAGGAAGTTCTTTCAGGTTCCTTTCCTTTGTGCGATTCTTCCTCTTCATCTGAATCGATTCTTGATTGTAGAATTTTATGGTTGATCCTTTGATAGTCATCGATCTGATTATACGATATCTTTGTGATGTCCCTGTCTTATCAAACTCAAAAGAAGATTCATCAAATACCACATGGGGTGTTTCTTCTACACATAAGGTTGTCTTATTAAAAACTCTATATGCCTTTGATATAGATGAGTATCCTAAGAATATCCCATCTGCTATCTTGGCATCAAAGGTTTTTATTTGAGATTTCCCATTGTTGTGTATGAAACATTTACAACCAAATATATGAAAATATGAAATTTTGGGAGATCTTCCCTTCCAAATTTCATAGGGAGTTTTACACTTATCCTTGACAATCAGACTTCTATTTTGAACATAGCAGTTTGTATTCAACTTCGCCCAAAACCTATGAGGAGTGTTGAATTCGGATAACATTGTTCTAGCCGCCTCTTTCAAGGTCCTGTTTCTTCTCTCAACAACTCCATTTTGTTGTGGAGTCCTTCTTTGCAGAGGTTTCTGAGCTATGTCATTCTCAATGCAGTAGTTAGAAATCAATTTATTTAGAAATTTAGTACCTTTATCACTTCTAATTTTAACAATATTTAATCCCTTTTCATTTTGAATCTTTTTAAGGAATTCCGGAATCTTAGTCATAGTCTCATTCTTTTTGTACAAGAAAATAACCCAAGTGAATCTTGAAAAATCATCAACAATTACTAAGGTGTATTTTCTTCCACTAAAGTGAGGAGGAGTTCTTGGACCAAACAGATCCATATGAAGAAGTTCTAGAATCCTTTACGAAGAAGGACTACTTATTGTTTTAAAAGAAGCTTTGGTCATTTTCCTTTTTGACAAGAAACACATACATGGTTCTTTGAAAATACTTTATCAGGGAGTCCTTTAACTAAGGATTTCCTTGCAATTTTGTTAAGAGTTTTGAAGTTTAAGTGACCAAGTAAATGCATGCCACTGAACTTAAGTCATCCGAACTCTTAGCAACAAGACAAGTATCCTTAGGATGACTTTTGAAGTTGGCAACATAAATGTTACCTTGTCTTACTCCAGCCAATAGAATATTTTCATTTAAACCATCTAATACATAGCATGCATTATGAGTAAATTTGACACAAAACCCTTTATCACAAAATTGTGAAGCAGGATAGTAGATTGTGCTTCAATCCTTCCACGTAGTAAACTTCATGAACTTGTACATCTCCAATCATTAGTGTTCCTACACCTTTAGTAAGTCCATAGTTGTTATCACCAAACATTACTCTAGGTCCATCAATAGTTTGATAGTTAGAGAGAAGTCGTCTTTCATAGGTCATGTGCTTGGAACAACCACTATCAATGTACCGGATGACCTCAAGAATGTCTTCTCTATCAACTATCTTCTTATCTTCCTGCAATCACAAATTTATTGCTTAGGTACCCTTTGTATTTTGGGTCCTTTCATGTTAAGTTGACTCTTAGGAATCTAGATAAAAATATCAATATTCCTTAAAACCATAGATTGAAGCTTGCATCCATATCTATCTACTAAGATAAGACTTTCAAGATCAATCTGGTTTAATTGATCTTTTGAGGCTGTCTTGAATCTTGGTAAGAATGGATAAGATTTGCTTCTTCCATCAAAGCTATTATACCTTGGATAGATCTTGGATTTAGTCTTTGGTTTAGCCTTAGGAGTTACTTTCCTCGTCGATTTTTTTTGAAGTATCGGATGAGGTAATTAATTCCTTTGGTTTCAGGGAGTGAATAAAGTTTCTACCTTAGGTTTAGTTGCTTTGACAAAAACTCTAGGTTTTATAGGATCATTTTTCTTATTCCTATCAAAACCTAATCCAGCTTTTATCACTAGACTTTTGTGAAGAATTGAAAATTTTATCTATTGTGGTTTGAGAATTATTCATAAGTCCTAACTTGAGATTTAATTCTCTGTTAGTCCTTTTATAACTCTCATTCTCAGAATAGATATTTGAAAATTTTATTTTTAAAGAACTTCAATTCTGTTCTAACTTATCTGTCTTATCGGATAAGGTACTAGTGATCATCTCGGTCGACATTCCCCCTTGAATGTACAGTCTAGTTTCTCACTATCCTTAGTTGATTGACCTTAGTTAGATCAGAAATTTGATCCTTTAAATTAAGATTTTCAGTATCTATCTGTTTATAAGCGAATAAAGCGGTCTCCAAATCTTTCAAAAGTTTATCAATAAGACTGGGATCGGTTTCGAGATAAGGTGTCACAGTCATTATCGATGATGGATAGTAATGTACCTCTTTAGCCATTAGACATATGTCATCATCTAAGCCAAAATCAGATGAGGATGAGGATGATGATGTCTCACAAGCTTCTTCTTTCTCGGCTAGGAGAGCTCTGCGGTCGACATACCTTCTATCTCTTTTCTTCCTCTTTTCTTCTCTTTCTCTGGGAGTGAGTTGAGGACAATCATAGTAGTGACCAGGTTTGCTTTGCATGTATAGCATATATCTCCTCTGTCTGTTTTGGACTACTATCTCCTCGTAAATCGATAGGTGATTTATGACTTCTTGACTAATCCTTCTTTTTATCATTATCTCGAGCTCTTTTCATCCTGTCGATCTATAGTTCCTTCGACCTAATCTGTCTCTTTTGATTCTTACGTACTTCATCTTCGATCTCTCATACCTTTTCAACAAAAGATTCATTTCTTCTTTTATGGACAAATCGAGATGCTTTAGAGATCTTTTCGCATTCATCCCGATGAACAAATGCTCTTGTTTTCCAGATGTAGATGACTTCTGCCTCATCTTCTTCATCTTCAATGTGAATGTCAAATTCCGGTGCTTTAAGATGAGAGAAAAGAGTATGATGTGATATTGATGACAAATTCATGTTGCCTTGAGAATATTAGCTTTCTCTCTCCATCTTTTGCTCAAAGATCCGAGTACTTTGTTGTTAATTTCTTTCTCGGTGTAAGTCTTACCCAAATCGGCTGCTTTGTTCATAAGATTAGTCAGTCTCACGTCCAATTGATCTATAGTTTCACCATCCTTCATTTTGAAAGTGTCAAAAGTATGTAGAACAGATTGAAGCTTATTTTCTTTGACTTTGTTCGAGATCCTTCACAGATTCGGCAAGAGTCTCCCACATTTCTTTGGCGGTCTTGCATCTGTTAACCTTTTCAATCCAATCCTTACTTAGAGTCTCGATGATCTCGGTTCGAGCTACTTGATCAAGATTATGGACCTTTCTTTCATCATTTGTTAACTCGAGCTCTTCTTTTCTTGTCTGGTCATGGATTGGTGACTCGGCTCCGATCTTTGGTTCCTCCATGATAGAATTTTATAGGTCCCTCTTCAAGAACCTCTTCCATCCTATCATGAATGGCTTTTAGGTGATTCTCCATCCTAAATTTCCAGTAATCATAATCTTCAATAGAGAATTCAGGAAGATTCCTAGACTTTTTGTTTTTCCCTGATGACATGATGAAACAAAGGAACAAAATACTCCACAAACTAATTAGTAGCACCGTTAGTAGTAAAGAAGAAAATGAAGAAAATCAAGATAATTTGAGAATCTTGTTCAAGACCTAAAATCAATATCGTAACTGACTTAACACCGCTCCGATACCACTTGTTGGTCCCTGAATGTTGAGTTAATTATAAACCTTGAGATAGCCTTCTAGAACAAAATCTAGAAAGGGGGGTTTGAATAGATTTTGTAGATTTTTTTAAATCGTTTCAAAACCAATTCAAAGAATCGATTAACACAGCGGAAAACAATTTTTAAACTCAACTTTTAACAAGATCAAAAGCAATGATGATATTCAGATTTTAGATAAGAGTCTGAAATTTAATCTCAAATAACAAATTGTAACTTGAGCAGAAAATTAAAGAAAGCAATAAAGAACACCGGATTTTATAGTGGTTCGGATTATATCAATCCTACATCCACTCTCCTTCTTCAAACTTTGAAGAAGGGTCTTCACTACCGCTTACTTACTTACAATCTTTACGACTTACAACTTGATCTTCAATTCTTCAACAATGCTAACCAAACTTCTAAAATCTAACTCTAGAATAAGAAGTGTTTTTGAAGATGTGAAGTGAAGTGTTCTATAAACACTTAGAAAAACTTTTAAACCTCTTTTGAAAATACTTTGTGAAATTAATAGTGAATAGTGTGAAAAGTCGATTTGCATAAGTGTATTGAAAAATAAAATCTAGTCCTATTTATAAGTCTCGAAAAGACGGTTAGTTTGTTAGTCGGTTCTAACAAGTGAAAGCTACTCAACAAACTTAATCTAGAAAATTGCTCTTGACCTCACTGATTTCTTCTACTCGTGCAGTGACTTAGTGAAGACTCATCTTTCTTATTCTACTCATTTGTCTTGACCTCGTCGAGCTCTTCATGATCGTCTCCTGCAGATGGCTAGATTTGAGCTTGTCTCCGAGATGACACGAAAACTTTGATCTCCAGCCTAACTTAATCGGCTCTCGACCCGGTCCGATCGACTTAGCATCGAACTACGATCTCGAGCTGTTTATCAACGTTGTCTGCTCCTCTGGATTGTTCCTTTTAACTCATCAAAACTCTACTTGATCTAACAATAGCTGAAGTGTCTTGGCTTGTTGCATGTGTAGCAAGTGTCACTCTGTCGATCTAGGGCCGGAAGGATTTCTTTTGACAGGTGATCTGAATCTTCTCGTCGGCTCCTGCTTTTGTCATCGTCTGTAGACTCATCTTCCTTTCTTCTTGATTTGGATCTTGATCTATCCTTACTGCAAATCTCAATTTATTTCGTTTATACTTCATTCTTAATTTGTCATACCTTTTGGTGAGCAGAGCCATCTGCTCCTTGAGAGATAGGTCGGTTCCCACAGACTCGGTTGATATCTTGTCTTCTTTCTTTGACAAAGGCAACAGACTTGGATGAAGTGCTCGACTCCATCTCATCCTCCTCATCTTCTATTTGAATGTCATACTCTAAAGCTTTAAGATGAGAGAACAAAGTATGGTGAGTAATAGAAGATAAATTTTGAGTAGCTTTAAGGATATTGGATTTCTCTCTCCATCTCTTGGTTAATGATCTCGAGTATCTTGTTATTAATCTCCTTCTCTGTATAGTTCTTCCCAAGGTCACCTGCTTTGTTGAGGAGATTCGCCAACCTTACATCTAACTCGATCTACATATTCATTTTCCTTCATTTTGAATGTATCAAATGCGTGTACGACCGATTTGACTTATTCTCTTTTACTTGATTCGATCCTTCACAAACATTTGCGAGTCTGCCACATTTCTTTGCATTGTTTTGCATCTCTTAACCTTCTCAATCCAATCTTTACTTAAAGTGTCAATGATTTGATTCGAGCTACTTGGTCTAGATTGTGGATTTTTTTCATTATTTGTCAATTAGTAACTCTTTTTCTCTTGTCTAGTTACGGATTGGTGATTCGACTCGATGCTAGTGCCTCCATGATAAAATTTTATAGGTCCTTCTTCAAGAACCTGTTCCATCCTATCATGGATGGCCTTGAGGTGATTCTCCATCCTGAATTTCCAGTAATCATAATCTTCAATAGAAAATTCAGGTAGATTCTGCTCCGATACCACTTGTTGGTCCCGATTAGTTGAGTTGATTATGAAGCTTTGAGTTAACCTATTAGAACAAAATCTAGAAGAGGGGTTTTATAGATTTTGTAGATTTTTCAAATCTTTCCAAACTAATTCAAAGTACCAGAGTGACACAGCGAGAATTTTAAAGATAATCTCAACTTTGTTAAGATCAAAAGCAAGTCGATATTCAGATTTTAACTTTGATTTGAAATTAATCTTTGAATAGTAACTTGGAAATTGAACAAATAAGTAAATGAAAGCGAAAGAACACGAGATTTTATAGTGGTTCGGATTATAACAATCCTACATCCACTCTCCTTCTCCAACTTGAAGAAGGGTCTCCACTATCTCGCTTGCTTACTTACTTTACAATCTTTCAACTTACAACTTGATCTTCAACTCTTCAAAATGCTAACCAAACTTATGAAATCTAACTTTAAGAAAAAGAAGTGTATTTGAAGATGTGCAATGAAGTGTTACTGTAAACACTTAGAAAAATCTATGAAGAAATCTTGAAAAACTATTTTGTGCTCTTTGAAAACTTGTGATTTGAGAGAATAACTTGTGAATCCTGTGTATTACGAATATTACGTGTGTAGTGTATTTAAAGAAGTGCCTAGACCTATTTATAAGTCTGAAAAGACAGGTTAGTTTGTTAGTCGAGTTCTAACAATGAAAGCTACTTCAACAAACTTAATCTTGAAAAGCTCGCTCTAGACCTCACTGTCTTTGCTCTACTCAAATGCTGGTGACTCGGTGAAGATTTGCCTTTCTTATTCTACTCGGCTTGTCTTGACCTCGCCTCTGAGCTCTTCATGTTCGTCTCTGCAGATGACTAGACTCAAGCTCGTCTTGAGACGATTTGTACTCTTCAGGACCTCGGTGACTAGATTGGTTCTCGACCTCGTCGATCGGCTTAGCCTATGGTCTCAATCTCATTTGTTCTTGGATCGTCCGATCATCTCGAGCCGCTTCATTTAACTCATCAAAACTTCTTGATCCAACAAGTTGGGAGGAGGGAGTAAGAAAGGATAGGAATATATGAGGTTTGGACTTGAGGGAGAGGGATTGGTTCGGTGGTGGGGAGAAGATAGTTGTGTTTGTGGGGTGGGAGTGGGAGATGAGGTTTGAACCAATGGTGAAGGTGGTTGTGGTGTGGATTGATCGATTCAGGGATTGTGGCTTGTGTTTGGACTATTGAGGGAGTAGAGGCATTCGAGAGGCTTTGAGGTACCGGCTGGGTTACCTCTTCATTGCTCGGTTGGGTGATGGAATGGTAGTCATTCTAGAGGCTCCGAAGTGCCACTGGGACACTTCTTCATTGCAGGTGCAGGGGATAAAGATGGAGAAGAGGATAAGCTTGTACCTTTTTTAGGAATAGGGAGAGAGCAGCTTCCTTGGTTGGGGAGGGAGGAACTTCAAGCTGTCCAACCTCGGCCGCTATCTTCAAAGACCGCACCTCCTTTGATAGAAGTGTGGTGGTCTCACCGCCGCTTCGACCCTTCGTCCCGGAGGAGCCTTGAGCTTTGAGATACTTTTCTTAGCCTCCTTACCGGTGGGGTTTTAGCTTCTTCTTCATCCGAGGTGTCCTTGTCGAAGCAACAGATGAGCCTTCCCCTTCTTCTTATCCGAAGCCTTTACCAGCCTCCTCCTCTTCTTTCTTTGAGTAGCTTTTGGAGCCACGCAGCCTTCTTCTGAACTCGGAACCACAGCAGCCTTCTTCAAGTGTTGTGACCCCAGCTACAGGTACCTCGGCTCTGTCTCCTCTGCTGTGGACTCCCGAGCCACATCCTTAGCCACCGCCTCCTCCTCGCCGCAGGCTCGGCCTGCTCGGCAAAGAAGTCTCCTAGCCTCTTCAGTGCCGCCACTGTCCTTTGTTCTCTGGCGGCATCGGACTCATCATCTCGAGTCTGGCATTCCTCCAAGCCATTCATTCTTCGTCGAGAATCCCTTTTGCTTGGAGTACTTCTTGGTACCTACTCTCGGTCAATTTTGCTCTGTTCGGTCCCTCAATCAACACAATTATCCTATTAAACAAA
Source organism: Paraleonurus japonicus (assembly GCA_030762865.1). Lineage (NCBI taxonomy): Eukaryota > Viridiplantae > Streptophyta > Magnoliopsida > Lamiales > Lamiaceae > Paraleonurus > Paraleonurus japonicus. The sequence continues at coordinate 21,769,346 of CM061060.1, read as the reverse complement.
CTAATCGTTGAGTTTGCCACCCATCCCTCGGCAGATGATATGAAACTCAACCTTTTCTTCTCCTCACTCGGTTTGTGAATCGGTAGCTCCACCCAATTCACTTGAACTCCATCCAGAATGACCCTCATAACGCATAACTGGGCTTGGATAGCCCATCATGTGAACTTTGCTCCCCAAGCACCGATTTTGTTACCACAGTCATCAACAACCTAAACTTCCTTCTCAAAGAAATTCTTCTTCAAATCCCGACGAGTTCCTCTATAGGTGACTCTCGCCATCGTGTCAAAAGACTCTTCCCACACATCCTCTTTGTACGTCAATGGATTCACTCCATCCATTGACGTATCAAATCTGGCAATGTTCTCTCTAGTAAATGAGAGAACAGTTCCGTCAACAATGATCGTATCAAACCCATCACGGGTATCCCTCATGTTAACCAAATTCTCGCTCCGAGAAGATCTGCGGTTTTATTTTGGGAGGCTGTTAGGATGTATACTATAAGCCTAGCTTTTGTATGAACATCTTTTTGATATGAGATTTTGTTTATGATCAAAATACTTGCTTTTTATGATTGTTACATATGTCATTGTTTTGTCCAGATTAATCTATCTGTAGATAATATGGTGTGTGGTATCACACGAAGATCATGCTATCGCTTTCTTATAGATTATAAATAATAGCTCACAACCAAGATGGATTTGGACAAACCATTGGAAGCGGTTTGTGGTGTAATTTAGTATTAGTCTATCTTGACTATAAAATTACACTAGTACATTTTGTATGTATTGAGCAGGACCATATGAGGTTGTTCAATTTGTACCGACTATATAAAAGAACAAGACCTCTCAAGTTATTATGGATGCACATCTTCATAATTCCTATATAATAACAGGCACGTGTACTCGGTGTTTGTTTCTTTAATTTACCAATGGGTGAGATTTATTAAATCAATAGGCTCGGTGAATTGGGAGATAACACTGTTTATATGGTGTCTTTGTTGATTATAGAAGGAATCCATGTCCCAATTATTTAGGATGATGATGTCCCCTTGAGGAGCTCATAAAGATTATTATGTAAACCCCGCTGGTGGATTTAATCCGACATAATAATAAAGATGAGTGGTACTACTCTTGGAATTAGATATAAATTAATTAAGTTGTCAGTAATTTAATTAATTTATGGACATTCGATATCTTAAACACGGGAAAATAAACGTACACATAATAAAGGAGCCCATATTATAATATGGGATTAGGACGGTAATTCAATTATAACTCTTTAGTGGGTGAGCACAGGATATTTAGGCCAATCGGGAGGCCCAACCCTAATTCCTCCTTAGGGTCCTGTTGTAGCCTATAAATAAACCCTAACATCGAGCCTCCAAAACTGTAAAAAAACGTGAGATTAGAGAGAGGCGGATTCTAATTCCTTGGAGGATCGTCGACCACTCGGCGTCCAAGGGAAAGGGATAAGAATACGGCAGAAGACCGTGAGGTACGAGGCTCATCCTTCGATCGCGATTCGACCTTAGAAGCTGGTTCGTCTTCACCTATTACGGTGAATAAAGGTACAATCCTATCCGCTGCGTTTATGTGACTTGTGATTTCAAATTTGATAATTTCATAGAGTCGGCGATCGGTAGTTCCAACAGAGACTTCATAGATAAGAATCCTCTTAATCTTGAAGCTTCTAATAACCGGAGAATTTACATCGATTCTCTATCTCTTGTGTTCTCGAAATCTACATACATCTTTGCCTTCAATTTGTTTTTGAATATCTCTTCATTCATTTTGAAACCAGAAATATTTTTGGAAATATAAGTAGGTTTATAGGTTTTGGTGGTTTTTGAAGAGGAAGCCATGGTAATTTGATTGAGAGTTTGAAAGAATTTACAGAGAATTTGGGCTGGAATTTGTAAAAGTAACTTTCAAAATGACGAAGGTAAGATTTTAAATCGGAGGAGAGAGAAGGAAAATTTTGGAAGATGATACGTGGCAATTTTCGGGAAAAATTTTGGACCGTTGATTGTTAAAGGCGCGTGAAAAATATCAACGGTTGAGCGAGAAAACCGCTTCACATTCAGCGTGTGGCAATAACGCATCTTGAATTGTGTAAAAGTAGCCGTTTATCCTACGGATTAGACGGCTAATAGGGTTACTTTATGCGAGAGGTAATTAGTATAAGCGACGTAAGACAAAATATGCCTTTCTTTGCATAAAAGTTTCCTATTTCAGATCGGGTTTTGTCGGACTTGGTCAAAAGTGACCTTGTCTTATACTTTGAAAAATTCTCCGAGTCGATATTTGAAAAGTAAAGTATTTCCAAGACTGAGTTATTTTAATGCCATTATTTTGAATAAAAGATTTTTCAAGGCACAACTTATTTGAAAAATTTGAAATAGATGAGTTTGTGAGAATAGTTTTGAAAACACATTTTTCAAGAAAGAGGTGAGCAGATGGGGAGGTTTTTATCAGATTAGAGGTTTCAGGCTGATCTAACAATGTTGATCTGTTTTACATTCTGTAGATACACAAACTTCAAGAAACCATTAGTAGCCAATGTAAGTCGGATAGGATGCGAGATAGTCATCTGTTCTAGAGAAGTCAATCGACTATTGTGTCCTTGTCTGATTTACCTAATGTCGATAAGCAATTATCAAGTCAAATAAGGTCAACATGACTAATCCTTGATTCTTGATTCCTAAAAAGGAGACCAATGATATCAGCTACCTAATTGTCCTTTGACACAAATCTAGTCGATAATTCTTTCTAGACATGATTTAAAGAAAGGAAAGAAAGAAGGAAAACGCATATGAGATACAAACAATAGCAATTAAAAATTAGCTAAAGATGCATCAAGTAATTCTAATTCTAAACACAATTCTTTAAATCTAGATTCGGCTAAGGGTTTTGTAAGTAGATCTGCTCTTTGAGATTCGGTGGCTATCTTTTATATCCTAATGTCATTCTTTTCTACATGATCTCTAATGAAATGATGTCGATGTCTATATGTTTACACCTAGAATGCAAAACAGGGTTGTATGTCATAGCTATTGCACTATTACTATCACAAAGAAAAGGAGCAGATGATGTCCGAATGTTATAGTCCCTAAGGCTCCGACTAATCCAGAGGAGTTGAGAGCAACAACTACCAATCGCCATATATTCGGCTTGATTGTGGAGGTGGCAACAGACGTCTGTTTCTTAGATAACCAGGAAATTAATTTGTTGCCTAAGAATTGGCAAGTTCCCGAGGTGGATTTCCTATCAATCTTACATCCTCCAAAATCTCGAGTCCGAATATCCCGATAGCTTGAAGTTGTCATCAGGTGGGTACCACAACCCAACCTCGCAAAGTCCCTTTAAGATATTTAAGGATTTTCTTAGCCGTCTCGGATGAGTTTTCTTGGGATTAGATTGGAATCTTGCACATACCCCAACTGCAAAGGCTCTGTCTGGTCTACTTACGGTGAGATAGAGAAGGGATCCAATAAGTCCACGATACTCCATTGCATCTCGTGGGTATCCCCTCGCTCATACGAATCCATAGAGAAGTTAGTTGCCACATGTATTTTAACTTCCTTACTAGTAGTCATCCCAAATTTCTCTATAAGGTCCTTAGCATACTTAGTCGATGTATAAATATGCCCTTACTCGTCTGCTTAATCTGCAAGCCTAGAAAATATGTCAATTCACACATCCTAGACATTTTAAACCTGTTTTTCATGAGAACACCGAATTCTTCACATAAAGTCGATTAGGTGAACCAAATATAATATCATCCACATAAATTTGAACCAACAAGATGTTGCCATCTATTTCTTTTCTAAACAAAGTCCGATCTATCTTACCTTTTGAAAATCCATTTGAAATCAAGAATTCAGATAGGGTATCGTACCAAGCCACTGGGTGCTTGTTTCAGTCCATATAGGGCCTTATTGAGTTTATAGACCTTGTTATTGATCTTAAACCCAGGAGGTTGTTCTATATAGACTTCCTCAACTAACACACCATTTAGGAAAGAAGACTTAACATCCATCTCGAAAGCAGACTAGCCGATGTACTAGCCTCTGCTTGAGGTAAACATTCCCCCTTGAATGTTTCCTCGGACTCGAGTAGTTCACAACTTGTTTGCCTATGACAAGAGTCTGAATACGATCTTTCAAAGTTAAATTTTCAGTCTCTAACTATTTATAAGCACTTAGAGACATCTTTAGATCTTTCAATAATCTTTTGATAACAGTTTGGTCCTTTATGCAGAGACAGATTTATACGAATCATTATCGGATGAAGAGTAATAATCTACCTCTTTGGCCATCGGAGCAGACTTCATCGTCGAGATCCAAAATTAGATGAAGATGATGAGGATGATGATGACTTTCTTGACTCTTTTCCTCAGCAAGAAGATCTCTTTGATCTGTAAACCGTCTATCTCTTTTCTTTCTTTTCTCCTCTCTTTCCTTGGGAGTCACCGGGACAATCATAGTTGAAATGACACGGCTTATTACAGGTGTAACAAGTATCTCCCTATCTGATTTAGGACTGATAGGATTCTTTCTTGCAAGTGATTTGTAACTTCTTGTCGATTCTTTTTCTTGTCATCATCATTGAGTCATCCTCCTTTCTTCTTGATCCTGATCTGGATCTGTCCTTCTCTCGCAAACCTCAATTTATTACGTTTATATTTCATTCTCAGTCTATCATACCTTTTTGTGAGTAAGGCCATCTGCTCCTTTAAAGATAGGTCAGCTCCTATAGATTTAGTGTTGCCTTGTCTTCTTTGTTGACAAAAGCAACAGACTTGGATGAAGTGCTTGACTCCATCTCATCTTCCTCATCTTCAACTGGATATCATATTCTAAAGCTTTAAGATGAGAAAATAATGTATGATGTGTAATAGAGGATAAATTTTGAGTTGCTTTGAGGATATTTGACTTTTCTCTCCATCTTTTGGTCAAATATCTGAGTTTCTTGTTATTAATCTCATTCTCTGTATAATTCTTCCCTAAATCTGCTGCTTTATTGAGAAGATTTGTCAGTCTCACATCCAGTTGATCTATTGTTTCATTCTCTTTCATCTTAAATGTATCGAAAGCATGTAGCACAAATTGTATCTTATTTTCCTTGACTTGGTCGATCCCTCACACACACCGGCAAGGGTCTCCCACATTTCCTTAGGTTGTCTTGCACCTCTTGACCTTTTCTATCCAGTCTTTGCTCAAAATTTCAATGATCTTTGTCCTAGCTACTTGATCCAAATTATGAATTTTTCTTTCATCATTGGTCGGCTCGACCACAGTTTTGTTTGCTCCGGTCCCATCACCGGTTCCTCCATGATAGAACTTAATTGGACCTTCTTCAAGAACTTCTTCCATCCTATCATGAATTGCCTTGAGATGGTTCTTCATCCTGAATTTCCAATAATCATACTCCTCGATGAATACTCGGGAAAACTCCCGGGCTTCTTACTTTTGACAGAGACGACATGATGAAACAAAGAAACTCAACAAGAACTTATTAGTAGCAAGGTTAGTGATTTGAAAATAATGAAGATAATCAAGAAACAATTTGAAACTTGACAAGACCTTAAATCAATATCGCAATGTGACTTAACACCGCTCCGATACCACTTGTTGGTCCCACGGATTGAGTATACTATTAAGAAACTTGAAACAACCTTCTAGAGAAAATCTAGAAGGGGGTTGAATAGATTTTTCCAACTTTTCAACAATTAGAAAATCAATTCAAGATATCAAAGTTCACACAATGGAAAATGAATTTAAACTCAATCTTTTATGGATCAAAACCTTCGATTATAAGTCCGAAATTGAATTTGATTGAAAGTTGATTAAGAGCAGATAAGTAATGAAAGCTAAAGAACACAACAAATATAGTGGTTCGGATCTAACTGATCCTACATCCACTCTCCTTCTTCAACTTGAAGAAGGGTCTCGACTACTTACGTACTTACTCACTTACAGTCTTACATACAACTTTTCGATGATGATCTTCTAATCTTCAAATCTATCTTCAACTCCTAAACTTCCTGGGATTTTTAAATTTACGGTGCAAGAATGTGTTGAAGATATACAAAGTAAGTGTTCTATAAACACTTAGAACTTATGAGAATTTATTTGAAAACTTTTGTGAGTATTTTAGAGAAACTTGTGAATTGTGAATGTGAATCTTTGAAGTGTTAATTCGTAAAATTTAAAGTTTTGCCTAGGCCTATTAATAAGCTCGAGAGACGGTTAGTTTGTGGTAACAAACTAAAACCGCCTAACAAACTTAATCTTGATAAGCGCTCCTTTATCACCGGTGATCTTGTTTCTAGTTGTCTGCGGTGACTTGGTGAAGACTTGCCTTTCTTATTCTACTCGGCTTGTCTTGACCTCGTCGAGCTCTTCATAGTTGTCTCCTCTGATGACTTGTCTCAAGCTCGTCTTCGGATGACTTCGCTTCTTTGACCTCGGTGACTTATCCAGCTCTTCCTAGTCCGATCGGCCTAGTCTTGGATCTTTACCTCGATTGTTCTTCGTAGTTAACTGGTCATCTTACTTAGTCTCGAGTTGACTCTCGTCGACTACTTTTAACTCATCAAAACTTCTTTCGATCAAACATAAGCCCCTCCGATTGGAGTTTCTCCTGCAAAATTCTTCAAGTTCTTCGTCAAAGACGGCGTTTGATCCGAGATCAAGGTGGTAAGCCCCTCCGATCAGGTGTTTTCTCCTCCGAAGTTCATCAACAATGATTTCAACCCCGACAAATCTAGAAGTCAAGTCAAAGTCAACCACGAAGAGAGAATTATAGAAGTTTCTAAAGATTGTACCGAACAATCGGTTGATTTAAATTAAATTATTTTTGTAATTCTATTTTTCGTTATTTATTTATTTAAATATGAAAATTTGTGTTTATAGAAACATCTTCTATGTTTGAGAATCCTGTAAAATTTGTGAAAGCTAAAAGCAGATACTAAGGTAAAAGTTGAGGCTCATACAAAGACTAACAAGAAGAAACAAGCGAGAAAAGAAGTATGTGTGTCATTATTGTGATGAAGTTGGTCATATTCGTCCCTTCTTGTTTGAAAAGACTGAAAGATACGAAAGATGCTAAAATGTTGTCTAAAATCTGTCACATTCTAAGCAACATGTGCCAAAGACGATCTCTAAAAAGAAGGTTAAAGTTATCACGTAACATGGTTTACTCTTCTCTGAAAGCTTGTGTACCAGGTTTATGGTATTTTGATAGTGGTTGTTCTAGACATATGACTGGTCAAATCAACTTCTTATCTGAATATGAATCTTTTAATGGTGGAACCGTAACATATGGTGGTGGTACTAAAGGGAAAATCATTGGAAAAGGAACTTTAAATGTTGAAGGTTTTCCTAAGCTAAAAATATTTTGCATGTTGATGGCTTACTTGCTAATTTGATTAGTATAAGTCAATTATGTGATGATGATTTGTATGTAAAATTTGACAAAAACTCATGTTATGTTCTTGATAAAAATAATGAATGTTTGATGATTGGTAATAGGTCAACAAACAATTTTTATTTAATTGGGAACAAAACGTGTGTAATTTGGCAAAACATGATGAAAATGTCTTATGGCATCAAAGATTGGGACATACAAATTATAGGAACATAAGAAAGCTGGTTAAAAGCAGAAGCTGTGCTAGAATTATCTAAACTAAAGTTTGACAATACTGTTGTATGTGGTCTATGCCAAAAAGGTAAGCATGTAAGAATGTCGCACAAAATGTTGTCACATTGGTTGACACATTCTTGTTTTGAATTACGCATATAGAACTAATGGGTCCAATAGAAACTGAAATCATTGGTTGTAAGAAATACTCACTTGTTGTGGTTGATGATTACTCACGGTATACATGGATTGAATTTTTGAGAGAAAAGTCGAAGCTTTTAATGCTTTTAAAATTCTTTACAAAAGATTTAAAATTGTTTACAACTTAAAAGTTAGCGAGGATTAGATTCGATCATGGTAGGGAATTTGAAAATAGCATGTTTACTTGATTTTTGTGAAAGAAAAGGTATATTGCATGAGTTTTCTTCACCTAAAACTCCACAACAAAATGGGATTGCTGAAAGGAAAAATAGAACTTTACAAGAAATGGCTAGAGTCATGCTTACATCTAAAAATCTTGCTAAGAGATTTTGGGTGAAGCATTGAATACAACATGTCATATTTCTAATAGAGTTTTACGAGATCTGGTTCTAATCAAATTTCATATGAGATTTTGAACAATAGAAAACCAAATGTGAAATATTTTCATGTGTTTGGTTGTGTGTGTTATATTCGAATGATAGGGACCAGCTTCACAAGTTTGATTAAAAAAGTGATAAAGATTTTTCTTAGGTTACTTTAGAAATAGTAAATCCTATAGAATTTTTAACCTTAGAACTAACACTGTTCAAGAATCTGTTAATATTGTGTTTGATGATGATAAAAATCTTACAGATGACAACGATGATGAAGATGTGTCCGATGTTCTTGAAGTTTAAGATAATCGGTGAAATCGAGAGAATGTGTCACCGAATGTTACAACATATCGGTACAACGTCCTACGAAACTTCAGCAGATTCATCTCGTAACAATCAATATACACCAAAGCTGAATCTATCTAGTCGTATAACCAAAAATCATCCACCGAGACAGATCATTGGTGATGCTTCATTGGTGTACAAACCGAGAAGGAAAATAAGTTCAAAAGAGCATGCAGATTTGGTAAGATCAATATGTATGTCTTCTCTTTGTAATGTTGTGAATGCAGAGTGCTACTACTCTGAAATTAAATCTAAAAATGTTCTTGAAGCATTAAAAGATGAAAATTGGATTAATGCTATGCATGAAGAGCTTAATTAGTTTGAAAAGAATGATGTTTGGACAATAGTTCCAAGGCCTGATGATGTCAATGTCATTGAAACTAAGTGGATTTTTAAAAATAAAGCGATGAGTCGATAACATTGTTAGAAACAAAGCTAGGTTAGTTGCACAAGGGTATACACAAGTTGAAGGTATTGATTTTGATGAAACATTTGCACTGTTGCTAGGATATAATCTATTAGATTATTGCTAGCAATTGCATGTTTCATTGACATTAAACTTCACCAAATGGATGTTAAAGCTGCATTTTAAATGGCGTTTTGTTAGAAGAAGCATATGTTGAACAACCTAAGAGATTTGAAAACCCACAATATCCTGATCATGTTTACAAGCTAAAGAAAGCACTATATGACCTAAAACAAGCTCCTAGAGCAGGGTATGGTAGACTTCTTGACTTTCTTTTGCAATTTGGTTTTATTAGAGGAATTCTTTGATAATACCTTATTCATCAAACAAACTGGAGAAGATTTACTAATTGCTCAAACATATGTTGATGATATAATTTTTGTTCAACTTGTGATAAAATGTTAAACAGTTTTGTTGAAGCAATGACTGCAACATTTGAGATGAGTATGGTTGGGGATCTGAATTACTTTTTAGGTCTTCAAATCAAACAAGAAAAAGATGGTATTTTCTTCTCACAAAGCAAATATGCTAAAAACTTGGTGAAAAAGTTTGGTTTGGAAAATTCTAAGGTAATGAAAACACCTATGGGATCTACACAGAAATTGTGTAAAGACAATCTGGACAAGAAATTGATCCAACGCCGTATGCATCCATGATAGGTAGTCTTCTTTACTTAATTTCTAGTAGATCGTATATCATGTATAGTGTTTGTGTTTGTGCCAGTACCAAGCATGTCCAAAAGAATCACACCCGAATCTTTGTTAAGAGAATCTTAAGATATGTTGCAGTACAAGTAATCTAGGCATTTGGTATACAAAGGACACAAATATCATACTTGTGGGATATAGTGATCTTGTGGGCTGGAGACATAGATGACGAGAAAAAGTACGAGTGGTGACTATTTCTACATGGGAAACAACCTGATTTCATAGCATAGTAGAAAATAGAAGCGTATTTCACAATCCACCGCAGAATCAGAATACATCGCGGCAGGAAGTTCTTTGTACACAAATTCTATGGTTGAGTAAGATGTTTCATGATTATGGTATTAAAAGCTATATTTTAAGCGTGTATTGTGATAACACAAGTGCTATTAATATTTCGAAAAATCGAAGACAACATTCACTCACTAAGCACATTAGTATAAGACATCATTTTATAAGGGATTTAGTTGAGAAAAATATTGTGAAGTTAGAGTATGTACCCACCGAAAATCAATTTCTTTGATATATTCACTAAAGCTCTTGACCATGAGAGATTCTCATTTCGAGGAAATCTCTTGGTTTGTGCACTATCTAAATAAAGTTAGATAGTTGTTGTTACAAATGTTGTAACATATGTGACAACATCACGAATGCAGTGTGTAATTTGGTTATTTTTGGACTTTTCTTGATTAATTAATTCCTCTAAAAAATGAATTTGAATCATAATGGATGTTGTATAGATATAAAGAGGTCTCACACTTCTCAAATGCAATTGAAAATAAAATTAGAAAGAAAAAGCACTCAAGATGTATTAATTCACTAAGTAACTATGGAGCACGAAGTTCACTAGTACGATGTTTTCTTTTCAAAAGGTGATTAGTGATACATCAATATGCTCACAAATCCATTGAGTAACTATGGGGCACGGAGTTCGCGACTACGATGCACTCTTTTGAAAAGATGGATCAATGTGTGATTAAAAAGTGCTAGAAAAAATGAAATTGATTTATTTACAACATTGGAAATTTTTTCTAAGGAAAAACCAAGATTGAAGTGCGTGTTCCAATTTTGAGTACAATATCGGGAAGTTTCGAATTTATTTTAATTTGTGTAATTAATTAATTATGTTTAAATTCTTAATTTGACTAGGTCATACACTAAACCCACTACTACCTTAATTTAGATAATGCCGTATGGTTCTTAATTAATTAGATTGATTAATTTTTACGGAAGTTATTTTTAAACCATGATTTTATCTCTTATTTTTACAAGATCATGGATTTAATGCTTTAAAACCACCTAGGTTCTAATTTATTCGATTTTTCTTTGTGGGTCTATACTAATAACTATAACTTTATTTTCTCTATATAATTCTCGAATTTAATGTTATTACTGAATACTAAAGCATAGTAGTGATAAGCTGTTCATTATTTTTTCGAAAGTTTACATAAGTGTTCGGCTATTGTCTTCTTTCGTCAACTTAAAATGAATATTTTAATACTCTATTTAAGTGGAAATGACAGGAAACCCAAAGAACTCACACATTCAAACTTCTCCCTCAAGCGAAACCTTTCCAAACTCTCAATCCAACCTCAATCGCTCATTGAAATGACCACAAACCCTAATATTGCGATCGTTGTTGAATCATCCACTACCACATCACCACTTATGCCTCGATCGATGCTTACCCACTGAATATTCACATACCTACTGAAGCTTTGAGTTCACGGGCGAAACCATCGCCCAAAGCCTTGCCCCGAGAATCCGAGAGGCGCACCCAACGTTCTGAGCTCACAATCGACTCTCTTACGGTTGATGTGTCTCAATACTTCACCACTCAAACTAACCCTACTCCAAAACCTACGCCCATTCCTAAAAACCCTCAATCGACCACTTTGTAGAAGTCGATGTTATTGCAATTCTTTGTAGAGTATCTTTGAAGCGGTGACACCACAATGGAGGATGCACCCATTGTTGAAACCAACAAAGGGAAGAGTCCACTTGCTGAGTAGGATAATGTTTCGAGCACACCGACTCATCAATGTCCGAGGACTCGAGAACCAATGAAACTTGCTGCTCTTGCTAAGGCCGCAAAGGGGAAAAGGAAGAGAAGCCCTCAAAAACCAAGAAGACGATCGGGACGTGTGTTTACGAGGGTTGATTACTTAGAATCATCAAGGAAAAGAAGCCTAATATGGGTTCGATTGCAAATGAACATATTAAGGTATTATCCGACTCAGATTCGAAAATTCTCGAAAGGCAACGTGGTGAACAGGCAGTGTTGAAACTGATGGTGGTGGCTCGATGAGAATGTACCATTGGTGGGACTGAAAATGAGGCAAGAAAGGCGAACCTAGAAGAAGCAGGACAGTCTTGTACCCGATCTTTGGAACAAGTGCGGAGCACCTAATCCAGATGACAGCAGTTGATGACTCTAAGGAGAAATCAAGCGAAGAATCGATCATTCTGAGAAAGAAGGTACGATCTTGAACTTCTTGTTGGTGATGAAAGTGATAGTGTATTATAGGAGTCTAGTGGTGATTCGAATGCGGAAACTTTTGATCAAAAAGTCACTAAGTTGAGTAATAGGAAATTATTGATTGAAAGAAAGATTGATGTTCTTTGAGTTCGAGTCTAAGGGATTAGTAAGATACTTATAAGAAAGAAGTTTGATGCATGTTGTTACATTTGCTGATTCTTTTGTGACTAATTGGGTTTATGAGTTCTATGCAAGTTTGAAAAAGGGACATGGGAGAAGAAAATCTCATTGATACGGATCTGTACAATTTAGGGGAGAGATGTTTCATTCACACTGAGTGATCAATTCCTTCCTCCATATTGATCACATGGATGAAGAGGATGTACCTTCTATGGATGAGGTAATTCAAACTTTAGCGGTGGTAGAATAATTAGGTGGCGAGACATATGCTTCTTTGCTCACTTGACATCTCTATATTCTCGTTATTCATAAGTTAATTGTGTATAATTGGATCCCTTCTACAAATTTGACCAAAGTGACTAAGGACCAGGCTATATTGATGTTTAGAATTGGTGTTATGAGGAGATTTAATTTGGGGCTGGTAATTTTCCATCACTTGATGAAATTTCTGGGAATATTTACGAGAAAGGGAACCTTCCTTATCCGAATTTAATTTATGGCTACTTGGGAAGTCATGGTTTTCAACCTAGCGAGAAATGAGTTGTTAAGGGGAGGGTTACTTACCAATACCAGATCTTGATGCCGAGGAGAATGTTGCTCCCGATGCCGCACATAATGCATTCCCGATCCTGTTCACGATGTTGTCCCGAATCTTGCTCCACATCTTGTTCCACATCTTTGCTCCACAAAATCCTAATTATCCTGCTGGTTTTATGAAATTTAATGAAAATTTTATTCGCAGGCAATTGATGGTTTTACAGGAATCAATTAATGAACTTCAATTTTTGAAGGATTATTGGTTGCGGTTAGTTTCTGCTACCACGGGGGAGGACTAGCTGCTGCTCGTGCTCGTGGTGTTGTAATTGAAGAAATTCCTGTTCTTGATGCAAATCCAGGTGGAGATGGTGCAAATCCTGGTGGAGATGGTGATGCAGTGGACACGATGTTGATCTGCTGGCGATGTTGTTGCAAACTTTGCAACGGATGGAACGTCTTGATGAAGATGAAGATGTTGCTGATCATTATGATATTTACCGAGATCGAGATCATGACTGATGATGAGTCATTTCACGAGGGAGATTTGTGATAGAGGGAGTGTGTGCAAGTCCTTTCCTTACACTTAAGCATCTTCCTTTGTTAATCGATTTAATACATTTTCTTAGTAGATTCTAATTTTATATCTAAGGCTACGATACTATTTTTGTTTCAAAGGCTCTAATACGTTTATCTTTACTTAGGTTCATATTTTTTTGAAGCAATGCCTGATACTAATTTCATGTTTTAGTTAATACTTTGATACGATTTTACATTTTGATTAGGTTACGACACTAACTGCTATGTTTTTAACCTTGATGGTTTATTATGTTTGAGTAAGTTAACTTTGAGTTACTTATTCTATTTTACTAGTTTGACTAGTTTGCTACGACAGTTTTGACTTCTTGAGTGTATGCTACAAATGAGATTCTCTGTCAAACATACATTCTTGACTTATATATACTTTGATGTATGTACATCGGGTGTGTTGTAGCAGTAAAGGTAAAATTGGGGGAGATTGTTGTTGTCTCATGTGATGTTATCACATATTACGCTACATCAAAATTTGACCTTTCTTTCTTCATATAACTAAATTTTATTCTCTAACAGTTCAATGTTGTAGTAGATGTTGAGACATTGCGGGTTGAAGATCTCGAACATTCTACAAGGATGCGGAATGAAGACTCGAGTCAAATGTTGCGAGGATGCTGTAACATCGAGTGCAACATTGAGGAACGAATCGAGAATCTTCTACAAGGATCCAGATTCAAGACTAATTCTAGAGAGATTTAGAAGGACCTAGATCATGTGGTTGCAAGAGTAAGCCACGAAATCAACTATCTACATGTACGGTTAGGAGAGAAAAATAAGGGGAAGTTATTTTAGAGTTTTTCTAGATCCATCTACAAGGACCTATGGTTGAAGTTAAGGACATCTATAAATAGAAGATCGAGGACTTGACAATGACAAGGAATATCCGAATATCAATTGTTGAGTGCGTTAGTGCATCCAAGCGATTAGGGCCGTTATTCCCCCTTTACGTTGCTACTTGCGCATGTTACTGGTTTAGCAACATAGGTATCTTGAAGTGTCATTAGCGTAGATGTCTGTGATACTTTGATTTACTTTTAACAGTGTAATATTTTGAAAAGTACACTTAGTGTTTAAGAGTTAATAGGTGATATTGAGTCTTTGTTTCCGTTGTAAAGGTTCTGTCTTGGAAACTCTTTACACAAACTTTTGTATTCACTCTCGATTTAGTGAAGCGTTTCGCCGAGGCATCATAGACTTTAATTAACAAGTCTATGAAAAATTTACTCCTTTGCATTGTAGTGTTAGTCTTCCGCTATTTACATTCTCATATTTAGATGTTGTAGTGCATGTCATAACATTCAGTACAACATCATTCTTTTACACTACACGCACACTTTCACGTATATTGAGTAAGTTTATAACATTCAACTTACATTAATTATAACGCTCAACCGTATATTAAATAATCAACTCCTTTTGTAGTATATTTTTCGAGCAACTTCAAAAATTTCAAGGGGATCTCTCGAGGCTGAACAAGATGATAGACTATAAGAGGAGTTTGCATCGTAGTTTGAACAACTTGTAAAGATAAATAATATTCAAAATCGGTGGAAACGTGATCTTTCTAGCGGTCCTTCGAGTTGTGTCACCACATACCCTGGATATTACGTGAATGGAAACAAATTTCACACAAGAATTTATGGCTCATCTAAATCAACTACAAATTGTGGAGTTTGTATCAAGGGCAAAAACTATTATGCAGAAGAGAATGATTTCTACGGGATCCTCGAGGAAGTAGTACAATTGGAATACCCAGGACTTATGGAGAAAAAAGTTATTCTATTCAAGTGTGAGTGGTTTGATCCATCTCGTGCCAAATGGAACAAGAATACATCCTAATTACAAACTTGTGGACGTTAATCGAGAGAGAGCGATACGGGAGCTACGATCCTTTTTGTATTAGCAAGTCAAGCCACTCAAGTTTACTATTGCAAGTACCGGAAAAGTGTAGACATGAATGGTTGGCCGTTTGCAAAATCATGCCGAGATCCTACGATCCTTTTTGTATTAGCAAGTCTAGCCACTCAAGTTTACTATTGCAAGTACCCGAGAAAAGTGTAGACATGAATGGTTAGCCGTTTGCAAAATCATGCCGAGATCCTTGGAGGAGGAGGAGGAGGAGAAGGAGGAGGAGGAGGAGGAGGAGGAGGAGGAGGGAGGAGGAGGAGGAGGAGGAGGAGGAGCGAGAAGAAGAAGGAGGAGGAGGAGAAGAAGAAGAAGAAGAAGAGAAGAAGAAGAAGAAGAAGAAGAAGAAGAAGAAGAAGAAGAAGAAGAAGAAGAAGAAGAAGAAGAAGAAGAAGAAGAAGAAGAAGAAGAAGAAGAAGAAGAAGTGAGTGATGTTTTATATGGTGATAATATGTATTTTTAATGTTATATATATGAGTGATTTTTTATTGAATGTAATAATGTGGTTTTATTTAATTCTTTGTTGCAAATGAGGCGGAGCGGGAAGTGGGTCGAGGGACCGTGCAGGTCGTTGTCGAGGTGACAAAGTACCGTACTAGTACCGGTTATTGATCGGAAGAAGAGGCTATCGGCTCTGAGTCTTATGAGGATCGTTCATCTCGGTGAGGGAGAAATCCTCGATATATGGATCTATAGGAATACGTAAGTTAAATATATGTGAATATTATTATATGTTAATTTTATAAGTCTATTAATTTCGCGTGCTTACCCCTTTTTGCAGGTTGATGCCATCGAATGCGGTATTCAAGCTTATTAGATTAATTATGTATCAATATATGGAGCTTAGCGCCTTCACATTCCGGATGATATCATTTGGAGAAGCTGCATCATCCGGGAGCATTTCAAGTATATATATCATTAATCGCTATTTAATTTTGATTAATTTAAAAACTTTAACGCTTATTGAGTCTTGAAGGTGTGCGTACGTGTTTTGCGAGAATGTTGTCACGAATGTTGGCACATTCGAAGAGCAACACAGACAAATAAATAATCGAAATGTACACAGCGGAAGTCTTAAACACGTTGCAAGATGGATATCAAAATTTTCGTATAGACTATAAATAAGTCTATCTTGCCAAACGACGATATTATCACTAGTAATTGTTAAGTGATACAATCGATGAAAACATAAGTTACACCGTGAATGGATCAACGTATATAGTGACTAGATAATATTCAATCTAACCTATCACTAATACAAATAAAGACCCAATGTTGAGTGAAATGTTGGAACATCCACCAACGGAAGTATCGAGTATGAAACTACAATAAATTCTATAATCTATGCCAATAGATTATGCTAGATTGTGTTTCCCTCAACTTCCAGTTTTAATCTTCATAGCAGCCGTGTATATATAGATAAAATCTGGACTCTTAATGCTTGAAGATAACTTCCACATCTCCCTTGAAAATAGGTAACTTCTATGTAACTTCCCCATGATCTTTATAACTTCTCTTGCTTGCCTCTTTCAACCGCATGACTTCGGTAATCGCCGTAAGTCTTCAATCCTGAAAGAACAAGTCAATGAACAAGACAAAACGTGGGTTAAGGGTTAGTGAAAGTTGGAAGGACGAATTCGATGTTGTGACCAGAATGTTGGCACATTACGAGTAACACTCGTCATAACATCAACAATCTCCCCCAATTCGGCCTTTCTCTTTGGAACACACACGATGTTGCAACAAAATGCGAGAATGTGTACACAATAGAGATAAGTAAATTAATATCAAGTAAATGACATCTTTTACTTAGCCAAAACTAACATAAAAACAATAAACACTTAACATCACGAGGACTTATACTATGAACAAAACATAGACTAAACAAAATCGAGCTAACATAAAACAATATAAAAATTTAAAGTAATAAAATAAAGACAAAATACTAGACTTAACTAAACTTAAATCGAGTTTTAACCAAAAAAACATATTAACAAAAATCAGAAATTAAAGATAAAAACACTTAACATAACAAAACTAAAATCGGAGCATAGTATCACGAACTTACCTAAATACCATAATACTATTAAGTTCATCAACATAGCTAACACGTAATATAAGTTCGAAAAAACATAAACATAAAAACGAGAAAAAAATAAATTGAGTCTTTACAAAAGCAGATAAAGCTTATAAATGAAGGTTTAGGAGAGGATTGGGTGTAAAGAATAACAGTGCATCTTCAAGAGTCTGCACGAACTCCCCTATCTTCAAGCTTCTCTATCTTCGAAAGCTCCCCCTTGCTTAATGTCCCCAATCATCCAAATCATCATACATACAATGAGATCTTCATCATCCCAATCTCGCATCTATCTTCTCGGCATCTACGTCCATGTTCGAGCTTGGGTCCATCATTGTTGTCGAGATTTGTGGGCACATTCTCCGGCGCATTGCAGGTTTCGTTTGATCTCGGTACCTAGAAGCGCACTTGTTCCAGCTCGAGATATATCAACATCTGGTCCTCCTTCGGTTCCATCACCATTAGCATTTCCATCTTGACTGTTCGGCGGCAACATCAGCAACATCCGCAGTGGAGCATCAACTTGAGCCGGCAACATCGAGTCCTACTCCCTGTGACAGAGAAAGTATAGCTTCCCAGACCCTTTTGTGCATTTCAAGGTTGCTCAACGAGACATTTAGCATTCGCGATTGAGTTTTCGATCATAGCAATTTGATCTCGGATGAATTGCGGCTGTAATGGTGCAGTGTTGGCAGCGTGTGTGCCAACATTTCTCGGCACATCGGCTGGTTGATCGATAAGGAACTTCGAGGTTCAGGTGCATTAGGATCTCTGTAGGGCGAGATCAATCACACGTGGTCCAGTCCTCGGTACATGTGAAATAGCTAAACTTAGTGCAAATGAGTGATAATCTCATTGTTCTCCCTTTGAAACCCTTGAGCAGAAATCAATGAGTGAATCGAGACTTGGGTAAGGCGGCAACCCTTTGCTTGACACTTTCCACTGAATATGTCATCATATTGTCAAATATTGTTTTCCCAAGATTAAACTCTCTCGGATGTCCAATCTTGTACATTAAAATACCCGCTCCTTTGGTCAAAGTGGTTGTGTTTGAAGAAGGCAGGCAATTATACACAATTAACTTGTGAAGAACAACGTAAAGGCTGGTCAAGGCGAGGAATTCATTCTATATCTCCATACATTAATCCTTCCCAGTGATCACCTTTATGACCTCATCCAAATCATCAACCCGAGGATCATCACCATCCCTAGTTCTTAAGACCTCATTAATAACATTGGAGTTATCACAATGACCTTTCCTCTAAACTTCACTTTTCCAAAGTGCTTTGAATTAACTTGAAACTCGACTTTCAAGCTTGCATAAAACTCATAAACCCAATCCACAATATAAGGAGTAGCAAATTGTAGAGAGTGCATTAAGGACCTATCGATCGGGTATCCAACTAAATTCATATTCACAAAATCTTCCATTTTAACTATCCTCTCTCCAACTATCACTCTAGTCCGCAAAGTCCTAAATTTCTCACTATCCACACCATTATAGCTATCATCGAGAATCGGATGAAGTCATATTTAGAGAGGAATCGGTATGTACCTCATCGAGTTTTAGCCTTACTTCCTTGAGATGAAGAAGACTCGAGTCGAGAGGACGATGTGTCCATTGGTGTGCCAACATCCTCCGGCACATCCTGCGGATCTTTTTGCTTCTTTTTCCTTTTCTCCAAGCTAGCAGCCATTTGAGCCAATGTTTGATCCATCTCACGAATCCTCAGTACTCCCAGGGCTAAGCAGGAACATCGGCTTCTTCACTAGCCGCTCTCTGGATTCGCTTCTTCCACTTCATCGCGGAGGAGTCGAGTCAAACACACGGATAGGCTTGAAGCAACGCCATCATCATGCTTCGCTTTTGCCAGTTTGAGAGTAGTCTACACGGCGTCCCATTGTCCTATACGGCGGCGTTTGTCCTTGTCCCCTTGAGCTCGTAGCCTTTTGCGAGCAGTTGAAAGCGGGCAGCGAGTTCTTCGGTGTCCGAAGACTCGAGAGGATGATTCTTCTACTTTGGAGTATCTTAGGTGATTGTTGCGGTGTAAACACTAAGTGTTTGTCTTGCTGGAAATCAACCTCCACGTCGCCTACCTTGACAACGGGGTAAATTATGCATTTGAGAGGGTTTTGAACGCATAGACTATTTGATCGGTGGTGGCTCCTTCAGCTAGTTCCACCGTCATTGGATAAGTTTCGAGAGCGGGGGCTTCGCTAGCTTCGTCGGCTGACCGGTTTTGGTGGCGTTCCGCCCAATTCGGAATATCGGAGGATTGAATATCGGGGTTTTGGATTTGAACGAATGTCATAGGCCGAGAGAGGAACATCAATCGAGCCAACCCTAACCGAAGAGGGCGATGTTGGGTTTGAAGGGCCAACATTTAGGAAACATTTTCAGCGGCCATTGAAGCTAATAGGTGTAGGTTTTGAGAAGAAGATGAAATTGCTTTGGAGAGGTAGAGTGTTTCGAATGTGAAGGTGAAGAGCCTTTCCCATCAGCCATGATAATTAATAACTGCAAGCACTATTCAAATTATATTAATAAAATAATCAATTTGAATTGCAATATTAAAGGCAGATTATAAACTAATACCAACAAGGTATGATTAATAATACCTTTCGAATACTTGTGCTAAAAATTCGAAACTTTGATAAAATGTATAGAACACACCGAGTATTAAGGACCTTAAATAGGGAATAGAAAGATTGCGAAGTTGTGAACACATCGAAGTTAAAAGATAAGATTTAATCACATCCCTAAAAATTAGGGCATTATCAAATGTTGGAAGTTTATTTCAATGACATGCTAAAAACCGTTTGATTTTAAAAATTAACCGCACAAATAATTAAATTAGACTATATAATATTGCTGGGAACAATTTAAAATAAATCGATCTTTATAAAATAATATTCGAAAATTTTCAAACTCATAGAGGTAAATATACATATGAGAACCGAGAATGTTATTTCTTGAATGTCGGCACACACACTTCTCAACACGGTTTTTACATGAAACAAATTCATTTGTGTTGCACTATATTTTGCTTTACCCACTTATTCACATTGATCCATTTTTCCAGAAGAGATCATCGTAGTTGTCACTCCGTGTCCCATAATTACTCAATGGATTGTGAATATATTGATGCATTCAAGTCATCTTTTGAAAAGAGAACATCGTAGTAGTCAACTCCGTGTCCCATAGTTACTCAATGACATAGCATCTATTTGTGAGTTTATTCTATTGCATTTGAGAGAAGTGTGTCCAGGACAATATATTTTATCACGAGTTCTAATACTATTTACACAATAGAGTTCAAAAACACTAAATATTACAGTACTTAGAAAAATTTAAACAAATTGTTCTAGTGTTGTTACAAATGTTGGCACATTTGTCACAACACACTGACAAATATAGGTCTAATTAGTGCATAAACCTAGAGATTTTCTAAGAGAAGAAAACCTCTCATTATCAAGGGCTTTAGTAAAAATGTACGCAATCTGTTTTAGGTAGAAATGTATTCCAACTTTACAACTTCTTTTTCTACAAGATCCTAATAAAGTGGTGTCTAATACTTATGTGCTTAGTTAACGAATGTTGCACGGGGTTTTTAGATATATTAATCGCACTTGTATTATCACAATAAACAGTAAGAGTATTGCTCTCCAAACCGTAGTCATCGAACATCTTCTTGAGCCAAAGAAGTTGAGTACAACAATTCCCGTGGCTATGTATTCGGATTCAGCCGTAGATAGGGAAACACAATTTTGTTTTCGGCTATGCCATGAAACAAGATTGTTACCCATGTAGAAACATCCTCCACTTGTACTCTTTCTATCATCACTATCACACTGCCCAATCTGCATCACTATAGCCAATCAAAGAACAATTAGTATCTTTGCTATACCATATTCCATAATCACATGTGCACGCCACATATCGAATTATTCTCTTAAGCGAATTCATATGAGATTCTTTAGGATCAGCTTGATAACGTGCACATAAACAAACACTAAACATGATGTCTGGTCTACTAGAAGTCGAGATACAAAAGACTACCAATCATCGACCTATACAATGTTGGGTCAACATTTGTGCCAACACTTTGTCTTTACACAACTTTTGTGTCGATCCCATAGGTGTCTTCATGTGTTTAGCATTGTCTAAACCAAACCTTTTCACAAGATTTTTGGCATATTTATTTTGACAAAAGAAAATACCATCTTTGCATTGTTTAATTTGAAGACCTAAAAAGTAATTCAAGTCTCCAACCATCGACATTTCAAAGGTAGTGGTCATTTCATGTACAAATAATTCAAGCATTTTCTCACATGTAGAACCAAATACAATGTCATCAACATATATTTGAGCAATCATAATGTCATATCCAGAATGTTTAATAAACAATGTTCTATCAGCTTCACCTCTATAGAAACCAAATTCAACAAGAAAATCGGTTAATCTACCATACCATGCCCTAGGTGCTTGCTTTAAACCATATAAGGCTTTCTTAAGTTTATAAACATGATCGGGAAAATCATGATTCTCAAACCCCTTAGGTTGTTCTACATATGCTTCTTCCATAAGAATTCCATTTAGAAATGCGGCTTTAACATCCATTTGATGCGATTTTATATCAATGTAGCATGCAATAGCAAGTATGATCTTATGGATTCAATTCTAGCAACAGGAGCAAAAGTCTCATCAAAATCAATTCCTTCTACTTGTGTATAGCCTTGAGCTACTAATCTAGCTTTGTTTCTTACAACATTACCGATTCATCGGTTTTGTTTTTGAAAATCCATTTTGTACCAATTACATTCACATCATCAGTCTAGGCACAAGTATCCAAACATCATTCCTTTCAAATTGATTTAACTCCTCATGCATTGCATTAATCCAATTTTCATCTTTCATAGCTTCATCAACATTTTTAGGTTCATTGAAAGAATGAAAACATTCAAAGTTCACCTTGTTACACATAGATGTCATACAAATCGACCTTACCACATGTCTTGCGTCAAAACTTAATTTTCTCCTTGTTTGTACACACGATTGTGGTTTACCTATGATCTGTTGTTGTGGATGATTCTTGAGAATCACGGAAGATGGCATCTTTGTAGCGAGGATAAGGCATAGTTCTATTAATTTCTGGATGTTGAGGTGATGTTGCTTGAGATGTGGGCACATTTGTAGCAACATTCTCAATCGGTTCGAAATTCGAGAACTTTGCATCCGCTCAATAAGATCGATTACATCTTCTTCAATAGCATTATCTGCAAGACTTGCATTATCATCAAAAACAACATTCATAGACTCTTGAAAAGATATCGGTCCTAAGATTATAAATCCTAAAAAGCTCTCTTGTTTCTAGCATAACCAAGAAAGAAACCCTTATCACTCTTTGAATCAAATTTATGAAGTTGGTCTCTATCATTCGAGAATGTAACAAACACATCCAAAGACATGAAAGTATTTCGATTAGGCTTTTGTCATTCAAAAATTCATAAGGTGTCTTTGTGGAATTAGGTCTAAGATAAACTCTATTTGAAATATGACAGCGGTATTCAAAGCTTCATTTCCAAAACCTTTTTGAAAGTTTCTTGGATAAAAGCATTACTCTAGCCATTTCTTGTAGAGTTCGATTTTTCCTTTCGGCTACACCATTTTGTTGAGGTGTTTTAGGAGAAGAAAACTCTTGAATTATGCCTTTATGTTCACAAAATTTAGTGAATAAACTGTTCTCAAACTCCCTACCATGATCAGACCTTATTCTCTTAACCTTAGTGTTAAAAACATTTTTAAAACGTTTGTAAAGAATTTTGAAAACTTCAAAAGCATCTGATTTTTCCTTAAGAAATTCGATCCATGTAAACCTTGAATAATCATCTACTATGACAAAAGAATATCTTTTACCACCAATGCTTTCAGTCTCCATTGGTCCCATTAAATCCATATGAAAAAGTTCAAAGCAATGTTTCGTAGTACATTGTGTCAACATTTCATGTGACATTTTGACTTGTTTACCACTTTGGCAGGATCCACACACATTTGACCTACGAATTTCTAACTTAGGTAGACCTTTATGACAGCATCAAATTTTAACAATTTGATAATGTTCCTATAATGAGCATGTCCAAGTTTTTGATGCCAAAGAACACTTTCATCAGTTTGAACATTAAAGCATGCTTGATTTGAATCGATTAAATAGCAATTATCAACCGATCTATTACCAACCATAAGACATTTATCATCACTGTTTAGCACATAGCATGAACTTTTGTCAAACTTCACATGTAAGTCATCATCACATAATTGACTAATACTAATCAAATTTGCAAGTAAACCTTTAACATGTAAGACTTTTGTTAAGTTAGGAAAACCAGAACATTCAATGTACCTATACCAATAATTTTACCTTTTGAACCTCCTCCATATGTAACATTTCCACCATCATATGCCTTATAATCAGTAAGATAACTTTCTTCACCGGTCATGTGTCTAGAACACCCACTATCAAAATACCATAGTCCGGAACACATGCTTTTAAAGATGTATAGACAACATTACATAGTATATGACTTTTTCACCCAAGTAGATTTTTGAACAGTTTTTGAAATGATTTTTGAGCGAGTCTGTTTTGAATGTTGAGCGAGAATGTGGCAACATTTTCAAAGACATTTTAGAAAACTTTTATCCCGCCTCATTCTAAAACAGTTTGGTCGTTTGTGACCCTCAAGAAAACAATAATGACAAACATCCTTCTTTTCGTAATCATTTTTCAATTTTTCAGTTTCAACGAAGGTTTAGTAAACACAACGAGGTTTGTTATTATTTAAAACCGAGTGATATTACCATTATAACCTAGACCATGTCTACTTGTACTTCCAATTGTCGGTGCCTCATCAAGTTTGGCTGAACTTTACGAATATCTTTTGAAATTCGGTGTTGTTCCTTTGAAATTTGTTCTTTGAGGTTGCATAACTCCAAATCTTTCCTTGTTAGAATGACCTCAAGCTTTATCACCAAATCTTTTGATATGACTCTTCAATAGTCATGTCCCTTAAGGCTTTCTCGAGTGGATTCCAACTCCTTTTCAAGCTTTAGATAAGCTGGACTTACAATCTTTGCAAATAATATTAGAAGTACCTGCTTCATCTATACAAGAACTTGAGAAACAATTAAATTCTGGAACCTCCAATGTTTCCTCAAATGTTGGCACATTTGACTCAACATCGAATCATCCAAAGAAATCATCAAGAGTATCATCATACAAAATTCTTGTAAAAAGCAAACTCCTCATTTTTATCAGAATCTTCTTCACAATCGACTCATCACTTAAGGTAGCATTGAAATTTACCCTCTTTCTCAAAAGAGTGTTGGCACATTCATTAGCATAATGACCAAAACCAGAACATGCATCACATTTAACATTTTTCCTATATTACGGATCATATTTGATCTTGTTACCTCTATCAAATTGCCTAGGTTGATTAACATTCCGATTTCTATCGTGCAATCGACGTGAACTACTGATCTGTTCTCTCTCTTGATTCTTAATTTGCAAATTATTTCTAAGTCTATTTGCTCTCTTTTTCAAAAATGCATTAAACTGCTTAGTCAGAAAGCAATGTTATCGGCATTGTCGGCACAATCGTCAACAACATCTTCATCGAGAATCTATTTCAAGAATAAGCGGTTGTTTATCAACACACGAAGAAGTCTCTCCTTTGAAAACAGAAATTTTCCTTTCGGATTTCTCACTATCTCTTTGGGAAAAATTCATTTCATACGTTTTCAAAATACTCACCAACTCATTTTGAGTAATAGCATCAGTATTTTTAGCTTCCTCAATAGCACATATCTTAGCATCAAAACGTTTAGGAACAGTTCTTAAGATTTTATGTACTAACCTTGTATTGGATATGGCTTCACCAAGTGCTTGAGATTCATTGGAAATCTCAAGAATTGCTCATTGTAGGAGGATATGGTCTCATCTTCCTTCATCCTTAAATTTTCGAACTTGGTTCCAAGCATCCTCAACTTCGTCCTTCTTACACTCTCGTATCCTTCACAATGTTCTTGTAATCTCTCCCATGCATCTTTTGCAGATACACAATTAGAAATTATTTTGAACATGGATACATCCGTAGAGGTAAATAAGGCATTGAGTGCCTTCGAATTGAAGCCGGCCGTGGTCACCTCATCATTTGTCCATTCTAGCTCCTTTTGATTTGAGCTTCGGTGTTGTCATCACTGGAACAATCGGTGGAGTCCATCCACCAATATACTCCTCCATGCACGTTCATCAATGGACTTGATGTACATACGCATCTTAGGCTTCCAAATTGCATAATTTGTACCATCTAGAACGGGTGGTCTAATTGAGCTGTCATAGGATAATCCATTGCAATAAATCACACCAAACACAGGATCTAAACTCGGGATAACGAGTTTTATGGCTCGGTGCCACTTGAAGGTGTGCGTACGTGTTTTGCGAGAATGTTGTCACGAATGTTGGCACATTCGAAGAGCAACACTGCACAAATAAATAATCGAAATGTACACAGAAGTCTTAAACACGTTGCAAGATGGATATCAAAATTTTCGTATAGACTATAAATAAGTCTATCCGCCAAACGGCGTATTATCACTAGTAATTGTTAAGTGATACAATCGATGAAAACATAAGTTACACCGTGAATGGATCAACGTATATAGTGACTAGATAATATTCAATCTAACCTATCACTAATACAAATAAAGACCCAATGTTGAGTGAAATGTTGGAACATCCACCAACGGAAGTATCGAGTATGAAACTACAATAAATTCTATAATCTATGCCAATAGACTATGCTAGATTGTGTTTCCCTCAACTTCGATTTTAATCTTCATAGCAGCCGTGTATATATAGATAAAATCTGGACTCTTAATGCTTGAAGATAACTTCCACATCTCCCTTGAAAATAGGTAACTTCTATGTAACTTCCCCATGATCTTTATAACTTCTCTTGCTTGCCTCTTTCAACCGCATGACTTCGGTAATCGCCGTAAGTCTTCAATCTGAAAGAACAAGTCAATGAACAAGACAAAACGTGGGTTAAGGGTTAGTGAAAGTTG